>JAKSZT010004015.1:4409228-4647937 GCA_026826555.1 Tolypeutes matacus
CTTACTGATTTCCAGCATCATTCCATTGTGGTCAGAGAAATTACTTTGCATAGTTTCAATATTTCTGAATTCATCGAGAGTTGTTCTGTTGCCTAGCATGTAATCTATCTTGTAAAATGATCCATGTCCACTCAAGCAGAATGTATATCCCACTGTATTTGGGTGTAATGTTCTGTATATGTCTATTAGGTCCAGATCCTCTAATGTATCATTCAAGGTCTTTGTTTCTTTATTGATTCTCTGTTGAGATGTTCTTTCTAATGATGATAATGGTTTATTAAAGTCCCCCACTAAAATTATGGAAGCATCTATTTCTCACTTAGTTTTTCCAGTGTTTGCTTCATGTATTTTGAGGTACCCTGGTTAGGTGCATAAATGTTTATGATTGTTTTTTCTTCTTGATAGATTATCCCTTTTATTAGTATATAGTGGCCCTTTTTGTGTCTTACAATAGTTTTGCATTTAAAGTCTATTTTGTCTGATATTAGTATAGCTATTCCCGCCCTTTTTTTGGGTTATTGTTTGCATGTAAAATTGTTTTCCTCTTTGTGTCCTTGGGTCTAAGGTGAGTTTCTTGTAGATAGCATATAGATGGGTCATATTTCCTTATCCATTCTTCCAATCTGAGTCTCTTGACTGGAGGGTTTAATACATTAGCATTCAGTGTTATTACTGTCAAGGAATTAATTACATTAGCCATATTTTCTTTAGGTTTATGAATGCCGTATGTTGTTTTTATTTCTCTTTTTATCTTTTTAGTTCTTCTTACACTCTCCTCCAACTCTCTCTCTCTTGTTTTTTCCTTTTGCCCTGCAGAGCTCCCTTCAGTGTTTCTTGAAGGGCAGGTTTCTTATTGACAAACAAATTTCTGTTTATCTGTGAATATTTTGAACTTTCTCTCATTTGTGAATGCCAGTTTTGCTCGATAGGGAATTCTTTCCTGGAAGTATTTTCTTTTAGCACATTAACTATGTCATACCACTGCCTTCTTGTCTTCATGGTTTCAAATGAGAAATCAGTACTTAATATTATCGAGATTCCCTTGTATGGGATGGGTCTCTTTTCTCTTGCTACTTTCAGTATTTTCTTTGTCTTGAGAATTGGACAATTTGACAAGAATATGTCATGGAGTAGGCCTGTTAGGATTTATACTGTTTGGGGTGCACTGTCCTTCCTGGACATGTACGTCCATGTCCCTCAGTAGGGTTGGGAAATTTTCAGCCATTATTTCCTCCAATGCACATTATGTCCCCTTTCCCTTCTCTTCTCCCTCTGGGATACCTACAATGCATATGTTTGTGCATTTTGTGTTGTCATTCAAATCCCTAAGTCCATGCTGGATTTTTTTCTTTTTATTGATCTGTTCTACTATCTGTCTGAATTTAGCTATAGTGTATTCTACATCACTGATTCTTTCCTCTGCCACTTCAGATCTGCTGTTATGTGCTTCCCGTGTATTTTTGATTTCTTGCATTGTGCCGTTCATCACCATCATATCCATTATCTTTTTATGTATGTTTACTATTTCTTCAGTATGTTCTCCCAATGATTTCTTAATATCCTGAATCTCTTCCTTTACTTCATTAAGTTGTTTCATGATATTTGTTTGAACATCTCTAATTAGTTGTTACATGTTCTGCATCTCCTCCTGTTTTTTAGTTTGTTCATTGGACTGGGCCATGTCTTCCTATTTCTTAATATGGCTTGTAAATTTTTGTTGGTATCTAGGCATCTATTTATCTTGATGGAATTATTCAGTTGATTAGCTTCTCTCTTTCTACTCTAGGGTTTTATTTTGTTGTTGTTTTTGTGTGTGTGGTAAGGTTTCACTTTGACACTTCATTCCTCTTATTCTATTTCCTTGCTGTTGTCTATGTTCCCTTGAAAAAAAATTTAGGACCAGAGAAAAGGAAAGAGATAGGAAGAAAAAAAAAATAGCAGTGATAATAATAGTAAAAGGTAGAAGAGGAACCATACAAGATCTAGGAAGATGAATAATTAACATGAGTAAGAAGTACAGAGGAATAAGAATGAAAAAGTGGAAGAGAAACAATGAAACAAGAAACAGAATAGAGAAAAATATATAGAATGAATTAAAAGACTGGAATAATGAGAAGAGAGGAAAAGAAAAGAGAAAAAGAAAAAAAGAAAAAAAAACAGAGAAAATGGAGAAAGAGAAATAAAAACAAGAGAAATTGAAGTCCACACAAAAAGTGGTGGAATTAAAGAGCAATAATAGAAAACAGAAGATAGAAAGATGGAGGAAAGAAAAGAAATAGTGTAGGTAGAAAATATCAGTAAAAGAAAAAAAGAGAAACAAGAAAGGGGAAACACAACAAACAAGAAACAAGACAGCAGCAACTAATTTTTAAAAAGGAGAAAGAAAGAGAAAAAACAGAACAAAAACAAATAAACAAACAAACAAAAAAAAAACAAGAAAAACAACCTTCCCTCTTAGGCCCCTAAGAAGCTTCTCCAGCTGCCAGTGTTCATCAGTCAATCACCCTGCAGCCTGCCCTCTGCAGGTTTTGAACTGGGTTTTAGCAAGTAAAATAAGGAAAATTTTAAAAAGGAACCTTTAAAAAAACAAAATAACAACAACAACAACAAAAAAAAACTAAGAGATCCAAGAAAAGCTAATACATAAAGTATCAGCTGGATGCTTGATAACCCAGTGGATCACTTCTCTAAGAATAGCTGGGAATCGAAACAGGGACCTCATATATGCAAAGCAAGAATTCCTCCACTGAGCTAAACTTTCTCCTTA
This sequence comes from Tolypeutes matacus, assembly GCA_026826555.1. Classification (NCBI taxonomy): domain Eukaryota; kingdom Metazoa; phylum Chordata; class Mammalia; order Cingulata; family Chlamyphoridae; genus Tolypeutes; species Tolypeutes matacus. Next base: position 4,411,996 of record JAKSZT010004015.1, read on the forward strand.
GGTTAGCTAGCTTTTCAGAAAGCTATCCGCCTCCTTCCCCTCAGGCAGATTAGAGTCCTAGCCATTTGCCAGTGTCCTGCTGATTAGGTGCCTGTCTGTCCCCACCCCTGTCTAATTTAATTTCTTTTTTTACCTGGGAGGCTGGGCATGACAGCCTGCCTGAGATCCCCCCTCACCTCTCCCTGTCAGGTTAGGGTCCCTTCTGAGATTCAAAGGGGTTTCAGCCAACCAAACTCACTGTAAAGAAACCATTCTCTACCTTCCTAGACCCCTCTTCCTCCCAGGGAATGTCCGTTTACACTTCCTTTGGAGCAGGGAGCCAGCAGTCCCATCTAGGCTATTAGCCCTGCGGGTGGGGTATATGTGTGGCCCCCAGCCACAGGGGCCATCAAGTCATGGTTTTCGGTTCTCGTTTGGCTTCTTTATCTTTCTAGTACCTTCCTAGAGGGCTCAGAGCACCTTCCCATTCTATAAATATCCAAAACAACTTCTTCAGATAGGTCTCTGTCTTCTCTCTGCTCCTTTGTTGTAAGAGGGTCGACTCTGCCTACGCACCTCGGTGCCATTTTCCCGGAACTCCTTCCGACCATTTTTAGAGTTGCATTTTCTTGTTTCGACACTTGCTTAGTTACTGAAACCCTTTAACTGTTTTCCAGAGTTTTGAAGATGACTCCTCTGGTTTTTGCTAATTGTTCAAAGATTCTGTGGAGAAGTGGAACTCTGGAGCATCTTATGCTGCCATCTTGATTTATTTTTAGTCACACTGAGCAATGTTAGGGATTTTACATACATCCTTTAAGTGCCATGGTTCAGCATTTGGCAGTTAGGGAAGCTGAGACCCAGAGATGTGATGTGCCCATGGTCAATCAACCAATTGTAGCATAGAAGGCTTTGAACCTATATCTGCCTGGCTTCAAAGCTGCACTCTATACCGCATTGCCTGGTGGCAAGAAATTATTAAGCCTAACTCCTTCTTTTTACAAATAGGTAAACTGAAGCCTGGAAATACTAAACAGATTGTCCAAGGTCATCTCTCAAGGTCTAGAGCATACCTCCATCTGACCTGACAAGGAAGATGGAAGAGAGTTAATTTGCTGTGAGCTGGCCTGTTATGCAAATAATCCATTTGTGTTCAGCCATGTTCCAGGGGGTTCTGTTAAATAGCTGAACATGAAGAGTGTGTGTTTAATGTAGGGTTACAATAGAGGGGTGAGCCATTTCCATTATGGGCCTGGCCATCTCTTCTCCCTAACCTGGTTTTGTCATGCTTCATGTCCAGGGAAATTCTAAGGCGTGGGCACAGGGGAGGAGCAGCATTTCTGTGTGGTCCTATTTGTTACTCCTACCCGATTGGCCATGTCTCCCTTGAAAGCCATAGCTCCTGCCAAGTAGACCTCTGCAGTGTACTCTTCTTCCAGGTTCTGGTAACTGCTTTCTCCCCTTTTACCTTCAGACCCAGGGGTAAAAATGATACCCCTACTGTTTTTAGCCCTGGAGGTAGTGTCCTCTAACTTTCTGTTTTATCCAAAATCTTGCTCAAACCTTTGTAAACTATTTCATAAGATCTCAAATTACCCAATTTGTGTGTGCAGTCTGCTTCTTGTTGGGATCCTGAGTGATTCACTCCCCCAGTTATTCTCTGACTCATCACTCAATTTATTTCCTTTCCAGTACTTACCACACTCAGTAATCGTTTTATGTGTTTTGTATTTACTTTCTTTTTGTCTTTCTCCCCACAAGAACCTGAGCTTCAAGAGAACTGAGACTTATTGATTTTTTTTCAGCATTTTCTCCTAAAATCAGGATGGTCATCTTCACCGACCAGATGTAGGAAGGTGTTATAACAGTTTCCATGAGGGCCTTTGGAATGATTGGTTGAATCTGAATATAATGTTGGTAGCTGTCTCAACCGAATGACCCTTCTAAGACTCTCTTTCATCTGGGTCTGATTGCTGTTTGCATCTCTGGATCCGTCCTAGGTAATTCTCACTCTAATGATGCTGACCATCAGGGCCATGATTCTCATCTTGCCTTGGTCAAATTGTTGTGTGCTGGATAGTGCTGTGGTGCTGTGGCCTGTATCTACTGGACGCTGAAATCTACTCCAGTGGGATGTGACTTGTCTCCAGATGCTGACCTCGGGGTGATGGTCCCTGTCCACTGAGCACTTTTTGAGGGATCAGGTGTAGTATCCACTAATTGACAAAAAAAATTGAAACCCCACACACATGGTCTATCCAGATAATTTAGCAAAGACCATTCAGTAGGAGCTGTGACAGTCCTCTCTTTGGTTCCTGAATGAGGACAAGGAAATTTCAAACAAATCAGGGACCAGCACCCTGAACATCAGGGGTCCCAGAAAACACTGGATGCCTTCTAAGGGCAGTCTCACCTCACTGGTCAAAGCATCAAATCTCTCATCAGCTTGAGAGACAGTTGCCATCGGGATTGAGAATTCAGACTCTGGAGTCTGATAAACTTGGGTTCAAATTCTGGCTTCTCCACTTAGCACTTCTGGGACTCTTGGCAACTCCCTTAACAGTCCTGAACCTCAATTTTTTCATTTGTAAAATAGAAATACTCAATGTGCTTCTTGGGGGTGTTGGGAAGATTAAACTCAATGAAATAATTCAGGTAGGGCACAGAGTGCATGCTGGTTGTGGGAAGGGTACTCAACCAATGTTAATTCTAGCAATTTTAAGTATATGTCAGTTTTTCCCTCTGTACTGTCTGTTGGGCAATTTTTAGACAATACAGTTTCCTAGCTTCTTAAACTTTATATCTCAATATTTTCCTGAAGCAATAAGATTGTTTTTAATTTCTATTTTATTTTTTATTCTCCTGATGGTCCAGCCAAGGCAAATGTTTCAGTGATATTAAATATCTCCCTGATAGTTTTCCCTAGTCCTGCCCTGCTGTGTTTTGTCCAAGGTCATCTTTCAAGGTCTACTCAACCATCCGGTTCATCTATACCCCACTTTCCCAGCATCATGATGTGGCTGGAGCCCAGGAATATGTGAAATAGGAGTAAGCACAGGCTCTGAGGCCAGACAGGTGTGGATTGGATTCCTGCTTCTGCTGTTTACATAGTTCTATGAATTTGGGTGCCCTATATCAGTGCCATGAGCCTCAGTTTCCTCATTTATGAAATGGGCATGAAAATAACCACCCTATAGGATTATTCTGAGGTTTCAGAGTGAAAAACACTTAGGCATGGGGCTTGGAAATGGAAGCTATTTCTATTTCTGTTTGGGATTTATTATTTACCTTCAAGGAGCTCGTAATATACTTGGGATGACAAAATTAATATTTCTAAAATGTCAGGGATGGGGTCAAATAGTTACTGTCTAGTATAGGGCACCCACACTTGTTAAAGCTGTTCAGCAATTACATTTCTGAGCCTGCTAATCAAATTATAGGTGCTGCCTTTGACTTAAGTAATGATCTAATAAAATTCCAGCTTTATCTTGTTCTTTTTTTTTTTTTTTAATCTTTTTGGGAACCAGGGTTGGTATGCTGAGGATGGAGGTCAAATGGGCAAAGCAGGGCAATGTATGCAGGTGGAAGTGCCTCTGGCTGGTTTTACAACACTCTGAAAGGAATAATGATTCAGTCAGGCACTTTTGAGATTTAGGACCTGATCTATACAGTTCATCTTTTTGTTCAACTTTTCATCATAACTGAGAAAGCCCTCCAAGACCTGAGCCTGCCCACCAACCTCATTACTCACCTCTCCAATCCACACACCCAACAGTCTGCCACCCCCCAAACATACCAGGTTACTTCACATGGCTTTGCCTTCATCCTCAATGCCCTCTTCTCCTATTCTTTTCTCCTGCCCCCTCCTGGCTGAATATTACTTATTCTTTCAGACATTAATGTATGGGACTATTATTCTATATATCATTTTTTTTGTTTGTATTCTATTTTCCTAGTAATTAATTTTTACTGCATTTTACAAAAGTATTGGTGTATGAGGTAAAAAAGAAAAAAACAACAACAACAAAAACAGAACTCATGCTTCCCCACAGCTAGCTTGAGAAGCACTGCTCCAAGTCTAAAGTTCCAAATCCATAATCCTATTTGAGTACCCATAATTACCTTCCCGGCCTTATCTCCCTTCTCATTTCTATCTTCATAACACTCCAACTCCCGATGTCTCCATGACTTGAAACTTCGTGGATGTAGCTTCCTCTGCCTGGCAGCTATTCCATCCTCTCTCTATTTAGTCCTCTGTTCCCCAGCCTTTGAGGCAGCTCAGATGTGACTTCCTCAGCCAGGCTTTCCCAACACCATGCCCCAGTCTCACTTAGGGCCCGTCTTGTACTCTGGTAACACCCTGTTACACCTCTTCTTCCTCCTAGCACTTGATCCCAATCTGGGGGCTCACTGGGAGTCCCCCTCCCACCAACCATTAGTTTCTTGGAAGCAGGCATCACAATCTCCCTGGTTTCCAACAAAGTGCCTGGCACATAGTAGGGTGCTCAGTAAACATTTTTGGGGGCAGCGGGGGGCTCATTAAAGGACTGAGGAAATGAATGATCAAAAGAACTCAAAGATCACCAACTCTTTAAACACATTATCTGACTGCCCTCGGGCAGTGTTGCTCATTCCATCTTCCTGGCCTTCTCTGGGCCCTCTCAGTTCCTCTGCCAACCTGCTGTTTGACCATAGGCAAGTCACTTGAATTCACCTGTGAAATGAGTATGTAAACACCTACCTCAAGGGATTGTTGGAGGTAAGATGAGCTAGTGCAATTAAAAATACTGAGCAGAGTGGCACAGATTAGGTTCACAATCAATTTTTGTTCTTTTCACCTCTTATGCCCCCACCTTGCTCTGTTATGATTTTGTAAAGCCAAAGGAAGTATCTTATTCGTATTTGTGCCCCTAGAGTCTGAGATATAACAGGTGCTAGCATGTTGAATGAATAAATAATTATTAATCATGATTATTAAATAAAAATTATTCCAAGTGACCAAGTTCTGTTTCTTAACCCATAAAACGGGCATAATAATCTTTATTGTTGAGATAATTAAATTAAAAATGCATGTAAGCACTTAGCACGGTATCTGGCTCATACTAAGTATTTGATAATTGGTGATTGCTATTGTTTTTCTTATTATTATTAATAAAATAATAGATGGTTTCCCCAAATCTTCAGCACCAAGTTCATTTGAAATAATAGAAACAAATAAAAGGCAATTAACAGAGGACCGGCTGGACTTCTTTCTAGAGGTGTAGTAAGGGAGTGTAAATAAAATTACTGCAGACTCTAGTCTCATCTCAGGTAATAAGCTGTAAAAAAAATCTGGATACAGTCAGAAGTGACAGGAGGGGGCACTGTTTCCCTGATAAAGAGACAGCCTAGAATCAAAAGCACTCACAAGCAGTGTTGATACAGCCTCTGTGCTCAGAACCCTGAAGACAGCAAACTCAGATATCATGCATGCAATAGGGCCAGAGGTGGAGGGGTAACTCCTAATCCACATTCAAGAAGAAGTCTCATGGAAACAGGAGTCATACTTTCTTCTGCTTGCCTGGCACAGTGGCCTGGAGCTCTGGAGTCTGATGCCTTGAATCGTAACCTCCTGGCTGTGCACCTAGTAGCAATATGACCTTGGACCAGTATCCTTCCTTGTAAAATAGGGGTATAGGATTTTTATTAAGAGGAAATGAGGCATTATCTGAAAATCACTAGAACAATGTCTTGTGCATGTGAGAGTTCAGCAAATACTAGCTGGTGTTTGTGTTACTGTTGTCATTACTTTGGCATCCTTAGGTTGTATATGTTTTCACTGCTATCTACAGTCTGCATATTAAACCCATCAGAGGAGAGTTTTACCCTTCACTGCCACAAAGAAATGTGCTGTAACATTGAGATGTTCAGATCAATGTGTTTACATTTCATTTCTCACTTTCGATAATGACAAAAGGAGTTACAGAGAAATATTCCCCTACTATGAGGGAAAAGCTCCATCTAAACTGTGGTAACTAATAGCTCTGCCACTAGACCTCTTGGTGGGGAATGAGCTGCAGGATGAACTAAAGAGAGCAAGGCCTGCCTAAAGGGGGCAACTGCTTTTCAGCTCACTAGTTGTTGCAGGAAAGAAAGCAGGCCTTGTGTTGCCAGATGTTCCCATTGTTTCAAGAAATTCAGAAGTGCAGATTTTTTTTGTGTGAAGTGGCTTGAATCTGTTGATGTTGTTGGCTCAGTTAACACATACTCTGGCTTCCTTGGAAGTCCATCCTTAGCATGATATTAAAAGACCCTCACAAATGGTAACACAGCATTGTGAATGTGACTAATGCCACCGAGCTTTGTGCTTTCGAGTAGTTGAGATGGGGAATTTCATGTTGTATATAAGCTACAACAATTAAAAAAGAGGGAGAATGGGGGCGGATATGGCTCAACTGGTTGGGCGTCCGTCTCCCATATGGAGGGACCTGGGTTCGATCCCCGGGACCTCCTGGTAAAATAAAAAATAAAAAAAATTTAAAAAAAAGAGGGAGACTAAAGAGACAGAAAATTAAATTGCAATATATGATCCTGGACTGGATCTCATAATGGAGGAGAAAATGCCCAAAAGGACATTATTGGGACAATTAAAAAAAATAGGAATATAGACTGTATGCTTTACATCACTGTTAAGTTTCTTGAACTGGATAGTTGTACTAATATGGTCACATAAGTGAATATCCTTGTACTTAGGAAATATACATGGAAGTATCAAGTGGTAAAGGAATGTGATGTATCATAGTCTACTCTCAAATGTTTAGAAAATAAATGATTAGATGGAAGGAAGGAAGGGAGGAAGGAAGGAAGGAAGGGAAGGAGGGAGGAAGGAAGAAAGGCAGGCAAAATGTAAAAAGTTAGTAAATCTGACATCTTAGTTGAGGTTATATTGAATTTCTCAGTATTATTTCTGTATTATTTTTGCAACTTTTCTGTAACTTTGAAATTATTTAAAAATAAAAAGTTAAAAGGTGATCACTGCCTAATCTCCTGGACTCTGCCTATACCCAGCTGCTTAGTCCTTTCGAATATTCCAACCCTTTCACTTCTCCAGGGCCTCTACCTCAACCACACTTCCCACTCCTATCTGCTGAACAAACTCATGCTCATCCTTTAATTCCAGTCATTTCATTCAGTTCTAACATTTGCTGGCTTTTAAGAATAATAAATGTCACCTACCTGTACTGTTCTGTAGCCTGTCTCTTGTCTTCATTTGGGAAGATTCCCACTCTTACCAAGTAAATATATTAGGCAAAGAATTATGAACCCCATTAAAAAAAACTTTATTATGGAAAAATTTCAAATGCATTCAAAAGTAGAAAGAACAGTATGATGAACCCACAGGTATCATTACACAGCTTCATTAACTATCAACTCATGACCAGTCTGGTTTCATTCCTATCCATCCCCACACTCTCATCAAAATTATTTTGAAACAAATTTCAGGCATAAGATATTTTCATCTGCAAAATTTCTGTAGTTCTCTTAAAAAGATAAGACCCATATTAAATTTTTATTTTGGAAAAAAAATTTAAATATACAGAAGTAGACAGACTAGTACCGTAAACGTCCTTATACCCATCATTCAACTTCAACAATGGTCAGCTCATGCCCAACCTTATTTTATCTATGTGCTCCATTCTCTATTTTCATAGATTATGTTGAAACAGATTCCAACTATCATATCAATTCATCAGCAAATATGTTATGCATCTATAATAGATAAGGACTCTTCTAAAAGAATAAAATATCTAGGAATGCATTTAACCAAGGAGGTTAAACAAATGTTCACTGAAAACTACAAAACATGGCTGAAAGAAATTAAAGATGGTATAACTAAATGGAAAGACTACACAGTCCCTAACAATATTCTTGCAGTCATTTTTAAAAACAGAAATGGAAAACCTGATCCCCATATTCATAAGGAATTACAAGGGACTCCGAACAGCCAAAACAATCTTGAAAACAAAACAGAACAAAGTTGAAAGACTCGCACTTCTCAATTTCAAAATTTCCTACAAAGGTACAGCAATCAAAACAGTGTGGTACTGGCATAAATGTAGATATATAACCAATGGAATAGAATTGAGAGTCCAAAAATGAACCCACATATCTATGGTCAATTGATTTTCAACAAGGGTGCCAAGTCCACTCAATGGGGATGGAATAGTCTCATCAACAAATGGTGCTGGGAAAACTGAATATCCAAATGTAAAAGAATGAAGTTGGACCTCACACTATATACATAAATTAACTGAAAATGGATAAAGGACCTATATATAAGAGCCCAAATCATAAAACACTTAGAAGAAAACATGGAAAATCTTCATGACTTTGGCTTTGGCAATGAAGTCTTAAAAACTTTTTTTTTACTTCAAAGAACATTATCAAGAAAATGAAAAGACAATCTATGAAATGGGAGAAAATCGTTGCAAATAATATATCTGATAAGGACTTAATAGCCAGACTATATAGAAAACTCCTAAACTCAGCAACAAAGAGACAAACAATCCAATTTAAAAATGGGTCAAGGACTTGAATGGACATTTCTCTAAAGAACATACACAAATGGCTAATAAGTACATGAAAAGATGTTAAACTTCATTAGCCATTAGAGAAATGCAAATCAAAACTGCAATGAGAAACTACTTCAGATCCCCTAGGATGGCTATTGTCAAAAAAAAGGGGGGGGGGGATATCAAGTAAGTGTTGGCGAGGCTATGGAAAAATTGGACCTTCATAAATTCCTGGTGGGAACGTAAAATGCAGCTGCTGTGGAAAACAGTTTGGTTTTCCTCAAGAAGTTAAACAGAATTACCATATGACCAGGTAATTCCACTTCTAGGTTTATACCCAAAAGAACTGAAAACAGATACTCAGGTCTTTGTACATCAATGTTCAGAACAGTATTATTCACAATTGCCAAAAGGCAGAAACAACCCAAGAGTCTATCCACAAAAGAAAAGATAAACAAACTGTAGTATATACATACAATAGAATATTATTCAGCAGCATAAAAGGAATGAAGTTCTGATAAATACTACAATTAAATGGACCTATACAACATTATACTGAGTGAAGCAGTCTAGGCACAAAACAAATATTGTGTAATTCCATTTTTATGGAATATCTAGAACAGGCAAATTCATAGAGACAGAGAGTAGATTAGGCAGTAACAGGGAGGGGGAGAGGGGAGAATGGGGATTTATTGCTTAATGGGTATAGAGTTGCTGTTTGGAGTGAAAATATTTTGGTAATGGATGATAGTGATGGGAGCACAGCATTGTAAATGTAATTAATGTCACTGAATTTACACTTAAAAATGATAAAATGGCAAATTTCATATTGTAGATATGTTACCACAATAAAATAAAAATAGATAAGTACCTTTAAGAAATAACACCCCCCCAAAGGAAAAATACTGTATGAATGCGTTACTATGAACCAAATATATTGTGTAATATATTGTTTGATTAAAAAAAAAAATTATATGTATCCATTACATTTAATTGAGAAATGTATATATTTATTCATCTGTGTTTACTTTTTAGTTTTTAATTGTTTATATTTTCAATTATTAAATGTACAAAATAAAGTTAAAAACAAAACAAAAAGAAATAACCCCAGTACCATTATTATACTTATAAAAAATTAACATGAATTCCTTTATTATCATCAAATATCATCAGTATTCAAAATCCCCTGATTGTTAATTTTAAACCATTAGATTGTTTAAATTCAGATCCAAATAAAGTTCCTAGAAATCTCTTTTAATCTACAAGTTCCTCCCCCTCCCCACCTCTTTCTCTTCCAATTTTTTTTTAAATTAAAGAAATGGGGTCATTTGGCTTCTCAGAGTCTGAATTTTGCTGACTGTCTCTGTGGTGTTAACATATTCCTTTGTTTCCTGCATTTTCTGTAATTTGGTAATTAATCTTTGTAGATTAAAGATTCTGTGTGGGTTTTTTTGTTCATTTGAAGGAGCAAAATTCCTTCTTCAGCACATAATACCTGGTTGTCTTTTTGGTGACATGAGCAACCATTGATGATCACTGACTAGAACCACTAATTCATCGGGGGGTTGCAAAACGGTGATAATCTATCATTCCCTCTGCATTGATTCCTGGAATTCTATACAAAGAAACTTCCCCAATTTAATTATTTGGTTACATAGAGAAGCAATTCATATAGGAAAGGCAGGACAAATGAAGGGTTTTCTTTTCCTTTATTAACCATTTCTGAAAATAATTAATTGGCTCCTAGCATCTTCCCAAAGTGACTATTTTTAAATATCATTTATGAACTCGTGGGTTTAAACAGCAAATGTTTTTCAGTTCTTTGCAGTTACTATCATTATCGTTGCACAAATTGTCTCGTTTTCAGCCCGTGAGAGCCTCTGGGGCTGTCTTCTGAGTCCTCCTGTCACAAGCCTGGTGATCTCTGATAGCGTCTGTGTTGCCTGGTGTGGCTGGGTGTCCCCCGCCTGCCCTAGCCTTGTAGTCAGCCATTTTTCCCAAGGAAATTCTGGTTCTTTTAAGTGGCTAATGGCATTTAGAGACTACGATCTGGACACCCTCGTCCACTTTTAAAACAACCCTATTAACACGATCATTTCTGAAAATTTACCAACCATTCCTGAATCTATGAGCCCTATTTTAAATACCCTTCCTGTGAGATTTTCAAAGCACTTTAACTTAACTTGACTTTCACACTCTATTCTCACATTCTAATCTTCAAAATCTATCATGTGAACCAATGATATTAACACTATGTGCCAATTACCATGCTAAGGACTTTATATAGTTCATCACTACACTTAATATTGCAATACACTAAAAGGTCAGGGATATGATCCCTATGTCATAGGCAGGGAAACCGAGGCATAGAAGCGTGAAATTACTTACGAGTAAAAGTTCATACAGAATACTTCAAGTCCCCTAATCCTGGACCATGTGCTCTTTATTCATCAATACATGAGGAATAGAGTACTTACAGAAAGGCAGATAAGAAATGCGAATATTTTTTAAGAAGCTTAAAATGCCATGTAAATGTATGGTTATGGTATTTATTCCCGGCTATTATTATGAGTATTATGAGTATTGCTATCTTATTCTATGGTTGAACAACCCCTCATAAAATAAATTACCCTTGGCTAGGATGTAACTGGTCCATCATTTTTTAAAGTATCATTATTATTGTTATTATTATTGAAAATAATGGGATTTTATCTCTTAGCTTAAAGAACAGTCTGTGTTTATTTTTGCCTCCTTTATAGAGGACTTGAAAGTTGCATATCTTAGTGGAATTAATTTTAGGGATTTGCCAGAGAAGGCTGCAAACTGTTTATCAAGTTCTTATTGATTACTCCCCCATAGAAATTGCCGACTACACAGGCAGAACAAAAAGGATTTTCTTTCTGCTTCTTTAGTTCCCTGCCCTGATGAACAGAAGATACCTTTGAAATGAAAATGCAGAAATCAATACATACATCCATGGTCCCAAGGCTCTGAGGTCACAATCTATACTTTTCTCTTTTGTTTGGCCTCAAAGTCCTATTATTTACTTTATTTAACAGACACTGAGTGTGAGGCACTATTTTAAGCACTTTACAAATGCTAACTCATTTATTCCTCATATGAAACTCAGTGAGGTAGATACTATCACTAGCCACATTTTACAGCTGAGGAAACTGAGGCACAGAGGGGTGAGATGGTTTGTCCAAGGCGGTACAGCCAGTGAGCCGTGGGGTCTGTGTGCTTAACCACGGTTACTCCGCCTCTCCTGATGTGGACCAGATGTGGCCCTTCCAGCTGCAACATTCGCACCCTCAGGACTGAAGATGCTGTGGCTGTTGGGTAACACTCCTGAGAGACAGTACTTTCCTAAAAGACCAAAGAATTGCCTTGCCTGACTCAAGGTTCCAGATCCAGGTTTAGCAGAGCATGCCTGTCTTTTTTCTGGATGTCAGAGGACCGAGAGTTTGAACTGGTATGCTTTATTTTTTTCCCTAATCAGGTTCAAATTGGACAAAGGAAACAGAAATCTTGTTTGCAGAGTTAGATTTTGCTTGAGGCAGGACCCCCAGCTGCCGTGATGCTTCCAACATCTGGAGGAAGAGTCAATTACACTTCCAGGGTTTTTTCCAGGTTTCTATGGCAGCAGCCCCCTGAACATCTGTGCTTGCCTTGTTCTTCTACTGTTAAATATACCTCTAACAATAATAATCATGATAGAAAACATTTATCCTGTGTTTACTAAAGTCAGGAATGGTGCTTCGCACTCCAAGGACCTAATGTTTGATCCTCACAAAACACTATGAGGTAGAGATAATAATTATCTCCAATTATAGAGGAGGAAACTGAGGCATAGAGAGGTTAGGTAACTTGCTTAAAGTCACAGAAGGTTGCAGAGCTGGAGTTTGAAGCCAGGTCTGTTTGGCCAGGACATAAGTTTGTTTTCTAAACTGCCTCTCACATGACAGAATCATGGACTTAAAGCCCTCATCAATGCACATGGAAATTCAGGTTAATAACTAATCCTTAGTGCTTCTTCCTTTATCCGTTCATGCACCAAATATTTCTTGAGCCATTACTCTGGGCTAGGCTGCAGACATTAAATGGGGGAACAAGACACATTCCTGGATTATTCAAGGGCTTATCCACTTAGTACTATCTGAATTGGCATGGGGGGTGGTAGGCAGCCAGAGCTGAGGCTAGAGAATCAGGACCTAGATTACTCAGGGCTTTAGACACTCTGCAAGGAGTTTACACTGGATCCCTGGAAATCGAGAACCTTCCAAGGGTGTTTCTGTCTTAGGATTCTCCTCACCTATCAGCCACAGAGGTTGGTTTTTTCCAACCCACAATGAGCAGCTATGGTCTGACAATGGGACAGGCCATTTGCAAAGGAGACCACCCAAGGACCTCCAGAATCCCCGCTGATGGTCATGGCAGCACCCAGTTAGCCTACAATGATTTCTCAATTCCCTAGGGCTGCTCTGAAGTCAGCTGCTGTCCCAAGGAAAGGAGGGGCATTAAGGATGCTTTTCTAAAGCTGCTTCTGCAGGAAATTTGTATTTCGTTTATTTTTCTGCCATGAAAGCAAACTGTTTATTTGTTTGGAATATTGTGAAGAGTTTGGGCTTTGGACTCAGACAAGTCCCAGTTCAGACTCAGGGTTTGTTGCCTGTTTCCTGAGGGACTTGGAGCCAGTCACTGCCCTCGCTTTGTCCAGGTTTCCGAGTCTGTCAAATGAGGAGAGTAACACTGCCTACCTCTTAGCATATTGGGATGATTAGGTGAGACCGTATGTAAAGGATTTCCCTGGACCTCTCATGGAACACCCAAATGATGATGAGTAAGAATACTCCAATCTGTCCATTTTAAGGTATTTAGTGTCCCTGACAATGTTGTGGGAAAAAATACTGGATTTCAAGTCAGGAGACCTGAGCTTCCATTTTCTACTATTGTTGTAAACATACCACAAACACAATTTTGTGTTCATCTTTTTTTTTTTTTTTTCATTTAACATTTAATCAAAAGCATATTCTTCATGATTGTCATTTAATATTACACCAATTGGTCCTGCCATAATTTACGCTACTTTTTGTATTTTAGAGTGTGTATTTTTCAGGTTTTAAAAAATAAATGATAATAAAATATACATTATTATGGATTTAGCTTTTTGTTTCTTTTAGATTAATTACTTAGGCTAAATTCTCAGGAGTATTACTATCATGCTACAGGGTATGAGCATTTTTATAGTTCCTAAAACACATCCCCCTATTGCTTTCCAGAAGTCTTATTTACTTGCCATCAGCACTGTATGCCTGGTCCTCCATGACACTTAGGATTATCATTATCTTTGAATTTGTTAATTGACTTTATTGCTCATTATATTCCATTTCTTTGATGAAGAGCAAGATTGAACATTTTCATTCTGCTTATTGATATGTAAGAACATTTTTTTTTTAAACAAATCTATTTTATTGGTACATATTAACAAAGCATACAATTCATTCAATGTGTACAATAATAGTATTTGGTATAATCTCATAGTTGTGCATTCATCATTTCAATCATTATTAGAGTATTTTCATTATTTCAACAATAATAGTAAACAAAAAATGACAAACAATAAACAAGAAAATTCCTCACCTCTCCATCTCTCTGTTTCCACTTCTTTTTTTTTTTTTTTTTTTTTTATATATATATATATAAATATATTTTAAGAGGTGCTTAGATTACCGAAAATACTACACAGAACCCCCTGGTCATCAATACAATTATCCTTATTTTCATCTTTCATATATAAATATAAACTTATTCATGATTTTATGCTTATTTCTATTTTTATAACTTGCAAAGTTAACCCAAGAGACAAGTACAGGGAGATAATGGGTTTAGTAATCAAACAATCTGAGCAACAATTGCTATTCATTTTTTAAAGGCTGTATATTTATTTACCTCATGTGACAGCTTGAAGCTGGGTAGACCTTGGAAGATCATGTCCTTAGAGCTAATCCATTAATGTGCCTGTAAACCTACTGGAGCTTTTGATTAGATTCAGTCAAGGGACATGCCTTTTGATTAGATCACTTCAGTAGGGCATGACCCAGGGTGGGTCTTCATCCTTTTACTGGAGTCCTTTATAAGTGGCGGAAACATGCAGAGACACACAGAAAAAAGCTGCAGAGGCGGAGAAGAAGCCAGAAGCTCAGAAAGAGGTTCTGGTGGTTGGAATCAGTGGAGCACAGAGGCACGGAAAGAGGCTCCTGGAGAGATGAAAGGACACTGCCATGTGCCTGATTGCCCACGCCTGCAACTTGGTGAGACAGCATTTCTTGATGATGCCTTGATTTGGACACTTTTATAGCCTTAGAACTGTAAGCTTTTACCCTAATAAATATCTATTATAAGAGCCAACCCATCTCTGGTATATTGCACTGGCAGCCTTTAGCAAACTAAAACACCTCATGCTACAAATACTCTTCTCTCTTTTTCATTAAGCTCATTCCCTCAATAAAAGGGTCTCAGCTACAAATTAATAAAAATATTTCAAGCTAAATCTCCTTATGCTGTTAATAAGGAATAACTCTCAAGGGTATATACATTAAAAACTGGGCATATTAAGCAGAAGGAATGAATCAGTAATGGTGGCATTTCAGACAAGGGCAAGAATTAGAGTATAGGTAAGAGCTGAACAATCCTTGTTATAGGAGTCAGGAGATGTCTACAAGCTCATTATAAGATATCTGGCAATTCTCTTTCTCGTTCCTCTCTCTCTCCATTTAAACTTTTTATTTGGAAATAATTTCAAACTTACAGAAAAAATAAGTATGCCCTATACTAAGATTCACCTATTTCCTCATTTGCTCAGTTCGCCTCTTTTGTTCTCTTTCTCTTTACATATACATGTATGCACACATGCATGTGCACACACATACCTTTTTTTTCCTGTATCATTTGAGGAAGTTGCATATATCATGCTCTAAATACTTCATTTCCTAAACATGTGGGTATTCTCTTACATAATCTTAGTAGAGTTGCCACATCAGTAAATTCGAGATTGATACAACACTTTTGTGTAATCTACTATTCACTTATCCAAGTTTGTCAAGTGATGAGCAGATGTACTTTATAGCAATTTTCTCTTCGCTGCAGAATCCAGTCTAGGATCAGACATTGAATGTATTTGCATGTCTCTTTAGTCTCCCTTAATATGGAACATTTCCACCTTTCCCTCTCTTGACATTAGACATATTTGAGTTTGAATCCTGGCTTTCCCACTTAGCAGCTGAGTGACCTCAGGCAAACTTCTTTTCAGCTTACATAGGAATGCTAATAATACATGGTGAGAATTCACTGAAATCCTGCATGACCCTAAGGCATCTAAACTGATGCCTGGAACACAGTAAGGAATTGATAAATGTGGTTGAGATTAATGTAGTTTCTTCTAGCTCTGACTCTTACTCCCTGTGTGTCCTTCAGGAATTTGCTTTGTTTCTCAGAGACCCAGTGCCCTTAGCTGTAAAAATGGGGCCTAAGCATCCAGCTCAAGGCTGGCACATGGCAGAGTTCAGTCAATGCCGGCTCCCTTTCCCTATGCAAATGCCCACTGGCTTCTTATTGGCAATAAACCTCCTGCCTCCATTTCCTCTAGCAGCACCCTCCCTTTCATGCAGAGTTCTTAAAAGGAAAGTACACACTTTGTGGAAATTAACATCACTGTTTGAAGGAGAAATGAAAGCCTTGCCCTCCCCATGGATGTTTTTCACCAAGCATATTTTGGAATAACCTTTTCTCTGTTGGTCAAACAAACGGTACCATCTGGTCCCATGGACACTGTGGGTGGAAGTGGGTGTGGTGGGGTTTGGGGGTGTGAGTGGTGGAGCTCACGGGGTGACTGTGATTCATTGTTGATTGAAATTAGATTATGGGGTCAGTGGTGTCCCTCATAACATCAGGGAAACTCTGATGTGGGTGACTGCCCAGAACAGAACTCTCCAGGGTCCAGCACCCACCCTACTGGAATGCCTTCCCCCACCCCACCCTCATCTTCCCAGGCGTGGCTCCTTCTCCTTCTTGGTAGTCAGGTCTCAGCTCAGTGTTACCTCCTCCTCGGGGAAGCCTTCTCTGGCCTCTGCATCTAATACTGATAAGAACCTTCCCATATCAAACCTCTGTTTTATTGCCTTCTTAACACCTAGCACTATCTGACAGCTGATCTGGTTTATCTGTTTACCTGATTCTTGTCTGTTCCCCTTCCCCACTAGGTTATGCACCCCCTGATATCAGAGAACATGCCTGTGTTTCTCTCCACAAATCCCCAGTCTATGACACTGTGGCTGGCTGGTATTCCATTGGTCACACATATGTGTTACCTGAGTAAATGAATCCTCTTCCACTCTGGTCTCTCTGTGCTAGAGGACCCAATGAGGCAAACTGAGGGAGCACTTGCCTTGTGGGCATACAGTGGGAGCTCAAAAGGGTGTGTGTGTGACAGGATGATTAGGACAGGTTTGGGTATATCATGGGTACAGGGAAACCAGCTCCTTTCTTGGATGGGGTTTCCTATTTTTCCTCTTTGACTGAAGTCATTGCCATCACCTCTCTATCCCACCCTGGATGCAGAAACCCTGGGGATGGCCAAACGCTCCTTTCTAAACCATCTTCTCAAACATGGAGAACATTCTCTGCCCAAATGAGCTGCAGGTAAAAATTGAATTGGGGATGCAAAATGAGGCTATTGACTTAGTTGCAGAAATTCATGCAACTCATCCAGTGTGTAAGATGAATATGGATGGAGTGTGGTGGCTTGTAAAAGGCATAACTACTCCACCTTCATGCTCTCATTTAAGGCTCCACAGGACATGGAATTGGGGTTTGGGGTTTGAATCCCAGTTAAGTTATATCATTGCTGTGTGACCTGGGCAAATGCTTTCCCTCTCTTGAACATCAGTTTCTTCGTCTATAAAACAGAAAAGGTAATACCTGCCCCACAAGACTGTTGTGAAGACTGAGAGATATAACCCAAGTTGAGCTCCCAGCCCAGGGCTCATAAGGGTGTCCCTGACATGTGGCCATGCAGGGGAAAGCATTGTCCAGGATCAAAGGCGCTAGAGTCAGATGGTCCTGAATTGTATCTCAAACATGGAACATGCACTTTACCTCTTTTGACCCTGTTTTCTCCTCTATAAATTGGCCATAATAATGCCTGTATATTTCTTAGGGCTATTGAGAGAATCAACTGGGATGTATTTACACATTCCTTGTCATCCAAGTAAGGATTACTACCTAAAGCCTTCTTATAACTATAAACCCTCCCCTCACAGATGGAAACAAAACTATCTCTGTGACTGTGTCAAATACGATATTCAAATCCCTAAATAGAATAACAGATTTATTATTCAATCAAATGCATGAAATCGATTGGTCTCATCAGTTGCCAGTATCCTGTGCAGTATCCAATCCAAGGGGTTGGCGGAATAACCTTTAGCATTGGGGGATGGGAGTTGGGTGCATATTGTTGGGATACATCCTCAAGAAAGGATGTTGACATTTGGTCAACTCCAAGTCCCTGCCCACCCATCTTTGTGGCATTGGGGCTTCTCCTTTACTCCCTCCCTTTTCCAAGAACAACCTGCATCATCCATCATACAAGTCCTTTACATACCTGTACAAGTCCTTTACAGCCTCTACCCTTTAGTTCTTCAGTAAGCCAAATCAGCAAACACTCAGACCTTTGTCCTGAGATGTGCTAAGTGTGACCTGCCTTAGAGGGCTTCTCCCTCCAAGTTTGTTTAGTTTGTTTAGTTTGTTTGTGGACAGAGGTAGTGACCTGTGGCTCAGAGAGGCAGGCTGGAAGTGACCTTCCACAACTTGATTCTGTGGGTTTGTTTGAGAGAACACAGATACACAGAGTGGTCACTGACAATACGTGTTCCGACATCGTATGCGGGGCATATTTTGCTCAGAAACATGCCCTGTTAGTTGTTGAAACCTTTTTTGCATTCCCTGAAACAAATGACAGTATGCTGTATTTTCTTTTGGGGGGCAGTAAATAAATGTCTTTTATGTTGATAATGATAATATTTTATTCTACAATCTATTTGCATTTCTCTATTCTGTGGATTGTATTGCTCAGTATAAATCCCCAGGCTGAGGTGCATTAAGCTTCACTCAGGGAGAAACAGTGCATTTTATCATGGGGCTGGACAGATGTTACCTTCAGGGATTATTTTTTTGCACAGGTGGGCAGGGAGAAGCAAAGGGAGAAAGGAGTTATGCTTATGTGTGTGCGGGTTTTGGCATGTACACATGAAGCCTAGAAGGATCCACAATCTGAATGGATCTCCAGGAGGGAGCTGGTCTGCTGATCACACGTCTCCTCTGCAAGCTACATATGGCTGTCTCCTTGCCAGCCAGGTCATCGGGAAAGCCATCAGTGCCTACTTTGGCTCTGACCCCAACTCTTTGGTCTGTGTGATCGTCAGAAAACTGGAATGAGACAAAGAAGCATCTCAGAGGTTGGCGGAGGGGTCAGGCCTCTCACCACCTTCCTGCAGGTTTTCTGGGTACTTCTGAGCATACGAGCATCTGCTCCCAACAGGAAGTCAGGAGCTGTTGAGATAAACCACAGCACAAGCTTGAACCAGAGTTAGTGTTACCGTCAACTGAGCACTTACTTTGTGACCTGCATTGTGCTAAGCACTATCTCATTTAATCCTCACAACATTCCTATGAGGTAGGTGCTACTATTATCCCCATTTTTCAGATATAGTAAATAAGGCCTAGAGTTCCACAGCTGGTAACTTTACAGGGTAGGAATTCAACCCCTAGGCAGTGTGGGATTCCAGCTGTGGTTATGTATGGCAGGAGAAAGTACACTATCTAAGTGTGCCTTAGAAAACCAGTGGTAATCAAAAACAACTCCTATGCCTGGACCTAGCAGGAAGTAAAAATATAAAGGAAGAATGAATGGATAGTGGTTAGAATGGAATATTTATGTCTATTCTGTTGTCTGGTGTAAGATAATTTCCATAACTTCATTCTATTTCTATCATGTCCTTCTTCTTTTCTTCTTCTCTAGTGAAGTTTCCTTGATGTGGAAAGTGGGAACACATTAGGAAGGTATACTTAAGAGTCTTTGGCTCTATTAATTAAAGGGTTTAGCGTATCTTTACCCCCAATCCCTGGGAAAAGAGCAGAGGTCCTGATTCAGATCTGCTCAGAATACCCAGATGTGGTGGTTTCTGGGAAGTAGACTGGTTAGGTTAAGCAAATGAGTCTTCTAAATACTCAACTTTTAATGGAAAACTCTGTGGCTTGGAGTATTAAAGTCATAAAATGCTCATTTAATTGTGTTTCAAATCCATTTAGCTTTTTTAAACCTGAAGAAGATTCACTCAGTCAGAAAGTGGAAGAGGATTAATAAATGACTTCCTTTTTCCCTCCCTTTCCTTTTACCTAGGACTTATTTGAATGCCTGTTTTCAAATTGAGTTTTTAAGTGTGGCATTTGTGAGTGAAATTGGCCCTTTTATTCTCAAGGTAATTGAATCCCATTTTTCACTTTCCATTTCCCTCTAGAAAAATCAAAATGTTTTTCTAGGTTAGCTTCTCAGTGGGTGATTTTATAAGGTGGGAACTTGAGTGTTATAAAACAGATCAGTATGGCGATGACATTTAGGATAACAGGGTCAGGCCATGCTCTGCCGATGAAACAACTCTGACAGCCAGCTTTGGCAAATGTATTGATTTCACTGTGTTTTTACTTGAAACACCAAAGGAATGACCACACCTTGTCCTTGGACCAGGCGTGAGGGTTAAGAAGAGCTGGATTTCTCCTGGACATTTGTCATCCACAGAGCAGCTGAGGGGCAGTATTACTAAGAAACAAAGCTTGGAGCCATGTCTCAAGTCGGCTTAGTTCCATGTTTCCCAAAGTATCAAACAAATGAGAGTTGATTTTTGATGATGCTCGGATATCATAGCATTCACGGAATCACACACATAGTAGCATAATGATTAGCTTTTCAACTCTCTTTCAGTCCTTCTGATTGTATCAAGGACCAAGTCTCAGCTTGGTGCTATTTTGCCTTTAACATTTTTCTCATCTTCATTTCCGTTTTTTAATTAAAGAAAGGCCAGGCCTCTCTCTTGGGTTCTTTAGAAGGTTATTAGTTCCTGGCTTGGACTTGATGACATTGTTTTATTTTCAGTTGTTTTGTTTTTTTGATAACCTTTCTTGATTTGTGGCAGTTTTTAAGGTAGGCTGTGAATTTTCATTTTAAGACAAATGGGTTTAAGATTTTTTCACTATTAAGTAATTGATAATATTTGTGGACATAGATGTGGCAAAACTCACCTGCCCGCCATATGGTCTAGTTAAGTGTGGAATGCACTGTCTCATATGATCAGGCAGGAAATGAAGGGAGGTTGTTTTCCTTCAAACCCGCTAATGTTTGTCATTTTCTGTGAAGCTGCCTTCTAATGGAGGGGATACGGCATTGGGATCAGGGCTCATTTCAAATCCTCCCTCTCCCCTCACCAGGTACGTGTCTTAGTCTTCTTGAGCTTCAGTTTTTTCATCTGTAAAGTGGTTCTTCCAGGCAGTTGGAGGAAAGCAGATGAATTTCATTTCCTAAGACAGGGTGGTTGATGTGGCTGATATTTGCCCAAGAAATAAAGCAATGGAGACGGTGACCACTGGCCTGGGCCTCCGGGCAGCAGTGTTATGGGTTCTTATTGCCAAGGCTCAGAGGGTGCTTCTGGATGAGAGGGGAAGGTGGAATGCAGTTCAAAGTCCTGTACCTGGATGGGAGCAAATCAGAGGCCAGCAAATCCTGCAAACCCATCTCCCTGAGATGGTTCAGCAGCATGAAGGTCAAAGTCACATGTGAGTTTTGTGTGAGGGCAGGCTTTCCTCTTCTCAGGCTGCTAATCTTTGGCATTCGGAGACAGCTTTGAATTAAGCTTAATTAACATTCACTCTTAATTAGGGTCATTACTTAAAATCAACTCTACGTAACAAAGCTGTGTAATCATAATTAAGCTCCAGAAATAAAATTAGGAAGCACAGAATGCAAAAGCCAAACCCAGATGAGCCCAGTGCCACGGGGGCAGTGACGAGACTCCTCAAACAAACAGGATTTTCAAGTCGTCAAGGACCCCCGAGTGCACGCCTGAGGACCTCAGTGGCCATCTGGACAAGGAAATAATCAGAAAGAGAATCTGGGATAATTAGAAGCCTGAGAGGCGAATCTTGGATGAAGTTGAGGCAGCATTAGGCAGAGTGGGTCAAGTTTGAAGAGGAGGAAAGAGCTCCCAGGGAGGAGGCCTGAGGCTCTGTCCTGCCTTGCAATGCTGGAGGGAAGTCTGCTCTCCAGACCCTGCTCCCCACTGTGAAACAAAGGCCACAGTGGCTGCTCTTTCCCAAACAAGGACATCACTAATGACCCATGAAACTCAGGATCCCCAATTGGGGTCCCTTTGCATGTGTTTTCTCGGTAGCAACATCAGGATCAACGCTGATCTAGCACCAGACAGGCATCTGTGGGGTTTGGTTTTGTAGCCGTGGTTTTGTAGTTTTGTTGTGGCTATTGCTAATTTTTTTAACTAAAGCATGGAGTGTAATAGAGTGAAGTGGCATTTGCCAACCTTCTGCTTCTACAATGTTCCACATGTCAAGATTAGGCGCAGGCGCATGGGTCTTAGAGTGAAATGATCTGAGTTTGCACACAACAGATCAATAGGCCAATCAGATAGACAACTATTATTTATAAGAATATCCAGCATTTGTGCAGCTTTTCCTTACTGTGCTGTCTCTCTGTCTATATGTAAGACCTCAAGAAGCAACACATTAGTCCCAAGGGAGGTCACCTATCCATGCATATGCCCCAGGCCCCCAGCTTGTGCCTCTAATGGTGCCAAAGTAAGGACAGGCATTTGACTTCTGAGTGGAAGGGGCTGTTGGGTGGTGATTGCCCCCCTTAAGTCCACAGTTGTTTAGGGAAAGCCTCCTACCTCTGTTGCTGCATATATGAGTGTCTACTGTGTGTCTGGCAGCTAGCTGGTCCCTACACACTGCATTATCTCATTTAGTTTTCATCACAACCCTGTGAGGCAGGAATCATTACACCCGTTTTGCAGGTGGGAAAACTGAGGCTTAGAAAGGCCAAGCTCTTGGCTCACTGGTCAATGTGAGCTACATCCTTTAAGCCGAAATTGGGTTTTCAGTTCACCATATCAAACACCATGCGGTCCCTGAGGGCAGCGATGCCGTCCAGGTACCACCCGGATCCACCCCTGCTCACAGCCAAGTCGGACCTAGCAAGAAGGACCTCTCTACATGCAGGTTTAGAACCAAACCTCCTCTAGTGCTGGAAAGGTCTGCAGCTCACATTACCCAAAGCCGCTGACCTATGTAGAGATGCCCTCGGTGGCATTCACTCTGCTTGTACACCTCCACTACTTACGGAGTAAAATCCTTCACTTTTGGATGATTCAGAAGGGCCATCACAGAGTTTAGCAGGAGGGAAATTTGGCATGGGCCCAATATTCATGAAAGGCTTCCAGTTTAGACTTGATATCATCTCTAAATGAGTTTCACATGCTGTTGGTGTGTTTGGGTGGGTATATGCTAACAGTGTTCATCTGTTAAATGCAAGTGTTTAAATTATATCACAATATTTGCAATCCTTTGTTAACATTTCCTCATTGTTTAACATACCAGGAACCTTAATTAAGAAGGAAAACAGGCTGTCCATACCTAGGAGGCTCAGAGAGAAAGACATTGCTGGTTGAGCTCTAATCTGTGCATTCATAAGATTTCTGCACCCTGGGGACAGTCCAGAGAACTTTGGTTCGGTTAGGGCCTCTTGGACTGCTGCATCTCTCTCACCAAGGCGTGGGAGCTGGAGGGCGGCCTTGCTCTGCTGAAGGGTAGTAAGAGCTTACAGTCCTGTACCAACGTTACACGCCAAGAACCCTGCTGTTCTTGAGAGGAGGGTGGTTGGTGGTGGTGGTGGGGGGGGTGGTGGTATTGCCGACTAAGGTTTCCCAAGACCCTAGAGGCCCTGCTCTGCAAGCTAATGGTAGGAACTTCCCTGAGTTCGCACCAGCCCATTCCACTGCATACCTCCTGGGGACACCTTTAACACTGCATATGCATATTATGTATAGTATGCCCTATGAGATTGTACTACCCAGAAGCCCTGATACAAACCCGAGGCCCTGAGAACGCCCCCAGACTGAGCTAATGCCATATCAGGGGCTGAAGTCCAGATTGCATAATGGTTGGCCTAGAGAGTGCTCACAGACACTGGTTCATGAGGAGACCATCGTCCCTTTCTCAGCTGTGACCTCTGTGTCCTTCAGGCTGCCAGCATTTGTCTCTATTTACACTAAATAGAGCCACCCTCTTGCCATTCCTTATTTTGGGCAAGCTGAGCTGAAGGACCCTGCAGCCAGTCCGAGCAGGCAGCCATCCAAGTGGTGGTCATGGAGGAGGCCTGCCCAGGCCCTGCGCCTCTGACAAAGTTTAGCAAACACGATATCTCCCACAAAACATGTGAGGTAATGTTTATGAAAGATCATGCTGTCTCCTTCCACCAGGCTGTGGGGGTGTGAAGGTGACCAAAACAGTGCCCACTGTGGACTTCCCTCCCCCTCCCCTTGCTTTCCCTCTCCTTGTCTCCTGCTCCCCTCCTTCAGGTGGAAAACCACAGTGACGTCCTTCCTCACTTGAGAGAAGAGCAAGACTCTCCATCATCATTGCCATCAGCCTCCATGTCTCCACTTTCAAGGCATGTTCACAGCACCCTTGGAAAGTGTTAAGGATCTCATTTTACACATGAGGAAACAGAGCAGAGAGCAGTGGGGCATCTTGGCCAGAGTTACAAAGCAGGTTGATGGCTGGGCCGGGGACCTAGCTCTACCTCCTAAAGTTCCTTCTAAACCACTCTATTTGTGATAACCATTCATTTAAAGATTCCTGATTTTTTATTTGGATGGATGGATGAATGGTGGATGGAAGGAATGAAAGATGGAAGGATTGAAGGTAACTCTTATGCACACCTCAGTAGGAGCTCATAGAACATCTAAGAGGAAGACTAGCTACATAATACATTGGGAAAAGATAGATGGACAAGTGAATAGATTTTGTAGAGAGATGGACAATTCTGGAAGGATACATAAGAAACGGTACACAATGGTTCTCTCTGGAAGGAGCATGGAGAATCTGGACGAGAGAGAGATTTCTTTTTATTTTATTTTCTCCCCCTGAACAGTTGGAATGGTTTCATATGTACATACTAGGTTTAAAAATCTCCTTTTCTACTTTTTTGCCTATCTCTGTGTGTCTATCTACAGAAGACATTACTTTAGAAAAGAGCAGGAGATTTCTAGAAGAAACCCACAAAGAACCTTGTTAGAAACGTGATCCTTCAGATGAATGAAATATGTCATATATTCTCAGATCCAAGGTGGCTCCGGCTTATGCTGAAAAGAACTACAGCGGAAGGTGGGTGGGACTCAGACTTTGGGGTCTGGGGGTCCATGTGGCTGCCCCAGTTACCACCGCCCTTGATTCAGTGACCAGGGACTCCATTGGCAGAGGCAACAGCAGAGATGCTTATTTCACTGTACTTATAAAATATGACTGATCAAAAACAACCTCCTTGCCCAACAATTTGGCACTGGTTACATGAGTTTTGGCTGGGCTATATACAATGGGATATCTGCCACCACTGAGAATGAATCCCACATTCAGCGTTAGATTTAAACGGCTGACCCAACACCTCTGCATCACGCACGCTGATTTCACGTGTTTCAAGGAAGGTTGCTCAGGTGACTGAACTTGAGCCATAGTCCAGCGCTCCATTCAACCATAGAAGTCTAGTTGAAATATGCCTAAATGTTAGCAATTATCTTTTTGTTGTGATATTTTGAGTAATTTTTATTATTTTTTCAGGTGGTTTTCATTCCCAGTGTGCAAATATGCTATTTTTCTTGTTTAAAAAAAACACGTTTATAGAGAATAGTTTCTTAAGTTAAGAGCACTAAGGCAAATCTCTGCATAAGGAGATTAGAAGGAAATAAGACAAAATGATATCTTTGGGGGTAGGATCACAGATTATTTTTTTATTCTAATTTGCATAATTTCTGAATTTTCTACGTTTGGTATATTTACTTTTAAAATGGAGCATTCATATTTAGGATGATTTTTTTAAAGGTTGGGGAGAGGAAAAGAGGGCAGACCGCTGAAAAAGGCAAAGCTTCGGGCTCTCCAAAAGCCCATCCATGTCAATCAGTTGCTATTTCATGAGCCCTGACTATAGAATATAGAGGTGAAGGCGATGCAGACACTTTAATAAAAGAAATCACAGTCTAGCTGGGGAGATAAGGCCCTTCATTATACAAAATGAAAGGACTTATCCTTGTGGCTAGGCTACCAAGAGTAATAGCAATAGCATGACAATATGGTAGAGTGGCTGGGAGCTCCAGCTTCAAGGCCACCTCACCTGGTGAGAAAATCCATTTCTTAACCATGTCAGGTCTGAGTCTGGGTTTCCTCTTCTGTGAATGTAACCTACCTCCTGGGGTTGTGAAGATTAAATGAAGCCTGCACATAAAGGGCCGAGCGCTGTGTTCTCAGCGTGAATTACCATTATCATCTTACATTACCTCATTTGGAAGTCAGGCTTTTGCGTAGGTGGCAGAGCTGGGATTTGAACCCACAACTGCCTAATTCCAAAGCCAATGTTCTTATCCTAACCAGACACTGCATTTCCCTCTGAGCTTACCATGAAATTGTTCTCAACCTCACCCTATCATCTTGCTGAGAAGAAAAGCTACATTTTCAATAAAATATCAAAGGAGAAATGAACCTGTTTGATAGACCATCACAGGAAGATGGACTTAGCCCTGCATGCGGGATCTTGCAGCTTTGCCCATTGTTTGGTGGTTTGTGTCTCCTGATGCAGGAGTTCCTTTCACAGCCTGTTGTGATGCAGCATTGCTTGGCTCCTTCCCTAGCTGTGACCATGGCAGGGTGTGCCTCCTAACCAGAGGGGGCTGGTTTGCTCTGGCTGGAGGTAAAAGGCTTGTGAATGGAGACCAAAAAGAAGCATTGTGAAGGGGTGGTGGGGTTTGCGAGAGCCCTGAGGACTTAAGCAACCAAAACCAAGGTGGGAGGCCAATGTCAACATACTAAGGTCAGATGTCAGGGAGACCTGAGCTGAAAGCGGTGGAGGTCTAGCAAGGGGAGCAGAGAAAATTAAAAGCAGACAGGAAATTCTACTTAGGGACCTCCACATCATTCAGAAACTGGTTACCTCCTTGGGGAGAGTCTTATATTGATGGTTTCTCCCTGTCCCTATGACCAACTAACTACATCTCAATTATATCCCATCCCACCACATTCCTTTCTATTCCATTCATCACACATTGTGCCTGGCACTGTGCTAGATGCTAGGAATGCAGCTAAGGGAATGCCTGAGCATTAGAGAGCTGTACATTTGAATAAGGAAGGCAAGTACAGTACTAGAGGTGGGTACAATGTAGTGGCCGACAGGGGAGGTGGACAGAGAAGCTTCCACAGGAGCAGGCACTTGAGTTAGGCCTTCAAAGGCATCGTGAGTGGATCAAGGGTTCCCTGTGGAAATGAGAGGGAAGGGCAATCCCAGGCAGAGGGAAGAGTCTGCATTGAGGCACAGAATGAAGGACCTCAGTGTCTTGGTGGCAGGTGTGCAGAAAATCCTGCCGCAATAAGACTGTGGCCGCAGGTCAGCTCTCCCGGAGGGCCTTGACTGACAGCCCAAGGGGACTGTTATGAGGGACAAGGGGGAGAGTTGGGATCCAGTTTGTTCCCTGGCAGCGGGTTCCCTGTGGGCTCAGAAGGTGGGGCCATGGTGAACACGGAGTGGCCTTGTCATCCTCTGCATTGTGTCTTCAGTTTGGGAAGAAGAATTTCCAAGTTTATCTTTTATTTGGAAAAGCAGACATCTGAGCCTTGAGAAAAATCTATCCATTGGTCCATTCTTTTTTTCATCCAATCAGTTAGAACAGTGTATGTATTCCAATTTATATTTGGTACTGCCAGAATTTCTATGAGGGCTACACGGGTTAGTAAGAGTTGGTTCTAAACTCAGCATCCTTACAATCTGAAGGAGGGAGAATACTGACTCCTTGGTGTTAACCCACAAACTATGCTGGTCACATCCCTCTCACCACCACGTCAGACATGTCAATGGACTTCTGCTTCCCTCACGATAGAGCAGGTCCAAGAATCCCCATGTAGGCTGCCCCTCTCTCCTCCTGAGCTTCATCTCCTGCCACCCTTTCCTCCTGCTGCAGCTTCATTGCCCTTCCTTCAGTGGTCCTCACCAGATGCCCTTTAACCTACAGGCCCTTAACACATGCTGTTCCCTCTGTCCAAAGTCACTTCCCCTAGTTCATGCCTGTTTGTCTTTCTGAGCTCATATGAATGTTGCTTCCTCAGGGAAGGTGCCTGCCTCATCTACCCAAAATGGCCAAACACTTATCACATACTCTCTTGCTCCATGTAATGTCCTTCATGGCTCTCATCCCTAGTTATAATTACTTTTCATTTATTTATATGATGACTTTATAAATGTCTGTATTCTCCATCAGACTGTGAGCTCCAGGAGAACAAAGACAATGTGTTTTTTAAAATCAACTTTATTGAGGTATAAATTATGTACAATATACACACCCCTTTTTAGTGTACATCAATGAGTTTTGACAAATTTACACAAAAATTATGGACTTGTGTAACCACCACCACAATCAAGATATAGAACATTTCCATCACCCCCAGAAGTTCTCTGTGCCTCTTCCCAGTCAATGTGCTCCCACCCCTGGACACCTGCTGATCTGCTTTCTGTCTCTCTATATTAGATTTGTCTTTTCTAAAGTTTTTTTATAAATAGAGTCATACAGCAGGCATTCTTCTGTGTCTGGCTTCTTTCTTGAAGTGTTTTTGAGAGTCTTCCATGTTGCTCAGTGTCTCAGTAGTTTGCTCCTTTTTATTGCTGAAGGATTCTGTACTCTGTTTTGTGGGCATTACCTCTGCCTCTCCAGGTAAACCATCAGCTTCTTGGGGGCAGGGGCTACGTGTTCTGTTATTTCTGATAGTTGGTATGGGTCCAAGAATGGCCACCAGGAGTGGCAAAGTCCATCTTCCCTGACCCAGGACCTGTGAGTGGCCATTCTATATGACAGTAACCCCAACACACACAGCCTTCTCCTCCATACCCCATAGGTCAGACTTAGGGGTCCAGGGAAGCCAATCATTTCTGCTTCCCTTCAGATTCACTCTGATGGCTAGATATCCTTCCCACAGCCAAGGAGAGAGGTTCTAGGTCAACCATGGTGATTAACAAGCAAATCCCTGAAATGTGCTGAACTTGTATTTCTTCATTTGTTGAATGGAGACACTGATGTCTACCTCACAGGGTCATTAAGTGGGTATACGTGTGTGAAAGTGCTTTGCAAAGTAGAAAATACAATACTGTATAACGATATAGTTAACTTTATCATTTTATTTCACCCCATCCTGGATTAACTGTCTGTGTTATCTGGGAATGTCCCTTTCTCTCTCTGAATCTTTACTTTATCAGTCACATGAGGAGTTGAACTAGAGTTTTTTAAGGTGCCTTCTATCTGGTACCTTCTTTGATTCGAAGGTGCTATAACATTGAAGAAAGGGCTTATCTGATTGTCCAGCATTGGAAACATTTGCATACTTTTAAAGAGAGCGAGTGGCTTCCCTGAATATTGTCTGTCTGGGTTAAGGAATTAGCTCTAGTTTCCAGAACGAACCAGTGATTTGGCATTAATAGACTCAAATTTACAGCTTATTTCCAAATCCATTAGGGAAAACAATAAAGCTCCTTATTTCCGGTTTGCTGGCTGGTACAATGAAGCATGTCCTTTGCCGGGACCTGGACTTTTGATGGGAGTTAATGTGTCCCCAAGCTACTGGTGGACAGCAAGCAGCATTCCAGTTTGAAGCCAGCCATTTAGTGCAAACCACCTATACATGGGCCGTACCATTCAATGGAGGATTCCTGGGGGCCTATACTTATTGTCACTCTCAACAGCCCTATGATGAAAGTACTAGACCACGTTTTAAGGTGGAGAAATGGGCTCAGCCAAGTTAGGACTAGAATACTAGGTTCTTTGTACTGTAACAGGCCCTGGACTAGGCACAGTGAATACAAAGATAATTCAGACACACTCGAATTCTTTAGGACCAAGAAGAGATGAAATGGGGCTAATTATTAAAGAGAAATCCAAGAATTTTAAGATGTCAGTAACTTATCACCTAATTCAACTCCCTCATTTTACTGATGAGCAGCTGGAGGTTCCCAGAAGTCCTCTGACTTGCCTGGGGTGACACATCTGGTCCCTGTGAAGCCGGAACTGTTACCAGGTCTCCTGACTCCCAGATTAGAGCGGTTCACAGCAGCAGCAGCATGCCCACAGGTCAGAAACAAGGAAATAGAGAATTAGAAATCACCTGCTTTCAGTATGAGGATTCAAGAGTATAGAGGAGCTGTGTTCCGGGAACCAGTCAGCAGAGGCCATTTCTTCACTGCCCTTAAAATAGCATACCACCAGGAGTTTTTCTTGTAACCTGGTGTGGACTCAAGGACAAATTTCAAAACAGCCATTTTGAGAGACTCCCATTCGCTGTTCCAGACCCTTGGAGACTCTCACTTCTGCATCATGACCCAACTACTTCTGCGCAGCAATTTCCATTTTACAACCTAGGGCTCCATTTACTATTTTGCCCCAAACATCCTTTGTTTTGAAAGATCTTGGCTAACTCTTAAGTTATCTTTACTAATCAGTCACACATTCTTTTCCCCATTCTGTCTTTACCAAAGTCAAAAATGTTGTGTCAGTTTGAGGTGACCAGTGAATAGAGAGGACTGATGACAGCCATTCTGGAAGAAGCACATTGGATCCTTCCACCAATCCTTGGAGGTCGGTACCATTATTGGCCCGTTTCACAAGTACAGGGACCTGTGTTCAGGCAGGTGGATCATAAGGCCATGGTGCTAGGAGGTAGCAGAGTTGGGAAACCTGAGCCACTGATCTATCCTAGGGAGGGTTCTACCTTAGCTGGGGCAACTTATTGAGGTGAAAAGAACAACTTCTCAGGCTTCAAAGACATTGGAAATGGAACCTAGAGCCTATGACTGCCTCAGAGATTGGGTTTCCCTGCATCCCCGAGGCCCTTCTCAGAGGGAGGGAAAGGCTGTCAAGGGCAAAGTTCCCATTCAGGAGACTGCCCAACCACCCAGGGAACCCAGGGCTCCTCAGCATTGTGCACGGAGACTCACCACCAAACCAGGGCACAGGCATGCACTACGTGGGAGGTTGGGTCAGATGACCCATGAGGCAAGACTGTATGGTGGTCAGCAGTAGGGGTCTGCAAGCTGTGTGACCTCAAGCAAGTGTTTACTTGCTTTCCAAGCCTTGGATCTCTCACCTGTAATATGGGGATAGGGGGTGGGGGTGGGGAGGAGGAAGCCAGTAGAATCTACCTCAGTGTTATTTCATATTATTCAGAATAGTAGGCAATACCTCAGGCTCAGAAAGCAGTAAGTGCTTAATAAATGAGAGCTTCTGTCATTGCTACTTGCCTGGTGATGCTCCGAGAGTCTTCCTTGGCCACAACTATTTTGGAATGGAATATTCCAGAATATTCTATTTCTGCCTAGCCTTGAGTCTGCAGTTTGTGGATACTGGGCTGTGGCTATAATCCTGGACATGTCTTGGAAGCAGCCTTTGGATTCCAGAGCAGTCCTGTGTGGCTCAGTGCCCCCCACTTCACAATCTGGGTGAAGCAATGCCTCTTCTGTGCAAGGACCTTGGGCTTCCTCAGTGCCAGGACTGCCAGGACTGCCCTGGGCAGTTGACCTGGAGAAATTGACGTGTTTGCAAACTGATTCAAGGCAACTGAAAATCAAGAACAAACATAGAATAAGAGTGGCTAGAGAGGTGGCTGAGAGATGGGGAAGTGGTGGTGCAGGATAAATCAAACTTCCTGGGAGACAAAATATTGTGGTGGGTGAAGGGCATGGTGTCTGGGCTCTACAGATCTGGGCTAAGTGCCTGGCTCTCCCCTTCACTGGCTGCATAACTTTGGGCAAATCACTGACTCTCTCTGAGCCTCAGTTTTCTCATTTGTAAAATGGGAATATTGATAGCTCCGCCTTCAGAAGTTTGTTTGTAGAGAGGTTTTAGTGAGGTCATGTACATAAAACACAGTGCCTGGCTCATAAGTGCCCATTAGAACCTAGCCACAGTCATACTTAGTATCACTATTTCCTACTGGCCAAGTGAGCATCTAGTTCTCTCAATGACTATGTATGTGCCATAGTCTCATTATTCCTATTTTACAGGTAGGAATATCAGGCGAAGTGGCAGAACAGCCCCAATGTGCATATTCTTTCCATTGCACTTTGTTGTCACCCACATGGGCGCCCAGTTGACAAGTGGAGCCACATATGGGAACAGAGCCACCCTCAGCCTCTTGACCTCTTTTGCCCCTTGATGCCCTCTGTCCCTGGACAAAAGATCTCAGCCTCTTGAAAGCATTGACAAAACCGGGGAGCAGGAGTTGCAAGCGCTGGCCTCAAGGGGGCAGCATGAGACTTGGAAACCCCAGGCTGGGCTGAGCAGTACAGCATGGTGCACCTGGGAGGCAATCCAGGGGAGCCTGGGGAGGGGGTTGACCTGCTCATGCCCTGGTTCCCTGAGCTGGGAGCTGGGGCCAGGACTGGGGCTTCCACAGAAGCAAGCAGAGGGGAGCTGCACCTCCTTCTCTTCCTTCCCAGTTTCCTCCAGCCATTTCCATTCTGGTTAGTAAATAGGGGTTGCACTGGGTTGGACACTGATAGGGTGACCAAGATTAAATATGACCCATTCCCCAGTCCTCCAGGGGGTGCAGAGAAGGGTTGCACTGGAGCCCAGGAGAGAGAGAGCATCCCCGAAGCCACCAGGGCCCAGAGCCTTTCTTAGCTCTGGCCTTGGACCCCTCTGGCCTCTGCCTTAGGGCACTTGCTCACTGTGTGTTTCCAGGGCCTCTGAGGCAGATCCCCAGGCCCTCCCCGGGCCCCCCCGAATCAGAAATTCTGTCGTTTGGACTGCAGTCCAGGGGTGGTTGTGCAAACTCACATCTGAAAGCCTCTGCTCTGTGGTGTCAACAGGAAAGCTCATAACCTCCTGAGGGGGTGCCCAAGCAGGGAAGGAAAATGGCCACTTATTGATCTCTCCTTGCAGGCCTCTGAGGTGGGCATTCTATAAATCTTGTTCTCTTCATTTTTCCCCTTCAAATATTCCTTCAAGGAGTTTCCTCGGTTCTTTACAGATGCTGGCAAGGCACAGGTGCAGAGGGGTGAAGTGACTGCCCAGGGCACACAGCAGCCAGTACCGGGGCAGCTCCAGAACTTGGGGCTGCCTGGTTCTAAAGCCCTAGCATGGTCACGGTCCAAGTAACCCAGGCCTGAGGTCGGAGATGTCTGCAAGGCTTGCGTGCAGCCTACGGCCAAGGAACTGAGGCAGGATGCCCCTGGCCCTGAAGAGAGGTGCCTGCCTTGGACCCCACACCTTGAGGCCTGGCATATATCAAACACTAAGATTTTTTTTTTTCTTTATAAGATAAGAGAGCAAGACTCCCATTCTCTTCTCCACAACTGGCCTCTGCCAGAGACCACTCAGTCTTCCAGATAGGGCTCTGGGCTCGAACCGAGTATTTTGGCAGGAAAGGGGCCAGGAGTAGACGAGATGGGTCTGTCTTGGAGGCTCTCTGGCAATCATGTCTCCAGACCCCTTCAGCTGCCGATAAACCCTGCCTTCCAGCTCCCTTTACCCTTGGATTTGCAACTCAGTTTCCTTATTTGAAAAAGGGATCACCTGCTGCTTGGCCCCCCTGGCGCTTTGCAAGGATTCCACCTCATCGTAGGAGAAGAGGGTTCTGGGAACCTGAGTACACTATACAGAAGTCAATAATTACTGGAGACTGCTGTTGAGTGCTATCTTGCATGGGATCAGAAATTGTGATCACAGAGGGCAATCTGCAGACCACACTGTCTCTCTCTCCCGCTAGTCAAATGAGATTTATATAGTCCAAATAGTCCATTTGAATGATCCCTGTAATTATCTTGTAAACATCTGGCTACTAAGAAGGTCTCTCTCTTATTTGTGTCTCTCTTTGTGTCTCCCCACCCCATTCCATCTCTAATATGTCTGTCTCAATTGCTTCACTATTCAAATGAGTTATTTGAATGACTAGAAGCCAGAAGTTTCTTCCTGGGCCCCATAGCACAGAATTTGCCGAGGAAATCTCCTACCTCAAGCTTCTGTTGATTGACAAATGCCAAGGTTCCCACTGGCCTCTGAGCAGACCTTCTGCCACCTGAGATTTCAGCAGCTCGTCAGTAAAAGCACCCACTTCCTTCCCAGCCTGCAGAGAGAATATGAAAAAGGAAAAGAGGACTTGTGAGCATCCTTCAGAGTTCCAGATGGACAAACCTCTTCTTTCTTTTGGCCAAAGATGGCACTAAACCAGGATGTTGATGGATGAGTAGCAGGGAGAAGAGAAGTTGGCGACATTAATAACAGTGACCATTCCTGAGCAGAGAGGTGGCCCCCTGGGGCCTCCCACCTGCCCTGACACCAGGCCCTACGTCTGACTTTTGGAATCTTTACTGTCTTCCCACTATACATACTTTCTACATGTGGCTCAACATACAGAAACTACCATGAGGTAGTGACAATTCTTCAGCCCCCTGAAGTGGGGCTGAGGTCACAGAAGCCCCAAATTTGTACAATTGCTTTCCTTCCTCTGAGCCTCCATCCTTACTCCCCAAAGCCAAGTGCTATTGGTAGAATTTGATGAGATAATCCATAGAGGCGGAGTGCTTGGCACTTAGTCGATGTGATCCCCCACCCTTCCACTAAATAACAAGGCTTTCCAGAATGGTATTGCTAAAATAAGGGTACAACTAGTTCTTTCACTTTGACTACAAAATTTTTTTTAACAATTTGAAGTATATCATTCATACATGAACACGCATAAACTGTAAGAGTTCAGTAAACATCATGGACTTACAAAACAAATAAGCATAACATCATACAGGGCTCTCACACATCACCACCATCCCCAAACACCCTGCATTGTTGTGAAACATTTGTTAACAAATCATGAAAGAGCATCATCAAAGTATCACTACTAACTATAGTCCGTATCTTCCTCCCCTATACATATTTTTTAAGGATTTATTTAGTTATTTACTTTCATCCATTTTTACTACCCCCTCCCACTTTTGCTGTTTCTGTGTCCTTTCGCTGGGCAACTCTGTCCATTTCCTGCCCTTTCTTCTCATCCTTCTCCTCCTGTCTTCACTGGGATTCGATCCTTGAAACCTCTGATGTGGGAGAGAGGCATCCTACCACCTGTGCCACCTTAGTTCCTGGTTTTTCGGTGCATCTCATCTCGGCTCTCCCTTGTGTCACTCTCCTGTTAAGTCATCATCTTGCTGTGTGGCTCGCGAGGCCTGGTGGCGCACTCACTCATGGGGCCTGATGGCGCACCCACAGATGGGGCCTGGTGGCTCACGTGCCTTCTATATTTTCCTTTTTTTATTTTTACTGGGAGGTCCCAGGGATCGAACCCAGGTCCCTCCATGTGGGAGACGGACACCCAACCACCCGAGCCACATCCGTCCCCCTGCTATGTCTCTTAAGATTGACCAAAGATACCCAAAGTTACAGTTTTTCCCATGTAGGATGGTCATATAATAAATCATGCTTAGTTTATCACCAGCATTCAAAAACCAGACCTAGGGAGAAAAACTAGGTCTGGGGACACATACATAGTTTCTAATATAGCAAATGTTTAGCCTACCCTGGTTATCACAAAATCAGGACAGCGAGAATATTCACATGACTGTGGAAATTTAACCAGTAGAAATGAAAGCATTCACTCATTTTGATACATGTGTATGGAGGGTTATTGCCACATTGCTTGTATTGGTCAGGAAGGAACTGGAACCAAAAACTCACACAGCAAAATGCACAGCAGTAAGCGAGAGGCTGAATAAACTGTGGTGTCGGCACAGTACTGGATTAAGCAGCTATGAGCAGTAATGAGTTTTTCTCTGTCTGTTGATCTGAAGAGATGTCCATGAGACATGAGGTGAAAAAAGTATAGAGTAATATGTAAAGTATGATTTTTTAAAACAAATGACCTCCCATTTCCCTCTAGTCCTATGTATGGGCGTATATGTTTCTACGAACCTAAAGAGCATGTAGAATGATCCACAACAGCTGTCAACATTGCTTGCCTGTGGGTGGGGTATGGAATTGAAACTTGAGGGGGAGAAAGGAGATTTAAGAGTTTATTAAATTTATTTTTGTTCATCACTAGATTGTTTTTTCCGAAACAAATGCATCATGTTTTTGTAATGAAATAAAGTTTCTAAAATGGACACTGCAAGAAGTCCTCAGTGAATGAAATGAGTGAATGAATGAAATCTGATAATCCTCCCATTTGCAAGTCACTCTTTTGAGACAGGGGATGTTTTCATGTTCTAGATTCTCTACCAACATGCAAATATCTCTGAAGGAAGCTGATAAAGCCAGCGTCCTCCCTGATCACTAATCTGGAGCTCGTCAGCCTCAGGCCAGGATCAAAAATATAAGTGTGTGTGTGTGTGTGTGTTTGGGGAAGGAGGAAAGAAAATATCATTGGTCAGACAACTTTTCCATGCCAGGCAACATGTAAGGTGTCTTCCCATACACACTAGTTCATTAATACTCAAACAACCTGCAGTGTAGCTGTCTGCCTCTTTTCTCAGACAAGGAAACTAAAGCTTCCAGGGTTTGTCATTAGCCTGAGGCAAACACAGGCGGTCCGACTCCAAGGCAAAGTGGAAGGGTTCCAAAGAGGCCCTTTCCGCCAAAGGCCCCTGACCCTAGGTTACCTCTGCTTTCAAACAACTCTAGCAATAATGGCAGGGATAGAAACGTTCAGTGGGTCTTTACACCATCCATGCTGGGCCTGTTGTTAAGCAATTTGCATGATTATCTCCATTAATCCTCACAAGGACTCCGTGATAGGAACTAGCAGAGTTCCCATTTTATAGGTGAGGAAACTGAGCTTCAAAGAGGATATGCCATTCGTGGAAGGATGGAAACTCAGGAGGCAGAGAAGAAAATCTGAACCCAGGCAGTCTAACCCTGGAGCCTGCCTTTTGATCCCCAGGGCGACGGAGCGATCTGTTGAAGCAGCTCCTGTCCCAGAACCCAGGTCTCTGACTCCCAGTTCAGGCTTCTTGATGCTGTCCAGGTTGACATTGCTTAAAAGGGAAAAATCCATGTAGAGGGAGGCTGGGAGATTCTACTGGCTCAGATTACCTTGGCTTACATTGATAGCTTTTGGTGAGGCTTCCCAAAGAAACTTAGGCCTTCTCTGGGGTACCTCACAGTATTGCTATTCCAACATCCTCCCAGACTTCCCTCTGCCCTCTCCCCACAAGCCCAGGCCTGAACAGCCCAGGGCTGATGCCGTGTGCCCCTAGGGTCACTGGACAAGTTCTTCCAGGGAGAAGGGCCTGGATTCCGCCATTCCCTTCCCGTCCCAATGCTTTCTATCATTTCTGCCAATCACTAGAACCATTGTTTATTTACTATTTTAATTTAAATCGTCTTACTCTTAAAACTGAAAGACATTTACTTCTAAGAGGAAATCTTTATCACTGCGATAAAAGGAAAACCCACATCACTCGCCATAAATAGGTTAGTGTAAAATGAAGATAATAAAAGCAGAGCCAGGCTATTCAATTATAGCCAGTCCTGCAACTTGCAGAGATGCTGAGCTTAAGCAGACCTGTCCTTCACTTTTTAAAAAAATATGTATTTTTATTTTTAAGGGACACTTAGATTATATAAATTGTTACATAAAAAAATAAAAGGGATTCTCATATGCCACACTCCCCAGACCTCCCAGTTTTCCCCACATTAATAACTCTTTAAGATGAGAGATGAGCAGGAGTTGGAGAGGCGGTTAAGGCACAAAAGTATTTAACTGAGACTTTCTTCTTGAGACTCTCCAGAAGCGAGAACTGGAGACGACCTCACCGTGAGCCTGGGAGCTGGCTGAGAACAGTTCTGGCTGCCAACTGCTGTTGGGGAAGCACTATCTTGAACATTTCCTTTCTCCCTGATGCCTGGGGGTTACCAATGCAACTCTCACAACTGCTTTATGATCCTCCATGCCCATTGGTCGCTTGGGAAATGCTCCTGGCCAGAGAAGCTTGTCCTCAACCTGGCCAGGAGCATTTGACCGGCTCATGGGGCTTTGAGAGCCTTCAGAGGAACAGGTCTAGAAGGACACACATTCAACTTTTAATGGTGGTATTACCGATGAGTGGGGAGTGGAATTAGGGGAGACAGACTTTATATGTTTTATGTCATTTGATTTTTTTTTTTCCTAATGTGAAAATATTTACATATTGTTTTGTAATAATAATAGTAATAGATGATATTAAAAAATAAAAACACC
Source organism: Tolypeutes matacus (assembly GCA_026826555.1). Lineage (NCBI taxonomy): Eukaryota > Metazoa > Chordata > Mammalia > Cingulata > Chlamyphoridae > Tolypeutes > Tolypeutes matacus. Next base: position 4,450,113 of record JAKSZT010004015.1, read on the forward strand.
TTGTTGAGACAGTGTGGCACTCCAGGGTGCAGTTGTGCCAAGGGCCAAGGGGTCCTACTTGGAAATTTGAAAGACAGTTGAGATAAGGAGACAGGAGCCTGGCTGTGTCCTCTCACTATGGTGCAGGGTGGTTAACCCTGCAGCAGCCTGGTCCTCATGGGCAGGAAGCAGCTTGGCTTTCCGGCCTCACAGGGCTGGGCAGACAGGGTGGCTTGCCCCGGATTTTGAATCCAGGCTGGATACTTGCCAACTGGACTATCTTCAGCAAATCGCTTGAACCTTCTGAGCCTTCATGGAGAACCCTAATATATGAGTGGTACCCTAGTTCCCAGTGGTTGCTTTTGGGTCTCGACAGTCAATCATGCAAGGTGGGGCAAATCACTCTCCCTCCCTGGACCTCGGCTCTCTCAGTAGAAAATTGAGGGTGTCATTAGATCCGAAGTCCCCAACTGGGACCCACTGGTCAAACCCAATCTTCAGAGGCCCACAGTGTTTTCTGATTAGCTGCCAACATTTAAAAGTCAGGAGATCTCACATTGAAATCCAGTTTGCGTGTTTCTCCTACAAAATCTATAGATCTGGCAACATTGGGCTTACACAGGGAGCCAGTAAACTGGCTGGGTGTCATATAAAGATGAAAGAGAGAGCCAGGATTCAAACTGGCGCAACCTGGCTCCAAAGTCTTGTATGTGTATTTATTCCTCTATCGTGTCTCTAACCAGAGAGCCCAGAATTGCACCAGGTGCTGGGGAGGCAAAGATGGAGGCAGAGAGTTAGGCAGCTTTCTCCCTGCAGGTTCCCATATCCCCTTCCTTTGCTGGGAACGTAAGGGTTAACCCTACCCTGCTAGTCTTGTCTCACTCTGGCCCAAGGCTGCCAGTGTGTCGTGTGTCGGGGGGAGGGGAGTTCCCTGGAAGTGGATGAAACAAAGCCTCCCCCTCCTCTAATGATAACTGGTGTTGACCCCCAAGCCCAGGCTGAACACCAGCTGGCCCTGAGCGGCCTCCCTCCCCAGCGCAGGAGGAGCCCCGCACTCACTCTCTGTTTTGGCTTGGCAGAGGTGCACACCCACCTCCCCAGTGGCTCCAGCCCTCCTGTTTATCCTGCAAACAGCCCAGTGCTCTGCTCCCTCATTTAGAGGCCAGGGGGCGGCTGCTGTGGGGCCTGGGGCAGCCCAGTCCTGTTTGAACTGTCCTGGGACCTGCCGCCTGCACACGTGCCCAGAGCCCATTTGCCTAGGATTAATGGGCCCCAACACCCTGCTAGCTGTAGACACGAGCCAGGGAGGAAGCCAGGGCAGGGAGGTGAGGGGGGCTGCTAGGCTCTGGCTGGCCCAGCTCCTCAATACTAAGGAGGGAGGGAGGGGAGGTGGGAGAGAGGGAGGGAGAGAGGGAGGGAGGGAGGAAGGAAGGAAGGAAGGAAGGAGAAAGAGTAAGAACAAGCTTTCTTCCCAAATTCTGGGCTATGCCTCTCTGGCCTCCCTCCTGCTCTGTGTATTGGGTTAGTGGATCAGTACCCATTGCCAGATCAAAACCTTTGTACCAGGGAAGCGGATGTGGCTCAAGCAATTGGGCTCCTGTTTGCTATATGGGAGGTCCAGGGTTCAATTCCCAGGGCCTCCTGGTGAAAAGCAAGCTGGCCCACGAAGCGAGCTGGCCCAAGCAGAGAGCTGGCCCACATGGAATGCTGGCCGGCCCAGGAGTGCTAGCCCGCACAGAGAGCTGGTGCAGCAAGATGACCCAGCAGACCTTTATCTTGGCTCTGTCTCCTGGTTGACACTGTTGCTCTTACAGTTACTGTGTGTGTGTGTGTATGTGTGTGTTGGGGAGGGGGTATGTCCACCTGCTCCCTTCAGGAATGCCTCTCTCCAGGCAACTCAGATCCACAGCTACTGTGAACCCCTGCTCTGGCCCTCGGCAGGCCTGGGAAGGTGCATGAACAATCAGACCTTATCTTGGAATTGCCGACGTGGAAAATCCAGGGAAACAAGTCCTGTTGGCTCTGGGCAGGTGCAGCTGTCACTATGTTCAGGCCGTCTGGCCCCCTCCCTCAGGTTCAGGCACAGGAGGGGGAGGGCAAGGGTGCCACAGGAGAGCAAGGCAGCAGGGTGCTGTGTACATGCTCACACAGATATGCCTATGCCAGCTCCAGCAGCCCCTCTGCCAGAACAAACCTGTTCCCCACTTTGAAAAGAACATGGACAGAGGGAGGTTGCATCTTTCAAATAAACACAGTTAAGCCCCTGGGGGCATTTTCCCCAAAATAAAGACTGTCAGACTCCCCCAATTTCCAGAACTAAGCTCTTTGGGAAGTGACCCTCTCCTCTAACTAGTCCTTGTAAGAAAAGTCTGTCTCAGGGGAGAGCTATCAGACAGATGGCAAATACCCTACTGCATCTTGCCCCCTCACTCTCTACATTCCCATCTCTGGATCTGAAGTGTCCACAGAGAAAGGATATCCCTTATTCAAGGAGTTTGAAGGCAGGAAGTTGGTCACCCAACAAATATTTCTGGAGCCCAGTAGTGGGCTCAGGCTGTCCTTCCTAGCTTAGAGCACTGCAGCCATGGCACCTGCATAAACATCCACCCATCTGTCCTTCCATCCATCTGTCCTTCCAACAAGCATTTGCTGAGTGCTGCCATCTGTGTGCCAGCCCTGGGCCAGGCTCTGAAGATCAAGGGTGAACTAGACAGGCATATTGCTGCCTGAGTAGAGCTTGCGGTACAGTGGAGGAGAGAGGCAGATCAACCGTGATCACAACAGTGGGAGCTAAGTGCCTTAGTGAAGACTGGCATGAAACTGCCTCCATGCTTCACCCCAGAGCTTTGAGTTCAGCTGGGCTTGAATGTCACCTCAACTCTTTCAGGCACAGCAAATGCTCCCAGGAAACACCCAAGGCAGGGAGTGATCAGGTTTGTGTCATTAGGAAGATCATCTTGGACTTGAGAGGGTGAGATTGGAGGTGGACACCGGCTGGGAGGCTGATCCAGAGGTGAGATGATGGCAGCCTGAACAGGGACAGTTGATGAGGGTATGGAGAGGAGAGGAGAAGGGAGTAGATAGGAATGGATTGGAACAATATGTCAGAGGTAGTGCCAATGGGACTGAATCCATGATGGGATGAGGGCTGTAAGGAAGAGAGAGGGTCAAGGGTGATGCCCACATTTCAGAGGTAAGCAATTGGGTAGATAGATATTGGGGCCCTTCACTGGGTTAGATAATATAGGTTTGGAGTCAGGTGGTATTGTGGCATTATTCACTTTGGGACACTCTGCTTTTGAGATGCCTGGGAGCATTCAGCTGGTACAAGCAGTTAAAAATAGAGATCAGGAGAAAGATCTGGGATGGACATAAATTGGGGAGCTACAACCCTCAAATTGGCTTTCCTCCAGTGTTCCCCACTCCTGCAAGTGTCATCACCACTAATCAGATCACACAAGCCAGAAACGGAATTGTCCTTATCACCTCTTTCTTCCACACACCCCCATTCATTCTATCACCAGGACCTGTCCTTTCTACCTCTAAATACCTCTCAAGTTTCCCCATTTCTCTCCATTTCCATCATTACCCCTAGATTAAGCCATGACCATGATCTCTTGGCTAGATGTCTACAAGAGACCCCAAGTTTTTCTCCCTGCATTTACTCTGCCCACTTTCTAATCCATTCTCCATGCTGAAACCAGAGCATTCTTTATAAATCATAAAAATGGTCACCCTCTCTCCCCACTTAAAGCATGACAAAAGCTTCCCATTTCTCCTGGGAGGAATCCTCACCACGATATACAGACTCCATCTCACACCATGTTCCTTCTTATCCTCGTGCCCCACCAACCCAAAACACACTCCTCTCCTTCCACATGTTCTTCCATTCCTCTTGGCTTGGTTACATCTACTGTCTACTGAGATGGCTGCTTATCCAGCTGCTGAGAGGGGACCAGATATCAGGCCACTCAGCCAGGTGGTAGACCTGGAACAGAATACAAACTTCTCAGCTGTCAAGTTACCCCAAGGCCCCATCCCAGAAGGGGGGAGGGCTGCTATTGGCTTGGGAGAGCAGAAGGGCAGTTCTCCTTTTAGAGCAGTGGTTCTCAATTGAGGGTTCTCAATCAAGGGTGCATTTGGAAGTATCTGGAGACAATTTTGGTTTTTCACAACTGAGGGCTTAGGAAAGCCGTGAATGCTACAGGTGTCTAGTGGGTGGAGGCCAGGGAAGCTGCTAAACATCCCACAATGCACAGTTCAGCCCCCCACACAAAGAATGACCAGACCCAAAATGTTAATAGTGTTGAGATTGAGAAACCCACCTAAGAGAAGCCGAATAGTCGAATGGTTCAACATGGTGGCTGTGGGGCCAGACATGGGATTCAAATCTCACCTCTACCACTTAGTACCTTACTAACTGGCAAGCAGTTAACTTAACCACCAAGGACTTAACTTGCTTTGCAAATTATTTAGCTGCTCTGTGCCTCATTTCAAATGAGCTAGTACACCTCAAATACTTAGTGTGGTTCCTTGCTTAGAGGAGAATTTTGTAAAAGGTTGAGCAGTCTCCAGACTTGTGCACCAGTCAATGCAGATGGCCATACCTGGGCATGTGAGGGAGCTGCCCTTTCCCAGGCACCAGCTCAGCCATGGCCTTCATGTCAGTTAACTACGGTGGAAAGAAGGATAATAGGGCTCTGACTATACTCTAGGCATCGAGATGTTTTCCACGCATTAGCTCATGTAACGCTCACAAAACTCCTGCAAAGGAGGGATTTTATTCCCACTTTACAAGCAGGAAAACAGATTCAGAGAGGTTGAGTGAATGAGTGTGTGCAAGACACTAGGAATACACAGAAAAATAAGATTTATCTGTGCTCTCCAGGATCTAAGAATTGTTAGGAAGACAGGAAAATGAATTTATACTGTAGAAAAACAACAGAAAGAGTATCTACCAAGCCTGTCTCATCTGCTATGCATACAACAAATAGTTGTTGAGCATCTACTATGGGCCAGGCCCTGCCTTGGTCATCTGGGTTCCTATCATTGAGTAGCTTACAGTTCAGTGAGCAAGACAGATTACCGGACAGTGTAATCCTACAGTGTGATGGTTAATTTCATGTGTCAACATGGCTAGGTTATGGGGTCCAGTTATTTGGTCGAGCAAACACTGGCCTTATTGTGACTGTGAGTGTATTTTGTAGATAGATTTGCATCTATAGTCTGTTGACTGCATCTATGACTAATTGCATCTACAATCAACAAAGGAGATTGCCTTTAGCAATAGGAGAGTCTCCTCGTCCAATCTGTTGGACCTCTTAAAGCCAGAACTGAGGATTTCAGCAGTCAGAAAGAAGAATTTCTGTCTCTACTTCAGAAATTCTCCTGGCGAATTTAACTTCACCTTCTTTGGAGTTTCCTATCTGCAGCCTGCCCTACAGAATTAAGACTTGCTGATCCCCACAGTCACATGATCCAATTCCCATCATAAGTCTCTTAATATTTATACAAATATGTTCTGGTTCTCTGAGAACCCTGACTAATACAAACAGGTACCACCTGCTCATGCCTGGCACCCAGTGGTTTTTTTCTACCACCCTCTGTTTGTCCCAGACATCCCTTTGAACTTGACTCCTCTGGAAGTGATTAGCAGTCAGCCCTCGACTTGCCCCACACTGCAGAGAAGAGCCTCTGCATTGTTTGAAGATGGTGGAGGCCTGAGAAATGGCAGCCAGAAGCTTCTTCCTATGAAGCCCAGAGCTGGGCAGTCCTAGGGCACCACCCTAGACCTCAGACAGCTTCCTGAAAGCACTGCCAACCCATCTGGATAGGGTCTCCTTGCACTGATGTGATCCTCAACCAGGAAAAGAAGCTCCACCTGTTTTCTGAGTAAGCCTGTGAGCATGTGTGTTTCAAAGGAACAGGAAGAAGGAACTTGAAATGACAGACTCATAAAAGGTGCTCCCTGCAGGGACTCAGGGAGGTTCATTCACCTTTCCTAGTTTCCTTTCCAAGTTTCCTTCAATGAAACTCAGGTAAATGGCTCCAGGGAACTCACTTCTTGTAAACTATGGGCCAGTGGATCGTACTCTTCTGGCCATAAGAGTCATTGTAGGGTGCCAACATTTCAGCGGATGCCCCAATTTTTGCCTGTGCCCTGAACAACTAACAAGTCTTGCACATTTATGTTCAACTGTTTTTTCGGTTCCATTTTTTCTACAAATTTTCGTTGAGCAGCTAAGAGATGACAGTCACTGTACTACAAACTGAAGACATCCTGGTCAGCCCAGCAGATACAATCCCTCAAGTACTTTAAATAGAAGCTCTTTTAAGATTACTGCTCTGGTTGGGGCTGGGGTAGACACCACAGCAGTAGACAGTCTTTTTAGAAGAGCTGCACAATGGGCCACACAACTATGATATGGAAAGCTCTGAGATGAGAAACTGTCAGGCAGGCCTCCACATTCAGCCACAGTGTCCCAGAGTGCCTCTCAGATGAAGTGGCCACTAACCAGACAGGATTTTCACAAGCAGACTTGGAGGAGAAGGTCCTTTAGGTGGAGGAAAAACTCTTAGACAAATAATCACGATTAGTCGGAAAGCTTGCCATATTCCAGTCTCAAGGTGAGTTCCACAAATCACAGGTGAACAGGGTGGGGCTGGAGCTGAGATGCTTCCCAACCATTCCCTCATTCACGTATTCATTCAAGAACTATTGACTGTGTAGTTAGTGCCCAGTGCTTTACATAGGTCATTTCATTTAAGCTGCATTGCTACTCTAGGAGGGAGGAATTGCTAGGTCTTGAATTTAAAGAAATGGAAACTGAAGCCCAGAGAGGTGAAAGACTTTGCTCAAGTTTGCACAGCCAGTAAGTGTTCATGGTCAGCTATGTGACCTTGGAAAACAACTCCAGGGAGCTTGGGTTTTCTCACACGGGGCTGCTATAAGGCGTAAATGAGATCATGTTCCCAAGTCCTGATCCACAGAAGTGCTTTCAGCACATTTCAATCCTCCTTCCTTTTCCTGGTTCCAAGGGGACCGGCCGTGGCTCCCTCTAGAACCAGGCAGGCAGGGCTTACTCTGTTGTTGTGAACTAGCCTTTTTAGCTCTTAGCACCCCCACCCCAATCCTGACCTTTTGGGGCATCCAGGACAGCTCTGCAGAGAGGCGCCTTGATATCCAGGTCCCTGGCGCATGCCCCGGGGGTGCCCACCCTGCAGACAGCACATGAGGAAGGCAGACACTTCCCTCAGCAAAGAATTTAAGGACTCAGAAACCCTTTTTCTCGTATCTCTGTATCTAGGCACTACTGCCAGAAATCAGCAAGGCAATAAATGTTTTAAATGTAAGGTAATAAAAATTTGGAAAAAAAAATTGAACTCTTGCCCAAGTACTAGCTCATGAAAGGACCTGTTTGTCTTATGTGGAGCCAGAGGAACTGGTTTTAATGGAAAGGGTTAGTAGCAGTCAGAGACCTGGCTTAGCCAGGGAGGGGTCTCCACTGGTCCCTAACTCCTAGGGGCTCAGTGTCCTAATGCTGGGACACTCCTGGAAAAAAAAAAAAAAAAAAAAAAACCTCCCTGGGCTCCTCTGGACTGAAGGACTCAGAACACCTGCTTGCAGGATAGGAGTCAAATGAAGGGGGAAGAGAGGGAAATAGGAGGTAAAATCCCCTTTTAGCTCCACAACTTTAGCACTGCCTCTTGCCAGGTGTTTTGCTGGAAGCTTTAATAAATGCACTGTCTCAAATCTCCACAGCATCTCCATGAGGTAAGAACATGGATTGTGATGTCAGATAGATTTGAAACTTACTGGCTTTGCGACAGGGCTGGGACTAGGGTGAGGCAAGGTGGGCACGGGATTTAAGGAGGCATTCAGTATCTGGCTCCTCTAAGTGTAGGGTGGCACCTGAGAGCAGGGGCCTCCTTGAATTTTGTGCCTGGGTGCCTCACCCTAGTCTGATATTAACAGCCCATTTTACAGATGAGGAAACTGAGGCTTAGAGAGATCACACAGCTTGTAGGCAGAGCTGAATTTGAACCCAGGCTAGGGTGGGGGTTTAGACTGAGTGAAGGTTGAGATGAGGCATTTAAATTTAAGGTCTGGTGACAAAGTGAAGAGGTAGGAGTGTGGCAAAGTCAGGTGGCTTGGGCCAGGGTGGTAGCATTGTCCAGCATTGCTGTCAAATTCTTGGGATGTCATGAAAATAAAGCCAACTTGGCTGAGAATCTGAGGGAAGTTAGAGACCATCTCCCAAAAACCTACATCCCTTCACCACCCACACACATCTTGTACACAATCTCAAGGGGTCCATGTACCTCTCTGAAGTCAGCCGTGGTCACCATGGGAAAGAAGCACATGGTTTTAGAAACTTGGTGCTCCATGGGGGCAGTACCCACAGAGCCCCAGACCATAGTTTTTATACTTAGCTTTGCTCAGAATTTATGTCCATTGCCCCCTCTCCCTTCCCTTCCCCTTGCACTGTGCCTTATCTCCCCTGCTGGGACCTGCTTGCATGGCATGGCCACTGGGTTTCCCATGAGTCTTCCCATTCTCCCTGCCCCCTGCTTGGGAGGCCCCGGGATGAATGTCTGTGTCATGACCTGCACGCTGGCAGTGGCTCTTCCTGCTGCGGGCTGTGGGGCCAGGGGTAGCTACAGAAATGAGAGGAGCAGGTGCCACGTGCCAGAAACCCACCAAAAGTGTGCAGAATCTGTGCGTGCTTTTGCCATGATCCTGATATAGAATGTTATAATTACTGGTATATGGTCAGTGTCTTCCCCATGAGATTGTTAGATCTTTGAGGACAGAGGATAGAGGCCTTGAATTATTCATCTCTGAATATGAGATGGATGGAGGGATGGAAGGGACAGAGAGAAAGATTATGGACATCACAGTTTCATTGGTATAGCTAGGACCTCTTTCTCTATGGGCTGAGTAGGCTGGGAGAATTTGAAGTTATAGGTTGTCAGAGGCTATCTGGTAGGAGAGAATGATTGCAACACTGAGTCATGAAGAAAGCAAGCTTGCATGTTCTCATTTGAGCTCCTGAATCCAGCCATGCCTGAAGGCCCTTCCCGGCTCACAAGTCAATAGCTTTCTGTTTTGTCCTTTTGTTTTATTCATTTCATAATGCTAGTCTACCCCGGGTGTCTGTCACTTGTAACTAAGAGTCCTGACTAATACAGAAGGGGAGATGAAATGGAGAGGGAAGAAATGGAGGGAAGCAGGGGGCAAGGGAAGTCTCCTTTTTGCGGTGAGCACACCTGTGCTTGTGCTAGTTCAGAAGCACTTCGGATCCTGCAGCCTCAGCAGCTTCTTTTGCTGTGGCTCTAGGCTTAGAATGTGGCCTCCAGGGTCAGAGGAGAGGACCTTAGGGAGACTGGGTGGCTGAAGATGGCTGGGAGCTGGGCGGGCAGAAGTCCTGGGGGAGGGGCGGAGAGAGGATTAGTGGGAGCCTGAGCAGCAGCTCAGGGTGTTTACAGTAAACAGAAGAAGGGTGGCCCAGCCTCCCCAGGCCCTATGAAAACACCTCCCTGCCACCCCACTGGGTTATTGAACTGGGGTTTGGGGGAGGGGTGTGGGCGGAGGGGGGGGGAGTGCCATAATCACCCCTCCTCCTGTGTCCTTGGCCTTTCTCAGCACTAGGGGTTTCCCCTGCCTGCTACATTCAGTCCCAGCAGACCCTATGTCTTGAGCTCTCCCCTGCCTCCCACCCCATCCCCAATTTCAAAGATCATGGTTGAGGTCCAGGGATCTGTATTTTCTCCAACTTCCCAGGTGATTCTCATGGCCTCTCAGGTTTGGAAACCACTGATTTAATTCCTTTATCTTACAGATGGGAGAGTGAGGACCAGAAAAGGAAAAGGGCAAGTCAGAGGCTGAGCCCAGCAACCAGGTAGCCCAAGCAGAGTGAACAAAACCAAACCGTGTTGCTGTCTGAGGGCAGGGGACATTCACTAATCCAGCAGGGCCTGGAACTCTGCTGGGATCCTGGGGCCTCCCTCTGCCTTTTTAAACCTGCAGACCTTGAGGAGCAGGGTGAAGACCTCGAGGCAGCCTTCTGCGCCCTGTGAATTAAGTGTATTAAGTAAGAGTGAAGTGGACCAGATTGAGGGCTAAGGAAGAAAGAGTCCCCCCAAAGCCAGGGTCCAGGTGACAGCCTTAGAATGACAGGTAGTTCAAAAGCATTCCCTTCCTCCTTGGCTTTTCAGATTTAGGGAAGCCTGACCTCCAAATGAGAGACCTGTTAGAGAAAAACAGCGCTCACTGGGATACGGAGACTGATGATCGCAGGCAGAAAATTTATTGGGAAACTCTCCCAACAGAGGGGGTCTGAAGAATAGATCTCAGCCCATTCGCTGGCATGGCAGGGGTCTGCAGAGAGACTTCAGCCCACCCGTGGAAGGTGGTGGATTTGACTATACAGTACATCAATAGGAGGGGAAACCAAGTACAGCTTGGGGCAATATGGCTAGGGGGTAGTGGGCTAGGTGGTAGGGTATTCTTGGAATGCTGGAGGGGGTGGTAGTACCTGGACCCAGAGGGGGTGAAGGCTCTTATCTGCTCCACTGCTATATGGCTCCTTTGTTCATTCTTGGGAGGGATGGGCTGCCTCCAAGTCCATAGACTATGGCTTGCTCAGTCAGGTGGGTTATGGCTGGAGGCTGCCTTTCTTCAATTTATGTCACAGGAGTATTGATTCATGGTCTCATGACCTGTTAATCATTGCAAACCTCATAAGGGGGACCCTCTAACATTCTTAACTCTTTGAGATATATATATAAATGATGAAGGACCTAAGTAATGGGAATACTGGGTAGAATGGAAAGGTGAGGGGATTCGGGACGTTGACTCAGTCTGACTACTTCCGGCTGTTATGGGGCGGCGAAGCATTCCTTTCCATTCCGTCCAGTGGGTTCTGGTTTCTGGTCCCAAAGAAGTTGGTATTGGCATTCATGTAGCAAGAAGATGCCATTCACATATTCCTGAGTTACAAATTGTACGGTTTAGCGTGTGAGTCGGACAGGAAGCTGTAAGAGACAAAGACCAAAAAGAAGAAGCATCAATAATGACAGTAGCGGTGTTATAATAGACAAAAGAATTATTTTAGGGGTGAGGAGAAGTAAGAGAGAAACGAGGATAACCAGGATTGATTTCCATAGCAGTTGTCTCGGGCCCTCTAACAAGACCATTACTGTGTTTTAATCCCTTGCTGCTCAAAGTCTGGTCCCTGGACCAGTGGTATCACCTGGGAGTTTGTAGAAATGTAGAATCTCAGGTTCCACTTCCACACCTACTGAATCAGAGTCTGTGTTTTAACAAGAGCTTGGGGTTGATTGTTAGACACATTAGAGCTTGAGATGTGCATCACAACCCAACTAACAGTTCTTAAAGTCGTGAAACAAGGACAGATGATTCCAAAGCAATAGAAATTGGCCTTGTTTGCGTATTTGGATGGGTTGTGAAATATTTGGTGTCAAATGCATTTTCACAAATCAGATCTTGATGTAAATCCACCAAGGGAATTGGCGAGTTAAAACAAAACAACAGAAGCAGCAAGCAACAAAAAGCAAAGAAGCCTTGCTCTGTAATGGAATTATCATGACTTCCCTTAGGAACTTTATGTTTTTTATTAAATTTACTTACACTGAAACATGGCTGTCCAGCCTGAGTCCATACATCTGTTATATAGTTTTATTTGTTGAGCTCTTGGTAGTACCAGAAGCTGTGTTAATCAATTCATATGCTTTCCCATATGGGATCTTCACCACAACCTTATTGGGTACATATTGCTGCTGTTCCCATTTAGCAAATTAGCAAATGAAGACACAGTAAGGTGAAGTCACTGATTTTTGCATTTCATCTTGCCTTTTACTTTTATTTTATGATTCTCCCTCTACTATCTCTCACGTCCCATCCTCATCATGCCAAGACTTTGGGCCTCCAAAGTTGCTGGACTTCTAGTGGTCAACAAAGACTGATTATGCAGTGCCTGCCACATGCCTGCTGTCTGCTGGGATAAGAGGCCAATGTACTCCCTGTCCTGAGGGACTCCCAGTCTGGTGCAGCAATTTTAAGCCTGACCTTGGTTGTCCTGGACCTTGAACAAGGTGACATAGCCAGGGAGGTAATGTGGGCAAATCTGGGGACTTCTATGTGTTGGGAGATGATTCTCCATGGGCTTCTTATCTTTCTACACATCTTGCAAGCTGTCTGCCTGAATTCCAGACTATCTTTTCAAGCAGCCTTGGAAGACGTGATGGTTTGAAGCGGTATGTGCCCAGAAAACCATGTTCTTAAAGTTAATCCATTCCTGTGGGTGGACCCATTAAAGTAGGACATTTTGATGAGCCTACTTCAGTTAAAGTGTGTCCCACATCATTCAGGATGAGACTTAATCTTATTTCTGAAGTCCTTTATAAGAGAATGAAATTCAAACAAAGACAAAAAAAGAAGCAAGAAGATGAAATCAATGGAACCCGGAAGAAAAGGGAGAGACCAGCAGACCCAGTCATGTGCCTTGCTGTATGGCCGAGGAGCCCAGGATTGGCAGCAGCCAGTCTTCAGGAAGAAAGCATTGCCTTGATGCTGCCTTGACTTGGACATTTTCACAGACTCAAATTGTAAGCTAATAAATTCCCATTGTTTAAGCCAACGCGTTTCATGGTATCTGTTTTAAGCAGCCTAGGAAACTAAAACAGATGATTAATATAATGTCTTCCTTCAGGGAAAAGAGCAAATGTGTTTACTAGCCAGTATAATAAAGAAGACGTCTCTCTCTGGAGTAAAGTCAGGTAGGCTTACTGTCCATGTTAAAATATTTGGGTTCCCAAAGGTTGAGGTTCCTTTCTTGTAACCTACCCTACAAGAGTCACCTGGCCCTCTTCAATCATCTTTTGGAAATCGGAGAAAGGGAAACTGATGCAAATATAAAGCTCATGCTTGCTGAGCTGTGAATAACAAAGTCCTTTGTTTCTGACCCAGGAGTCTTTTTTTTTTTTTTTTTTTTAATTATTTTTATTTTTTTTATTATTATTTTTTTTAGTGGGGTTCATTTGTTACAATTTTTATTTATTTATTTATTTATTTTTATTTATTTTTTTGACCCAGGAGTCTTATATCTTCTGCTAGCATCCACAAAACTGATACAAACTCATTAGCTTGGAAGCAGGGCAAAAATCTTAGATCCTTCAAATTCTTGACACTGGGGTATTCTGGTTCATGGAATTAAATATACAAGCCCCACTTTCCTTAGAAGACTAGACCCAGTTCCTTCATTAAGAAAGCTAGAGAAGAGATCAGGATAGTGGGATGTATTATCTGGGGTCAGAGAGCTTTGGTTTGAAGCCTGGATCATGACCCAGGGCAGTTTTTAAACCTCCCTGAACCTCGGTGTACTCATCTGTAAAGTGGGGCCAAAAATTGTTCTTTTTATAGGAAGATTAAATAAGATGAAATAGTACGATTAAAGCTACAAATGTTAGCTTTTGTTGTGATTGCTATGATCATGATCATTTTTTCTCTTCCAGTTTGTCAGTCCCCTGCAGGTGGTCCTGGGGCTGGACAGAGCTGGTGGCTCATGAGAGTGAAGAGCCAGCAGCACTAGCTGTGGGGCATCATCTCCTGCTGGGGCCCCAGTTGATAGTTTGAGAATGTATTAAACCACTCCACCTGTCAGGTTTTTTTTTTTTTTTTTTGACAAGCTCACTTTCTTTTGTTTTCAAGAAGATGTCAGAGAGTCAAGACTGAATAACCGTAGTTGCCTGTCAGTTGTCCTTTAGGGTAAAAATGGCATAGTATGAGTCAAGGTCATAGATGCTTCTCCCCCAACCTGGCCCCACCCAGGAGACTCAATATCGCAGAGCCCCCGCAGACAGCTTACCTGGAACGTTTCCGTCTCAGTGCACTGGAGCGTCTAGGTCTCAGGACACTGAATTCTGGCCACGAGGGAGCTGGATGAGTTGTCTAGTGCAAATAGCAGGAAGCTCACCATAGAAGTTTAGGGCTGGAGAGCACACTTTGGCTTAGGCATCTATGATGATCAGAGATCTTGAGTGAGTTGTCCTAAGTCACAAGGTGAGTTTGGTGGCAGAGCTAAGACCCAAGACCCGGCATTACTGCAGGGCCTGGGCAGATAACACATGATGTAAGCAGGCCTGGGGGACTGGGCGGGGTGAGAGAGCACGTGTCTGTCCCCAGAAGAGCTGTTACCCAGCTCTTCTGAAATGCAGGCCTCGTGTTTCTAGGTCTTTTAAGTCTTTTAGAGGAAGCTGAAAATCTGTACAGTTATGTGAAATCGCTTGATATTTGAATGATGGCGATTCATTTAATATATTTAAGAGACTGTCGTGTGCTGCCATAATCCCTTAGTGTGCCTGTTTCTGAAAACTAGGAAAGGTTTTTAAATTATGCTGGAGAGACAAATGAAAGCTCTTGAAGATTTGAATAAGCCCAGTGAGTGAAAATTCTCCAAAGCAAACGCTGGCTTTTCCTCTCTCTCAAACTAATATTCAAAGAATTTGGTTGAATCAAATTGGGCACCCTCGATACAGCCAAGTGATATATTTTAATATTTGGGCTAAAACTAGGCTTTGATCTAGACAGGAACAGGGGGAGCTGGACCCCACAGGGCAGATTGAAGCTTGTACAGGAAAGGGTGATATCCTAAGGCTTTTCTCTTAAGGCAAAGCAAAGCCTGGGGGAGGGGGAAAGATAGCAATCAGAGACAAGAATATTTCCAGAAAATCTTGAGTAATTAAGAGACATTATGTTGAGTGAAGCAAGCCAGACACAAAAGAACAAATACTGTATGAGTGCGTTACTATGAACCAAATATATTGTGTAATATATTGTTTGATTCAAAAAAAAAATTTATATGTATCCATTACATTTAATTGAGAAATGTATATATTTATTCATCTGTGTTTACTTTTTAGTTTTTAATTGTTTATGTTTTCAATTATTAAATGTACAAAATAAAGTTAAAAAAAAAAAAGAACAGTAAAGAAACATAAGAAACATAAGAAAAAATAGAATATAGAAGGTAAACTTTTTGTCAACATTAAATTTCTTGAACTTGAAAAAAAAAAGAGTCTATAGAAACGAACTTGTCAAAGGAAAGTGGAAATTAAGAAGAAAAGCTGGGTGGATGTCTTCTTCTCTAATCGAGTTAAAATTTCTAGCAAAACTGTAACTCCAACCCAGCTTGCCTCCCAAGGGACCTGGGTTCAAATCCCAGCTCCACTACTTACTAGCTACTGTGATCTATGAGAGTATTTGAGCCACGCTGAGCTTTGGGCCTGTCATAAGTAAAATGGGAAATATGATAGCTATTGGGAGGGCCATTGTGAGAAAGGAATGAGATCGACATCATAGCTCTCAATTGCTGACTGCTGTGAGTCAGGCATGTGTCTTCTCACTTAACTTCACTACTTCAACATTATCATCATCATCATTGCCAAAATGTATATATGAGCCCCTGACATACAGGAGGTTCTGAATCAATGGTACCTGAAATATGCCATTTACCTTATCATTATCATTTTCACTACAGGACACCTGAATCCTTCATAGTCTTGGGGTGGAGGCAGCTTCTCTGAATCATATCCTCAAGACTTCCCTGAACAACCCTGCTCTGTAAGAATCTTCCTGTAATATATAGATAGTCTTGTTCTTATGCTCTAACCCTTGACTATATTAAGCACTTTGGATTAAAAATAAATTGTCTGGGAAATGGATGTGGCTCAAGAGATTGGGCTCCCACCTACCATATGGGAGGTCCAGGCTTCGATTCCTGGAGCCTCTTGGTGAAAGGCAAGCTGGCCCGCACAGTGAGCTGGCCCGAGTGGAGTGCTGGCCCGCACAGGAGTACTGGCCCATGCAGGAGTGCTGGCCCGCATCACTTATGACCTATAACTAAGGCACGGAGAGCTAGTGCAGCAAGATGACGCAAGAAAAAGAGGCACAGAAGAGAGACAATAAGAGATGCTGTAGACCAGGGAGCTGAAGTGGCACAAGAGATTGAGCGCCTCTCTCCCACTCCAGAAGGTCCTAGCATCGGTACCCGGTGCTGCCTAGAGAAAAGACAAGCAGACACAGAAGAACACACAGAGAGCAGACAGTGAGCACAAAACAACAGGGCAGGGGAGGTAACTAACTAACTAACTAACTAACTAACTAACTAAATAAATAAATAAATAAATAAAATTGTCTTCTTAACTAGATTTGAAAATTTTTCTTTTACACCTACCATGCTTGCCAAAGTACTGGGCCTTTAATATGCACCAAATAAACTGTAAAAAAAAAAAAAATAAGTTTATTGTGTCTCCCCATTATAAAAGCAATTTGAACTTGTTATATTGAAGTCGAAAACTACAGGTAGAAGGAAGATGCAATTAGGTCCTAGAAGACAGTAGGCAATGTTATGTTGTACAATTGCCATTGGAAAGCAAAAGCCAAATCCATAACTGGAAACTGGAGGCTTGGAGGTGGCCGCTTTCTTAGTCAAACTCCAGCAAGGTGAGGCCCATGTCTCATTGGGCTTTCCACTGTGTCTTGCGCATCTCGATACGCCCTGCGTCTAGCACACTGCCTGGCAGGTAAGGGCTTGAGTGGGTGGTATTACCAACTGCCCCTGCACAGCGTATGTGCAAAAATGTGTGTTTGGGGATGGGGGTGGCGAATTTCTCGTTGTCATCATGACCCAAGTGTGACATTGACAATTTGTGGGTGAAAGCTAGGGAGGTAAGGGACAGTCCTGCACACCCAAAATGCTAGGAATACGTCCCATTGAGAAATAATGGGTTTAGTGAAGGTGGACGTGGAGGGAAACAGTTTATAAAGCAATATGCTCACTATCAAACTTAGAGTTACATGTGCATGTATGCTGGGGGCAAGTCTGGAAGAGCGTGGCGCTCCATCAGTTAATGGTGATAACCCACTGGGCAGCAGGATTATGGGAAATTTAGAATAATTTCTTCTTCCCTTTGTCCCTTTGCATATCTGCATTTTAATTTTTCCTGCAAAGAACTTACGTGATGTCTAGGAGGTGAGAAATTAAGAAAAAAATTAAATGCATTTCCTTGAAGGTTTTTCCCGAAGTCTACATAATGTTTGTAAACACAGTTGAGAGATTGACATATTGAAGGAAGAAATGATTGAATGAAGTAATGGATCAACCTAATGATGGAAACCCTTTTTAGGGGCAGTAAATTTGGAGCAGGTACCCATACCTCCTCCTCATACTTGACTCAGTGACTTGAAGCACCATCAAGAGTCTTATCCATCGCCCCTCCCAGATCCCACCTTGTCTCCAGCAGGTGGTTTGCTGAGGGGTGGGTGAAATGGAGAAGGCTGCTTATCAGCCAGCCTGGGCCAGATACCATCGAGGCTTAGGCCAGACCCACTCAAGGGCCTCAGAGCCCATTTGTGTTTCCTTGTGTTTCTCCCCTGTCCCCCACCCAAGATTCCCCAGACAGCCATCTGATAAGAGGTATTATAGCTGTTTAGTTTGCATGGTCTTGACAATTTTTATTCAAAACATATGCAAATTCCGAGGCAGTTTGCTGGGGACAGAGGTTGCGGTGAAATGCTTCTAAACTTTTAACCAAATGAATCTATTAAACCTCAAGAAGAAGAGCTTTTGATTTGGGCCTCTATTTGCATCCAAAGGACAGTTAGGCCTCTGTTCATTCTTAGCCCCATCTGGAGGCTTCTTTCTTTCCCTGGTAAGGTGAAATTAGCAAGTTGACCCAAGGGCTTCAGTGATTTACCCAAAGTCACTACTTGGCTCCTAGGGAAGGACCCCGAAAGTCCCTGTTACTGGGCAGTTGGGCCCCTGTGAGATGGAGCCCGGGCGGAGCTCTGGGCAGGTTCCCAAACCACTGGGCAGTGGTCAGATCCAGCGCTTACCAGAAGCAGGCTTTTGGCTCCTCTCGGGCACCTGGTTTGTGTGTTTGTACAGTGGCAGCTGGTTGTGGCATTAGTGCACAAAAGAAAAGTGCTGTACAAATCCGCCCGAAGAGTTAGTAAATGCTCTGAAGTGGTAACACGATATCCTGCCAAGGGAAGGGGCTAACCTCCCGGGAAGCCAGGGGAATTTGCCCAGGCCTTCTCCTTCCTCACCCAGACTCCATGAGCCCAGGCTAACTAGCAGCCCTGGGCAGCACCAGCTTTATGGGTGTGCAATCTGTGTGGTCACCCAGGGCCCTGCACATAGAACTCTCTTGGCTTTAATGCTCTGCTGTCTCTGTCCTGAAATTCTTAATAATTTTTAAGCACAGGCCCCTGCATTTTCATTTTACACCCCTCACACCACTCAGCCAGTCCTGTGTCTGAGTTATAGAAGGAGACTGAGAACAGGAGGCTGTCAGCCTGCAGATGGCCTGGGGTAGCTGCAGCTTCTTAGCTTGGCATTCAAGGCCCTTTCCAATCTAGTTCGCTGACCCTGGAGCAGAGTATTTCATCCTTTTAAAAGCAGGTCTGGCTTTCCTGGTGCCTCCTGGCTGGCCAGCATTCCTGAAAGTTCCCCACTTGACCATGAGCAGCAGCTGGGTCTAATTGATCTTTGGTGCCTGGGAAAAGGCATGGCCCAGAATCAGGGATCAGAAAACAAGGGTGGAATGGTGTGGGGAGAGGTGGGGAGCTCTATAGTGACCGAGTTCCTGGCATCCTTCTTGAGGTACAGGGAATAAAGAGTCTGCCCTGAAATCTGGAGACATCATCGCTCCAGCTCTTCCCAAAGGACCCTCTACCACTATGAGTCCAGCAAACCATAAAGTGTCCTGCAGTGGCTGTGAGAAAACAGAAGGAGGTGGAGGCAGCCCCAGGCCACATGCACCCACAGAAAGCACATACACAGGTATAACATGCACAATACGCATGCACATCCATAGACTCATGCCGCAGATACACTCGAACACACCACATACTCCAAGTACACCCCCCACCCTCCCTCAAGCCCATGGTAACATCAAAAAGCCAGGGCATGACCAACGGGGGGTAAGAGAATTGTCAGAAGGTGGGACCTGGGCGCTGGGAGGGTTTGGAGATACAGAGCTGAAAGAGGCCAAGGGCACAAAGGAGAGGCTGGCTGAACTGGGGCAGTGAGGTGGCTGCCCGGGCCGGGGCAGAGAATGGCTCTTAGGGGGCCCTGGGGGAAGGAGAGTACAGAGGCTGGACAGAGGACGGGGGGGGGGGGTGGTCCTGGGGAATGGAAAGGGGTCTGCATGTGTAAAGGACCTTCCATGTGCCAGGAACATACTATGTACTTTGTGGCGCCATCTCAAGTAATCTTCAGACCTGCCCTGTGAGGTGGGGTTGATTATCTCATTGCACAGATCAGTCTCCACCTAGTGCAACTTGCCCAAGCCCCCCACCCCAGGACGTGGAGCTCACATGGGGATCCACATCCGCTGGATTCCAAATCCTGTGTTAGTTCCTCCTAGCGGCCCATTTGGGCAAGAAGGTGTGTAATTGACCTTTATCCCCCCTCTGCACTGTGCTTATATGTCTCCCCTTCCTCAAGGAAGCACTAGGAGGGAGGGTCCCTCCTCCCCTGTTACATCTCCATTGACCCCTAGCTGGGAAAAAATGGGCAACAGCTGCAGCATGAGGGATTTAGGAAAGACTGGCACTTCTCTGCCTCAGCACTGTGAATAGCTTGGGCTGGATCATCCTGCATTGCCGGGGCTTTCCTGGGCCTTGCAGGGTGTTGAGCAGCAGACTTGGCCTCTACCTTTAGAAGCCATTATATCCCCCTCTCTCAGTTGTAACAGCCAAAAATGTCACCCAACATCCCAGGGGAGGGTGGCCAAAATCACCCACAGTTGAGCACCACTGAGCTGGACAGATGGCCAGCTTTGAGGATCTAAGGGGCATTTCACAGGTCTTCTGGCCCCTTCTACAAAGCCTTTTCAGCATTGCGGTGGACATCTGAGCGCTGGGTGGCAGGAGGATGGACAGCATGACCTCCAGAGGGCCTTCCGGGGCCTGCAGATCTGGCAGAGTGCCAGCCCCGCCCTCCCCCATGGCTGACTAGGCGCCCATAGGCACACTTTGTCCAGCCAGCTCCTTTCTGCCTGCACCCCCAGGACAGACAGACCCGACAGCCAATTATGAAAATTGAAAAATCCAGGTCTTGGCCTCAAATTAGTATTTTCCTTTGGTGCTTCGATTCTCCTGTAATAAGTGCCTGGTCACTAAGGAATCCCAAGAATGTGGCCTTGATAATGAAAATAGGCACCTGGCCCAGAGGGGCCCACTCCACAGGCAAAGAGGCCTGGGCAGCCCCTCCCCTGCTGGGAGGCACTTGCTGAAATTGGCTGCCCCTGCCTGGCTCCAGGCCTACTGCCATATCCCTGTGTCCAGCTGTCTGGCTGCTGTGCCCACCTCCTGAAGAAAGCAAGAATTCTTATGAATGCTTGGCCTCCTATCAGGAAAAACACAAGACAAAACATACCTCTAACGTAACATTTTTGGAATGTTTACTCTGACATTAAATCATCGAAACAATGATACTATTATCCCCATTTCACAGGGGAAGAAGTTGAGGCAAGAGAAGCTAAGTCACTTGCCCAAGTGCTTATTGCTGGCAAGTAGAGGAGCTGGGATTTGAACCCAGGCAGCTGTGTCATCAGATCTGTGGCCCTACTGTAACAGGATCCAGTTGTCTGGGGCCCCCGGGCTGAAATCTGGGTAAAAAGTCTGGGATGTTGCGTTTGCCCTGGGTGGTTGGGCTGGAGAGACACTCCCTGGCTCTGAGGATTTTACTGTACCCCATCAACAAAGGTGGGGAGGAGGGGCTAGATGGCTGGGCTGGTCAGGGTAGCTCACCTTCCTCTGGTCATCTACTGAGATCCTAGCTCATTTAGGTTTTGCCCCAAAGATAGTGTGCCCCAAATTCAAATCCGGGAAGCCAGTTAACGGTATTTCCCGGGAATAGGCATAGTGAGGCACTTAAGGACACAGGCTTACATCCCATGGACTAGGGTTGTAGCACCATTCTGCTACCTAATAATATGTGCTCCCGGGCAAGTTCCTAAACACATCAGTTTCCTTATCTGTAAAATGGAAAGATTAATACCTACCCCATAGAGCTGTTAGTTCTATTGTAACAGTGGATGTAAGGGGCCTCAGTCCCTGCTTGGTACACAGGGGGTCTCTAAGTTGCTTGATTCCTACTTTGGTAGAGAATTGGTTTTCGGGGGGGGGGTGTTCATCTAAGCCCTTGGAAGTGAGGAGCCCTGGTGCCAGCTGGGGCAGGTCACCCAGTCTCCCTGGGACTCAGCTGGCCTGCCTGTAAACTAGGGTTAAGGGTCATACATGGAATGCATTGGTGAGTGTCAGGAAGCAAGGACGGCATGTGCAAAGGCTCAGAAGAGGGAGAGGACACTGGCTTGCTCAGGATTCCACGTAGTTAGGGGTGCTTAGACAGGGACATGGGGTGGGGGGCACTCAAGAGAGACCAGCCTGCAAGGTGGGCGGGCTCCAGGTTAAAGACTGAAATCATCCCTTGGCTTCTGAAGTCCAGGGACTTTGGAGAGGACAGAAGTCCCAACCCCAACCAGAATGGTTATTGACTGTGCCCTTTTGTTCCCAGCACCCCGGAGGCCCAGAACTGGGTTCCCAGAGGAGTGAAGGTCAGGGAGGGAAGGAAATAGCTTGGCTGGGCTGGGGAAGGAAGAGAATTCCAGGGCGTGAGGCCCTGGGGCAGGCACCTCCTCCTCCTGTACCTGACACCCTCCCTGCACACACACCCCATTATATGGCGCTCACAGTGGGCTAATTGTGGGCATCCAGGACACAGGGCAGGGGCTGAGCTGGAGCAAAATGCTATTAATAATAGCCCCTATTTATCCAGGTACCTGGCTAAGAGCTTCCCAGGCATTATCTCATTTAATCCTTACCAGGCCCTGTGAAGGATTATGCTCCCTGTTTAATGAGGAAACTAAGGTTCAGAGGGGTTGAGCGCTTTGCTCAAGGTCACACAGCTTTCATGATTCTGCCACAGGCCATCATTCCCAAGGGCTTCACATGCACCCTCTCTGCAGTACTTCCAGAGGGCTGTTTCTCTTAAACATGTGACAGCTTGTTTAACATGTGGAGCTTTCCAAGCTCCATTCAGAGTTTATTCCATTGCATTTCAAGTCAATTCAACATTTATTTAGTGAGTGACTTTTATAAACTGTGCTTTCCATGTTCGATATTCTAAGACATTTCTATTTTAAGATGTGCCATTGATTTAACGACGATTTGCAGAGAAGAAACAGAAAGAAGAGCATACTAATGGCATGTGCTTTGAACTCTGCCACTCAATCACAGAAATACGAGTGTCTCAGAATGGAGGAAATGCTGGACCAGGTTCTGTGTTAAACATGGCAATGCACATTTGGACAAGACGGCTCACAGGCAAATTCATGCATCCATCTATTCTTTCAAGTGTTCAACACATTTTGTATATATATATATTGTATTGAAGTACAATTTTACATAAACCAGCATTCACACAAAATAAGTGAATTTTTCCATATGCATGCACCCATGACCATCAGTTGTACACTGTCACACTATTTTTCAAATGCTGAGAATAAAATAGCGGACATCACTGAGAAGACTTCCTTCCTCAATGGAGAGTTAAGTCTAGTGGGCAGAAAGACAAAAACCAGGCAAACAAAGTACACCCAATTATTGGAATTGTGGTGTTCAGAGAAAAAGCAAGCAGTGTGGGAAGATAAAGAAGAGGCATGTCCATTTTAAATAGGGTGATCAAGGGGAATCTCTCTCATACAGTTAGCTGGAACCTGAAAAAAAGAATTTCTTGTCCCCAGGGAAAAACATTGCAGGCAGAGAAAATAGAAAGTGCAAAGTCCCTGAGGTGGCAAAGGGCCAGGTTTGGAGGAGGCCAGGGTAACTGGTGGGATGTGAGTAATGGGAAGATGTGGCTGGAGAGGTGGGCATTGGCCAAACCATGCCAGGCCTCACCAAACAACTGACTGTGGCAGGGAATTTGGATTTGCTTCTGCTTGTAGTTACGTACCATCTAGTGGCATTGGTATTGTGGTGGAGAGGTCAGAGAAAGCTTCATGAGGTGGCAGCTTCTGACTGCCAGGTGGGCAAGGCAGGAAAGGGCAGTCCACATAGAATCCTGTGTCCAAGGGCACGGAGGTATGAGGTCAGAGGGCTTATTCAAGTGTCTCCACCAAGTCCTGGCTGGCTGAGAGAGAGGACAGAGTGTGCAATAAGTGAGGCAAGTGTGAGCAATAAGGCAGAAGAGGCAATCAAAGACCATCCCTTGGTGGTTGTATTAGTTTCTGTGGCTGCTATAACAAATTACCATAAACTGGAAGGCTTAAAACAACAGACATCTATACTCTAGCAGTTCTGGAGACCAGAAGTCTGAAATTAAGGTGTCTGCACCACTCCAATCGCGTCCTCTATCTTCAATGGTCTTTTCTCTTAGGTCTCTCTGTGAGTCCTCGTTTTTTCATAAAAGGGATTTGACCCCATGTTAATGCACCATGACCTCATTTAGTGATCTGCAAAGACCCTATTTCTAAATAAGCTCATGTATTAGTCAGGGTTCTCTCGGGAAACAGAATCAGCAGGAGATATCTGTGAATAATATGGAACTCTAAAAGAGTCTCTCACGTGACCGTGGGGACGCACAAGTCCAGGTTCCTCAGGCAAGCTGCAAACCAGGGGCTCCGATGAAAGGTCGTTGATGAGTCTCTGGGAGAAGTTGCCTGTCCAACGATGAGCTGGGAAATTCTCTCTGAATGTTGAAATCACTTCCACTTTTAAGTCATTCAACTGATTGGATAAAAGCACCACCCATTGATAATGTAATCTCCCTGATTGATGCAGATGTAATCAGCCATCCAAGCAGAAAACTCACTGGTGATTGAAGTCCATAAATGCTCTTGTATTACAATTAGCCCAGTGCTTGCTGGAACAAACACCTGGACACAACTACTTGGCCGAGTTGACACATTAGCCTAACCATCACAGCTCACATTCCCAGGTTTCAGGTAGACATGAATTTTGGTGAGATGCTATTCATCCCACAGTGGTGGTTGCCAATGAGTTTGGATTTTTGTCCTGAAAGCAAGGCTTTAGAAGGAAACTATGGCGTTGTGTGTAAGGCAAATTAGAGACATCACAGATGTGGTATGGGATTAGTCCCAGAGGCACTGGGCTGGGGAGTCTCTAAAAACTGTGCTGGATGGGTCTTCTGTGGGCATCCACAGTGCTGTGTACTGAGGCCCCAGAGCACTCAGTAGTGTGTCTGTCCCTGCCACCCTCATTGAAGAAAGGGGGTGGGTTTTATACTAAGGTCCACAGTGCCTAGCCATGGAAAGTGCTCAGGAGTAACTGATTTCCATCTCACATAGACCTCTTAATCCCCTCTACCCATCCACTCCACCACTCCACAGCCTCCCCTCTCTGGACTCACTCAACACTCCATATGCCCACCCAGTCCCAGCTGTACAGTGTCACACTAACAGGCTAAGGGGTTACTTGTTCTGTGACTTTAGGGAAGGTCATTAAGTTCTCTGAAGCTCTGTTTCCCCATTCCTTAAATGGGGATAATACTAGTACCTAACTCACAGGGTTGTGGAGAAGATTCGATAAGCTAATGCACAGTTCCTGGCCTGTAGCAAGTCCTTCATAGGAAAGGAAGATGTCAGGGGATGCTGGAAGCCTTTCCCAGCCCACTGCAGTCATGAACAGAACAGAACTGTCTGGAGAGGAAGAAGCCCTGGCTGTGGAAATGAGCATTTAGTATCTCTCCCAGCTTCACCTGATTTTGCAGTTTGGTATTTTTCCAAAGCTGGTATTAACATGCAAATCAATCCAAGGGAAAAGTATATGCTCCTTGGATAGTTTCTGTGTATGCTGAGGTCTTACCTCCAATGACGACGATGACTCACTACGAGAGACCTCATCATTGTCCCTTTACCCTCGCACACAGGGCTGTCCTAACTTGAGAACCATCCAATACATCTTCAGTGTGGAGAGGACTGCTCATTAAATGGAGTGAAGTGTTTAATTTCAAAATACAAAATGATATAATAAAGACAGGAAGATCAAGATAGCCCCAGAAGCCAGGATTCAATCAAATGCTATTTTTGGGGAAAAAAAAGAAGTGCTCTGAACCACTTTTTTTTTAGAAAACTATTAAGACTAGAGGGGCTATCACTCCTCCAAGTGTATTCCCGCCCCCCTCGCCCCAGGCAAGGTCTCTATGGCATCTGGATGACCTTTGTTTCTTCCCTTGATCAGTTGGTAGGCCCAGGGCTGAGCTGTTCTCATTAGGGACCCAGCAGTGGAGGACAAGGTAGATTCTCCCTTGAACTTCTGGGTGCAAGTCACAGAGTAAGTGTTGAACAATGGACTGGTGCTAAAATTCCTGAGGGCTGGACCCACAGTCAAACCAAAAACACGTGCAGGTTACTTAGGGAGAAGTTTAAGAGTCCCACCTGGGTTGGGAGAGGCTATGTTCAAATTCCAGTCTTGCCACATATTTTGTCATCTAATTTTGGAATATCAGTTGGGATAAAGTTCATGTGCAAGTTAATAAAGATCCCAAATAGTGGTGACTTAAATAAGATAGAAATTAAAGACTGAAGGTCAGCAGTCCATGGCTGATATGGTATTCCTTGGTGTTAGGGACCCAGAAGCTGCCATGTATTGGTACCATTCCCAAGGTCACCTCATAAGCCAAGATAGCTGCTGAAGCTCCAGCCACTATGTTCATATTCCAGACAGCAAGAAGGAGCAAGGAAGAAGAAAAGGCAGACCTTCCTCACCTCACCCCCTTACCCTGAACCCCTTTTAAGGACAGTTTCTGGAATTGTACATGCCTTTACAGCCCATGCCATCGGCCAGACGTGAGTGTAAGAGGGGCTAGAAGAGGTCGTTATTCTATTGGGGCATGTTTTCAGATAAAAATCAGAGATTGTAAACTGAGGGACATCTAAAAGTCTCTGCCACCATTGGGAAAAATACTCCTGCTCTCTGATCATCCCTGTTTTCTTCATCTGTAAAATGGGGTTTATAATAATATTCATAGGGTTGTTATGAGAATTAGCTGAGATTCTATAAATTCCCGAACTCATTGCCTGGAATATGGTGAGTGTTCAATATCTTTCAAGATATATTATATTCTTGCCACCCATGACTCTCACATTTGATTATCTGCAATGAGAAGCAGAGAAATTACCCTTCCAAAATCCATCTCAGGCTCATCAAATGTACCCTTAGACTGATTTAATATCATGTCACCTTAATGGCAACATCTGGTTTGGAAATGGGTCAGAGAGGAAACTCACAGTGTGATCAGCTGCAGGTATTATCACTAGCCATGTTTTACAGATCAGGAAACTGAGGTTGGCAAAGGTGAAAGGGCTTGTGCGAGTTCATCTAGTTAAATAAAGAAAGAGCTAGGGTTTGAAATGGGTCTTTTTCCCAAGTCTGGGTTCCTAACACTATGTTGTACCGCTACTCTACTAGGATTGCTGTGGGCAAGCATATTTGTGGGTGGGATACTCCAAAGGGAATGGCTTTTCTTGGGAGGCATGTCTTATGCCGCAGGGCCTTTTTATAGCCATCCCTGTGCTCTGGTAAGATGCTAACCCCACAGCCCCAGCCTGTGGATGAGCTTGGGTACTCCATCTAATGCCCTCTAGGGATACCTGAAGCCCAAGGCAGAAGGCTGGGCTTCCCAGTGAAACGGGGATGCCTTCTGGAATCACCGGCCAGCACAGTGCTGCAGGGCAGGGGCTGCACAGCCCCCAGCCCTGTGTGGGGTGTCAGGCTCCACACTATTCCCAGTGAAGCTGATTGAGGTGTTGTACTTTTTCACAATAGCTACCAGTGGTGCCCGTGTGGTGCAGGGGCTGTGGCGAGGTTCCGGGTTGGCTGAGACTCCCAGAAAGAGCCACAATTGCTCGGGGGCCTTCCACCTACAGGAGCCAAGGAAGGCGCGCCAAGGGGTTCTGCCAAGCCTGGCACCAGCTCTGCCCACTAGGGAGGGATCAGAGAAAACAGGGCTCCTCCCTCAGCTCTAAGCTCTCATGTCCCACGAGAACTCAGACTGAATCCAGAGGGCCCAGGCCAGGACTTTCTTTGTGGTTGTGCCCCAGAAATCCCTGGGGAGGCCTGGAGGGATGTAAAAAGCAAAGTCTGCTTCTGAGAATCCTTGCTCGGGCTCTTGACCTCACAGTATGTGCTGAGTCCTCAGTCTGGATGAAGAATAGGGTATCGGAAGGGGGAGGGGAGAAGGGAGTCTCAGGGAATTGTGGGAACTGAGGTGGAAGCACCAACCAGGATTCCATCCTTGGAAGTCCCCTTAGAGGGTCTGGATTTTGATCCTGAGAACACGGGGAATTAAAGGTAGGTTTTAAGCAAAAGTGGGACATAGTCCAATGAGTGTTCTAGAAAGACCTCTGGGGCAGTGTGGAAGGTGTTAGGGCAGAGAGACTCAATTTGGTATCATCTATATGATTTAGTGAGCACCCAGAGGCCTCTGGGGGATCTCGAGTAGGACATGCGCCTGAGCTTTAGGGCAGTTTCTGCTTAAGCAGGCACCAGTCTGAGCTTGTCTTTTCCCTCCCCATGCAGAATCCTTCTTCTCTCCCCCTTCTCCCTGGCACTCATAAAGGTGTCTGACCTGGCTGAACTGCAGGACAGCAGGGTGCTTCCAGGCCATGGGGTTTGATATGAGATAGGCCTAGGGTTGAATTTTTGTCTCTTTAACATTTACTTTGAACCTCTTCATATACAAGTTTTGATTGATTGATTGATTGATTGATTCATTCATTCATTCATTTTGCTTTATTCACCGACCTATTCATTATACTTTCCTGGGGTACCTACATAAGCCAGGCTCAGGTGCTGGATTCACACAACAGGGAACAGGCTGGGATCCCTGCTAATTACAAGGTCTAGGGTCGGGGATCCACCCTGATAATGTCAAAACCCTGCAGGGAGGGCCCTGATAGGAGAGTTATTTAAGCATAGGGAATTCCGTGGGGAGGAACACCCAGCCCAACTGGGTCGAGGGGCCTCTGGCTTCCTGCTGGAGGTGACAGCTGAGCTGAGCCTGCCTGAGCGATGCACATCCAGGCAGAGTGAGGGCTGGCGGGAGAAAGCAGCCCCAGGAAGCGGGTCTGTCTGGCACCGTCAGAGCAGCCCTGCAGCCCAGCATGTAGCAGGGGAGAGATTTCCCAATAGAGCAATTCTCTGGCACTCCTGCTGCAAATTGAGTATTTTTCTTCCACTGCATCTCAGCATCTGGGCCACCTGCTCATCTGGTTCTCGATATAAAGAATTCACCTCATGCCAGGCTGAAATGAGGCCTTCCTGCCCTCCGCCTCCTGCCCCTTTCCTCACCCCAGCTTGGCACACATCTCCTTCAAGGATCCTGAGCCAAGGAGGGTGGGGCCAGGGGAAGGGTCTGGGGATTTGGACAACGATAAGAGAAGGTCCTCAGTGAGCTGGTTGCTGGAGGATGGCAGCACTCCTCATCCACAGAAATCCATGCCTGCCCATGAAAGCTTGGGTGTTCTGCCTTGCTGTTCCCCTCTGTAAAATGGGGGTAAATAATCACATTTCAATGAAATGCAATTGAACACCTATTTATTGAGCCCCTTTTATGTGCCAGGCACTGCTGGCCTCTGGGGAGTACAGAGGTGAATAATGCAAACACAGCCTCTGCCCCCACTGAGTTCTCAGTTGATCTTCTCCCAGCTCCTTGCTTGGCCTTCTCAGGGCTCCATGGAAAGGAGTGCCATGATAGATTGATGATGTCTGCCTGGGCAAGGGTGGGAAAAGTGGCAGGGCACACACTAAATATCAAGTATCAGCTAACTTTGACTTAGATCAACCAGGCCTTCAGGTTGGGGACACCCCCTGTGTAAGCAGATACCAGGTCATTCTATCACAAGGTGATTCAGCATTTGAGGGTACACAAATTGATCAGGATTGATTTCCTTTGGCTGAGGTGAGGAGGGTGGGGGTGCAGGGAGCAGTGGCAGCATCAGTGGCTTTAGTCATCATGGGCTGAAGGAAATAATCCTGAAGCTGAAAGTTCGTTGGGAAACTTGGGGAAAGTGGAAGCAGAGGCTAGACATTTTTTTTTTTTTTACTTTCCTCCTGCCTCTAGGTAGGACCACAGTGAAATCATCCAGAAGAGGTGAGACCTGATGCTAGTGGGAAGTCATCCTGGACTGGGTGGAGCTGCCTATTCCCAAGTCTAACAGGACCTGTCAGGCTCTCCCCATTACCTCTGAGTTGTTCTTGACATCATTTTAACCTCGTTCTTCCCACCCTATGCACAATGAAACAACAGTTGGACTCCCACCTCTGTGTGACTAGTCTGGGGACCAGCAGTCTGGAGACACAGGCTCAAACCCAGGTTCTTATTCTTTCTTGCTGTGAGATCTTGGAAAACTTCATATACTGATCCTCAGTTTCCTTATTTGCAAAATAAAAACAAAATAATACCTAATTCAAGGGGTTGTTTGGTGGGTTCACCTAGATCACAGGTGTAAATAGGTCCATATCTACAACTTAATAACTATGCAAAAAATGTTTAATCTAAAAAACAAAAACCTTGAGACAAACCAACCAACAAAAAAAATCAGTTGTCCCCCTGAATTCCTTCCCTTTCAAACTCTTCCTTATGGGTTTTTTCCCTGGATCTTTCGCAATCACCATTTATTGAGCACTGACTGTGTGCCAGACTCCGTGTCAAGCACTTTTCAGGCCACCTCATTCAGCCCTCGCAACAGCCCACTGAAGTAGGTATATTGCTATGACCATTTAACAGATGAAGAAACTGAGGCACAGAGAGTGACTTGCCCAAGGTGACGTAGTAAGTGGAAGGCTCGTCTCTTAACCATTATATGACTTGGGTCTCCACGCTGAGGACTCCCTTCTGAGTGCTCCTTACTGTGCTCAGTCTGGGAAGTAGAGTCCACGACCCTTGTGGATCCCCTTAGACCACACACTCTTTGAGGAAAGGGAATGAGCCTTGCATGGAATAATGTCACTAATTAGGTCCAGAAAAAATGAATGAATGAGTGAATAAAGGAGGGTTTTTAGAACTGTCTTCTTTTTTTTTTTAGCAGAATGGAAACAACTTTATACAAAGATGAAGGAAACCTGCGTTATTGTTCACCTTCTGTCCTTATTTCCTGTGTGACCCTGTGGGGTCAATTGTTCCTTTTGTAAAATGGGGATAATACTACGCTGTCTGCCTTGACGTGGAGACTGGGCCAAGGGATCTGTTAAGAACGCTTTCAGCTTGAATACAGCTAGATGACACTGATCTTGTTCAACCTGACATCCAAAAAGTGCCCAGCACATAGTAGGTGTTCCATGGTTATTTGTTGAAAGCATGAATGACAGTGCTTTTCTCAGTTATTTTCAGTTCTTAAAATCTGCAAAACCAACTTTGCAGTGGCTGGCCCACAGGTGGGCTAAATTTTCCTGGTTTGGAGTAGGGGCCTCCCCTCTCCTGAAGAGGTCAGCTGAAAACCATTTGGGTGGTTAAGGCTGGTCCTTCAATTAGAATGCTGCTTCACATTCACCCACTGCAGCCTAGAAAGGGTTAAACCTTGGGCAGCATGGGCTGGGTGTTCTCCAAACTGCCTTGCCCCATTACCTTGCCTCCAGCTGAGATTAGGCCATTAGTTTACCCATAAACAGGTGGCACACTCCACCTGAGCAGTTAGAGATAAGGACCATTTTCAAGCTGCAGCATTAAATGCTGCTCTCTGAGCCCTGGGCCCACCCACCACCTAGATCTGGTCTGGTTTTCAGACAGCTCTGCTCTCTCCTTCGGAAATGCCTGTGTCTGCATCAAGGCTTCAGGGACAAGGGATGACCACACAGACAGAAATGAGTTCCATGGTCAAGCTTTCAGAATCATAGGATTCTTGGGCCAGGAAGGCCCAAAGATTTCTATCAAATCCACCCATTAGGGACATTCTGAGGAACCCTCATTCCAGAACTAAGGGGTATCTTTCAAGGCTTCGACAACTTCTGCAACTTCTTATTTCTAGTCCCATCTGATGGCAATTCTTTGGCCTTCTTCCTAGGCCCCACTTCCCTGCCAGTGAGATATTGGGATTGCCATGTGACTTCTGAGATTTCCCTTGACAATCCTGACAGCTTGACTTGTCACACTAGACCGGGATTAGCCAACCATGGCCTGCAGGCCAAATCTGTTCCACTAGTGATTTTTGTATGGCCCAAGCACTAAGAATAGCTTTTTACATTTTGATTGAAAAATCAAAAGTAGAGGAATATTTTGTGACATGTGAAAATTATATGAATGTCAAATTTCAGTGCCCATAAATAAAATTTTATTGGAATACAGACATATTCATTTACATTTTGTCTACAGCAGCTTTCTTTCTACAAAGGCAGAGTTTGGCTGTTGTGATAAAGATCGTACCTGGTATTTTCATCGATGAGCACTTCTGCTCGGTGTGCTATAAAGCAGTGCAGTTTCAGTTCAACAGAATATCAAGGGCCACATGTAAAACCTATCTGGATGAAAAGATTCCCAAACATGAAATACATAAAATCTCATTACAGATCAGCATTAACAGATGCATTTGCAATTGATTTTGATGATAGGGAACACTGACTTTGAACCCCAATTGAGTAAAATGCTATCCCTCAAAAGGGAATTCCATCTTCCCACTAGTAGGCCTGAATTTCAAATTTTTGGACTCAATTATTATTATTACTATATTTTTATTTCCATCAAAAAATTGTAGAAATATTTTTCTCCCATTATATAAGTGCCTAATACCCTCCATTTTGCTTCTTGGCTCACAAAGCCTACAATATTTACTATCTGGACCATTAGAGACAAAGCTTGCTGACCCCTGCCCTACACCATTGACCTATGCCAGAAATTTCATTATTTTGTTCTCCCAATTCCCTGTCCTAGTTTGTCATACATCCAGAGGGAGCCTTTACAGACCACAGTCAAAATTTTGGTTCAAATGCTCTCATCAATCTTAGGGACCATGAAACATGAATCAGAAGACCCAAAAATGAACCAAAATACATTCTAGATCCTGGTGTTCCAGACTGCTCCCTCTCCCCTTCTTGTTTCCTCAAGGAAGCTTCTCGAACTCATCAAGGACTCATGGATTTTCCTCTCCTCTGCTCTGATTCCCCCCATAGGAGAAATCTAATTAATCCTGCTTACTTCATATATTGACTGATGCCAAACCAATGGAAAATCAATTCACTTATTCAAATATTATTCAAGCATCCTGCTAGGGGTTAAATCAGTGGGAAAGTAAATGAAACCTATTTGGTATAAATCCCAACCTGAGGACCAGAATAGCCTAGGAGCCCTGGATTGGGAGTCTGGAACCTTGAGTCTAGATTGAGCTTCATCGCTTACTATCTGTGTGATCTTTAAGTTGCTGCCTCTCTCACAGCCTGCATTTCCTCATCTGCAAAAGAAGGGGCTTGGGTTCAGTTATCTTCAGGTTAGCTCGAAGATTTGTTTTAAGCTGGTTAAGTTGGCAATGAGGCACATCGGGAGGGCGGCTTTGAGTGGTGCCAATGGCCTCTTCCCTACCAAACAGTAAAACCCAGTCCCCTGGATTTTCCCATCCCCAGTCTCCAGATAAAAGGTCTCTTTAAGCCTTGGCAGCCACTATCCTGGTCCCCTTCCCTCTCCCCCTTCAACCACATGCCCCCAGGGAATTCTGGAGCCAGACTCATCTTCCACAGCCCCGGGCTCAGCCAAGCCCAATTTCTTCATCCAGGATCAATTATTATTTTTTTCTTCTTACCTTAAAGAATAATAATGAATCACACTGTCAACCCCACAGTCCTTTCTATTATTCTCTCTGTCTGCCCTTGGATTTCCTCTTTGGTTGTGTAATTTGGCGTTTACAATATCCTTTCCATGCTAACAAAAATGAAGCACTTGGATGGAGGCGTTAGAGGGAGGTTTGGTCTCCTACGCCAGGAATTTGATTAATTCTTGACTCTTACTTCCCCCTCAGTCCCCACGTGGTTTCAGTGACCAAATCCTGCTTTCTTTTGCTCTTAAGAAAGTCTCAAGTCCATCTCCTCCTTCCCAGACCCACAGCCACTGCCTGAGTCAATGGCATCATCACCTCTCTTTTCATCTCCTGGGACTCCAGTCTCTCCCCATCAACCTACTTTCCAGGCAACCCGAGGGATCTTTCTCAGTGAAGAGCTAGTCACCTGCCTCTCCCTCCTCCTTAAATCCTTCTATGGCTCCCCATTGCCCAAAAGACAGAGCCTAAGTTTCTTTACTTACTGGTGATACACCAGAATCCAACATGGTCTATCAGTCCAAAGAGTAATTTCAAAAACTGAATTATGATGTCTTTAGTTGGGACAAGTGCTTAGCCTGGCTCTGAAAGAATCTGAGTTTGAGCTTCCAGTAGGTAATTAACTCTACTCACCTTTTACAATGGACAATTGTCATGTTTTTGCCTGACTGGCATCTAAAACCCCTTTTTGTGTGGGAGGGATTCTGGGTGAATCTTGGTAAAAGGCAGGACACAGATGCCACTGCTCCCTACCCAGGCAGCCTGGTCAATCGGATGACTCTCTTGGGCTTGGAGTCCTGAGGAGTGACCCAGCCTGGAATTCCTGTACCTGGTCTTCCTGGACCCTCACCATTTCCCCAAACCTGGTTCTCCACCTTATGTTTCAGTTAAGAGCCTTCACTTGTGTCCTTTTTCCATTTAAAGTTACTCAGTGTGAGTTTCTATTGCTGCAAAAAAGATGCCCAACTGCTGCCCTGAGGCAACCCCATCATTGTCCCTTTTGCCCCTTGAGCTCATGGCTGCAGCCATGCCCCTTTGCACCTCGATTGATTTATACCTGCTCTTCGTGGTGGTAGATCAGCCAGCCCTATCACAGGAATTTTCTGTTATGAAATTCCCTTGGGTAGGGATTTCAGTCACTTGCAACCAAAACAGTCCTGAGTAAAAGTCATTAAAGAATAAAAATCGTATTAAATTTGGAAGTATTTACTAAGCCCTACTATGGACCAGCCTCGAGGGGAGGCCAATACTGGGCCTTGTTGTCTAAGCCAGAGTCACTTGCCTATTCCTAGAGCTGTTTTGCAAAGGAAGAATCAGGCTGATGTTACCAGAAGGAGGGAGTGAGGAATAGATGCTGAGCAGATAAGCATGACAGTCTCATAGACAGTGATTACCTATACTTATTTTTTATTTAATTTTTATTAAATGATAGAAATAAGTTTTCATTAGGGCATAAGGGACCCTGGAGAACAGCAGGCAGAAGACCAGCTGTGGACCAGGTTTAGGAATGTGCCTTCCCCAGTGAGGCTTAATGCTACCATCCTCAGTGCTGGGAAGAGAGAACATGCCTGGCCATTTGCTTGGAGTTTCCACCACCGGTGACTTTCTGTTCACACCTACTTGGAAGGCTCTATGCAAATTCACATTTTTCAATATTGGGAGGGAAGGTGAGAGGGAACTGAGGTAACTCCCAGTTCCTTATCTGCCTCCCCATATTCCATTTGTTTGCCGATAGATTTAGGTTTCTCCCAAGTCTGAAATTCAGTTAAAGACCTTATCTTGTCACTGTCTTGTCAAATGGCTTTAATCAAGCTTTCCCCATGTCTCTGTGCCTCAGTTTCCTCATCTGTAAAAGGAGGGAGAGTTTGAACTGCACTATTAACCTTGAAGGACTGCTGTGACAATCAAACATAAGATTCCAGTTTTGAGCCCACCAAAAATGCAGAGTATCGTAAGGACATCAGCCAAAGTGAATTCAAAAGGCAAATATGCTCGTGTGTCTACCTGGCTGAAACATTTCAGGGCAATAGATTGCTTGTAGAATGAATCCAATTCCTTTTCATGTTCTACAAAGCCCTGACTGGCCTGCCCCTGACAAACCTCCAACACTGCCATGTGCCACTTCCCCTTCATTGATCTCCCATTTGATCCTCAAAAATGACAAGATGTTCCCCAGGGCTGGGTCTCCATACTGGCTGGTCTGTCTGCTTGGCTCAGAGCTCTTCTCCACTCTCTTCTCATCACTTAGGCTCAGCACAATGCTTGCCTCCTAGCAGAGCCTTCCCTGACCCCTGACCAAATCAGGACTCCTGATGGACATCCTCATAGCCACTGGGCTTGGCCTTCTTAGCACTTAATTCAATTGCACTTAATTAATCAATCACTTGTGCAAAGAGTTGATTTATGCCTATCTCTCCTGCAATATATAAGCTTCTTGAGGGCAGGGACTATGGGTGACTCAGTCCATTTTGAGTTTCAGGGTCCAATAGAAAGTTCTCAGTAAATATTTATTGAAAAAAAATTGAATAAATCATCCATTAAAGATATTAATTTAATTCTTTCTCTTTATTAGTTGTTGGGGTAGACACTGGTTGATGTCTATTCTTTCCAAATCAACAGATGGGGTAGAAACTCCAAAGGCAGCTGGGATGAGTTAACAATTCATAGACAAATATGCTTTTTCAGAGAGAGATGTTTCCATGAACATAATCCACTACTAACCTTAACACAAAACAGATCATGCAGTGGCCATTTGGAACTGACAGAGAACATTCCCTTTTGGTAATATTTAGAAACTTTAAAAGGTCCTGAAGCCATGTTCAACATTGTATCTGCAGGTAATTAATAAGCACATGCTATCCATTAATTCAACAAATAATGATTGAGTGCCTAATAGGTACCAAGCTCTATGGTCCACCTTGGGGTGCCCAGAAGGGAGCTGGAAATGGGGTGGGGTAGATGGTCAAGAGGTGTTCTTGGTCTTACAGGGGAGATGGGGTAGGAAGGGGGACAAGGACTCCAACCTCAGGCCAAATAGCCACTTGTAGGGTCAACCTGCCCTTCCCCACACTCCAACCTTTGTCTGTTCTCTAGTATTATTTTTTATTTAAAGAAGAGGATATTCCTGTGTTTAGCTCCAAAATCTAAGCTTCATGGAAAGTGCTGATATCAGTGTCTGGGATTGGCTGTGGCTGAGAATCACTGGGCCTCGATATCCAAGAGCCCTCTGTCCTCTGTAGCTGGGCCCGCAGCTGGGGGTCAGTGTTGCTCTCCAGCTGCACCCACAGGGTAAGATGATCTCTGATGAGATGTTGGCATCTGGAGGAGGGAGGTAGTGAAGGGTGGAAGAAGTCTTTCTCGAAGGAGCCCAGTGGTTTTCCTATTCACTTATCCCTAGAGAGATGGTCTTGGGAGAATCTCCCAAAGGCAGGAGCCCTCTATTTTCTCCAGAGACTCTGTCAGGTCTGGATTTCTGGCTGGGATCGTCCCACCTATCCAAGCTCCTAGAAGCCTTCCAACTTGCAGAATAGGCAGGGACTCTGGCAGCCAGAGCAGAAGTGGGAGATGGAATTCTGGGTGGAAGCAGCTGTGTGACAAGGGCTTAGAGGTGGGAAAGTGCCTGGCCCACTCTGTGACACAGTAGTAAAAAAAGAAAGGAGGAAAATGAGATGAATGAGACAGGCAAGAGCCTACTCTCAAGAAGTCTACAGTCTAGTTGGGGAGACAGGAAACAAACAAGCAAATAAATGAACTGGTCCTGTGCAAAGGGTGTACAAAAACCTGATCCTGATGAATGGTCATGAACCATGTATCATGTATCATGAAGCATGGATAGCCCATTTTATAGAAGAGGAGACTGAGGCTCAGAGAGAAGCAACTTCCCCAAGGTCACTTAGCTGGTGAGTGGTAGGGCTGGAATTTGTCCACTTTGGCACTCAGGGAACATTGTTTCCCTCTTTGCCCAGCACATTCTGCAGCCCAGGATTCAGGTGGGATGAATCAGGGCCTTTGGTTCCTGGGACGGAGCTGGAATTTTGCATAAGTAGGATTTACGGAAACCAGACCAGGTGGCATCGCCGTTCTTCTGGAAATCAGACTATCGCCATCTGTATTTTGGCAAAAACAACCGGTTAGAAGCATTGCTGGCTGTGCTGTGGTTGTCAGACATTGTTCATGAGAGCTGTGGGCTGCTCCTGGCGATGGGTGGTGAGCCTTCCAACTGCCCTTCAGAAAACACTGAGCTTAATCTCTCCCCCACGCAAATTCTCCTTCCCACCATTTTCCCTAGTGGAAGTAATGGAATCCAGACTCCCCACCAAAGCCTGTGAGGTCCTCCCAGTTTCTGCCCCTCCCTCTCCTGACCACACTCGTCTTTCTGCTGTTTCTCAAACCTGCCAAGCTCATTCCCTCTTCGGGGCTTTGCATTTTGCTGTTCCCACTGCCCTGCCACAATGTCCTACTATCAGATTCTGGCATGGCTGGCTCCTTTCCACCCCCCAAGTCTCTGCTAAAACATCATCTCTTTCAACAGACTTCTCAGACCTCCCTATTTTAAATCGTATCCCCAATCACTGCCGGAGCCCTTATCCTGCTTCCTTTACTTCATAGCAATGACCGCTACTTGGCATGTTATTAAACGTTAATATATTTATAATAATCTGCTTATATCTCATTAGTTGTTTTCCATTGGAATGTAAGCTCCATGCAGGTAGGGACCTTGCTCAGTGCTGTATCTTCTATAACTAGATCAGCATCTGGCACAAAGTAGGTGCTAAAGAAAATCTTGTTGAATGAATCAAACTTACAGAGCTAGAAGTACCCCCTGAGATCAGCATCTCCTTCCTTCCCATTTTACCAGGAGAAACTTGCCCTGCTTACAAGACATGAGAGGGCACCATTTGCATTATGTTCCAAGTAAATGAAGCCCCTGGAACACACGCAGCTGGGTAGAAGAAAATGCGTATAGTGCTTCCTGGCAGTGTGCCACAAGACATCCTTGGATGAGCACAAGCTCTAAAATTGGATGGCTCTGAGATTGGGTTCTGGCTCTACACTTCTTGTCTGTGTAAACTTGGGCATGTACTTAAACCACTCTGTGACTCTGTTTCCTCTTCTAAAAATGGGGATGATGATAGAACCTGCTTCTTAGGGTTTGTTATAAGGATTTAATAATCTAATATATGCAAAATACTTAGCAATGTGACATACATATAGTAAGTTAAAAAACATAAAAATGAAACTACATATATCTGTGTCAGGTAAAAAGTGTAAGTCGGGCTCTGAGAGATACATGTAGAAGATACAGGGACTGTACATTAGCTAATAAGCAATAGCCAATGCTAATACTCCAGCGAATGGGTCACAAGCTCGAAGGCCTTTAGAGCTGGGCAGGTCACTTGGGTCACTTAAATGAGTGAAGCGGGCAGGGTGGCCTCTGGAGAGGGCTCTTTCTAAGGGGATGGCTGCAGCTCAGCCTCAGCCCTGGTTTGCCAGGAGATATGCTTGGCTCAGCATCTCCTGAGATACTCAGATCTATTTTTCAGAGAAGCCCAAGTCTTGATATTTGTCTGAAATCTCACAGATTTTTAAATATTAGCAATTAATTCATTCAGTGCTCTAGAGTCAGCCTCCACCAGGGTTCTATCCAGCTTTGTTACTTCCTGGTGTGAATTACAAAAGCCTTCTTTTACTCAAATCATCTTCATTAAGGTATAATTTACCTAAACAAAATGCCCCTGTTTTAAGCGTACAGCTCCATGAGTTTTGACAAATGTATGCATCCACTGCAATAATCAATGTATAGAACATTTCCATCACCCCAGGACTCCCTGGAGTCTCTTCCCAATCAATCCTCACCTCCACTCCCACCTTAGTCCCAGACAACTACTTATCTGCTTTCTGTCACTATAGATTAATATTCCCTATTCTAGAATTTTATATAAATGGAATAACAAAATATGTACTCTTTTTTTTTGGTCTGGCTTCTTGCTCTCAGCATAATGTTTTCAAATCTTTTAAATTTACTGGCCCAGCATAAGGCAAATGTCCCATATGCCCTCAAAAAGGATATGTATTTTGCATAATTGGCTATAGTGTTCTATAAATATCAATTAGTCACAAACATCCTTCATCAGTGTGGCCCATCACCTGCAATGGATATCCACATCCTGGGGCCTTGCCACCAAGCATAGACCACAGTTCACATCGTAGACCACACTCTCTCCCACACAGTTCTGCATGGTGTGTGCTGATTTAAAATGGCCTACATCCGTTGCTACAACGGCACTCAGGACAACCCCCAAGTCCCGAAAAAGCCCCTGTATTTCAACTGCCCTTCCCCTCCCTGCCCTGAAAGCGTCCAGTGGCCACTGGCTCCACCTCATTGTTATAATTTCTTCCATTGCTTGAATCACAACATGTCTACAACAGAATACCATTAAGTCCACTCTAGTCCATAGCTCTTCCCCCAATCCTGAGGGGACTGGGATGGTGATGTCCACTCCACCTCCACGTGAGAGAGGCTTATATCCTATGGATACAATGGATGGGATTATCCTGCCTGCAGCTGCAGGCCCTCTCCATTCCGTGGGATGGCCGTTGCCCATCGTTGTCTCCTTGCCAGGTGACTCGGGTGAGTCCATTGAGCTGTAGGGTAGGAGTTGCAGCTCCACCGAGATTCCAGGCACAGCTGGCACAGAGGTAGGCCAGAAGCTCCAGTCTCTGGAAGAACATGTGTAATTTCTGTGTAATATTTAGGTAATCTAAGCATCTTTAAAATATATATATATATAAATAAATAACATTTATGTAAGCAAATGCACATATATGCATATATATTTATATATCATTTTACAAATATTGATATGTATTGTGAAAAATTTGATTTTTACCACAATTAAAAAAAAAATCAATTAGGGGAAGGTAGTTGCTAGTGCTACTTAGATTCTCTATGTCTTTGCTGATTTTTTTTTTTTTTACTATTTGTTCTATCAGTTGCTGAGAGTGTTAAAATCTCCAGCTATGTTGTAAGATTGCCTATTTTTTTCCTTTCTTTCTGGCAAGTTTTGTATGGGCTGGTTAGAAAATGGCGAGTGAGACCACCACAGACCCTTGGTTACTGCAGGGTGATTAGAGCACTCAGCCCAGGGGTAGGGCAGGAAGCCAAGGCCTTTTCTGTAGCTTCCCCTTGGGAACAATGTAGAGAATTTCACCCAGACTGAAGGCAGGATCTCTGCAGGTGACAAGAGACCAGGCTTGCCTGAGAGAGGACCAGAGCAGCCTCATTGCCCTATTATGGCTGCCAGCAACATCTCTTACAGCTGCTGGCCAAGCTACTCCTCCCAGAATGCAAATCACCCAGAAGACTGGAAGGAGTAAACTCCAGAGGGCCTCAGGGGAGAGACCAGCTGCTCCAGCCAGGAGTGAGCTCCATTATGCCATGGGCCAGAAGCCAGGTCTGGCACTGTACCTCCATCAACACAGTTCCCCAAATTCTATCTTTCAAGCATTACTTCTGCTTGTTTTTATCTTTAGTCAGAGTCACATATTACCTGTACAGATTCACTTAATATTTTTTCTTTAAATCAACTCATTTTTTCTTGAATAAGTATATTTGAAAAGGAAACTTGATGTTACTACTTTGTAGGGAAAGCCAGCAGCTCTTGATATTTATAGAAGGTAGTTGTAAAAATATGTATAATAAAACAAGCTGTGGCATATTCAGTTATGGTTGGTTATGATTTTCAGCAAAGGGCATTGAGTCTTTGTTAAAAAGAGAGATTACCAAGTTATTAGGGGGAGGCTCTAAAGACATACAAGCACCAAACTAGAATTCTCCCTGGCTGAAACAAGGCCTGGAAGAGAGAAATGAGTGTTATTTAATGCCTTGTCCATGAATCACCTAAATCATCTTCTGTATGCCAGTGGTATGCATTGCACATGCTTAGAAATTCTACACGATCTCATTTAGTCTTCACTCTCACTCGGTGAGGAGAATATTATCTCCAGTTTAGACATGGGAAACCCGAGGCCTCAGTGACTTGTCCAAGAATGGTGGCAGGATCCAGGGTTTAGACTGGGGCAGTCATTTTCCAAAATGCACCATCTTTTTGTTGTCCACCGTGTCCTCTCTCTCCTAGAAGTCCAGCAGCTGATGGTGGGGCATAGAAGGGCTGCATTCAAGAGCCATCCTTAGGTTCTATTGGCCCTGTGCCCACACAATGACTCTTCTTTTTATGTCAGCAGTTTCTCCCCTGCGTTGCCAATAGTGGGACCTGTTGGCTTTGACATTGTCACTGATAAGTCCTCACTGAGCCAGCTCACAGAACTACGCCTGGTCCCTCAGACCTCTGTCATTAGCATAAGGCTCAACCTCTCTGCTCACACACCTGTGAAATGGATAACACCTGTTTGCATCCACCTCTCAGAGATCTTCTGAGCATCAAAGTATGATCACAGGCCTTAAACAGACTGTCAAAGCGAAAGGGAGCTTCGGGTTCATTCTATCCTGTCCCTTCATTTCCCAGATGAGAAAACCGAGGTCCATCAGGGCTCGGACTACATTAAAAAGTGATAAAGCCAGCCCTCGAACTCAGGGCATCTGTCTCCCAGTCCAGTGCTCTCTCTGGGCAACGCAATGAGAATCAAGACCACTGTAGAAAGTGAGCTGTGACTCTTGCTCTCGGCAGAAGGAGAAGAAACATTAGCAACGTCCCAAATCACCCTGTCTTTGACAGTGCCACCTTCTGTGGATTCACAGCCCTGGAGGTAAAGACAGATGTTATGGCTGGTTCTGGTCTCTTCTATCAGGGATCCCAGAGGAAGCTATGCACCTTCCACCCTCTCTGCTGCAGGTGTCTGAAAGCAGGACCCTTGCTCCGACTTGCCCCAGATACAAGAGAGCAGCTGTGTCCCTGTCACCTTGGCTCCTGTCTAATCAGACCCCAGAAGAAAGCTTCCTTACTCCCGTCATTCCAACAAAACTTCCCACGTCAGGGATGTTCATCTCGTATTTGTGATGCTGTTTGTCTCCTATCACAGTTCCTTCAAAATAGATGGAGTATTCCAAATACACAGCGACCTTCACTGCCTTCTCCACAGGGTGAGGCAGATTCAGAAAACTGGCGGGCTGGGGCCCACCCTGATGGGGACATCATCAGGGTACCCGGCAGGATGGAGGAGCCTCAGTGTAACATGTTGGAGTGTCTGGTACCCAACAATTTGTTCTGAGCTCTATGATCTTGGCTAGACAAAGGTTTTTATTGAAATTATTACCACTATTATCCCTATTCCTATTATTTTTATTGCTAGAAAGACTTTGGGCTTCTGAGCCAAGCAGAACTGGGCATTAGTCTTGCCTCTGTGGGATTGTGAGCAAACGTTTCTAAGAGCCTTTCCTCACCTGTTAAATGGGCCCAATAGCACCTACTGCATGGGACTTTTGTGATGATTAACTGTAGCTAGGATAATAAATGACTTCTGGTAGGTGCTCAAAGCGTAATAGATGCAACTATGCGACCTTGCCTGTATGTGGCTCTTAAAAGTTTATAAAACACTTTCACATTCATCGTTCAAATGCACCCCACAATAACTGTATGAGGGAGGCTTTGTG
The DNA here is from genome assembly GCA_026826555.1 of Tolypeutes matacus. Lineage (NCBI taxonomy): Eukaryota > Metazoa > Chordata > Mammalia > Cingulata > Chlamyphoridae > Tolypeutes > Tolypeutes matacus. Next base: position 4,492,549 of record JAKSZT010004015.1, read on the forward strand.
ATCATCCTCATTTTATAGAAGGGGAAACTGAGGCTGCCGGGTGAAATGATGCATCAAGGAGTGCACAGTTTGAAGTGGCAGGGCTGGGACTTGACGCCATGGCTATGTATGGAGAGGACGATTCCTCTGGACAGTTGTAAGCTGACTGTCTTTCCCTGTCTGTCTGTCCCAGGGAGCAGAAGCAATGGCAATCCCATTCTATCTTCTAGAGCCTTTTCCCCAAGGTTAATGTGGAAGCTTCTTGTCCATAGGGAAATTTAGACTGAAGGCATGCATGGGTCAATGGGTTGAGAGACCCTTCCTCATTTGTTTCCTCTGGTACTGTATGTTGGAGAGTCCTAAGGATCACCCTGGGGGTCTGGGAGCCATAGCTGGGGAGGAGAATCTGAGGAGACATGAGTCTCTGTGAAGGGCAGACAAGAAGTGCCAGTCCATGCTGGGGACAGCAGAAGTCCTTTGTTACCCAGAGACAATGTGCTTAAAGACAGTGAGCCCATCCTAGCAAGGATGCAGAAGGCAGGCAGATGTGGCGAGGACAAGAATGGCCCCACATCACTGACCCTGGTGTGTGGCCTCTGACCATTAGATGGGAAGGAACACACATGTACAGGCCATGGCCCAAGATGTTTACCCATTTCCATCGATGGGTCATTAAAGAGCAAGAACTACAAGGGGAGTGAGTTGTGGATACCCAGAGAGACTGATTCTACTGGCCACATCCTGCGTGCCAGGCATTTTTTACATACATCCACTCAGGTAGTTCTCATGGGAGCCTTGAAGTCTGTATTAGTTTTCTAATGCTGCTATAACACTTTACCACAACCTAGTGGCTATGCACATTTATTCTTTTACAGCTCTGGAGGTTAGAAGTCCCAAATCAATTTGGTTGGGCCAAAGTCAAGACATTGTCAGGGTTGGTACCTTGAAAGCTCTAAGGGAGAATTTGTTTCCTTGCCTTTTGCATCTTCTAGCAGTTGTCTGTATTCCTTGACTTGTAGCCCCTTTGTCAATGTTCAAAGCACGTTGTTCCAATCTCTGCTTTCATCATCACATTGCCTTTCCCTTATAAGTACTCTTATAAGGGTACTTGAGATTAACCTACTAGGATAATCCAGGATAACCTCCCCATCTCAAGGTCCTTTACCAATCACATCTGAGAAGTCCCTTGTGCCATGTAAAACAACATATTCACTGGTTCCAGGATTAGGATGAGGGCAGCCTTGGGCACAATTTTTCAGTCTACCCCAAAGGCTATGGCGATGGCTGATTGACATCTAAGAGTGAACTCTGAAATCCCAGCTCTACCATTTACTAACCTGTGGCCTTGGACTGGTTAAACTCTCTGATTCTTGGTTTCCTTGTCTTTAAATTAGGGCTGACAGTAACCCAAGAATTTTATTGAGTAGATCAAATGAGGTGAACAAGCACCTCTCACAGACTGTCTGGCACATATTAGACATTCAGTAGGTGTGAATTCCCTTATTCTACTGCTGTGAGTGAAGCTCTACTTCAAAGCTAGATAATAAACTCCAAGGAGGCAGAGAAATCTTGTCCTCCCAAGCCTCATGACTTCTAGGTCCAGCGGGTGCAGGATAAGCTCTTCCTATCACCAGTCCTCTAATACTGGAATACTGACAATAGAAGATTCACCTTTGGCTAACATCAAGGACCACACTGGGACATCTGGTGCCAGAAGGGAGAGATCTCCTTGTAACAAAGCAGAGCCTCTGTCCCAAGGCAGGCCCATGGGTTATCTAATTAAGCACTGAACTTGCTAAGTCTTGAGGGGATGGCCAGATTCTAAGCCATAGGATTTAGCTGGTTAAGTGAGGTTTATGGTGATGCCATTTGAGTATGAGGATGTGGCTTAATAAAAGCTGCCTCTTATTGAGTCATTTCCCTGTGCCAGGTGCTTTACTTCATGCATATGTCATTTATTCCCTTTTTTTTATAGATGAGGAAATTGAGGAAGAGAAGGTCACACAAGTGGTGCATGATGTAGCTAGGACTTGAACCCAGTCTGCATGACTTTGTGCTTTGCACCCATGAGGGTTTCCAGGTGTTAGTCCCACAGATCAGTTTCCAGAGTGTTCCCTGGCCTGCACTGTGGCTGTTAGCCTCACCAGCTACATCTGGGAAAAGACCAGTGGGAGCTGGGCCTCCAGTGGGTCTTCCTGCGGGGCATGCCAGTTGAAAATCCCTCCTTCTTTCCGCAATGCCTGGCTGAGGGCAGAGCCTTGGACTTTTGTTCTCAACCTTTGGAGGAGGCCCTATATCTGACATGGCATTGGGGATGGGGTGTTTGGAGGGTGGGGAGAATGGGGAGCGGTGGAGGGCAGAGGGAGGTGCGGGCAGGGGGACAGTTCAGTTCTTTTAAAAATTACTTTTATTGTCTCCATTGTTTTCTTTTTACAGTAACAAATATTTGTTACCTTGAAAAATGAAGTAGGAATGAGAGAAAGAATAAAGAGGAGGAGGAAGAGGAAGAAGAGGAAGGAGAGAGAGAGGGAGGGGAGGGGAAGAAGGGAAGGGAAGGATAAGGAAGGATAGAGAAGAAAAGGGAAGAGCAGGGTAGGAAAGAAAACAGGAAATACCCTTACTTCCACCCATTCAGAGCCAATCATTATTAATGCATTGCATATCCTTTCAAGTCTTCTTTCTTTTTCCCATCCTTCCCTCCTTATTTCTGTTCCTGTTTCTTTGATTTTGTTCTTTCTTTCTCACTTGCACTTTTGATCTTCTCCCCCTCCCTTCTCTTTGTGTATATTTTGTTCCACACATTGAAAAGCCCTTAGTATATACTTGCATTTGCATAAATGGGATATTTGACACCTTGTTTTATTACCTGCTCCCCCTTTCTTCCCTTTCAGTATATAGTTGACATCTGTTTATGTTGGTATTACAGCATCTATTTCTTCCTTTTCACAGCTGCATAGTATTCATCAAAATTACATGCCATGGTTTATTTACTCAATTTTCTATCACTGAACACCCAAGTTATTTTGCATTTCACCCACATAAATTTTTCACTAACATAAACATCTCTGGGATGGACATTTTTGAACATATATCTTTGCACACTCAGCTGTTAAAATAATTTCCTAGAAGAAAATTTCCTAAGTCAAAAGAGGTGCATAGGGAGTGGATGTGGCTCAAGCAGTTTGGCACCTGCCTCCTACATAGGAGGTCCTGGGTTTGGTTCCAGGTGCCTCCTAAAGAAGACAAGTTGACACAATGAGCTGACACATGAGCTGATGAATGAGCAAACACAATGAGCAGAAACAGCAAGCAGAGACACAATGAGCAGAGACAATGAGCAGACACAACAAGCAGACAATGAACAGACAGATGAAGGATCCATCTCGGAGTGAGGGGAGAGGGCACAATAGATATTTTCATATATACTCTCAAAATTGCCTCCAAGTAAAGTCAGTCCCTATTGTTCTCCCACAGAGAGTGTATGAGATGAGAACACCTATTTCCTCCTACTTTTGACAGCTCTGGACATTGTTAGGTTAAAAGGATTTATCACTCTCATTTAGTAATGCTTTGGGTAGTAGTAAGTTTGCACATCTTTTCATATATTTATATTTTTGTCTATTTGTATTTCTTCTTTAGTGAAAACAGATTTTCCCATTTTCTAGAAAATCTTTATCTTATTAATTTGTCAAGGATCTTTCTATATTAAGGTTATTAACATTTTTTCCCCTATAAACCTAAAATTGCCCTAAAAAATAGCTCATTAATTTAAAATCTTAAAAAAAGAAAAAAAAATTGTCTTGGAAATTTATTTTTCTTTTTCAAAAGTATTTTACGAAGCGGATGTGGCTCAATCGATAGGGCTCCCATTTACCATATGGGAGGCCCCGGGTTCGATTCCCAGGGCCTCCTGGTGAAGGCAGGCCAGCCCGCACAGCGCGGTGAGCTGACGCAGCAGGACGACCCAACAAAGGGAGACAAGCAGACACAGAAAAAAACGCACAGCAAATGGACACAGCAAGCACAAGCATCAAGTGGGGATAAATAAATAAATAAATAAATAAATAAATAAATAAATAAAATCTTAAAAAAAAAAAAAGTATTTTAGCTATCCTAAGATATTTTCATTTCCATGTAAATTTTGAAACATCTTATCAAATTCTACAAGAAAAGAAAGCTTTTTGAGATTTTAATTGTGACTCAGTTAAATCTCTAGACCAGTTTGTGGGCAAGTAACTTACTAACACTATTGAGCCTTCTGATCTGTGAACACAGTATCTATCTTTCTATTTACTTATGTATTTTTATTTTTTCTTGGCAATATTTGTGCTTTGCAATATATAGATAATGCATATATTTTGTCAAATTTATCTCAAAATATTTATTTTTTATGTCATTGTAAATTGTACTTTTTTCTTATGTTCATTTTTTTATTGTTTCTACTATATAGAAATATATTTTTTATTTATAGGGCTTTCATGCTGCAAACTTGCTAAATTCACTTATTAACTCTTAATATTTTTTAATTAGACAATCATGTTGTCTGAAATAAGGATGGTTTAGCACTTCCTTTCCAATTTGCATGCCTTTTATTTATTTTTCTTGCATTATTGCATAGCAAGGACCATGAGGACAATGTAGACTAGAAGATTTGAGAGCAGATAGTGTCACCATATTTCCTATCTTAGGGGGAATATTTATTCTTCTCCCATTGAATATGATGATAGCTATAGAGTTTTAATAGACATCCTTCACCATATTGAGAGAATTTCCTTATATTTCCAGAGGGCTGGAAATTTTTATCATGAATGGGAGTTGAATTTTGTCAAATAGTTTTTTCTGCATGTAGTAAGATGATCACATTGTCTTGTACTTTTAGTCTAATATGGTGAATTATGTGAATTGATTTTCAAATGTTGAATTTCTGGGATTAACCTAACTTGGTCATGATATATTATCTTTTAATACATTATTGGATACCATTTGCTACTATTTTGTTAAAGATTTTTGCATTTATTCTCAAGACATATATTGCTCTATTGATTTATTTCCATATAATGTGTTTGGTTTTAGAATCATGGTGATTCGGGTCTCATAGAATGGCTTGGAAAATGTTTCATCATCTTCAGTTTCCTGAAAGATTAAATATTTCGTAGAACTTATTACTGAATGTATTAGTCAGGGTTCTCTAGGGAAACAGAACCGACAAGCGATATCTGTACATATAAGATTTTATAAAATTGTCTCACACGACTGTGGGAATACATGAGCCCAAATAGGGCAGGCTGCAAGCTGGGAACTCCAATGAAGGTTTTTGATGAATTGCCCAGAAGAAGCTGTATGGCTGAAGTAGAAATGAAAATTCTCTCTTCTGACTGCTAAAATCAATCACTTCTTTTAAGGCCTTCAACTGATTGGATGAGACGTCTCTCATTGCTGAAGGCAAACTTCTCAGTTGTTTGTAGATGTAATCAGCTATAAATGAAGTCAACTTACTGATGACTTAAGTCCATGAAATGTCTTCTCAGTAACAGCTGAGCCAGTGCTTACTTGACCAAACAACTGGACACCATTGCCTGGCCAAGTTAACACATGGACCTACCATCTCACTGAAACCATCCATTCCCAGAGAATTTCTGTAGGAAGGTAATTTAACTACTAACTCAATTTCCTGAATTGATGTAGGGCTATTCAGGTTATCTATTTCTTCTTGAGCAAGCTTTGGTAGTATATGCTTCCAAAGAATTTGTCCTATTCATCTAAGTTGTCAAATTTATTGATAAAGTTATTCATTTTAATCCCTTTTTATGCTTTTAATTTCTGTAGGATCTTGGTGATAAACTTCACTTTCTGCTATAGGTTATTATTTGTGCCTTTTCTCTTTTTTCTGGATCAGTCTGGCTTATCAAGTTTATTCACTTTCTCAGAAAACTAGTTTTCAGTAACAGTTTTCATTTTTTCTGTTTTCTATTTCATTGATTTCTGCCTCAGTCTTTATTATTTCCTTCTTTCTGTTTACTTTGGGTTTAGTTAGCTCTTCTCATTCTAGTTTTTTTAAAGTGGATGTTAGAAATGTTGCTTTTATTCATTCTTATTTTTTATTTTTAAATTTATTTTCCTTTCTTTTTATTTTTTTATTATATTCCTCTCTAATATAAGCATTTAATGCTTCAAATTTCCCTCTAGGTACTACTTTAACTGTATTCCAAAAATTTTAATATGTTGTGATTTTATTTTCATTCAGATCAAACTATTTTCTGATTTCTCTTCGATTTTTTTCCTTTGACCCTTGAATTATTTAGAACTTTGTTGTTTAATTTCCAAATATTTTGGCATTTTCCTATATATATTTCTATTATTCATTTCTCATTCAATTCTATTGTGATTAAAAATAATGCCTTGAATATTTCCAAACCTCTTAAATTTATTAAAACATTTTATAGCTCAGAACATGGTCTATAATGGAAAATGTGCACTTGAAAAGAATGTGTATTCTGCTGTTATTTGGTGGAGTGTTTTACAAATATCCTTTAGGTACAATTGGTTAACAGTGTTGTACAAATCTCTTATATATTGATTGATGTTGTGACTACTTGTGCTATCAATTATTGATAAAGGAGTGTTGAAATCCCTAAATATAATTGGATTTGTCTATTTATTCTTTCAGTTGTATCAATTTTGCTTCATATATTTTGAAGCTCTGCTATTAATATACTATGAGAACCTTACAATAATAGACTTCCATTTCCATTTTCTTAGCTTTATGCTATTAATACCACACATTTTACTCCGACATGTCATAGACTCTACTATACATTATTATTTTTCCTTTAAACTGCCAGTTGTCTCTGAAATGAGACTAAAAATGAGGAAAACTGTCTTTGATATTTTCTACTTATTTAACATCTTTGATGTTCTTCATTCCTTTGTGTACATGAATTTCCCTCTGAGTGAAGAACCTCCTTTAGTATTTTATGATGGGGCATCTCGATACCTCTTACCTGGAAGGAGGGTAGACTAAGGAGACTGAGGCTAAGGCTGCAATGGGGAGAGAAGTAGCAGTCCCTCCTATTAGCCAGGATGGGGGGATGCCCAGCCATTTCGGGGGTTTAGACAATGTTCATGTTTCATTTGTGCCTGGGCATGATCACAGGGTGGTCTCGATCGGACGCAGTTGCAGAGCAGCTTTGACTGGTGTTGATGTTCAGGGAGGTAGTTTTCATTCAGCAGGAGAACGCCAAGGCCCAGCTGGGAGCGCCAGGCCAGCCCACGGATGCCAAAGCTGCTGTTCTCTTCCTCGCTAGCTGTTCACCTGCACGTGCCTCAGTCACCTCTCAGCACCTCTGCTGTCCCTCTCTCCCTCCTCTGCCCATTCCTCCCCCATCAGCCCCATTCACCTCCTGCTCTTGTCAACTATCCAAACCTGCTTTCAGTACAGGGTCTGATATGGGTGACATGGACCATGCGCTGCAATGCAGAGAACCCTGGACACAACAGGAAATCGGCATTTTTATGCATGGGTGTATGTTGTTATTAACAGGCAACATGACCCTGGCCTTTTGCTTTATGGAGCTCAGTTTCCTCATCTTTGAAGTGAGCGGATTGGACCAACTTTCTAATAAGTCATTTTGTTTTGCAACTCAGGAGGATCAAAAAACTTTAGCTATGCTTTGACAGAGGGTGTAAGTCTTTATACCCTGTTAAAATTATTTATAGTTTTAGGCACGTATGGACAAGTGTGGGAGGTAAACGCGTGCGAGTTGCGTGTGAATGTGTGTGTGGTGTATAATTTCCTGGTGCTTCTACACCCCACCATGTCGGCAGTCCCCATGCTATGCACTCCTACAGCCATCTTCCAGTTTGGGGGCCTGGGAGCTTGACTATCTGGTGAGAAGAGCCAAGTAGGGTCCTTTGAAGGCACCACATGGTTGTTGCCAAAATGATGGAGCTCTCTGGAGGGTTGGATTAGGAAAGGCATGCTGGGGTAGTAAGAAGGGGAGAGACTGCTTTCTCCTCCTGTAATCCTGCCACTGGGGAAGGGGCTTTAGTTCCTCAAGAAAAAAAATTTTTTTCTACGAGAAACCCCCAAACTAATAAGTTAAGGATACTGATTTGCATTAAGGGATATTTCATTTGGACAAGTCATTTTGCCAAGCCCTTTTCACATATGATCCACACCTCGTGCTCATAAAAATTCTGAAATTGGGTACATTCCTTATCTTTAATGCAGGGGTTCTTAACAAGGGGTCCATGAGCTTGAATTGAAATTCAAAAAAAAACATTATTCTTGTGGGGACGTGTTGGTGTGGGTGTGATACATTTATTAAATAATACACTGAATAGTGTGGACTTAGTAAGGGCTCCGTGGTTTTCACCCGACTGGCAAAGGGGTCCGTGGAACAAAAAAAGGCAAGAACCCCTGCTTTAATAGATGATGGATCTGAGGCTCAGGGAAGAAATGTTACTTGCCCAAGGGCCAAATGAGGATATGAATCGAATTCTGTCTATCTTATTCTTTCTTTATTTCTCTTATCTTTTTCACCTCCAACAGCTGGAAGTTTATAATGATGAGTATGAGCCCTCTGTCTTTGCTATATAAGGCAATACCCCCTCTCCATCCCATTGTCAACATAAATTTACCTAGACAAATCAAGGTAATAAACAGTAGCTTTAAAGCTTTTTATTTTTTTTCATCTTTGATCTTCTTTCTTCTAACAGATGCAGGCCCAGAGTTACACTCGTCACTACTGGACAAAGGGGCACTTGACTGTGCCAGGGAAGGACTGGGAGTGAGTCTTCATCAAGGTTAATCTTGAAAAGTTCTCAGCCCCTCAGTGCCTCAGGGAGAATTCAGGAGAGCTGGATCAGCCTGCAGGAACAGGGAGCTGGGGCGTGGCTGTCTTAGGAATCTCTCCTGGGGATGAATATATTTACAAGATTAATGTCCAGTAGTGGATCTCGTTCACTCATTCATCCATTCAACATTCACCAAGCACATTCACTCTACCAGGCCCTGTGCCAAGGAAGCCATCAAGACCTGGTTCTTGACCTCACAGAGCTCACAGACTATAGGAAGCCAGACAGCTAAAGAGAGCAAACCACAAGCTATGGGTGAGGGCTCAGCACTGTAGGAGCACACAGGCTAGGCTTCTTGGAGCAAGGGGCACCTTAGGTGGGAATCAAAGACAAGGGTTGGAAAAGAAGGGGGTTGGGGAAGAACCAAGGAAGTTCTGGATGAGAGAACAGCTCCTGGAAAGGCCCAGAGATGAGAAGGATGACAGTATGAATGTGAGATCACTAGTATTTTAGGGGTAGGGGATTATGGCATTGGCACTTATCCGCATTTATTCCAGTGGTGTGCTGGAGCCTGCTTGAGCTGGTTCATGAATGCTGATTATTATGTTTTCAGGAGTTTTATAAATCAATTCTTAAACACAGTCACTATTAGACATTAAATTTTATAGACTTACAGTTAGGTAAAGTACATTAAAAACAAAAGTAATAAATGAAAACTCAAAAATTCATCATTTCCCAATTATTTTACCATGTTACACTCTTATGTATGCTCTTGAGGTTTTTTATATCTATGTGTCTGTATGGTGGAAATACTGTTTAATATTGTATCCGTGTGTATCTTTCCAAGTCTGCATTTAGTTACTGGAGTGGTTTGAAGCATGTTCTTAAAGTTAATCCATTCCTGGGAGTATGGGCCCATTGTAAGTAGGATGTTTTGATGAGGCTACTTCAGGTATGGTGTGACCCACCCCTGTAAGGATGGGTCTTAATCCTCTTATTGGAGTGAATACAGAGAGAGAGAGAGAGAGAGAGAGAGAGAGAGAGAGAGAGGGAGAGAGAGAGAGGGAGACAGACAGACAGAGAAACAGAGAACCACAGGAAGCAAGAAGCTGAAATGGAACCCAGGAGAGAAGGGAGAGACCAGCAGATGCCGCCATGTGCCTTGCCATGTGGCAGACGAGCCAGGGATCGCCGGCAGCCGGTCTTCAGGAAGAAAGCATTGCCTTGATGAGGCCTTGATTTGGACATTGTCATGGTCTCAAAATTGTAAGCTAATAAATTCCCATTATTTGAGCCAACCCATTTCATGGTTTCTGCTATAGCAGCCTAGGAAATGGAAATGGTTACATCATGTGAGTGACTTGAAATTGACCTTAAAGGGAGTGTTTACACCATGGGCAGATGCTACAAATCAGGGCTTTTTTTTTTTCTTTCAGGAGAGCTGGTTTTAAAACATTTATCAGCATACCATAAGCTTAATGTACATATAGAAAATTTGGAAATTATAAGTGTAAGCTCAATACATTTTACATTTTCCTAATGTAAACACATCTGTGTGACCAGTACCTGGATTTTAAAAAGCAGAACCTTACCAGCATCCCAGAGGACCCTCTCCTACCCTCTTCTGGCCAATACCCCCTCCCACCCTCCACTATCCACCCCTCCCCAAACACAAAGATAATCACTAGTCCAACTTCCCAAACCCTCAGAAGCTCTGGGAAGGGCTTCTGCCAGCCCCTCATTCCCATAGTCCTCCTTCTTCCTTCTGGTGTTAACATTTAGACATGTGTTTTCTTACTATTACGGAACACTGGAGAAAAGTAGAAACACATTTGAATCTGATGCCATACCCAAGGCCCTAACCTGATGGGTTTGATTAGCTGTACAGATTAATGTGGTCCTGACACTAGAGAAGCTGGGGCCACTGAAGGACTCTAAGGAGAGAGGCATGGCCAGCTTTGCTCTTAAGGAAGCTTGCTGTCTGCACGGGGAGGGAGAGACTAGAGCCAGGGAGGCCAGACTGGAGGCTGTCATTGATCAGAAAGGCTGTTTGTGACTCAAGCCAGGGCAACGTCTTTCTGAGACTGTTATCCCACATGCTATTGTTCAGAGCCTGTAGAAAGGGAATTAGCTGCACAGTTAGGAAAAGAGGAGCAGGCAGTTCTGTTCCACAGGGATATCATCTCCCATTCCCAGACCAGGACTTCTCTCCCACACAGACATTGGAGTCAGGCATACCTGTGTTTGAGGTCCACTTCCCATAATTTACTAGCTGTGTGAACTTGAAAAAGTTACTTAACTTCTCTGAATACTGGTTTCCTCCATACCAAATTAAAACAATGGTAGCTCCAGCCTCAAAGGATGTCATGAAACTAACTAATCTGACTAGTCTCTAATAAGTACTTGTTCATAGTTAGTAGTCAATAAATGTTAAATGCTAATGCTGCCTCAGCTGCCTGACCTGGAAGAAAGGGAGAAGAGTTTCCCACACAGCTCTATCACTTCCATGATAGACCCTGTGTTTTTTTGTTTTGTTTTGTTTTGTTTTTTGATTTCTGAGAGCCAAGGTCAGCCTGCTTGGCAAGAGAGGATCATTTGTTCCAAGGGTTCTTTGGGCCCACAGGGCTGTGGAAGAAAACAAATGGTATCTGCAACATCACAATAATTCTGTTCCATAGAACCCCAAAGGAAGCACTGAGTTGAGAAGGTTGCAGACAAAGGCCAATTTCATAGTGTTTTCACAGCAATCCCTGCAGAGAAAATCAACATGCATTTTGCAGAGAAAGTAGCATAGGTTTTTCTCCTCCTGGGATGAAGAGAAGCAGGATCCAGGGGTCAAAGTGTGTGTGTAGGGCCTTCCACAAGGTCAAGTCTTGGACCTCTGGGAATAGGCTGGCTGACACGGGCCCTCCTGATTTGGGTGCTACAGCCCCGTGTCCATTCCAGAAGAGAAGACCCAAGGCCTTGTTCAATAGCAGAACTCATGGTGCCCATTCCCAGGAGAGGGTGAGGGCCTGAGATTTAGAGTGTAGAGACCAGGGTGCAAATCTCTGCTCCCTCACTTATTAGCTGTGAGATCTTGATATGTTTCCTAAACCTTGATGGCCTCAGTTTTTTCCATAGCCAAATGGATAAAATAACAGCAGCTATCTCACTGGATTGTTGTGAGATTAAATGGGTAAGTGTGTGTTCACCCTGTCCTGAGTGCCTGGCACAGAGCATGGGCTCAATCAGCGGCCTTATCTGCCATCCTTCACCTCTTCTACCTGTCCAGTCCTATGCCCTGATCTCACCATCATGTCCCCCACGAATACCAAGGAGGGGTTCTGCTGCCCCTCATTCCCATCAAACCCCCACAAATTTGGTGTTAGCGTTTCAGGAATGTGAACACTTATTTTCTGGCGCTCACGTTTTAGGTAAACTGCAGATCTCACATGGATCCCCCTTTCTTTTTTTTTTTTTTTTCTTCCCCCTTCCCCCTTTCTTTTAATTCATTTCTAATGGTGGGCACTGAGGGACCCATTCCCCAGCCATAGCCTGAAGAGCACAGCCTGGGTCAGGTGCCACCCTAGGACAGATCAGCTGGGTGGGGCATGGTCAGGTAACAACGTGGCTTGTCTCCTTGGGCACCTGAGAGGGGTTTCTAGCAAGAGAGGCCTGGACTAAAAACATGGTCACCACAAATAAGGATGAGCACAGTGACAAAAAAATTCACCTAATATTCCATCACCCACCAGATAATGACTGTTAATATTTTATGTATCGTATTTCTTGATCTTTTTCTCCTTGCACTTTTATCCATTAAAATAAATGGATGTATGATATACATATTCTGCTTTGAGGCATACTTTTGGAAATTTAGATGCTCTCATTCAGGATTTATAGTTAGGTTTGAAGGTGCAAGTATAAGCCAGTGGTTTGAACCTCTTCATTAATGTTCACGTCTATCATCCTTTAGTTCCAGTTTTGCCTCCTCCATGCAGCCTTCCTGGTATCTCCTACATACAAGAAACCTTCTTTTCAGACCCTTTCTTCATCTTGGGGCCATGTCTTCAATGTAAAGCAGAACCATTGGAGGTTAATAAATGCAAATTTCCACCTATAGCACCTAACACAGGATTGAATCCTCAGTAGATAACCAGTGCCTCCTTCCTTCTTCCCTCATTTCTTCTTAGAGGAAGAGAACCAAAAGGGGAGCAAGGAGCCACCAGCAGAGCCTGTACCTGGCTCCCTTCTTGCCTGGGTCCCACCAGCCCCACCTTCCAGCGAGCTACTGATGCTGCCACCAGGAGCTTCTTTCATGTCCCAGGTGAGAGCTGGCAGGGTCTTTAACGAGCCAGAGCCCTGGAGGCATTCCCTTTACTGCCTGTGCCCATTAAATTCTGGGCTGAAGACAGGAGACATTGATTCTAAATAGTCCTGCCCCCCTTTGGGTCTCCCCTTGGGCCCCTTCACACTCTTGCCCAGCTCCCCTTCCCCTCCCCCCCTGGCACCCACAACAAACCTGCCTTGGGAAAAGAATGGTGATGAAATGCAGTGAGATTTTTGATGGACAGTGTGGGATTTTAGTATCTTTTTGGGCAAACTTGGTGGCCCAAGAAATTCTGGCCCAGACTTTGAGGACCTGCATTTATCTCTGCCTCTGACCTGTCTCACTGGGGACATGGGCAGTGTCCCTTCTCCTCCAGCCTCCATGTCCCCGCTGTGCAGCAAAGGGCAGCCAATTTGGGCCCTCCCAAGGTCCTTCCCAGTTCTGACCCTGTTCATTCCCTTTACCTCTCAGCTATTACCACTTCTACCTCTACTGCCAGAGATATCTTTGGTTGACTGAGGAAAGGGATTCCCCAAGGAAGAATTTGAGAAGTTTCTAAGGAAGCCCCCCTTTTTTCTCCTATTGGTTTCAATTTTACTCTCTTGTGTTAAGACTTGGCTCCCCAGGGCTAGTGGTTAAGAGTTTCAGCCATGGCATCATCAGTCGATCTGTGTTTGAATCCTGTGTGTACTTGATCAAGTCACAGAATCTCTCCAGGCATCTCATCTCACCTATCAAATGGAGATGATCGTTTCCATTGCATTGGATTATTTTGAAGATTAAATGCAATAAAGTGTGTCAAATCCCAACACAATGCATGGCATGGCATAAACCTGCAATGAATGCTAATTACTACTATTTATTATTATTATTTTTTTTCACCTCTGCTCTGTCACTCCAGGGAGAGGGAGCCCCCAGAGCCTGCGTGGGGAGCTTGGCATGGCCCGGGCAGGAGACCAGTGCCCCTGGCTTGAGTCTTCTTTATGAGCACATGAGGAGGGGTCTCTCAGCTTTCTAGAGTTTTCTGACCTTGGCCAGGGATGAGCTGTACTGTACACATTGTGCCAGATCCCCAGTGAATCATAGTCAAATGACCATGACTTTGCAGGCTGCCATGCAGGTCCTGCCTGCAGAAGGCTTGGCCCAGTGCCTGTCCACAACCCTCGGCGAAGCGTGGCTCATCGGGCTGGTGTCCCTGCTGTCAGTATTAGCCAGGTCTGTGCTGCAGCGTGGTGATGGGGAGGGGGCAGAGAGACCTGGACTCTGACTGGCTGGAACTTCAGGCTGGTGGACCAACCTCTCTTGCCCTCATTTTTCTCATCTGTTCAATGAGACTCGCCCCACCTGCCCTGCTGGGCTGTCAGAAGGATGAATCATGAAGACTGGGGTAAGCCTAGCACATATTTTGTGTTGGATCTAGATGCATCCATCCCACCCCCTCAGATATCCCTCGCTGGGGGCCTTTGTCCTGTCTCTACACCAGTGTGGAGGGTAGAAAGCGCCTCTTGCTACCCCTTTCTTCTCTGTCTCCTTTCCCAAAGTCGTTCAGCTCCAGGCTGGAATTGGCCCCACTTGGAATCAGCCAGGCAGCCTAGAGACAGGAAAACTCACAAGGATGGGCCACGCAGTCTGCCCAAAGGCTTTTTTTTTTTTTAATTAAAAAGAAAATAAGAAAACAACAATCCCCCCAAAACAAAACAAAACAACGACACTTCCCAGGGTGTGCTGTGATAAAACATCACAGGCGTATAAAGTACTTACAAAAACAAGAAAAAGAAATCCTAGGGGCTACTGTTTCTGTCTCTTTGCATAGACCCCCTGCGAGAGTGGGCCGGCCACAGGCCCCTCCCTTGAGGCCTCTGTTTTCTCAAACAAACATTCGCCTCTCCCTGGCTATAAAAAAGGAAGCACTTGTTCAGGCTTGTTTCTCTTGGAAGATTCAGCCACCTGAGGCTCACTGGTCCATGATGCACACACAGGAAGCTGGACTTTAAAAGTTTTTTTTTTTTTTTTTTTTTTTTTTTTTGAGATACCAGGGCCTGGGATTGAACCGGGGACTTGTATGTGGGAAGCTGGCCCTCAACCACTGAGCTACATGAGCTCCCTTTAAAAGACTTTACAAGCAGTGCCGGGGGTGGGAGAGCTGTAGGGTGTACAGCCCTGCTCTTATTGACCCTGGCTCTGCTCACTGTCTTTGGGTGGAGGGTGCTGACAGGCTGGGAAAGCTACGTCTGCCCCTCCAGGGGCACTGGGGCTGGGCTTCCTGAAGAAAGGCCAGATGGTGGCTTCCCTCCTAGAGCGGTAGCAAAAGGAGGTGCAGATAAGTTGGGGGCAGCAGAATAAGGACCAGGGCATGTGTGTGTGGGTTTTGATGGACAGCTCCAAAGCTCTGGTGAGACTTTCATATTCTTGCCATGGTCGGCTTCTCACACTGACCTTCTTTAAGCTGACCGACCAATTTCCTCACCTCTGACTCCTATGGATTTGGTTTCTGCTCTGCTGTTTACTAGTTTGTATGAGCCTGGGAAAGCTACTTCTTCCTTGAACCTCAGTTTCCCCTTCTGCTAAGTGGAGAGTCACAGGATGACTGTAAATAGTAAGCACAATCATGCTTGAAAGAGCCCAGCACAGCCCTGGGCACATATAAGGGCTCAAAAACGGCCACCACAATGACTTCTATCCACTTAGCGTTTCTGTGGCAAGGGCGGTGAGTCTGTGTGTGGACATCTGTGTGACAAACAGAAGGCCTAAAGAAAGTTCTAGAGAAAGGCTGAGTTCCTCTGAGCCTCTCACGTTATGTCTGGGCAGTGGCGTGGTCTCAGCTCACAGGCTGGCTGGCATGGACGACCTTGTCGGCTTTTCTCTCAGGCAAGGCCATCTGCCTCGGGGCAGGTGGGCAGCTAGACCTCGGTGCCCTCCCTGGGGTAGAGTGCACTGTTCGTGTTGATGTTGTTGTAGAAGTGAGGGCCAAACTGGTTGAGGACAGAGCCTCCGTAGCCAAGGGCACTGGAGGGCACCGGGTTGGCCCACTCGCCCCCGCCCCCGTGGCCGCTGAGGTTGGTGAGTGGGGTGTAGGAGTTGAAGCTCAGCAAGTTCTGCCCCATCTTGTCAGCGGGCTCAGGGCTCAGTCCTGGCGTCACCACCGAGCGGCTCATGGGGCCCGACCCACTCACATATGAGGTCATGGTGGACAGGAAATTGTTGAGGCATGGGGAGGCCGAGCGGGGAGAGGAGGGTCGCTTCCCTGGGGAGTCGGCGGTGCCCGGAGAGGCACTGTCCAAGATGTCCTGGGGCTCCGTGGTCTTGGGGCTGCCCACCAGGAGACTGTTCTCTGTTTTCTCCGAAGCCAAGGAGCCTGAGCTGGAGGAAACATCCGATTTTCTCTTCCTCTTCCTGCGGAAATTTCCGTTGTCGAACATCTTCTCACAGTTAGGGTCCAGGGTCCAGTAATTCCCTTTGCCTGATATACAAGAGTGGGAGAAGGTAAGTAGAGGGACCAAGAAAGGGCTTTGCTTCCGTTACTTTATTTTGTACATTTAATAACTGAAAATATAAACAATTAAAAACTAAAAAGTAAACACAGATGAATAAATATACATTTCTCAATTAAATGTAGTGGATACATATAAACTATTTTTTTGAATCAAACAATATGTTACACAATGTATTTGGTTCATAGTATGAATGCATTACTTTCCATTGCTTTTTATGGTCATAAGCTGAAAACTAAGGTACCAGTTGCACAAAGAGCGAGAAGGAAAGACAGGGACCTAGAAATGGGAGAACTCCACAAGCCAGTCTGCCCACCGCAGTGGTCTTTACGTAAGCACCCTGCGACTTGACACTCTGGAATCACAGAGAGAAACAGTTCCTGCCACCAATGAGGTTACAGTGTAGGTCTCTAAAAAGGTCAAAGTGCTGGGGGAGTAGGGGTATGTCCATGACTGTTGTTAGAACAACTGGTAGCAAAAAAAAATTCAAGGTGCCTTGAAAGTCCTGGGCAGAGAGTCTGAAGATGGACTCTAGTCCTCCTAACTGACTGACTTTGGGCGACCCTTAGTCTACTAGACTGAAAAGTGTAGCTGTCCCTGCTTCTTCAGGCACACTGTGAGAAATGACAGCTGTGAGGTACCACCCCAAGGTGAGGGTGGAACTCTGCCCGACACCATCTCCCAGCCTGGAATGGTATGCTTGCTGACTGCACAGGGACAGAGGTGGGGCACAAGAATGGACTTATCATCTGGGAAATGAATACATGAGCATTCAATATATCTCTCTCTGAAAGTCTCTGTGTTTTAGAAATTTATCATTAAAAAGAAACAGGTTGCAATCTGAAGCCAGAGAGACCTCTGTTCAAAGTCAGGCCCTGTCACTATTCTGTGTCTCCTCAGGCAGCAGTTTCCCCTCTGAGTCCCCTCCTTATCTGAAAACGGAGTTTAATGAGGGCTATCCTGCTGGGTGTCTTGGGGAATTCAAGGGGGATTATGTAAATACGGCAGGTGGCACAACTCTGGCCCTTTAGTGGTTGTTCAGCAAAGATTGGGCTCTCTTTAGGCAGGTCTGTGACACATCTGGGCACAAGGCTTTGTCTACTTGTTCACTGACAGCCTTCTATGTGCCCAGTGCTGGGAATGCAGATTCGTCATCATAAACACCATACCTGTTAGTAGTGCAAACCTCTTACATGCACCATAATCTCATTACCCCACACAAGCCTACAGAGTAGGCACTGTCACCATCCCTAATTTTCACATGAGGAAACTGAGGCCCGAGGCCACAGACACAGCCAGGAGTGAAACCCAGGTGGGCCTCGGGGGCCCTGAGCCCGGCACTGCTGAGCTCCAATTGCTCTGTCTCATGGCAGCCCCCGGTCTTGGGGGCACGGCCATATGCAGAGCTTTCCAGAAGGGGGTGTTTGGGGACACATGAAATGAGCCTTCCTCAGGGGCTGGAGGGGCTTGCCGAAGCCCCCATCCCGCTCCTGCCGCCCCCTCACCTGGGTCATCGTCGTCGCGGGGCACCTTCTTGAAGCAGTCATTGAGCGACAGGTTGTGGCGGATGGAGTTCTGCCAGCCGGCCTTGCTCTTGTTGTAGAAGGGGAAGTTGTCAGCCACGTACTGGTAGATCTGGCTGAGCGTGAGGCGCTTGTCAGGCGCCCCGTGGATGGCCATGGCAATGAGGGCCGAGTAGGAATAGGGGGGCCGCACCAGCTTCATCAGCTCCTCCTGTGAGGGGATGGACAGCCAGCTCAGGTCGCTGCCCCCCAGCCCGGGTAAGCTGGGCAGCAGCTGCCTCTGCACGCCGTAGGCCTGGGGCAGGAAGGGGCCGGCGTTGGGGCCGGGCAGGTAGGGCGGTGGGGTCATGGCAGGCCCGTTGAGCCACAGGTAGGGGTTGGGGGTGGCGCCGTACTCGCCGCCCCCCTCGAAGGAGGGGGGCCGCTGAGGGCTGGGCACGCTCTGCGGGTGGAAGAAGTTCTCATAGTAAAGGTTCATCTCGGGGGGCTCCTGGCCGATGCTGGGGAACTGGGGGCTGCAGCGCGGTGGGGAGGGCGCGGGGAGGTCAAAGGAGCTCATGCTGGGGCTGGCTGGGCCGGCCAGAGCGGCCTGCCTGGCACCTGCACGCGGGGAACTGCACTGACCGGGGCTCGCCAGGCCTGGGTCTCCTACTTTATACCCCCGCAGGCTGAACCTGGGCGGCCCCACCCCAGGGCGGCCACCTGCCTGCAGATCGGCCCAGGGCCCGCCTCCCTCCTCCAGGCCTGTGCCAGCCGGGACGGGGAGGAGGGGAGTTTCCAGCCAGCAACGACAGGTCCCACTAATGACATGCCAGGCGGGCTTACTGCAGCTGGCATCCAAACAAGAGCGCCTGCCTTTCCTTTCTCTCCCCTCTATTTCCTTCTCTCGCCTCACTTTCTTTCCTTCTTTTTCTCATCATCTTTACATTTTTTTCCCTTTTCCTTCATTCTGTCTTTTTCCATCTCACTTGTCCTCTCTTCCCCCTTTCTCTCCTCACGTTTCTCTTTCTCGCTTTCCTTCCATCCCTGTCGTCCTCTCTGCAGCTCATCCTCTTTTTTTTTTTATTTATTTTTTTCCTCTTTTTTTCTCATACTTTCTTTCACACTTTCTCTCCCTTTTCTTTGCTCTCATTTTTCTTCTCTCTCTGTTTCTCTCCTTTCTCCTCCTCGCTATTTCTTTTTCTTGGCACTGTTCTGGCCATGTCTCACTCCATTATGCTCTCTCTCTCTGTTTCTAGCTCATTCTACTTCTCTTTCTGTCTCTTACTCTTTCTTGCTCTCTCTCGTTCCTTTCATTCCCTTTCTCTCTTTACCTCCATCTCCATCTTTTACTTTCTCTGTGCCTCTCTCCCCAGCCTGTCTGTCTCCTTCTTCTCTCCTAGCCCTACCCCTCACTTTCTGATCAACTGCCCCCCACCCAGACTCGGTGAGGCACTTTATCAGAAGCCCATTTCTTGGTCTTTTGGAATGAAAACTCATCCTCTGGGCTGTAGCTAATAAGCTGGACATGGAATTCATTCCATAGAGTGTTCATGTTTCCCATGTCTATTCCTGACACAGTCCTAGATTTGAGCAGAGAGGCGGGGGGGGGGGGGGCAGGGAGGAAATCCCTGGGAGGTGCCCTCCAGCTGGGGCGGGAACAGTGGAGTTTCCAGGAAAGAACCCAGCCCTGGAGAGTCAGACAGGAGCAGAGAAGAACCTCGCCTCTGCCTGGCTTTCAAAGAGGGTGCCAGTTATAAGCGCCTCACCCACCCCCACAGACACACATGTACACACAGTCACACACTAACACATGCACATGTACACACATGCACTCACACCCCCACATTCATACATGCACACGCGTGTGCAAACGCACACATGCACTCACTGTTGCACACACGTGCACACACTTACATGGCATTACACACATGCATGTGTACACATACACACACACACACACACACATAGTGGGGCAGAGAAGAGCTGTGGACAAGGCCCAGGGATTCAGCCAGATGAGTAGCAGGGCTCTCAAAATTTAACAATGAAAGGAAGAGAATGGGAAGGGGACTTTAGGAAAAATCAAGAGAAGTTGCACAATCCAAGTTTCTTCCTGGCTGCAGGGACAGAGCAGTCTCCTCTGTGCTCCCCTCCATCCAAAGTCCTTCCATGTTTCAAATTGTGGAGACCCCTGGACCCTGAGGGACCCAGGCCAGGAGGAGAGTCCACCAAAAGCTGGAGCTCTGCCCTGGTTCTACTCCCCCACACTGCTCAGCTAGCACCTCTCCTCTCTGCCTCCATTTCCCCATCTGCTCCTTTGAGGTGACCTGTCCCAGACTTACCATCATCCCTTCAGCTTGGGGAACAGGTGGTGGTCTCCTGACCAGGCTTTAGTGGCAACTGGAAACTTCTCTCCAAGATCAGGCAAATTGGAAAAAAGTGCAGCCAGCCCCTCTGGCCACCACCTCCCTCCTGCCTCTACTTTCCTCCCCCTATTTGACCTCCTCCTGCTTCTTTGAGGTGGAGGGAGGAGGCCACTTACTGCCCCAGCTAGTGGGGCACCTCCCAAGGTCCTCTCCCCTGCAACATGTCCCTATTCTCCTCTATAGCTCTGTCAGGAATCAGTGTGGGGAACATGAATGCCACTGACTGAATTTCATTTTTAGCATGTTTGGTGCCCAAAGGATGAACTCCAGGTAATTGGAGGAGAGGAGTCTTCCCAGGCCCTGAGGAAACATCTGTTCCAACAATGGGACAGTGAATGAAGGGTGACTCTGGAAAGTTCTGACCACCAAAGTGAGGCTTGGGATAAGCAAACTTTGACATTCTTTCAGAAGAGGGGAACAAAGAGGAAAAGATTTTTGCTTAAACTTTCTCTCCTGGGAGGACTGGCTTGATCAGAGCTGGGCTCCTGACTTTTGAAAGAACTCTCATATTGGAACCTACTGATATAGACCCAAAGCCTTACAATCAATCTGGCAATTCCACCTCTCAAAAATCATCCTGTGTGGCTCAAGCAGTTGGGCCCCCACCTACCACATGGGAGGCCCTGGGTTTGGTTCCCCATGCCTCCTAAAAAAGAAGACAAGCACACAACAAACAGACACAGAGAGCAGACAGTGAGCACAAACAACAAGGAGGTGGGGGAGAAATAAATAAATAAGTCTTAAAAAAAAAAAAATCATCTTTCAGGGAATGGCTGTAGCTCAAGCAGTTGGGTGCCTGCTTCCCAGACTGTAGGTCCTGGGTTCAGTTCCCAGTGCCTCCTGAAAAAACAATAACCAAAACAAACGAGAAAACCAACTCAGGGAAGCCTATGTGGTCAGTGATTGAACCCTGGTTTCCCACATACGAGGTCCCAGGTTCAATCCTCTGGCCCTTGTACCTCAAAAAAAAAAAAAAAAAAAAAAAAAAAAAAAAAAATCATCCTACAGAATTAAACAGAGAAAAGATTTAGCTATAGGGATGACTACCACGGCATTGTTTATAGCCATAACAAACTGTAACTAACCTAAAGGTCCAACAATAGGGGATTGGTAAAATAAACTGTCGTCCAAATAATGAAATAATATGCAACTATGAAAAGTAGATTGTATACAAATATTTAGTGATATAGGAAGATATTTATGATCTATTAGCATTATTTGGAGAACAGGCTGCAAAATAATATGATTTTTGGTAAAATGCTTATATTCATATTCATACATATATGTGAAATCTGGAAAGATAAATATGAAACAGTCAATTTTCATTTCTACATGAAGAATTCAATGTGATTTTGTTGTTTCTATGTAGCTTCTAATTTAAATGATTAGAGAAAGACAATTGCATAGGTGATTTGCTTTGGAGGTTAAGTGTAAAAGGCCACCGAGAGGCAATATGGAGGAGAAATAGCAGAGGACTCTGAGATCAGGTGGACCTGGGTTCAAATCCCAGTTTTACTGCTTAGTAACTGTGCAAACTGATGAGTGATTTAACATTTCTTAGCATCCATTTTTTTTCAGGTGAAAATAGGAATATAGCAATACATAACTCTTGCGGATGCCGTGAGCATTTAGTGAGGTGAACAATGTAGTCAGAACAAATCACTTCATGTAGTACATAGTTGTACACTCCATAAATATATTAGCTACTATATAATTGATGTAAATTTTAACGTAGAATCACTCCTGAGTTTGCTATCTTGAAAGCCCATTGTTCCATTTTAACAGGCTGCAGGCAGGGGAGGTGTGACTGGGACAGACATCAATTGTCATTGCTGTTTGCAGATGAGGTTCAGAGAGAGCCCAGAGGCACGACAAGTTCACGCTGGGTCAGGAGTTGTCTGGGGGCCCCTCACCTGAGCCTGCCTGGTTGCACGTGGGCCCTGGTTTTTACCCCAGAGATGAGAGGAAGTCTGGCCTGTCTTAAGAGGCCTTGTCCACATCGAACCTCTGGGGACAGGCAGGTGCCCAGAGCCCAGCATTTCCTCCCCTCCCCTCTCTTGAACATGGGGTCAGGTCTTCAGGTCAGGCCCAGAGGGCCTCTCTTCCCATATTTTCATGAGCATCAACTGCAGCCCTTGCCGTGGGCAGCAGCATCTGCCCGGAGAGGTTTGGGAGTTACAGCCCTAAAGCCAATTTTAGGGTCTCTGGAAAATAACCAAATAACCAATAAACTAGCATCATTTTGTGGATGGAATTATTTTAGGCTTTTTGAAATTTCCTAGATGTGGCGATTCAAATGAGAGAAGAGATGCCCTGCCTGACTCCTGGGGCAAACATAAAAGTTGGACTGGCAGAGGCCTTGAGGCTCAGGGGCTACTCTGGCGAGAGTTTGCATATTGCAGTCCAGAAGGAGTCTTCTTGAATGAGAAAGTACACATATGTTGAACCTCAAAATGGGTTGTTTGGGATGATGCAAAATATAACATTAACAAGATGGACTTTGGGATTGGGCAGAGCTGGGTTCAAACCCCTGCTTTGCTACTTGGTAGCTGTCTGCTCTTGGCCACGTTTCCGAATTTTACAAAGCCTGTTTCCTTATCTATAAAATGGAGATACAAATGGTACCTGTCCCATGTGGTTTTTGAAGGAAAAAAAGAGGTAGTAAGTGTACATAAAGCAGAGAGCACAGGATCTGGCAATGTTGATGATGGTGAAGAGTGCCTGGGTATCTGAGGACAGGGATTGACAAGGGAGGTGGCTCTGGGCAGGAGCCCAGTATCGCCTCCTCCTTTACCCACTGTTTATGCTTTTACCTTGGTAAAGTCTTGCCATTTGGGGAAGATGTCCCTGGGGAAGGAGGGAAGACCTGCGCTCTTTGTGGATTATGTGCCCAGCAGCCAGCTATAGCCATGGCAGGGTCCAGACACCCAAGTTGGCTCACATCCTGCAGAAAAGCTGAAAGACCACAGGTCCTTGCCCAGACCACCGCCAGCCAGGGCCACTGCCTCTGGCCTTGTCTTTCAGAGGTCTGATCTCAATGCACCTAACTGGGTCCATTTTCACTCAGTTCTCTGTGGTCCAGAGAACTGACTGTGTGGTCAGTTCTCTGGACCACATTGTGAAGTAAGGATTCTGTATCCCTGTTTAATGAGGAAGAAACAGGTATGGTGTGAATGAAAAACCAGGGACCGAAGAGGCAGGGGGGATCCAATCCAGCTGCCCGTGCCCAGCAGCTGTGACCTACTTACCCGGGCAGTGCAGGGGGTACAGAGCACAGGATTTGGAGCCAAGCTTTCTGCATCTCAATCCTGACATGCAACTAATTGTTCTGGGCCTCAGTTTCCTTATCTGTAAAAGTGGGAAAAGAATAGGATCTCCCTTGGAGTGTTGCTTCAAGGACAATGCCTGGCATACAATATGTGCTTACTGTTAGCTCTGCAGGGACTCAGGGGCCTCACTTGCCATCTCCCAAATTAATCCTTGACAGGGGGCTGGCTTCAAGGACTCTTTCGCTCTACAAGTGGAACATGAAGAGCCTCTGGGTTCCAGGTGGAAATAGGTTGGGCTGGGGAATCAGGATTTGAGACTAGTTGGCCTCCAGCTTGGATTCCCTGCTCCGCAGTTTCTTTACCTATAAAATGGGAATAAGAGATTGCAGCTCTACTCACTGTCTATAAATAGTTCTCTGTAAATGGCAATGGGCTATTATGGGGACTTTCTGTCCTGACTGAGCAGTGATGCTCCTGAGAACATTGTCTTGGTATATGCTGGAGCTTCTCCTTCCTCGTGTGTGGACTTTTTGGAAGTCTGGCTGAGGAGTTACCCAGGCTAGAGAGCCTTGGAGCTCTGCTGCTTTTTGGCTGCTGGTTAGTTGGAGGCTGAAGAACTGTGGATCAATACTGTCCTCTGGTGGCTATCTCTTTAAAAGCAGGAAGTAGAGTTTTGGACTCGGGATTTCACAGCTAATCAAGGGTTTTCAGGTTCCTTTAAAGTGGGGGTTCTTAACTTTTTTTGTTTGTTTTTTTCATGGACCCCTTTGCCAGTCAGGTGAAAACCACGGACCCGTTCTCAGAATGGTTCTCAGATAGTTTTATGATACTCAACCCTGGAAGTCAGAGAAAATAAAGGGAAGTTGATTTTTTTTCAATTCAAGCTAACGGACCCCCTGAAATCTTTCGGTCCGTGGACCCTTGGTTAAGAACCCCTGCTTTAAAGAGAGGAGACCAGAGTGAGAGATTTAAGTGTCAGGTTCCCGGAATGAAGAGCAGCTTCAAGGAGGAAAAGCGTGCCTGGAGTAAGAGCTCACCTCTGTTGCAAGGGGAATGGTGGGAACTGGGTTGAAAATGGTAGAAAATGCTTAGGAGGCAGCCAAGGAGACTCCAGTTGGACTGACCTGGATTCAAATCAAGCTCCTCTAGTTATATTTTTTTGAGTGACTTGAAGTTGTCTAATCTCTGTACTTCTGCCTGCTCCTCTGTAAAATGAGCATAACTGAGGTTATCTCCCTCCAAGGGCCATTTCAAGGACTGAATGAGATACTATAGGAAACGCCTCTGAAGCAGTGCTAGGCAATAATTCATTCCTTCATTTATTTAGCAAATACTGAACAATGTACTGAGAAAATGTCCTCACAGTGCCAGTTCTGGGCTGGGTGTTGAGGATGCCATCTTAGTCACACAGTGCTGACCAATCTCTAGTCAACTTCACATGAGTTTTGCCATTTCTGTGTAGTGTCCGCAGTTTTATCTACTTGTGATTTTTTAAACGGACTGACTCACTTTCTCTTTTTCTTTTACTTAATGAATTTATCTTAAAGATAAATTCCATATGATTTCTGGAAATGGATAATGTATTAGTCAGCTATAGGGGTGCTGATGCAAAATACCAGAAATCTGTTGGCTTTTATAAAGGGTATTTATTTGGGGTAGAAGCTTACAGTCACAAGGCCATAAAGTGTAAGTTACTTCCTTCACCAAAGTCTGTTGCCACATGTTGAAGAAAGATAGCTGCTGGTCTCTGCCAGGGTTCAGCCTTCCCCTTCCTCCTAAGGCTCCATGGTCCCGGCTTCTTCCGATCTCAGCTGTAGGCTGGCACAAGGCTCATCTCTCTCCCCAGGGCTCTTTTATTCCTGGGCTCAGCTACTCTGTTCTCTCCACAGGTCAGCTGTAGACTATCAGGCCCTCTCTTTTCCTGGGGCCTCTGCCGTGTCTATGGAGCTGTCTCTATTCCTCTGTGTTTTCTCCTATGTATTTACACCCCAGGGCCCCAGGATCAGAACTCCTAACCCTCTCCTCTGCCCTGTCATTTTCTCTGTGAGTCCTTGCCCCCTTGCTGGGCGGAGACTCAATGTCCTACTGACGTGGCCCAATCAAAGCCCTAATCATAATTTAGTCAAGTAAAAGTGAAACCTCTGAATCTAATACAATCTAATATGCCCAAAGAAACAGATCAGTTTACAAACATAATCCAATATCTATTTTTGGAATTCATAAACAATACCAAACTGTTACAGATAATCAGTAGTCAGCATCATTTGCCATAAGTAGAGAAATTAGTATTTATTCAGAGTTTTCCCTGTGCTGTGCCCAGCCTGAGCTCCTTATACCTGTGTTATCTCATTCGGTTCATAGGGCAACCCTGGGAGGTAAGTGCTGTAATTATCCCCATGTTAAAGATGGGGAAACGGAGACACTGCAAGTTGTCATTGAAGGTCCTGGGCAGAGGCTTGCTCACTCTTTGTCAGAAAATGAGATCATCAAGTGATAGAGAGGTGATGAAAACACGATGGCAAAGAAGCGAGCCTTTCTCCTTGGAGAAGGTAGAAGGACTGGAATAAAATTTAAAAAGGAGTGATTTTTCTCATCATGGGTGTGATAAGCTGAATCACGGCCTTTCAAAGATGTTGTCCACATCCTCAGCACCAGTGAATATGGTCCCTTACACAGGAGAAGGGTCTTGGCATGTGAAGAATTAAGTACCCTGCGATGGGGAGATTATCTTGGATTATTCAGGTAGGTCCAATGTAATCACACATCCTCATAAGAGAAAGAGAGATTTGAGGATAGATGAGGAGAGAGTGATATGATCACAGAGGCAGAGATTAGAATAATGTATCCAGGAGTCAAGATTTGCCAGCAGCCTCTAGAAGGTGGAAGAGGTGAGGCACGATTCTCCTTTGGAATCTCCAGAAGCAACCAGCCCTGTTGACACCTTGATTTTAGCCCCATAAGACTCATTTTGCACTTCATCAGAATTCCAGAACTGTAAGAGAGTTTATTTGTGTAATTTTAAGCCATTGAGATTGTGGTAATTTGTTATAGCTGCCATAGGAAACTGATACAGTGTACATTTCCTACAGCTAGGGAAATGCAGTGTGCTCAACGAGGGAAATCCTACCCCCCTCACTGCCCACCGCCCCCAATCTCTGGGTGAAGAACACTGGTTGGGGGGGCAGTATTTCTAGGTGGGGCTTGAACACTCTTTTCATGACTGTCCCTGGGACTTTGGAGGCTGTGGTGGCCCCCTGGGCCTCGCTTTGCTCATCTAGCAAATGGGAGGCTGAGCTGTGTGGTTCTGAAGGACCTGCCCCGTGGGTCATGCCTGTGAAGCTTATTCAAAGGCACTCTCCTGGGCCAGGCCCCAGAGGTTCTGATCTGTGAGGCCCACGGTGGTCCTGGACAGCAGTACACTTTGTGAACTCCCCAGGGGCTCTAACGCGCACCTAGAGTAGAGAGCAAGTATCTGGGGATGTGGCCTGGGCTCGTCAAAGTCTTCCCTTGGAAGCCTGCCACTTGGTTGCCAGCTCTGCAGAGCCCAAGGCATAAAGTGTCTGCTCCCCCACTTCCAAGCTGTGTGGCCCAGGACAAGTGCCTCTGCCTCTCTGTGCCTGCTTTCTTACCTATAAAAGGGGGGATGGCAATAGTCTATACTTCAGGGGTTGGTTGTGAGGGCTAAAGAGTTTTTAGGCTCCAACTGCTAAGAACAAGCGCAAACATGTTGCTTCTCAAGGTGCCGGGTCCTCAGCATGGCATTCAAGATCCTTCTGGAACCTGGCCCCAGCCCACCTCTCCTGCCCCATTCCTGTTCACTCCCTGCCTCCCTCCATGGGCTGTAGCCACATGAACTCATCACTATTGCTCAGAGCCGTGCCTGTCCACTTGCAAGACACTCTTTCTCTGGAAGGCCTTTCTCCCTCTTCTCCATCTGAGCTCTGACTTACTCTTCAAAGCCAGCACAAAGGCCACCTCCCCTGAGAAGCCTTCCAGGCCACTCCTTGCCCCTGCTGTGTTCCCTCTGCACCTGGAGCAGTCTTCAGGCCCATGATGGGTCACACTTTTCTGTCGTTATTGGTTAGTTGCCTGTCTCACTACTGGACCTGGAACTTGAGTACAGAGATGCTGTTTTCTTCAGAACTTTGGACAATTCCTAGCATGACTGTGAGGAAGTGAAAAACAAGGCTGTGTGATGTTTCCTTTACCCTAGTTTGTCATGTAGAGATCAGGACAGTGACAGTGAATCTCCGTGGGTCATCACTGTTGATCTGAAATGCGTTGATGTCTCTAGAGCGCCTGGCAGAGTAATCGCCCACTATCCTCTCTCTGAATCCCGGTCCCATTTGCTCACTTAGGTCCAGCTGCGTGAATTTCCACCGGATTACCCGAGGCCCTGAAGGCAGTGAATTTCCACCTGATTACCTGAGGCCCTGAAGGCAGCATTCCTGAGATCACCGGAAACTACATCTAGTCATTTATTAATGTGTTCACTTAGAGGGGAAAGCCAGGCAGCCAATGTTCATTGGCTTACATTTTTGGTAATTAATGTTAAACTTTTTTTTCCATAACATTTAACACAAAATGTTACCTCTTTTGAACGTGAAATTCTTTTTAAGATCTGTGTGGATTTTTGGAGTCTAAGGACAGACTTTTCATAAAATCTGCTTAGCCTTCCCCCCAATCTCATAAACAATTGCAAATAACTGAGTGTAACTCTAAGCATTTTCTCATTGAAGTCATTACTTGTTGAATCTAAGAAAGACAACATGATACTTATAAATAACATAACCCTACAGGCATATTGAGGCAGTAATACTTTATAATTGCTATTAAAGCTTTCTGGTATAGAACCTGCTCTGCAGGTTTGCTGGGTAATGCTTTTCCTTTTTCTATAGTCTGTCCTGACTCCCAGGGGGCAGAACAAACCCACCCAAAGCCCCCTGTCCTATCCCTTTTAAGAGAAGGTTAATTTCCTTCACCCCAAATGCCTCCATTCTTCACCAACCCACACTTTTCTTTCTAAAGCCTATTTCTGGCAAGAATCCTCTGAAGAGAAAACTTGGCTTTGGACCTGGTCTCTTCTGCTCCTAGTAAGTCTCCTTACCCCTCCTTGAAACTTCCTCCTGCCACCCCGGGTCTCAGGCCCCACCCTAAAGATCTTGGGCTCAGCACCAGCGTTTAAATCTCTGAACCCACACCTCATGGCACTGCCCAGCGCTGGGCCCTCCTGCCAGGGGCGCTTGCACTTTGGAGATCTGGCTAATGGGTGCCTTGTATGGAATATTTGTGATGTGTCACGTTCTGGGCAGGAGGTTTCCCATTCTTTAGCTTTAAATCCTGATGATTTCCGAGGGCAAGGACGGGCTATTCCGGGATTACCTTCCCTTTGGGAAAGGGGAAGTGAGAGTTATTCTGGAGTCCGTGCCTTGGCAGTAGTGCTCCACTTTGCCCAGATCAGTAAGTTCTGTCCACAAGAATGTTTTTCCTTCTCTTGGTTAGTAAACATTGTCTCCTTAAGTTAAGCAGTTGAGCCAATGGCAATCGAAGGCCCTGTCTGGTGGGCGGGCCTTAGAAGTGAATCGCCCAATCAACAACGATCCCTCACCTCCGCTCAAGCGGTAGGCTTGGTTTCGGATCTCTCCAGTGTATAAAATAGTACCAGGCACGGACCTGTGGGACAGAGGTGGGAAGGTCGGATGCACCCCGAGAATCCGGGACCGCTGCGTGTGCCACGTGATCAGTTCTGGAAACAGGACACACCTCTGACGTTTCCCGGAAGACGCTTTGGCGGGGACCCAGTGCAGCCAGGTCTGGGGCTAATGTCTCTGTGTGTCTGTGTGTGGTGGGTGTGCATCACTGATAATGCAGCTGCCCCCAGCCATATGTGCACTGGGGAGGATGCCCTCTTCCCGCCCCCCAGAGTGTGTCTCCTTCATGGGCGTGGGTGATCAGGAAGGGCAGGCGGGTGGTGCCACATCCAGCTGGTGGTAACCACTAAATAGGTCTCTTTTGCTTGCTTCAAAGGAGCCTCTTGCTTAGAGTGCTCAGTTTAATCAGTCCACAGGACTGACTCAGGGAGAATTAGGACACACCACTGCCCATGCCCTTGGCTTAGTGGCCATCTGGCATTGTCCCTCGTCACAGATGAAGAAACGGAGGTTCTGGGAGGTCAAGTGTTTCTGCCAGGGTCACAGACTTCTGGTTACATCTCTTCAGGATCCAGAGATTCTTCTAGAATGATATGCCTCCCCCGACCCCTAGTTACCTTAAAGATTTCTGAGGGCTTCCCAGGTGAATGGCTAAGAGAAAGGAGGCTGTTTAAGCCATCCTCAATTTCAGGGACTGTGTGTGTGTCCCTCTGGACACCAGTTCTTCAGATCAGAATCCTACCCAACTCTCTGCAACAAACAAACAAAACTTGATGGTGGTGGTGGGATCTGTTAGCCTCCCAGTTTCCAGAGTATTCCCAACACAGGCTCAAATGACAGAGTGAAAGGATGATGAAGTCTGAGCCTTGGTGAGGTCCTCTCTGGCTGGGATGTCAGTATGTTCCCATAGGAGTGGGTGGAACCTATTCCATTTGGGTCTGTTGGTTCCACTACTGGGAGCCAGAGAGACATTTGGACAGGGAGGCTGGACCCTGACTCCTTTACCTCCCCTACTCCAGCTGGTCAGCGGGATCTGGCTCCCCAAGGGTGGTCAAAGGGGCTGGGTAATGCAGCCTGGAAGTGCAGGGAAGTTAATTCTCACACTGACCAGTAAGAAAGGGAGATGGGATGGGATGAGGGACACAAGCTGCGAAGATAAATTCCCTCTCCTCCCCTGCCCCCATAGAATGTTCCATGACATGGAGTGTTCTCCATATAGCCTGACCAGCATGCCAGGAGTAGACAAGCAGGCACATCTGCTGAGCAACCAGCGGAGCCTCTTTGCAGCTTGTCATGAAGCAGCAGCCAGCACAGAGATGCATCGCCTAGAATTGCTACCCCACCTTCCCTGCCTCACTTCTGCTGCCTATACATGCACTCCCATGCACTCAGATTTAAGCCTTGGGTTGTGTTTTCTTGGCCAGTGTTTCACAAATTTTAATGTATATGTGGATCACCTGGAGTCTTGTTAAAATGCAGAGTCAGAGACAGCAGGGCTGGGGTGAGCCTGAGACTCTGCATTTATTTTCTTTCTTTTCTAAACAAATCAATTTTATTGATAGATATTAATAAAGCATACAATCCATCCAAAGTGTACAATCAAGGGTATTTGGCATAATCACATAGTTGTGCATTCATCACTTCAATCATTAGTAGAGCATTTTCATTGTTTCAATAATAATAAACAGAAAACAGACAAACCAAAAATTTAATCACCTCTCAGTCTCTCTATGCTTCCCCTGATGTACAGGGCTGCTATTTCTGGCTACTCTTGCTTATTTATTTATTTGTTTATTTACTTAAAAGCAGTTTTTTTACAGAATTAGAGAAGGCAATTACCAAATTCATCTGGAAGGGTAAGTGCACCCGAATAGCCAAAAGTATTCTAAAAAAGAAGAGCAATGTGGGAGGAATTTCACTGCCTGATCTTGAAACATATTACAAAGCTACAGTGGTCAAAACAGCATGGTACTGGCATAAAGATAGACATATCGATCAGTGGAATAGAATTGAGAATCCAGAAATAAACCCTCACCTATACAGTCAACTGGTTTTTGACAAACCTACCAAGCCCACGCTGATGGGAAAAAACAGTCTCTTCAACAAATGGTGTTGGGAGAACTGGATATCTATAACCAAAAGAATGAAAGAGGACCCCTATCTCACCCCCTATATATAAGAATCAACTCAAAATGGATCAAAGATCTAAATAAAAAGCCAGGACCATAAAACTACTAGAAGAAAATGTAGGGAAACATCTTCAAGACCTTGTAGTAGGTGGTGGTTTCTTGGACCTCACACCCAAAGCACGTGCAACAAAAGAAAAAGTAGATAAATGGGACCTCCTCAAAATTCAACACTTTTGCACCTCACAGGACTTTGTCAGAAGGGTGAAAAGGCAGCCAACTCAATGGGAAAAAATATTTGGAAATCACATATCTGATAAGGGTTTAATATCCAGGATATATAAAGAGATGTTACAACTCAACAATAAAAAGACAAATGACCCAATTAAAAAATGGGCCAAAGACTTGAATAGACATTTCTCCGAAGAAGAAATACAAATGGCAAAAAAACACATGAAGAAATGTTCAACATCACTCATGATTAGGGAAATGCAAATCAAAACTACAATGAGATATCATTTCACACCTATCAGAATGGCCACTATTAAAAAGACAGAGAACTACAAGTGTTGGAGAGGATGTGGAGAGATAGGAACACTTCTTCACTGTTGGTGGGAATGCAGGATGGTACAACCACTATGGAGGACTGTTTGGCAGTTCCTAAAGAAGTTGAATATAGACTTGCCACGTGACCCTGCAATACCACTACTGGGTATATACCCAGAAGAACTGAGAGCACTGACACGAACAGACATCTGCACACCGATGTTCATAGCCACATTATTCATCATTGCCAAAAGTTGGAAACAACCCAGGTGTCCATCAACAGATGAATGGATAAACAAACTGTGGTCTATTCACACGATGGAATATTATGCAGCTGTAAGAAGAAATGAAGTCATAAAGCATATGACAACATGGATGAATCTGGAGGACATTATGTTGAGTGAAGCAAGCCAGACACAAAAGGACAAATACTGTATGAATGCATTACTATGAACCAAATATATTGTGTAATATATTGTTTGATTCACACACACAAAAAAACAAAAAAACAAACAAAAAACAAAACAACAAAAAAATTTGCATGTATCCATTACATTTAATTGAGAAATGTATATATTTATTCATCTGTGTTTACTTTTTAGTTTTTAATTGCTTATGTTTTCAATTATTAAATGTACAAAATAAAGTTAAAAAATAAATAAATAAAAAATAAAGTGGGAAAAAAAAAAGCAGTTTTATTGAGATATAGTCCCATACTGTACAATCTATCCAAAGTGTATGAGCAGTGGCTTTTAGTACAATCACAATGTTGTGCATTCATCACCACACAAAAATTTTAGAACCATGTCATTTCTCCAAAAAGAAAAACTCCACACTCCTGCCTTTCTAACCAGCTTCCAGCCAGTGCTGATACTGCTGGCCTGCAGACCAGTTTGAGAAGCAAGAGTCTAGGGAACTCAGGTTATAATGATCAGTACCAGAATTGGATTTGGAAAAACAAACTCTCAGAATGGGATTTTGGAGTTGCGTTGTCTGTGTGTCTGAAGGCAATAGGGACCCCTCTGTTTGAAGTGGGATGGTAATAACTCCTAGTGTGCAGTAGCATCGTAATTACTTCTGCTTCCACCTGTGAAATGAGGTGCAGCATTGGGTGAGCAAAGAGCTAAGGTGTTTAACTGGGTTCAGCATAATGATAGTTATAAAAATTGTGTAGTAGAGCAGCTGTTTTGATTGTGTAGACCTGGAGAAGTTGCAAAAAGACGGTGATAGGCATGAGTAATTGAAGAACTGCTGGCAAAGCCAGAGAGCCTCTGTATTAGTTTGCTATGGCTTTTGTAACAAATTACCAACCTTAATGGCTTAAAAAAAACACAAATGTGTTATTCAATAGTCTCGTAGATCAGAAGCCTGACATGGGTCTTACTGGGCTAAAATTAGGGTGTCAGCAGGGCTGCATTCTTTTCTTTCTCCATCTTCAAAGCCAGTGACGGTGGATTGAGTCCTCTCACACCACATCCCTGACTTTCCTTTCTGCCTCCCTCTTCCATTTTTAAGGACCCTTCTGATTACATTTGCACCCACCTAGGTATTACAGGCCACTATTCCCATCTTAAGGTCAGCTGATTAGCCACCTTAATTCCAACTGTAACCTTAATTCTCCTTTGCCACATAGCTTAACATATTCACAGGTTTCGGAAGTTAGGATGCAGACATCTTGGGAAACCACTATTATGCCTTCAACAGCCTCCTGGGGAAGTTTTAAAAGAGATTTTGTCCCACATGGTTGCAGAAAGGCTGTGCTGAAATCAGG
This sequence comes from Tolypeutes matacus, assembly GCA_026826555.1. Taxonomy (NCBI): domain Eukaryota; kingdom Metazoa; phylum Chordata; class Mammalia; order Cingulata; family Chlamyphoridae; genus Tolypeutes; species Tolypeutes matacus. Next base: position 4,526,418 of record JAKSZT010004015.1, read on the forward strand.
CTAGAATTTGTTGGTCAGAGTGACAGAGTTGCAAAGGAAATTAATGCAAAGCTGGGGGTCCATGGAAGATGTATATGCATGGTCCAGTGTACACTGTGCACAGTGTAGATCTTTGCATCTCTAGCCTTAATGCCCACCAGAATCTCCACCAAAGATCAGTCCTTCAACAATTAGGTGGACAGGATAGCCAGTCCTATCAGTCAGCCTTCCTCCTCAGCTGTCCTGGACTTGCTCAGTGGGCCCTTGAAGTGAGTGGTCATGGCAGGGATGGAGGCCATACCTGGGTCTGACAACATGAGCCCCTTTCACCAAGGGTGGTAGGATCAGTGCTGCCCATCCTGCCTATAGCAGAGACTGACACTAAGTCTGCTACATGGCACCATTCCTCAAGGAGACCAACCAGACACATGGCCACTTACATTGGTATCTTTCCACTTTGGAGAGAGCAGCAATTCATCCTTACCAGGCCCAAGACATCCTGTAAATATGGGTTTGCCTTCCATGGCCCATGGTGCTTCTGCCAGTATGACCATCTAAGGGCTTACAGAATAATGCCTCATCCATTGACTTTGTATCCTACATATGTTGATGTGGACTCATTCTCAGCAAGCGAGGTATGGAAGTGGGTTCAGGGCCATGGGATTCACTGGTTGTATCATGTGCCCCATCACCCAGAAGCAGCCCACCTGATGGAACAGTGGCACAGCCCAAGGCACCCGTGGGGAACATGCCTCCCAGGGTTGGGAGCTCTCCTCCAGACTGCAGGATATGCATTGACCCAATGGTTAACATATTATATTCAGTCTCCAAAAGCTAGAACACATAGATCTGGGAGGCAAGTGATGGAAGTAGAAGAAGCTCGTCTTGCTCTTCCATCCTTGTGGCATTGATGCTTCCTGTCCTTGGAAGCTTAAGCTTTGTGAGGTTCAAGGTTCTGGTCCCAAGGCAGGGGTGGGGGGGATCATTTCTGCCACTGGACATAGTAAGAACTCCACTGACCTGGGACCATGACGACCACCTGGCCACTTTGGCTTCTCATGCTTGTGAGTCAGCAGAGTCTGGGGTGATTGGCCCTGATTACACGAGAATGTAGGTTCTTACTAGGCAATAGGGGCAGGGAGGCATATGTCTGGAAATGGAGTTCATGGGGCATCTCTTAGTACTTTCATGATTACTGATAATAGTCAGTGGATAATTACAGCAAATGCCAACCAAAAGGAGCAGGGCAATTAAAGGTTCAGACTCCTTAGGGATGGGAGGTCTGTGTTATCCCACCAGACGAGCAACCCAGACCTGATAAATTGCTGAAATGGGTGATGGAGGAAGGAGATGAATAATTCATTACAGTCTTGGTTCCAGTTGTAGCCACGAGTACTCTGGATTGTTAGTGAAACAAGTGAAATCCTCGTAAGTCTCTTAGGAGATCATAACTGGCCCCCTCCCTGAAAGGGACTGGGTGACTGATTGGACTTGGACAACCTCTCTTGGGAAAGAAGCAAATCTTCTCACCAAAAAAAAAAAAAAAAAAAAAAAAAAGGAGGAACCATGTGGTAGTTTTGGGCAGGATATAATGGAGGGGCAGGAGAGGATCTGAGTGTATCAGACAGCTTCCTAGCTTGTCTGGGTGCCATTGTTTCCTTAGCCTTCAGCTGCTGGCTCTGCCTCCATAGCCACTGGAGGCAATGATTCTGCTTGGATGTGTGCAGTTGTACTACCTGGGACCTACTCAGTTACTTGTCCAGGGAGCCTTGGTCCTCCCACTCACTGCCGCTGCAGAGCAGCGTTCTGACCCGAGATGCTGATTTCCCCCCCACATTCTGATATTGCACCACACTGTGGAGTGAGAGATGTAGCTTTCCAAGCAGCGTCCAAAGGGGCTGGATGATGCAACCCAGAAGGAAAACCCAAAAAGGGTGACCTTTGACCAGTAAGAAACAGGAGACTGAGGTAGGGGACAAGTTGGACAAATGAAGTCCCTCTGCTTCCTCCCTTCCACAGACTTTTCTGAGGCAAGATTTCTTCATATATCCTGTTAAAAAACATCCTATTCAGTGCTGCCCAATGGACGGAACCACCATGTGGCTCATGAAGCACCACTTCCCCTCCTTCTTACCATCTTCTCACATCCCTCCCCCACCCCTGCCAAAAAAACCCCACCAAAAACAAAACAAAACAAAACAAAAAACTGGACGTTCAGTCACTGCCTCTGGATCCATTTCCTAGGGTGCCAGGCCTGTGGCAGGGAGGCAGAGATCCCAGGAGTCACGCAGGAGCAGCAAACAGGTGCTACAGTTTGGGATGTAGGGGCTGGGAAGGTTTTAGTTTCCCACAGTTTCTCTCCTGCTTGCTGACTTAAGCCTAAAAGTCTGGAGATAAGGCTCAAATTACCCCTCCCCTAAGAAGAGGGACCTTGGTGCCTTAGAATCACTCTACAGTGAATGACAAGTGTGATTTACTAAGTATGAGATAACCCTGTCTTTAGGGCAGAGCAAGGGGTCTCTGAGTGCCTAAAGAGAGGGTGAAGGAATTACCTGGAAAGAGAGCCAGGCTTAGAGTCGGGCACACCTGGACTCCAGGTAGAGTCCTGCTGCTTATAGCTGTGTAGCCGTGGGTAGGTCACTTATACTCGGTAAGGTGAGAGGGTTGGATCAAGTGATCTCTAAGGGTCCTTGAAAACTCTGCAGGAATAAAGGAAAAGATGTAAACAGTGGATCCTCTCTCCTTCCCTCCCTCTGGAAGCTCTGAAGGCACATGCCCTTCCTTGACGTTACAAGCTTATTTTTGACAGATCTTGCTTAAATAAGGGAACATCCAGAGGTATAGGGGTACGAGAACATATCCCACACTCTCATTTATCCTCGGAGACTCTCTAAACAAGCATGGGATATGCAGAGTCTGATACTGAGCTGCAAGTGAATGTGTGGGTCAAGACCACAAGGCTTGGAATGGGTGGAGCTGGCTAACAGTGTGACAAAGGTGTATCCCTCGAACTCCCAAGCCTCGGTCCTCACATCAGTGGGACTGGAGCCCTTGAACCTATCCCACAGGGTGGAGGATTTAAGGGTAGGAGGCATTTAAGAGCGAGTGCCCAGTAAATGGCTGCTACGTGATTATTATCGTCACTGATTTTACTGCTGGTGTGGTGTTGTGATTGCCACGTGGCTGCCCCATCTGGAATTCTTCTGGTAAAGTGCCAAATGGGCTATCGGCCTGATGACAGTGCCTAATCAAAATGCCATTTGACTCTCAAACTCTGTTTAAATCCAGAATCCACGAGTTTCACATTTTGCTCCATTTATATGGGAAAAGTGACACATATCGATGGTCTCCTATGGACTTAACGTGAAAACTTACTGAAAGTTTTCAGAAAATGGAACTTGGAAATATGATCACCAGAGCATGAAGTCAATCAGAGTTACAGGTTTTTAGAGGTTAAAGCTTACTTTCCCAGGACATAGCAGCAGTCTCTGACTCTGGGGGTTTTACAAAACTTCTTAATGAGAAATAACATCTGCAGTTTCAAGGCATAGGGTCGGATCTGTTTTTCTGCAGTGTGTAGGAAAAGGGGGGACCCTTTTCTTATCTTGTTGAGTTTTTATTTTCACTAGTAGTTGGAAGGGCTTACATTTCAAGATAAAACACTAGAATTTCATTAGTTTGCATGGAGAGAAAAATCAGGGCTGAGAAACTCAAACTTATAACCAGGAAAGCAAAAGGGCAGAAGAGCATTGACAGATTTAACAAGCAGCATCTACACATGGAGCCATTATGATGCGCAGGCAGAGTCCAGCTCCCTGAGGTCTCTGCTGACCACGCATACTTCCTTTTCGCCTTCGGAGGCACAAGTGAATTCAGCCCCGTTCCTAGCCTGTGGATGCTGGACGCAGCTCAAACCCCAATCACCACCATAACCCAACTTTTTGGATTCTTGAGGCAATTGGAAGCTGGACCAGGCAACAGGAATGGGGCTTGGAGAGGGGACTTGGGGGCCATCAGGGAGAGGCTGGGATGGATAAAGGCTGCAGGACGTCAGGATGGCTTGTCTACGAGGGTCCTCAGGGGCCAGGAGAAGGTCGTGGTTAAGAGCCAGGCTTTCAGTCTGGCTGCCTGGGTTTGAACCCCAGCCTTTCCACTTACTATAAGTGTGATCTTATGTCACTTGATGCCTCAGTGCCTCCGTTTCCTCATCTGTGCATGATGATAGTATCCACCTATGTTTGCTCATGGTTTGGGGAGATAATTCTTGCCATGTCTACAACACAACCCCAGGGAATAGTCAGGGCTCAGTAAATTTGAGCTATAGCCACCATTATTTTCCATCTCTTGCTATCCCCCAAGGACCCAGCCTCCACCTCAAGGTCTCCAGATAGCTCTAGTTCTGAACCCCATGTTGCCATGCCTTTAACATCTACCCAGTATCAACTCCCATCCCAATAGAGAGGCTGAGATGTCTCCCCTGCACAGCTCTCTGCTCCCGGCAGGCTGTGGAGGTTGGAATGTTACTCCCACCCTCTTGCTGGTGCCTGGTAGAGCTCCTCAGAGAAACCTGGGGGTTCCCCCATGAGAAGCCACCCCTTCTGACCTAATGACAGGGTCCAAAGGCTGGCCCTTGAGTCCTCCGAGCCTCAGACCTCTTTCCCTAACTCGTTAGCATTTGGTTGGGGACTTTATTGGAGGGACCAGGATTGGGAGAGTTTGGCATCTCTTTCCAGAAGAGGAGAAAGGAAGTATGAAACTTTCCACGTGTTAGTCTCTTGTCCCCCTTGCAGCCTGGGAAAACCAGTTAAGGAAGATTCTCAACACACTTTCCCAGCATCCCCTAAAGAACCAGTGGCATGGGGAAGACTCTTGGGGATGGCACGAATGCGGTGGGGGAAAGCGGCTTTGTCCTAAGCTAGACCAAGGTCCCTTAACATCACTGAAGCTCCCTTCTTCCCGAGGGTCTCCGGGAGCTCCCCTGCTGAGTCCTCGGCTCAGTAGAGTCAGCCATGAGAAGCAAGGAGATATTAGGCAACAAGGCTTACTTGAGTCAGGGAACCATTTTTATTGTCAGTAAGAAATAGCATTGCTTTGGAGATGATCAGCTAAGAAAGAGACTGGTTGGTTGTATTAAAAAATATATATATAAAGTATGAAAACGTTAACCGAAAATAAAATAAAAGAATATTTAAAAGGCTTTTCTTTTCTGTTAAGTGCTGGGACTTAGAAAATGAAATAAACATTCAGTTCCTTAGACCTAAGAAACCAGGTGAAAGAAAGACTTGCCTAGGATGTTGGGGAGGACACATGGGGGGAAGGCTTTCCTGCTGGCTCCTCCAGCGGCAGAAGCAGCGGGGATGGGTCTTGCTCAACCACCAGGCGGGTCACTGCCCCGGGGTGCTGGGACTGTCACCCCTGAAGTCCTGGAACCCAGCTCCGGTCCCTTGGTCCCCTCTGTCTGGGTGAAGAGAACCGATGGACAGTGTCCCCTCCCCTGGAGGCTTCGCCGTCCCAACCCGTGTCTCTCCTCTCCTGGAAGCTCCCCTCCTGGCGCCGCGTTCAGCCGTGGTCAGCAGGAGTCTCACAGGTCGGTGGGCAGGAGGTCAGGGTTCTGCCTGCCTTCTTCAGATGATTTGCTGGCCAGCTTAGCGGGAGAAGAGAGTAAACAAACATCACATCGAGATGGGATTCTCCTGAGCACCAAAGTGCAGCTTCCCCATTTCCATCACAGGGGACCCCAAGCTGAGCCCTGCCCAAAGCCTGTGAAGCATGAACAGCCATGACCTTGAGTTTGGCAGGGAAGGCAGTACAGCACAGTGGTTAGAGCACTGGCTTGGCTGTTTTGTGGACCTGCCTTCAAATCCTCTCTCTGCCCCTCACTAGCTGTGTGAACTTGGGCAACTCGCTTACCCCCTGTGTGCCTTATAAATCCCTCACAGGGATATTGGAAGATCAAATGGATGATGTTTGGAAAGGGCTTAGCATGGTACCTGGCTCATGTGCTCGCAGTAAACTTGCTATTAATATGGTAGCGTAGTTCTGGTTTAATATTATCTTGGGGATCAGAGGTGTCAGTGGTACTTTCTTTATCTTGGCCAAAGAGCCACAAGTAACCATAGGAGATGGGACTTGAAAAGTCAGTGCTTGGAAACTAACTTTTAATTAGTTGGATTTTGTAATATAAGTTAAATAGGAAAGTGCTTCCAAAAATAAAGATAAAGAGCACTTTCAACTTCCAAAGAAAGACAGCCAGCTGTTGTGGCTCAGATAGGAGTGCAACAGGGCAATTTAGGCTAGGGACAGCTCTAGGTTCCGAGGTCCCAGGTAACCTGCCCCTCCCTTTGGCACATTCCTGCATCATCCTGGGCTCAGTCCTGGCTCAGGAGCCCCTTGGGTCCAAGAGGGGAGCAGCACCCTAGGAAAAGCTGGGCAGTGCCCTGGCCCTTGGTGAACATGCCTCCCCAGGAGTGGCTACATGTGCACGCATGCATGTGCATATATTTGTGTGCACATTTATGCACACACAAACATGGGCACACGTGTGCACAAGTCACACACCTATACACATATGCACACACGCACACACATGTGCAAACGTACATGCAAATGTGCGCATTTACACACACACAAACACACACCTGCATATACCGCTGAGCATGCCCCATTTTCTCCTCACCGTTACTCTCTTCCCTTCCTCCTCCCAACACCCACCCTTCTTTCCATCCATCTGGGTCCTCACCATGGTCTTGAAGAACTGATTGACTTTCTTCCGTTTAAGTGTCTTCTTGTCCCCTTCTGAGAGATGGAGAAAGGTCTGGCTGAGGCGGGGGGATGTGCTGGTGTCGTCCAACCCGGGCACACCTGCCACCGAGAGCGTGAGGGCTGGAAGGAGAGCAGACCAGGGGCATGAGGGGTCGGAGGGGAGGCGGTCCTGAGGGGACAGGCAGGGTGAGCTTGGGGAGTAGCTGGGAGACAGCATGGGACAGAGCCAGAATCCCAAGGCATCCCGTGCATGAGCCAAGCCGGAGGCCACGCCAGGGAGGTGGGGAAGCTGTCCTCTTCAGGTGAGGCCTGACAAACCCCACAGATAGCGGTCCTGCCTCCTGGCCCCTTACCAAAGCCTTGTCCAAGGACTTCTGGGTTGGAAACACAGCAGCTGAGGAAGGGCTAGGCTCCCTCGCCACGCAGACCTGGACTTTCTCCGGACTGCCCCAAGGTGGGGAGTTTTTGTGGTCCTACTCGTCCCGCACCTCCCAACATCATTTCCACCAAAGGCAGAGTGTCTGGGACCAAGGCATCACCTGGGGGATGGGCTGTGTGGTCTGGTGGTTATCGGCCCCACCTGGGAGTCAGACAGACCTGAAAGAGTAGCCACCTCTCTGACCTCAGTTTCCACCTGGGTAAAATGGAAGTAAAAGCCCAGACCTCCTGAGTCGATGGGAGTGAAACTGCTTCACCCACCACAGCCGAGTAAGGTGATATCCCACACGGAGGGGTGGGGCAGTGATTGGGAGCACTGCTCCAGGGGCAAGGTCCAAGCCAAGCCTCTCCGCCTACGAGCATGGAGATAGGCAAGAGACTGACATTCTCAGTACCTCAGTTTCCTCATCCATAAACTGGGGCTATGTATGTGTCAAGGCATAAAAATGAAGGGGCAGCAGTTAGCATGGGGCCTGGAACGCAGCAGTCAGAATCGGCAGAGGTCTCCACTGAGCTTCCCCTGCTGAGGTTCTGGAGCAGCGTGGGTCTTTCTGTTCCTCTAGGCCCCAGCCTTGGGCATGGAGGGCCTGGCACATAGCGGCAGACACTAAGGGCCACATCTTCTGCCAGGGCCTCCATTCCCCCATCTGTGAAATAGGAATAGCAAACTGCATCTTGCGAATCTCCTCACCGGAGAATGAACGAGAGAATTGTGGTGGAGGTTGTGGGGAGAGGGGGGAGGAAGCCTCTATGCATTAAACACTCTGCCATTGTAAGATGTGGGGGAAACTCCTTCAATCCAAGAAATAGTCTTCCAGGTCCCAAAAGGAGCCCTTTGGGACATGCCAAGGGCAGACTTTTGGACCTGGAGAGGAGGCTCCAGGGAATGCAGGGCCACCTCGTGTGGTGAATGGCTTTCTGGTGAATCTTGAAGGCCAGATTGACAGCAGGCCTGCACCCCCACCCAGGCTGTGCTTCACCCACAGGAGGTGGCGGGGTGGGGGCGTGAGCAGAGCCTCTTGCTCCCAGGATGCTGGGCCCACTTTGCTGTACACACACAGCCTTGTCCATCCTTCACCCACCAGGCTGCTGGCCCCTACTACCCTGGGTTCTCCTGGGCTGCTGGTGACAGGACACATACCTGGGATGGTGGGCATCGACTGGCTGGCAAAGCTCATCTGAGAGAGGATGGACACCCTGGGGGGAATGGCTGCGTGCTCCGAAAGGTTGGTGTCACTCATGAACTCGTGCTTCCTGGAAAGCTGGATGAATACACACACACACACACACACACACACAGACTCACATGAGGCATCCCTGGGCCCTGAAGAGTCAGGAATGAAGGGTTCTGACATGGTTTCTATGGGCCCGGCTCCAAATTTGTTTATTCTATTTCATACCATTCCATGCCAGGCTGCCATGTGTTGTTGCACATGTTGTATACTATACAATTCCAGAGGGAACATTCATTTAGACTATTATGTGAATGGCTTCCCATACAATTGTGAAACACAGAAGACTTATTTCCAGCTTCACTTCTGGGGCAAGAATAGCCTGTGAGACCCTGTGAGTGTCTGCTCTTCACCAGAAGGCATCTCTTGCTCTTTTATCTGGTCCCCTTCCCTTTGCTAGGACAGAGTTCATCACTCATTCCCTCACAGGCTCCCAGAATGTTTCCATCAGACCTCTCTTCCAGGGGGAAGCTAGGATTGAACCCAGGATTGTCTGGCAGCACCAAGTCTCATTATTATTAAAGAGTAAGGCCACTCTCCCCATGGCACCAAAATCTCTCAAAGCCAGGGCTATGTGATTTTCATCTCTGCACCCCCAGCTGGGTTCAGTACCCAGGATGAGCTTAGCAGAGTCTATGAGATGCTCAAGGGTTAAAATGGCCTTCGGCTGGGGACAGAGGGCAGCAAGATGTAGAAACACCCTTCTCAGTAGGGCTCCTCTCTCACCTAGTGGGTGAAGCCGGCTGCTTCCCCCAGCCCCCCAGAGCCCTGTGCAATGGTAGAAAGGATGTGCTCTGGATCAGGCGGCCAGGCTGCAGACCCTGGCTCTGCCACATCCAGGCTGCATGGGCACCAGCAAGCCACATCACCTCCCTGACCCTCAGATGCCTCCTCTGGAGGACCCACTCCACTGCCTGGCCTCTAGTAGAGATTTGTTGATGGAGGGGCGTGGGGCCGGGGTGGACCCTGCCTGCGCCACTCACCCGCTTCAGTTCTGACTCAGCCGCTGCTTTCTCGTCTGCGAACACCACGCTACTCCTCTTGCTCCTCTTTTTGGACCTCCGCAGCTTGACCTCCGGCAGAGTGCTCCCCGGGGAGATGGGCTCCTCCTGCTCTGCTTTTGGGGTCTTGGGCGGTGCTAATTCCAGGTCGAAGCTGAAGGTCAAGAGAGATAGCAGTGGAAACTGCAGTTAGAGCTTGAGTGGCACTGCCTTTAGGGGCACTTTAGGGGATATTTAGGCTCATGGACCTGTCACAACAGGGTCAGCCAACCTGATGGAATCTGGGAGTCGAGGAGTGGTAGCTGCTTAATTTGCAAACATTCAAATTGTAAAGTAAAATGAAATCGAAGGAGGTAAGCCTGACTGGTGGAGAGGAGAGCAAACTCACGTCCAGGCACTGACACTTAGCTGAATGACTCTGGGCAATTATTCAACTTTTCCGAGCCACCCTTTTTAGTAAATGGGGACATTTGCAGTGACCTGGCTGAGCAGCCATGAGATGAGGTCTGAGAATCCCTTAGTATACATTCAGCACGTGTTGAAAGCTCAACTCATGGTGTCTACTCTTTTTTTTTTTTTTTAAAGATTTATTTGTATTTATTTATTTGTTTATCCCCCCCCACCCCTTGCTGCTTGTGCTCTCTTGGTCCATTTGCTTTGCATTTTTCTGTGTCTGCTTGTCTCCCTTTGTTGGGTCATCTTGCTGCGCCAGCTTACCGCGCCATGCGGGCCATCTTGCCTTCACCAGGAGGCCCTGGGAATCGAACCTGGGGCCTACCATATGATAAATGGGAGCCCAACCAATTGACCCGCAGCCGCTTCCTGGTGGTGTCTACTCTTAAAGGAGTTGACTTAGGGAAGAGCCAGGCAGTGGCAGGGGAGAGGACTTTCTCGGGGCAGGGGTGGGAGGACCCCCAGACAGCAGTGTGGGCGGGTGGATTCGAAGCCCTCGTCCTGATTGGGAGGAGGCTTCCTTGGCCAAGGTAAGAAGACACCAGACTGAAGCAGCCTCTGAGAGGCAGCTCTGGGGGGTCAACGGAGACCACTGGACTGGGCACCTGAAGGCTGGGGGTGAGTCCCTGCTGAATCCTCAGGAAAAGCCATGCTGCCTCCCTGAGCCTCAGGTGACCCTCTGGAAATGGCACTAACCACAGCAGCCCCAGGGCAGTTGCATGTGTTTCAAAGAGGCACCAGATGGGGAAAGGCATTTAAACAGAAAGGGGTAAGGAAGCCTTTAGAAGGGAGACCCCAGGGGTAGAAGGCGAAGAAGGGGGGCCATCTGAGGGTGGGGCTGGGTACAGGGGCCACCTAGGGGGGCAGGGACCGACCTCTCAGAGGTGGTCTTGCTGGGGGTGCTGCAGTCGGAGTTCATGGAAGCCAACGAGATGATGGACATCTGCCTGTAGGAACGCAGCATTGACCTGGGGCGGCCCATTCTCCTGTCGTCGAAGTCTGGCTGTGGGTGGGAGCACAGGATGGTTAGCAGCCAGACCCCCGAGGCAGCTGGAAGGGGGCACTGTGGCCTTGGCCTCCCTGCTGCCTCGCCCTCGGCCTGGACAGGGTGGAGTTGTGGATATAGAGCAGGTTGTTGGGACAGAAGCTTCCTAGCTGGCTGAGGCTGGGGGTGCAGAGGGTGCTGGGAGAGGCAACCTGTCTCACAGATAAACCCCCAGATCTAAAGACTTGAGATCTGAGTTCTCTTCTAGGCTCTTCCAGTAACTCACTTCCTCTCTGGGCCTCAGTTTCCCCATCTGTCCAATGAGAGGGTTAGATCAGATGGCCTCTAGGGGTCCTTATTGCCTTGATGATTTATGATTGTACCTCATGGAGAAGAGGATAAAGGAGGCATCTCTGGGAGGACCAGATCAATGGCCTCTTTAGGCTATGGAGCTCAGTGGCTAAAAGTACTGGCTTTGGAGGACACAGAGCCAGAGACAAATTCTGACCCACACTCACTTTTGCTGTGCAGCCTTTGGCAAGTTACTTAACATCTCTGAACCTCCAGAAGAGATACCAGAGGTTGAAAATCATTTCTACCTCCCAGGCTTGTAGTGAGGCTCAAATGACCTAAGAGAAGTTAAGTCATTCAAGCTTGGCACATAGTAGGTGCTTCATCAAGGTAGCTTTTACTATCAGCATAGTCCCTTGAGTCTAAGGGCTCACTATCTAATTAGGGTTTATTTGGGGGTGATTTTTAGAGGGACCAAGCTTACAGGAAGGTTTCCTCAGCTCAATCCCAACAATGCTGGCCCTCAGGCCCCACTGGAGGCACATTCCATTGCAGGGCCCCTTCCAGCACTGATCCCCATTGTCCTTCCCTACCCTTCCCCTGCCCCACCTCAACTTCTTCCCACTGCAGTGACCACCGTACCATCTCTCTGACACCATACTCCTTCTCCACCTTCACTTTCAGGTTTTTGAAACATTCTTCCATCCGGTCGTGGAAGGGCCGCAGGTTATCTGATACCCTTTTCTCATGGATCTTAATCCCAGCTCCCAGGAAGGGGATCTGGAGAAAGAGTTGGTGAAGGATGAGCTGGAGGCCTGCCACCTGGCCAGCCTTGGCCAGGGACCTAGCCCTCCAGGGGTGCCGGAGATAAGTCAGCCTTTGAAGAATCCACTGAGGGTCTTAAGGTCCCCTGAGACCTCCAGGCAGGCTCCCCAGCTATGGGAAACAGGGAATGCTGCAAACTTGGGGTTTGCTCTGCAACGGAGAGACAGACCTTCAGCTGCCCTTGCCCCACAAGTGGGCTGGGCTCTCCCTTTAGATGCCATATGCTTGGGAAAATTTCTCCCTTGTGAAATCTGCTGTTGGGAGGAAGCTCTATTGCTTTGACTTTAAGCCTTGTCAATGACGTTTCTGGCAATGTGGAAGGGAAAGTATGAATGTCAGAAGCTGGGAGACAGAGGGGAAGAGCCTAAAGGGAGAAGGGGAGGTATGGCACAGCCTTCTCTTACAACATGGGAGGTCCAGTTACACTTTACATGGTTGTTAAAGAAAGATAGGGAAGTGTTAATGTCATAAAGTTAACCAACCAATAGGGAATCTTAAAAAAGTGATACAAATATATTAGGAAGGTGCAGGAGGAAGGGATGACTGATGCAAGGAATTAAATTCTTGTTTTATCAACCAAGGAGGTCAATGGATACCAGCCGAACAGATGCCTTAAGGGATAGCAGGAAAGGCACAGCAGACCTGGAAGAAAAAGCTGAGGAAGTTGGTAGTGTGGCCTCTGGGACATACTAGGTGTGGGAAGAGGTAGAATGAGGATTATTTTGAAAAAAATAAATATGAACCCTTCCAGTTTTAAAATGTCAAGGTAAAGACAGTTCTGCCTCCTTATGGAAACAAGGAAAAGAAGAAACTGAAATCTTCAGTGATTTCATATCCATGAACCTGACCCCCAAAATGTGAAGGTGGAAGGTGGATGGAGGATAGTAGCTGACCTTCCAGAGTAGAGGGGGGAGTTAGTGAAAGAGAGGCGGCCACTCTGCCTCTAGGAACCCAGGAGAGGCTCAGACCTAAGAGGCTTTGGGCTGAGATGCACTAGGCACAAAAGTGGGTGGGGAGGAGGATCCAGACTCGAAATTTGGAGTTGAAGGGAAAGTCTGTATACTGAGAATGAGACCTGCACCATCTTTTCCCTTTCCAGTTTTCAAATTGCTAGCAATGCAGCAGCCAAGATTGTCTTCCTATGCAAGAGCCTGAAGGGTGTGTCTCTGGATGAATGACCTCATACAGATATAGATATCTGTGAATAATCTAAGCACCTTAGAGTAATATCATCAGTTGACAAGGCCCTCTCCCATGTATACAGACTTTCATGCAGCTTTTTATGCCTCAGTCTTAACTACAAAAAGATGGCCAAGGATCAACAGACATTAGAGGACATTCTTCAATATGAAAGAAAGAGACTAGAACCAATGGCAGGGCAGATAGGAAAGACTTGAAGGAAGGGAGGAAAGAAGGAAGATGGGAGGGAGGGAAGGAAGGAGGGAAAGAAGGAGGGAGGGAGAGAAATGAGGGGGGAGGGAGGGAGGTAAGAAGGGACTTGGAAGAAAGAGAAAGCTTGAAGAAAGCCTAAAAAGCATTGTTTTAAAATTTTTAATTAATATGCCAAGACAGAAAAGATCTCTATCTATGAAATAAGACAAGGATTTTATAAAAAGTGAAAGGAGTGATAATGGAAATGCTACATATAAAAACTAGTGAGATATAGTTAAAGTTGTACTTAGAGATCTATTTATAACTTTTAGTCTTATATATTAGAAAAGACCAAAAATCAATTAGCTTGGAAAATTAGTAAAAGAACAGCAAATTAAACCCAAAGAGAGAAGAAAGGAAATAATAAAGGAAAGAAAAGACATGAATAAAAAAGTAAACAAACATATGATAAAGGGGACCAATCAAGCAAAAAGTTGGTTCTTTGAAAAGGCATAAACTTGATAACCCCCTAAAAAGACTATTCAAGAAAAATAGAAGGTACCAACAATCAATATCAGTATTGAGAAAGGAGTATCACTACAGGCAGTACAAACATTTAAAAAGGTCATGAGAGGATATTATTTTTAAAAAGTATATGCCAATAAGTGTAATATTTTGATAAAATGGATAAATTGCTAAGAAAGCACAATTTACCGAAAAGGACACAAAATAAATAGGAAATCTGATAAGTTTTAAATAAATAGAACGCATCCTTTAAAACATTCTCATAAAGAAAACTCTTGGCCCCATGTGGCTTCACTAACAAATTCTACCAAACATTTAGGGGGTAAATAAGTGACAACATTACAGAAACTTTTCAAAAAAAAAAGGAAAAATAGGGAACAATCTCCAACTCACTTTTTAAGGCTGGGTTAACTTTGTTATGAAAATAGAAAAAGGATATTACAGGAAAAGAAAATTATAGGTTGATATTGCTTATAAGCATAGTTGCAAAAATCCTAATGAAAATATTAGCAAATAGAATTCTGCAATATATAAAAATGATAATACATCATGACTATGTGGTATTTACTTCATACATGCAAGGTTAATTTAACATTCTAAAATCACCTAATATAATTCACCACATTAACAGGCTAAAGTAGAAAGCCAATATGAACATCTTCACAGATGCAGAAAAGACCTTTGGCAAAACTAAAAACCCATTTGTGATAAACTAGCAAACTCGGGGTAGAATGGAACATCTTTAAAATGTCACACTCTGTGAACTATTGACTAGTCCTGTTGCTGGGGACACAGATGTGCTCTTTCCTCTTCAATTCTTCAGTGAAATAAGGCAAGAAAAATAATGAAAAGATTTAAAGGTTGGAAAAGAAAAAGTACAACATTCAATATTAATAGATGATATGATTGTCTACATAGAAAATCCAAAAGAATCTATAAACAATTTGACTTAAGAAGTGAACTTAGCAAGATTGCTGGATACAAGGTCAATATATAAAAAATTCACTTGTGTTTATATCAAAAAACAATTGGAAAGTAAAATTTAAAAGAAATACCATTTACAATAGAATGAAAATATCAACTACCTAGGAACAAATCTAATAAAAGATGTGCAAGACTTTGACACCAAAAACTATAAAACATGGCTGAGAGAAATTAAAGAACTAAATAAATGGAGAAAGATCACATGTTCATGGGTTGGAAGACTCAATATTGTGAAGATAATTGCCCCCAAATTAATCTAGATAGTTAATGCATTCCTAATCAAAGTCCTAATGTGTTTTTTGGGAGTGTACAGGAATTGACAAGGTGATTTTAAAATCTACATAAAAATGCAAAATACACAGAGCCAAAATAAACTTGAAGAAAAACAAGAAGCTTGGAATACTTTTACAACCAGACCTCAGATTTACTATTAAGCCATAGAAATTAAGACAGTATGGTTCAAGAATGGACAAATAGGTAAGCAAATACACATATATGCATATATATTTATATATCATTTTGCAAATGTTTGTATGTATTGTGAGAATTTTGATTTTTACCCATAATAAAAAACAAACAAACAAACAAACAAACAAAAAGAATGGATAAACAGGTCAGTAGGACAGAATAAAAAGTCCAGAAATATATATATATATATATACACACACACATATATATATGTATATAAAACTTTATGTCAGAAGTGCTATTGTAAGACTATTGAAAATAATAGTCTTTATAACAAATGGAATTGGAGGAATTGGAAATCTGTATGGAAAAATGAAAATTGGCCCTTATTTTACTCTAGTCAAGGTGGACCACAGAACAAATGTGAAAGATAATACAATAAAACTTCAGAATAAAACACAGAAGCACTGATCATAAAAACTGATGAATTAAACTGCTTCAAAATTAGAAACGTCTGAGCAACAAAATATATCATTAAGAAAGTTAACAGAGAAGCCAAAAACTGAGAGTAGATATTTGCAATAAATATATTTGACAAAGAACCATAATTAGAATATATATATATACACACACCTATATAAAACAATATTAAAAAGGCAATTAATAAAATAGGCAAAAGATTTGAACAAGCATTTCACAAAAGGGTTGTACAATTGGCCATTAAGCATATGAAAATGTGTTCAACACTGTTGATCATCAAGGAAATGCAAACTCAAACTAAGCTGAGATATCACTACATACCCGCCAGAAGGACTAAAATGGAAGACTCACAGTATCAAGGGTCGGTGAGAATGTGGAGCAGTTGTGACCCTAATACTCTCACAGCTGTGTGTAAATCGGTCCAGCCACTATGGAAAACTGTTTCTTGGTATCCAGTAAGGCTAAATGTGTATGATCCAACAATTCCACTTCTAGGTATATACTGAGGGGATTGAGTGTTTATGTCCTCCATATAAATAAAGTTTGGTATATTCATACAATGCATAACATTTAGAAACAAACAAAAAGAAAAATCTCTGATACATGCAACAATATGGATGTATTTCAAAGGCATCATGTTGGGCAATAGAAGCCCAAAACACAATAGCACATTCTGTATGATATCATTATATAACATCCAAGAACAGCCAAAACTAACCTGTGGTGCTAAAAGTGTGACAGTATCTATTAAAGCTGAATATTCTCATAAGCTCTGCTGCAGTAATTCGACTCCTAGGTATATATATGCCGCAAAGAAATTGTGCATGTGCACCAGGTAGAACCAAACAAGAATATTCAGAGCAGCATTATTTGCAATAGTCCCAATCAGATACCTACCCAAATTTCCATCAATAGAAAAACAAATAAGTACATTCTGGTTTAGTGATACTAATATGACTGCTATACATCAACAAAAATGAATTAACTATAGCTATGTACCACCAAAAGGATAAATTTCACAGATATAACCTTGAGCAAAAGAAGTTACACCCAAAAGGATGCATACTATATGATTCAAATTATATCAGGAAAAATAAACTACAGTGTTTACAAATGCATGCTTAGGTAGTGCCTTTTTATGAAAAGCAAGGAAATGATTACTATAAAAGCAGGATAGACAGCGGTCAACAGTGGAGAGGGGTAGAAGGAGGCACAAGGTGGGATCCTGGGGTGCCAGCAGAATTTGATTTCTTCAATAAGCAGTGGTTACATAGGTGTGTGCCTTGTGATAAATCAACGAGCTGTATGCTTTTATGTGTTTACTTCCGTATGTAATGTTTCACAACAAAAAGTGTAAAAAATGAATAAGCTGTAGACATCTTTCCATGCCGATATAGACCAGAGCTTTAAAAAGAAAAAGAAGTAATTTATTTTGAAATATGTGAACTCTTGAATGCAAAATGTCATTAGAAAGCTTCAGCATTTGTTGGGTTGCTAGACGTGCAAGTAAATTCCCCTTTGCAATCTAGGGTTCTCGTGTTTTGAGAAAATGTCAAGTGTGTTTGGCTTTGCAAAAACCAAGATCTAAGCTAAAATCAAGCTCCAAGAGGGCAGGGAGCAGGCCCATTTCTGCACAGCTGTCTCTCTCTGTTGTCTGGCGCTATGCCTGGGACACAGTGGAGACTCAATAAACACAGGTTGCAAGAATGAATGAAATGGAATGGACCTGGGAGAACCAATTTGCTTTGTGTAATACTGTAAAAAGCTTGCTTTCCCTGTGAGCCAGTCTACTCCTTTTGAGTTTAAAAGCCCACAGTTAGAGTGCCTGGACCCTGGCGGGGAGGGACAAGGCCCAAGCCCTCTCCTTTGGGGGGTAAAGTTCGTCTCTGTAACAAGGTGGCCTGGGGTGGGGTGGGATGGGAGTGTTATGGAAAACATGGCCACTAGAGGGCACCATCTGAAGGGCCCACCTAATGGCTCTTAGAAGAGGTAACATCTCATCCATGCTTTTAAAGTTTCACTTCTTTGTAACTGCTCTCTATTCTCTATTAGCTTCGAGAATTTCCTTTCAAGTTGCAGCTGGTTTTAGATATGCTGTGAGGCTCGGCCCCAGGCTCAGGGCGCGGTGGACACAGCATAGAGAAGCTGTTAGCAGAGGGGCTGCCCAGCAGAGGGGCCCAGCTCTATGGTCCAGTTTGAGAGCAACATCCAACAATTAAGCAAATTTATGGGACACGTCAGCCCTCCTGAGAGCATCCCAGAAATATCTGGGGAAAGGGAACCTAGTCAAAGCCTGGCCTTCCTGCTTCTCAAACTGGGGGTAGTGAAGGGGAATATCATTATTTGGGAATTAAAGGGCATGGAGAGCCCTGAAGGCAGGGACCTTGTGGGTATTTGGGTTTCACGGGTGGCGAAAGGTAAGATGGGAGAGAAAATTTCAGACACACAAAATGCATTCAGGAAAACGCGCCTGTGCAATGCTTGGCGTTTCATTTTTAAAGCCCCACTTTGCATAAATTGGCAGAGGCAGAGAAGGACTTGAATTAGGGAATCATTATTGAAAGAAAAGAGGCTGCACCTAGTGCTTCTCATTCCCTGATTTCCCCAGAGTAACAGAACTCCCTACTGCAAAAGCTTGCTTCTCTTTGCACAGTGACTAGCAAGAAGGGAGTGGGGAAGGAAAGGCAGCTGCAAAGAGCTGCACCCTGCCCAGGGGCCACCGCCCCCAGTCCCTGCCCTCTGAGCCTACCCCTGTGGTCTGTCGGGCTGGGTGGTAGCAGAGAGCCAGCGAGGTTTACGGAGAGGTGCCGCAGGCCTGTGGGCACAGCTGCCAGGGGAGGGGCCCAGCCAAGTTCTCTTCTCCAGGGAGTAGGAGAGGGGAGGAATGAGGAAGAAAGGGGTGGGGGAAGAAGGAGGGAGGGAAGCAGAGAGAGAGTAGTAAGATGTGAAAAGAAGGGGACAGAGAGAGGCAAGAGTCAGAGAGAGGAGGGGTAGAAGCAAAGAACTTCTAAGGAAGACAGGTACAGATGCTCAGAAAGAAAGAAGGAAAGTTGGAAAGGAGCATGGACAGAAGGCATAGGAGAGAAGGGATGCAGAGGAAGACTAGTGGACGGGCAAGAAAGAGCCCCGGGCACGTAGGACAGCGCCTTCTCAGTCCCAGGGTGTGGATCTGGACGGCTGAGCAGTTTGTGAAAGAACGAAGGCCTTTTTGAATGAAAACCAACCAAACAAAGGCCTCAATTATTTTCAAAAACTGATATCCATCTAAGAAGCATAATCTGCAACAAACTGGGCCAGCTGTAGAAGGAGGAGAGGCGGGGGTGCAAGCCTAAGTCTTCCATTATCTGATTGGCGTGTGCTGGCTGTGGGGGGAAGGTGGTGGTGGATGTGGGGGGCTGGTTTTCATTTTTGTTTTGCTGTGAGAAGCCACCTCCTGAGTGCAACACCAGATAAAGCCAGATTAGCCCCATCCACTGCAGCACTGCTGCAGCACCCCACGTGTACAGTACCCCAGATCTCTGTTCCAGGATGAGCCTGCTCAGGTGTTATAGAGAGTACAGAGAGTGGCTGAAAGGCAAGGAGACAGCAGGTAAATTGGGCCATGCCAGTCAGAGGCTAGCTGAAAGAGAACAATGGGGAGAGGAGGGGAAGGTGGCCAGGGACGCTCCCCCAGCCCAGCTCCCCACGGTACCTGCCATGCAATCAGGTCCTTGAGGCGGCTCAGCTTGTCCTGGTCCTCAAGGTGGTCCCTGGTATACTCCTCGGTGAAGAAGGCCTGGGGTGGACAGGTAGGAGTTTGTGGTTACCTGTTCACGAGGCATGGAGCCCCGAACGAGTTCTTGTGGCCATGGGAGAAGATTCAATTTGAGAGGGGCAGAAATGAGGTCTCAGGGATTTGGATGGGGCAATAGGTAGCGATCTATGAGAACGGACGTTGTTTTCCCTTCCAGGAGGTGCAAACCAGCTCCCACTGGGAAGAGCCACGAAACCTAGTGGTTCTCAAAGTGGGTGCTTGAATGCATCTACCACAGCAGCATCTCTCAGGAAATTGCTTTGTGGCTGAACTTTGATTTGTGGCTGCTGCACGTCTATGGCCTGGCTCTCAGATGTCCCAAAGCCTTTCCGTAATAGGGGTGACTGGATCTGCCCCATGGCATAAAGGGCTTTTATGGCCCCTGCTCCTCTCATCAGCCCCAGCACGGGGTATGGCCTGAGGCCAACGGGGAGGTGGGAGCTCGGCTCAGGCACGAGGCTGCCGAGACTCTGGAAGGTGCTGAAGTCCCACCAAGCGGCAGTGTCCCTTTGGGGATGGGGTGAGGGCAGCCACTGCAGGTTAAGCGAAGGGCCCTGCCCTCCCCTGCTCTGCCTCCCGGAAACCCTCACCTTCTCGTACTTGGCGAACCCTCCCATGACCGCGGGGTCCACGATCCCGTTCAGAAGCATGGAGAGCGGGTTAATGGGGAGGCTTTCGTCACTCTGGTACTGGTTTATCATCATCAGGATCTTCTCGTTGGCTGTGGACATGGTTTCGATGGCATTCTCCAGAGGACTAATTGTGGTCTGTTGAAAACAAGATCACCAAGGAGAAGGTGCCTTAGCAGGTTGCTTTAAAAACAGATGGAATTGGGAAACGGATGTGGCTCAAGAGGTTCGGCGTCCATCTACCATATGGAGAGTCCGGGATTCGATCCCCGGTACCTCCAGGTAAAAAAAAAAAAAAAAAAAAATAAATAAATAAATAAATATATATATATATATATATATATATATATATATATATAATAAAAACAGATGGAATTATTGGTATTGGTTTCATTTGGGGTTGGAATCCAAATGAGGCATTGCTCCCTGAGGGGCTGTAGCAAGAGCTTGTAATTAGTGAGCCCTCAGGGCTAACTGCTGTCTCGGGGAGAGACAGGCTGACATTCTGCTTCAGGAGATACAGCTTAACCAGAGTTGGTTGAGCACCAACTGTATTTGAGTTATTTGCTGGGATGATCTCAGCAGCTTGCATTGTGATCGCCCCGCCTAGCACATACTAGGCCTGGAGACTCTGATGGTGGTAAGGGGGTCCTTGGTTCTGAGGTGAGAAGAGGGGCCTGGGTTTAGTTGGAAAGACTAAACTAAAACACCTCTACAACCCTCCTTAGAAAGCAGTCTACACAGAGTGTCATCACCCAGTGCATTCTCAGGAGCGTGGGACCTGGGGCAAAAAAAATAAATTCGGGGCTGGCAAGCTTTCTGTAAAAGGCCACAGAGTAGCTATCACGGGCCCTGCCGCAGCAGAGAGGGTTTGACGTGAATGCCCTTTTCTCACCTGGGACATGTGAACCACCTCGAACCAGCGCAGGATCCCTGGGAGCTTGTAGGCGGTCATGAAGGAAGTTCTCTCGATCCACATCGACTGTCCCCAGTGGAGGCGGGAGTGGCAAGGGCAGGAGAGCAGCACATTTAGGAAACCTGGGCATCGGAGAAGCCTGGGGGCAACCCAGCCAGGTTCCTGGGCCTCCCATCCACTCAAGATCAGAATGAAAATTGCAAGACCCAAAAACATTCTCACCTCATCTTTCCAAAGGATCTCCCAATCTGAAGTTTAAGTGTTCCCTGGACTTAGACCACGTAACAGTCTGCATTTTTACATATTAAATATATTCACGTGCATTTTTATGGGGCTTCACAGTATTCATTAAATTCCCAGAGGGGCAGTGACCCCCAAAACTAAGAATCCCAGTGTCAGGCAAAGAGCTGAGAGAGACTGGAAGCTACCTCCCCTCATTCCAGCCTGGCTCCTGGGAATAGAAGAAAGATCCCAGCCAGGAAACACGCTCCATTTACAAACACTCAGGGGACAGTGGTGCCTGCACCTGCCACAGCTGCTGCTAGGTACTTCTTAGCAGGTCTGACTTCATCAACAACCCTTCTTAGCCTGAGGGCTTCTACCCCCTGGAAAAGCCTGTGCTGGGCCAGGGGCCTCTCACACATGGTATGGGTTACCTCTTGAAAGGGGAAAGGTTCAGAATGGCAGAGAAATGAGAAAATACACCCAGCTGAAGAGACAGGGGAATGGGTGCATCAGATGAATGGACATCGGTTTTTCTATCTTGGCCTTTGGAACAAGTTGCCTCCCGTTCTGAAGTTGGTTGCTACAGGCTTTGGCCAGTAAAGGTGGGCCAAGGTGGTGGTCAAGGTAGGCCAAGAGCCGGGGAGATACTCACGGCAAACTCGTTCTCGGGGTCGACGGTTCCCTTGCGCACGGGCCGGGAATAGTGGAACTTGTGCACGTAGTTGGATTTGTAAAAGCTGAAAGGCAGGAAGAGAATGAGGTTCCTGGTAGCCAGGCCTGGCTGTGGACATGCAGGATCTGAGATGGCTCCGCTCTGTCCAGAGAGGCCCGTTCTCCATGGCTGGCAGTAAACTTCAGGACTGGTGGAGCCCTTGTCAGAAAGATCTACCACCCGTGCCTGTGTTCCGAGTTCCCTAAAAGTGACTCTGCACACGCTTTCCTAGCAAGGCAATTTAGAATGCAGACTGGTTTTATGCCCTTGCTGGAACATAGCACCCTTTGGGGTATGGAAGCATTTGCAGGATGCATTTAGGCATCCCTGGATCACCATTCCCTGTGACCTCAACATGGGTGCTAGGTACATGAAAGGTCTGCCTGATAACCCAGGGGTGCCCTGGGTGTCCCAGCCAGTCCCTGAATGAATCACTCCTCCTGAATCTCTAGTGAGGTCCCGACCAGGTGCCTCACCGGGGCTCAGGTCCAGGCTGAGCTGCCCCTGCTCAGCTGCCCTCCCGGGTGTGGGGCTGGCGGAAGGGGCTGCTTCCCACAGAAGGAAAGGGCCCTCCTTCTTCTCACACAGGGGCTCCTGTTCCTGACTGATCCACTCAGAGGGGAGGCCCTTTGCTAAGACACTTAAGGGCCATATCGGGTACCCGGACCCGTGGATGCGAGCCTGGCCTTCGGGAGGGGCGCTGCCTGGAGCCCACAGACCCCACCTCATGGTCTCATCCCTGACATTGCAGTCTGGTATTGAACAGATTGACCCCTGCCTTCACACTGCTTCCTCTAATGTCCCTTCAGCATAGTCAGACCACATCCATTGTCAATGGACAACCTCAGCAGATGTTTACAAGGTCCCTTTGGGAGGACGAGCTCAGCACGAGCAGCACCCCTGTCCCGCTCCTGCCTGCCACCTGCCCCGCCCACGCTCTCCGGCTGCAGTTCCCTGGGAGAATCTGAGCAATAGGGTCTCTGTGTCCAGTGAATCTGATTGATGCTTCCTGAGGATGCGCTGTCTCCCAGGTGAGCCCAAACCCTGGCCTTCCCATCCACCTCTGGCTTCAGCAGTTTGAGGGGCAGAGTCAGAGCCCAAATGGCTAAATGGAGACAATTCTCTTCCCGAGAGATAAAGGGGGAGCTGACTGGTTACGACAGAGAAGGAACTAGAAGGGCACCTGGACCTGACCGGCCACCAGTTCAGGTTGGCAGCCCCATCCCCACCCGTCTTCCCAGTGCGATGCAGATCTTACTTTATAATCTGGTCAGGCACGGGTTTGTTCTTGAACCTGGTGTGTTCATCCAAGACAGGCTGGACAGTGAAACACTGGATGTCTGCACCCTGCAGTCAAGGGCTTACAGTGATAATGCTGCCTGGTGAATTTACAGCACTCTATCAATTGCAGAGCTCCTCTAACCATGCTCTTTGCTTAATTTCTCCAGTTCTGCTGAGTGGTATTTTAACATACATTGCCTCCATTTCATAGATAGGGACATCAAGATCAGAGAAGCTAGGCTACTTGTTCAAGGTCACACAGCTTGTAAGAAGAGAGCAGGGGTTTGTATTGAGGTCTTTGACCCTGAGCCCAGGCTTCTTTATTCTACTGACTACTCAAAGGTGGTCCTCCAACAGGCAGCATCAGGCATCCCCTGAGCACTCATTAAAATGGTGACCTGCAGACCCCACCCCTTCAACAGTGAACACAAGAGAAGAGGTTTGATAAGAACGGATTTTGGCAAAAAAGCAGATCTGAGTTCAAATCGTAGCTCCATTGCCTGCTGGCTGTGACCTTGGGCAAGTTGCTTCAATTCTCTGAGCCTCGGTTTTCTTATTTGCAGAATGCAGGTAGTCATGATACCCAACTCGTACATAGGAGGATAAAGTGAAACAAGACCCGTAAAATGCCTAGTGCATGGTAAATGTTAATAGATTCTATTCACTCCTTAATCTAAAAACAATGATAGTGCAATAGAAAGGACACAAGCTCTGAGACAGCTAGATCTTGGGGTTCAAATCTCAACTCCATCACTAAATAGTTTTGTGACCACAGGCAAGCTGCTTTACCTCTCTGCTCCATATTCCTTCTCTATGACATAGGGAAAATTAACACCTGCCTTATAGGTTTTATGGGGGATTAAATAAATAAGGGTCATAAAGCCCTGCAGCCCATGCAGGCCATACAGCAAATGTCAGCCCTTCCCCATTCCTTTTCCACAAGGTTCCTGGCATTGCCTCAGGCCTAGTGGCCCAAAGACAACAATATGGCCAGTAACACATGTTCTCTCCCCCTAACCTCCACTCCAAGTTCAAAGGCCTTGGAGCTGTCTGCCATCAGTATCCCCACTCAGAAGGGCCTTAGCACTAATCTGGCATCTTGCTTGTAACCAAACTCACATTTGTAACTAGCCAGCCCCATCTCCCCCCACCAGTTGCGTTTCCTCCGCAAATAATCACGGTAGAGCAGGCATGAAGGGCAGGCAAGCATAATGAAAAGGTTACAGATGAATATTTAACACTCAAGGGAAAAATATTTGGATTAAAGTTCCGCAGACTTAGCAGACCCACCACGAGACCTGTCAACGCCATTTTAAAGGCTGTAACTTAATTTGTGCTAAAGCGTGCAAAGCGGGGAGCCAGGCTGGGTCTGGGCCACCGCCTGGCTCAGCTGCCTCCTTACTCTTGGGTTTATATGCTCACCACCACCACCAGTCCCGCCTGCCGCCAGGCGTCAACCCCTGGCCCTGTGAAGACCACGCTTCAGCGCATCGGAACCTGCTTATCCCACCCCTTGCATCCTCACATGCCCTCTCTGCTTTCATCTGTGTCCCAAGTAAGCTGGCTCTCTCCCTCCCTTCTTTCTCTGTTTGGTCATCTCTCTCTCTCTCTCTCTCTCTCTTTTCTTTCTCTCTTGTTTTCTTTTCATATTCTTTCTATTAATCAACAAATTTGTATTGAGAGTCTGCTTTGTGGGGGGAATTAGTACAGTGAGCAGGCGGAGTGAGGCTCTTCTCTCACGGAGCTGATATTCTAGCTTACATTCACATGCCTTTAAAACCACAAGATGATGGGAGATAGTGATATACTCTCTAAAGAAAGCAAACACGGTTTTGAGATAACGGAGTCATGCAATGCCCAGAAAAGGCCTCCTGAGGTAAGATGTTCAGGGAACACCTCCACCAGGACCTGAAACCCGAGGGGGAGGAAGAGTTGGTCATGTCAGGGGCTGGGGGAAGGGCATTCCAAGCAGAGAGAACAGAAAACACAAAGACCTAGAGGTGGGAACAAGTTGGGCAAATTTAAGTTACAGACACAAGGCCAGGGTGGCCAGAGGGAGGTGAGCAAGGGGAAGGACAAGTGGGAGCAGATGACTTTGGGAAGGGAGGGATGGGTGGAATCAAGGACAGCCTTGCTGGCCTTGCTCAGTAGTTTTGATTTAATTATAAGAGCAACATGGAGCCATTTCAGTTCTTGAAACCTGCTGTGCTCCTTCCTACTTAAGCCCTTTACACAGGATGGCCCTTCCTTCCATCTGGAACATTCTCCCCACTGGTTACTTTGCCACATATATCACTTTCCTCAAGGAAGACTTCCCTGCCTTGCCAATTACAGTGCCCTGAATGGCTTCCTTTTGGCGTTTGTCACATTTTTATAAATAAATATTTTATAGCATACTTAGTTATTTAATGTCTTACTGTAAGCTCCAGGAGGGCAGTACCACACTGTGAGTGTAATCTCCGGTGCCTTGCATGATGCTTGGCATGGAGTTAGGGCTCCGTAATATTCACTGGGAGAATGAATGAGTGAGTGAATTAACCAAATGAATGTAGCATTTAGAATTAACCGAGATGGCTTCTTTGGATCCCGCACTGGACATCTGAGATTGGCACCACTGTGAAATGAATCTGAGCTTTAGGATGGGGCTTTGCAGGCTGAATCCTGGCCCTTTCACTGGAGGCACACTCCAAGGATACACTGGCCTGGTGCGTTCTTCACGTCCTCCCCGGGGGCCGAGGTTGTGTTCATCTTCTCTGCGTTGGGGAACTGGCTCATCAGCTGCATCTGGAAATCTTCTCTTCGCTCATACTCTTTCCCCCGGTAGATGAACACTTTGTTCTGCAGAGAAATGGCACCTGTCAGAGTCCAGGGTCCAGGCTTGGAGGACATGGCCCAAGCAAACCTGAGAGACTTGTGGAATGAGCGTGGGGCGTGGTGACCTCTGGCAGATATCTCTCATCTGTTTCCCCACCAGAGAAAGAAGGAGCTTGCCTGACTGCCATTCTAGCTGAAACACACCACTTCTTCAAAGAGCCTATTCTAAAGGGAGGGAAGATCCTGGATCCTGAGAATTTTCTGCTTGAAGACATCCTATGTTCAGCTTTCAGAGTAAATTCCCCCCTTAAGTTTCATTGCTTCATGCCACTCTCCTATTTGCATGCCCACAAAAGATCCCCTCTCCCTTTAATGGGTCTGTTGAGGTCCCTTCTTGAGAAAGAACCAGAATTCAGACCCTTCATCACCTGGATTCCAGACACAAGCTCCTCAGAAACACACTGTTCTTTGACCACGATAACTTCTTAGAGACAAAAAAAGCCTCAACTGTGGTTGATTTTGCCTCACATTTGCCGATATCTGGAGACATTTTTGGTTGTCACAACTTGGGGAGTCCTACTGGCATCCAGAGGATAGAGGTCAGGGAATGCTGCTAAACATCCTACAATGCCCAGGACAGCCCCTCACGACCAGGAACTGAGGTTGAGAAACTATGTTCTAGACCATACCTGTGCCACCTGAGCTGCCTGCACTGGCTCCCAGTTTCTTCTGTCCAAACCCCAGTCTGTCACTTACCTCTGTGTATCAGCACTTCCAAACCTGGTTCATCACCAGAGGAGCCCAGAAGCTTAAAAGTTCAGATTCCCAGGCCATGCTCCAGACATGCTGAAATGGAATCTATGGGGTGGGGCCCAGGAAACTGTTTGGAATAAGTTTCCCAGGGGATTCTGATATGATCCAGATTTGGAAGCCACTTCTGGAGGCATCGCAGCTAGGAAACCTTTGCCATACACTTCTGCTGCTCGTAACAGTCACTCCCATAAGCCAACTCTGGCTTCCACTTTGGTAGTGGTGAGTGATTTCTCTCCTTGACTAGATGGTAAATCATGTGAGTTCAGAGATACACTAATTCTTTTTATTTCTCTAACCCTAGAATTGAGCCAAGACTCTGGGAAGACTACAGGTGACCTAATCCAACTCTCTACATGATAGCTGAATAATCCACTCCGGCTGTCATTCACAAACCGTGGTCCAGGGTCTCTAAGGGCCCCCAAGCCCCTCCCAGAGATCCACAAGGTCAAAACCTTTTCATACTAATCCTAAATTATTAATTGCTTTTTCACTTTCATTTTCTCATGCATGTATAGTGGAGTTTCCTAGTGGCTGCCTGTATTATATAACAACAGATTGAATGCAGCAGCAGTTAGGAGAATCCAGCTGTCTCTTATTAAGCCAGACATCAAAAGAGATTTACAGAAATGTAAAGCAATGCCATTCTTTTCATTAAATTTTAAAATTAGAAAATAGAGCTATTTTTCATAAAATGTAATTTATGTTAACATGTAATGGGTTTACTATTATTTTTAAATAAATTGATACGATCTCGACATTTTCTGTTTTTAGTTTTTCATATGGTACATGTCAATAGATGTAGCCTACAAATACAAAAATTCTTTGGGGTCCTCAGTAATTTTTAAGAAAGTGAAAGAGTCCTGAGGACAAAAAGTTTGAGAACCACAGGTGTACACTATCCGCTGGGTAGCAGAGACCACCCAGCCTCTCTTAGAATATTTAATTCCAATGATGGGGAGCTCACTATCTTGCAAGGTGGCTCTAACTGTTGTATAGTTAGAGAAAGGTCGGAGGGGGACTGATGCTGGTGGTTATGATAGAGGAGGCCTGCAGAGTGTGCTGGGCATGGAGGCAGCTCCTGGACAGAGGAGAGCACAACTCTGGAGTCTGCCAAGGAGATCCCCAAACCACAGGGATGGCCGGCATGCCAAGGCCGTGGGGCCTGGTGGCTGAGTTACCCGCAAACTCACCCGCAGAAAGGAGGGGAATCCCTGGCCGTAGTATCCGACAGCAAAGTAGTCTGGTTTGGGCCTGAGGATTTTCATGATGCTTTCATAGAATTTTGCCTGCTGGATCTGAAAGAAGGAAACTCACAGCTTGTAATGACACAGATGTCTATCAAAGGCCCACTCATCTCTTCTGAGGCCCCAGTGAGGAGGTTATTATCATACCAAAACCAATGTACCATGTGCCCATGTTTGCCTATGTGTGGGTATGTTTAAAATCATAATAGTAAAAGTTACATTTCCAACATACCAGGGACTGTGCAAATCGCGCTACTGCATTAGCTCGTTCCCTTGCATCATCAACCCATGAGTATCTCCATTTTGCAGATGAAGTAAGGGGCTCTCATAGCAAGGCCAGCACATGGTGGAACTGAATCTAGGTAGTCTGCATCCAAAGCGCACACCATCGCTGCTCTGCTCCCACCTCCGTGCACACAGGGGCATGTATTTATAAAGATACATGGATGGAAGGGTTTTTCCTGATATAGGTGTCTTCCTGTGTATGCATACCTAACATTTCATAAGTTCTGAGGGGTACATGTTTTTCATATTTTAGCATCTCTGGAAATAATTTACATCTTACTTTACATGTGATGGCATCTCACAATTGCTACTGGCCACACGGAAATCATGACAGTGATAAAGAATGGCACATCTCACAATCAACGGCATCTTAAATTGGATACAATAGGCAACCCCACGTGCATGAACGTGCCTGTGTGTGTGTGTGTGGCTCTGTGCACGCATGTGAGTGTATGCCTGCGTGTGCATGAATATGTCCTGGGTGTGTGTGTGTGTGTGTGTGTGTCTGTGCATGAAGGCACTGGTTTGGAGGGGCACGTGGGCCTCTGTATCTGCAAATATATGCATATACAGGTGGGGCAGATATGTCTCTTGGTGCAAGTACGTGTGTGTGTTTGCATCATAGCTGACCCACAGGGAAAACAGCTCATTTGCTTTTAACAAGAGTATCATACCACTCCCACCCCTCCAGAAATACAAAGAGCTATCAATTGTCTCCCAGCTTTCTGTCATTTGATAGTTCTCTGAAAGCAGCTGGACTGGCCTAAATGGGCTAAGATGGGGCCTTGGAGTCCTGACTCTCGGGCAGCCGGGAAGTACGTGTGTGTGTGTCAGGGAGGGGAAAGCAGCCTAAAAGTTCTGCATTTCCCTGCAGAAGCCAAGTACCAGCCAAGAACTGGCATCTGCAGCATAAGCAGGACAGGCTGGCTGCCCCCCTCCACTTCCCCCACCAGACCATGAGCAGTGAGGAGCTGATGGGGAACGGCCAGATGGGGAGCATTTTAATGTGATTTATCTGTTAATCAGAGGCACAAATTCGCGTTTTTATTTAATTGGTTTAGTGATTTGTGGAATTTTTATGGCAAATGTAGCATAGTGTTTATTGTGTGTGCAGCAGCAGCCGCCGCAGCCCCAGTGCCACGCAGGTAGTTGATGCTCCGTCAGAGGGACTGTCACGGGTGTTTTCCCAGAATGCCTCCTTTTGGAAATATCCCCAACTGGTGGGGAGACAGTCAGCACAGCCTGGCTCCGCCCCAGCTGTCGTTCTGTGTGTGTGTGTGTGTGTGTGTGTTTGGTTGTTCTTTTAATGCCTGCTTTCCCTCCCCCTGCCTCCCCCACCCGGCCCCTCCCTGGGACGCCTTACCAGGTTCTGGCTGAGCAGTTCGTAATCAAAGATCTCCATCTCATACTGTTCCGCCAGCTCCTTGCACAGACTGATGGCCTCTTCCCACATCTACAAGAAGGTCACGGAGTCGAAGGTTGGGGGCGGCGCCTCCGGTGTGCAGAGCCCAGGCTGAAGCAGGGACCCCAGCCTGGCAGGGCCTCCTGGCACTGAGCTGCAAACCTCCGTCTGACCCGTACCTGTCCTCCATGCCAGGGGACCGGGGGCTTCCTAGGGAAAGCGACCTTTCCTCTGGCCTCTCAACTTATTTCTTGATAAATTAATGGAGCAGCAGCAGACTGGGCTAAATAGCGTTTTAACAAGTTCTCTGCATCTTCACAGCTACTCTGAAAGGTAACTATTAGCATCTTGATTTCTCAGGTTCAGAGAGGCAAAACAACCTGCTCCAGGTCAAATGCCCAACAAAAAGCAGGGCGAGGGTGCAGTGTGCCTCTACGGCCTCTCACTTCACTCCCACCCAACCCCGCCTTAGCAGCATCTAGGACATTAAACCTTCGACTCCCTCAGCTTCCCCAGCATGGAAGATGGACCTGATTTTCCAAAGAGAAATGGTTCCCAGAGAAGTGAACGGGTTGGCCTAAGGTCAGAGAGTTTTCCGGGGGCCAACTTGGGGCCAGCGCCCAGTTCTCCTGATGTTCAGCCCTGGGATCTTTCCTTTATGCCAACCCTGACGCACCTTAATGGGGTTATTTGGTGTACGTGAGTGGGCAGTGGGGAGGAGCAGCACAGAAGAGGAAGTGGGGGTGGTTATGAAAACGCTTTTTTAGTAGATCTTCTCTATCTTCAAAAAAATCCTGAAAAATCACCCCTGGGCATAGGGGAGGCTTTTTCTTTGCTCTTAAGGCAGAAACCAAACAGATCATCCTGGCCTCTTAGACCGAAGTGGGTTGGGGACCTCTGCAGAGAGGCAGAGGGAGAAGCAGGGCAGACTGCAGGCCTGCCAACCTCAAGGGGCACCCATTACACTTCATATTTGGTTTAAAATGGGAAATGCACCTAAATGGAGAAGCTGGGGGAGGTAGCGGGGAGGAGAGAGGGGAGGCTGCCAAAATGCAGGGTGTACTTTGTGGCAAAAATGCTCTGTCTGCATCCAAGCACAAAAATAAATAAAACCAAGCGCCAAGTAAAAGAACCGTGGCTGTAAACCCATGGGCGGCATAGGGAGTGACATAAAAGTGCTTTATGTGCCAGGTGGCACCAAGTGGGCCAGCCAGGCTGGGCTGGGGCTTTTTCTTCAGCCTAAACATGAAGGTGATGGGAACTCTTTTGGGATTTGGACACTGGCTCCAGTGCAAGTCTTTGCTGACCCTCTACCATAATAGGCATGAGGAGAAGAAATGCTCTCCCCATGTTTTAAGAGACCAAGGAGGGAGGTGGGGCATGGAGTCAGTCACCTGGGATTTCCTTCCAGGTCTGCCCATGTGGAGGCTGGGCAGACCTGAACACCTGCTGGAGTCTAGGTCCCTGATGGAGTAGATATAATGATGGACAAGATGCAGTCTGCTCTCATGGAACATGACTGGGTAAAGCTTACACATAAATAAATGGGATATTTGGGTTTTGAGGGATGAAGAGGAGTTCTCCGGTAATGACAAGGCAAGTGTATGGGGCAGAAAACCATCGTGTGTGTATGGAGCAGTGCAGCCCCATGAGGAGAAGTATGGGGAAAGGAAGCTGAAAGGGATGCTGAGGAGTCTGAGCTTCATTCTCAAGGCTGTCCCAGCAGTGGCTTTCAGGTTGAGGCATCTGCTCCACCCTTTCTGCTCCCACAGAACTTCTGCTCCCTCATTATACAATACCAAAAGATAATGTGCAAAAACGATCGTTACTGGCATGCCTGTTTTCACCAACCAGATAGTAACCTCCTTAGGGTTAGGGGTGATGCCTTTTTCACCCTCACTCAGCATAGAGAAAGTTGAACTGAATGCCTTGCTGAGCATGAGGCTCAAAATGTGCTTTGAGAATGCTCACCCCGTGGCCAACTTAATCAGCTGATAAACAAATGGTAAGCTCTGGCTTGCTGCTCAGCAGGGCAGGAGGTTCAAGAGATGGCAGAGTCTCTGCCCTCAAGAGGCTTATAATTATAAATTAGAAAAACAGCGTTCTCCATCTGCTCAACTCTTGGGAATTTATAAGCCCTTCTGCAGACATTACCTCATTTTATCTTTCCAGGGAAGGTGGGGAGATCAGACTAAGACAAATGCAATGAACTGCAGTGACAGGCAGACTATAATGAAGTGCTATATTTTGTAATGATGGACTGTAAGAGGTCTTGCAATTTCATTGAGAAGCAGGGCTGTGGGGAAGCTGGAGGACTCAAGGAAGGCTTGTTAGAGGAAGTGGCCAGTAACTGGGGCCTTAGAGGCAGAGGAGGCTAATAATAATAATGATAATAATTAAAGTTGAGAAAGATATTACCATGTGCAAGTGCTATGCTAGGTGCTCTACATGCATTTTCTCACTTAATTTTCACCATGAAATTAGGAAGTGAGTACAATTAGCTCCTCACTTGTATGGATGGAGAAACAGAGTTGAAGAGGGTACGGAACAAAGATGGAAACCCAGGCTGTCTGGCTCAGAGCCTGAGCACTCGGCCATCACGCTATATCTCCTACAGGATGAGATGGGAGGATTTGGGTCTGTGCTTCCTGAAAGTCCACTGGAGAGTTAGAGGATGGGAAGCAGCTGGTCTGCCCAATCTCCTGGCCAGACCCAACCAAGGGTCCTTGCTGTTTGATCAGCGGTGGCCTCACAGTGTCATTCATACATTCAATTCATTCATTCACCCAACATATATTTATTGGGCACTACGTGGCAGTTCTTTTCTCTGGGCATTCAGCAGTGGATAAGACAAAGCCTCTGCTCTCATGGAGCTGCTGTTCTAAAGTGGGGAGCCAGGGACCAAAAAAGTTAAACCAAAATGAACAAGGAAGATGTGTGATAGTGATGAGTGCTTTGAAGAAGCAATAAGGGTGATTTGGGGTGCTGCTGCTTTGTCTGGGGTGGTCAGGGAAGGGCTCCTTGAGGATGTGCATCAGAGCACCAGTCCTGGGTAGTGAGAAGGAGGCAGACACGGGAAGCCATGGAGGAGGAATATTCCAAGTTGGGAAAAGTAAGTGCAAAGGCCCTGAGGTGGAAAAGAGCTGGGCATGGAACAAGGTGAGTGAGAAGGAGACTGGTGGGGATAAAGTGAGAGAGCCAGTCAGGCTCCTGCAGGACCTGCAGGTCATAGGAAGGATGGTACAATTTATTCCAAGTGGACTCAGGAGCCATTGTGATGATTCTAAGCAGGGGAATGACATGGTCCAATATATATTTTAAGATCACTCTGTTTCTTATGTGGAGGACGATCTTTGGGGGGCAAGAGGGGGAGCAGGGAGGTGCTTTGGATCTATTGCAGTATCCAGGTGAGTGATACTGGTGTCTTGGACTGAGGTGGTAGGAACAGAGATGGAGAGAAGGGAGCAGACTTAGGATGTGTTTTTGGATGGAGTGGGTATAGATGTGGGAAAGGACCTTCCCAGGAGCCGGGATTCCCACAGAGAGAGGCGAGAAAGGGACAAATTACCTTTCCTTTGTCAAAGTAGCCTATGATGGTCTCATAGAGCGTCTCCTTCAGCTGCCGGTGGGTCTGGGGGTGCTGCTGGCCCGTCTGCATGACCTGTGATGCACACTGCTCATCTGACCACTGTGAAGAGGGACACAGGAGCCACGGGGACTGAACTGAGCGGCGGCTTCCCCAAGGTGAAAGGCAGAAACCACCCTCCCCAGACACTGTCTCCCTTCCTCCCTGACAGCTCATTTCTGGAAACTTCAGGTACCACTGGGGAGGCTGCCCTCCTGGGGCATGAATACCCAGAGTGTCTGGAGGGTGCAAGGTCACAAAAAGGACAACTGAGGGACTGGGACACAAAAACCACACCTATGAGCAACATGAAGCTTCACGGCCGCCCTGGGTGTCTGTATCCATCAGAGAGATCCTGGCCTGCAGTTTTCACTTAGGAGGTGCGTCCCGATTTTCACTGAGCCCTGCTTTTTTAATCCATTGGCCCACCATGTGTGGTTTGTAGGGATTTTCCTCAAAGCCCTAGGTGACATGGTCTCAGTTCTTCAAAAGCCAAAGGAAATCATTCTGACTCTGTCTAAGTACAACAAAGATTTCCAGAGAAGGGAAACAGCTCAGTGAGCACACTGATGATTTATCTTGGATAACAGTTTGGATGTTATATAAAACTGCAAACATATCTTGGGGCGGGAGGTATTATTGCTGCTAAATGTGAAGGTCACGCAAAACCTTATGTGACCAGGCAAAGCCGTGCAGAAAGGTTGTCTGTCAGGTCAAGAGTTTGGAGGCCCAGCACAAATCAAAATTTGTTTGACTATGTTTTTTCTTTCCTTTCTTTCTTTTGACTCTTCATCTTGCTGCAAGGGCTTCTGGTGAGCCCAGCATGAATCCCCTTCATCGAAGGGGCAGTACCTTGAGAAGCCAGGTGTGCAGAAGGAGCGTGTAGGCAGCCTCCGTGTAATTGTCACAGTCCAGGTGAAGATCGCGGAGTTTGTACAGGTACCTGTTTGGCGGGGAATATGCTGAGTTTCCAGGTGCAGTGGATCAGGAGGCAGGTGGGAGGGACAGGTAGGAGCCAGACAGGGCACCTCTTGGGGTCACAAGGGAATCCCTACCCTGGCTAAGTATTCCCTGCCTGGGCGATGATGACAGCACCTAGCATTTGTTGGGCACTTACTGCATTGCCAGGTACTATGCTAAGTATCTGAAAGGCTTTCGATCATTTAATCTTTGTGACAACCCTGTGACATAGGTCTGTTTGGGATTCCCATTTCAGATAAAAGAAGTATGCCATTCCAGCCAGCAGCCAACTTTATACTGCAGGGACTGGCCAATGCAATATGACACGTAAAAGAAATAAAGGAAGGGGAGATAAATAACTTGTTGGAAGTCATGTGCTAATAAATGGAGTTGCGACAAGATCCCAGGCTAACTGCCTTCAGATCCCTGGTTCTTAATCATCTTATGGCTCGAGGACCATGAACGAGCCACGGCATGGTAAAGGACAGCTGCTACCCTCTCTTCACTGTTCCTTGAAAGAAAGTGATTTTTTTTGTAAGTAAAGAAGTAGACCGGGATTAGAGAATGGAAATTTACATCGAGGCCTTGAGCTATCAGCAGAGATGACCCAGTCATTCAACCACAATCACATTTCCACCTCTTGACCCTTGGCTAAGTTCTGTCCCAGTTCTGAACCCTGTGATGACAAAGCCATTGGGGGGGTTATTGAGGGCAGGAACAGGAACAAAGGAAGTTGATTTGGGTAAATTCATAGATGATTGGTTCATAATAGGGACCTTAGATTCCTAAGGGGCTTTAGATACTAAGATTCCTAAGGGGCCTTAGATTCCTCATCTGTAGAATGGCACTGCTCACAAAGCCTGTCTATAGGTGTTCTGAGTATATAAAGGACTGAGCAATGTCACATAGAAAAGGCTGAAGAAGTAACAGCTAGCATTACTGCTAAAAAATGCGAGCACGTACTGAAAGCAATTAGCCTTTGCCCACCCTGGGCAAGGGCAGCTATTATCATAGGGAACCAGGTTTTTTGCAGCACGTTCCCTCCTGCCCTGTCAGAAGTAAGGAACCATTGCTTTGGTGATATGCATGCCACTGAGTGCTTTTACTCAAACCTAACTGGTAGTAATTTGGTGAAGAGATGATGCGGGGCTGAGGTGTCCTTGAGCTCTTCCTCTGAGATACAAAACCATGTCCACAACCAGGCTATGATTCCACCCTCACCAAACTGTCTCACCCTGGGGCCCAGAGGCCTTCTCAGGCATTGGAGCCCAAAGAAGATGTCAAAACTCAGTCACAGGCCCCTGTTAGAAGAAATGATTTCTGCAGGGAACTTTGCCAAAGGACATTTATGCCCCGGTCCACATAAGACGTGGCCAGTGAGGCTGCCTGGACACAGGGTAAGGCTCGCCCAACGTTTTGAGGCGGAAAAGTTCGCCTAGTGGTTATTTGATAGCTAGCAAGCCAGAAGGCCCTGGTGATCTTCCGTTCACTCATTTATTCCTTCAGCAACATTGCACTGAGCATCCGTGCTATTCCAGGGATAAATGGTGGCAAAGGTATTCACCGTTCCCAGCTGTTTGGAGTTTATTGTCTAGCAGAAGAGACAGACATGAATCAAATAATCAAATAGAGAATTGCAAAAACACAATGTGATCAACGATGTAAAGGGGAAGTCTGTGGCACTGGGAGAGCAGGATTTACCCAGGTGGGGAGGGGAGGGGCTCCCAGGAAGCTTTCCATAGTGTGACGGTTGAGTTGGGATCTGTGGGTGAAGGGGATGGTGGGGAGCATCCCAGGTAGAAACACGTGTTCACTCATTCCTGTGTTCACTTGACAAATGAGAGCTTTGTTATGATATATTATATATATTCATCCTTCCTGCAATCCTTTTATGGATAAGAAAACTGAGAGCTATCTTAAAATAGAGGTAGGAAGAGGGAGAACTTGGTTTCAACCCCAGCTGTTTCTGCCTCCACAGGCATGACCTCTCCATCCCTGCTTTTGGCTGGTCAGTCATTAGCGGTCATGTCCAAGCCCGCGTGGAGGGATTGTGGAAACTGAGGCCCAACTTTAGAGACACCTGTGTCCGTGGCATAAACGTGCCTTATCTCCTCCCTCCATCCTTGGCCCCTTAGACCCTGTAGCAGTTTGGCGTTATTTATGAATTCCAAAAATAGATATTGGATTATGTTTGTAAACTAGTTTGTTCCTCTGGGCATATTAGATTGTCTTGGATTCAGAGGTTTCACTTTTACTTGATTAAATTATGACTAGGGCTTTAATTGGACCACGTCAGTAGGGCATGGTGGGTGGGGACTCACAGAGAAAACCACATGGCAGAGCAGACACTGGAGTTTTGATGCTGGAGTGTTTGAGCTGGAGCCTGCTCAGAAAGAGAAGCAGATACGTGAGGAAGGAGAGAAGGCGCCATTAGACACAGCAGAGGCCTGGGGAAGAGAGACGAGCCATTCACCTGATAGTCTACAAATGGCCTTGTGGAGAGAGCAGAGCAGCTCAGCCTGGAGAGAAATGAGCCATGGGAGAGAGACGAGACTTATCCCAGCCTACAGCTGATACTGGAAGAAGCTGGGACCACAGAGCCTTAAGAGGAAGAGGAAGTCTGAACCCTTACAGACGTCAGCCGCCATTTTGCTCCAACATGTGGCAACAGACTTTGGTGAGGGAAGTAACTTATACT
Organism: Tolypeutes matacus; assembly: GCA_026826555.1. NCBI lineage: Eukaryota > Metazoa > Chordata > Mammalia > Cingulata > Chlamyphoridae > Tolypeutes > Tolypeutes matacus. The sequence continues at coordinate 4,563,549 of JAKSZT010004015.1, forward strand.
TTATGGCCTGGTAACAGTAAGCTTCTACCCCAAATACTCTTTATAAAAGCCAACCGATTTCTGGTATTTTGCATCAGCACCCCTTTGGCTGACTAATATAGACCCCTAAACAGCAGGGCCCAGAAAACTTGGGGGAGCCTCCCAAAGGGCTTACAAACTCAAACACCTCCAGACTGGCAGCTGGAGTGAGGTGAGTGTGGTGGAAGTTCAATGGGGAATGGTGAGGATGTCGTCACAGCACGCTAGCCGTCTAAAGGGGGTGTCCCCACCCTGTACTGCTGGCGGTTTCCACGAAGGGATGAGGGCCCAGAATGCCACATCTTCACGAGAAGATGGAAATTTTGATTTTTACATAAAATCTCTAGATTTTTAAATTTTGGTAAGCAATTAAAAATGTTTTTTCAATACTATGCCTGCCAAACAGAACAGGTTTTTCAGATTATAAATGCTTGCAACTTCTGGTTTAGGCAAATGTGATTTTCCTAGATTACTAGAGAACTTAGCGCTCCAAAGCTCTTGGAGGCCTGAGATTCTCCATCTGTGTTTGTAAAATGGGAAGGGCAGGAGAGAGTTTGGAGGGAGGGAGACTTGTGCCAGGCACTTTGCCCATATTTTCTCTTTTAATCCTCAAAACTATCAGGAACAGAAGTTTTTGAATGGAAACATTCTACAGATGGGGAAACCTTATCCCAGGTATCTTGAATTATTTATCCAAGGTCACAGAAAATTAAGATCCCTGGTTCTTCAGGGCCCAAAGCTTTGCACAACTCCAATATGCCATGTCTGCTGTTATAAATACCATCCAAAGTTCAGGACAACCTATGGAACTGATTTTTTCCAAATGATAGTTCCTATTTCTGGAATAATGCTAAACTAAGTACCTAAGAATATCTGTAATAATAGCAGAGTGAGTGTAGTTTTGTAGTCTCCACCCTTTGACGAATGTACCAGTCACCTTCTAAGTGCCTTGTTCCTTAACCTTCTGGAATGCTCCACTCATTGTTCCACCCTTGGAAGGAGGTACACCAAGATTTATTTACAAGAACTTTGTTGTTGTGCTATTGATGACAGGAAAACGTCAGAAACAACCTAAATGTTCAACAATACAAGATTGGCTATATAAATTACGGCATGTTCTAGAAAGAGAATTTTATACTTCCATTAACAATGATGTTGAAATGCATCTATTAACATGGAATTCTTGTCAACTCAAAAAAGCAAAGAATAAATTATGGGCAATGTGACCCTATTTTGCAAAAAATACACATGCATAGAATTCAATGTATATGTAAATATAAAAGGGTCTTGAAATATGTATGGATTATGGGGGTCTGTTTCATTTTTTCATTTTGATTGTATTTTATGAGTGTTTCTTTTTGTTTTGGTAATGAGCATGCATTATTTTTGTAATGAATAAAAATAACAATAATTTTAAAACTTTAGAGAAAAAATATGAGACTGAGAAAAATTGGCAAAGGAGTTCTTTGCTCCAGGCTAATGTCCCCTTAAAAATCCCCTCCTTGATGTATTTGAATAAATATCTTTTAAATGCCTAAAGGAAATGAGCAGAGGCATCTTGGTATATTTGTCCCTTGGAAACCAAGGGGACCAACAGTCTTACTGTGTGCCTTATGGAGCCCTGTATTAGGGCTTCACATGTCAGCCCTGCAACAAATATAAAGCTCAGCCAACAGAGTATTTACTCTTAAGGAAATGACCTGTGGATACAGCAGAACAGCACTGCAGGTCAGAGAATTCCAAGTGGTTTTATGGGGCTGATTCTAAGAGAATGGAATGGGGAGATTGATAGGAATCAGCTCACAGAAGGCCTGAATGGCAAGAAAAGAAGTTTAAATTCTATCCTGAAGATAGCAGGGAACTATTGATGGATATTGAGCAGAGGAGTGACACAGCAGGCCTGGGTTTTAGAAAACAAAAATCTTACCTTATGTACATCTCTTCCCGATTGTTATCTTTGTAGAAATTCTAGGTAGGGGAGGAAAAACAGTGATGAGTGTTTTTCTTTGCAGAGTGGCAGGGGAGGGGGGTTAGTGATGGAGATGAGAGGAAGTTTGCTGTCCTGAGATGGGAGCAAGAGATTTATTTTCCTGAGCATATCAGCGTCACGGGGAGTCTGACTTGAAAGTTATTTTCCTGACCCTTAGACTAGGAAGGGCCAGAGGGGGTACCCTGGCCAGTCTTGTATCAGCAGGGTTGAGGAGCCATTTCCTGCGCTGAGAGATGGACTGCCAACAGAGAGTCACACCCATCGACAGAGCCTGCTTTGAAAGGCAACCCGGCATGATCATTAAAATCTCAAGCCCATGCTCAGACGACCCTGGGCTGGAATGCAATTTATTGTCTTGGTAAATGTTCTTCAGACAAGTTATTTAAAGCTCTTGAGCTGTAGTTTCCTTATCTACAGAGTGGGGAAATAGCCCACGTGGATTAACGTGGACCTGATATCATATATGTGGTCAGGCACATAGCAATGGCCATTATTGTTACTGCTGTAAGGATTAAACCACGACTCTGTTAATGAATCCCCAGCCACATCCTTTCCTCCACTGTGGGAACTATTAGAAGCTTTGATGGATTCCACAGCCAAAAAAACATTTAAACTTGAATGGAAGCCCCATTTGTGCTCCAGCTCAGGAGTTATCCAGACTGGTACTAGTCCTGGGTTCAGCCACCAGGGACTCTAATCCCCAAGCTGGTATAAATAAGCCCCAAGGACACCCTGAGTCATTAGACCCTAATCTGACCCACGAGTCACACTGTGAGAAAACGCTGGTTTAATCCAATGCACCCACATCCTAGAAGAAGCAACTGAGGCTCAGAGATGGGAGAGGTGATGTGTTCCAGGTCCCATAATTCATGGGTGACAGAATTACACAGCTCTACAGATTCCCCCATTCTGTCCTCCTCCCTGATGAACACCCCAAAATGCTAGGGCCTGCTGGCTGATGGAGCTGCCTGGCCCCAGCTTTCTCCCTGGTCATAATGTGACTGTTAAAGGTCATTTTCTTCTACCAATTTCTGCCTCTCCTTAGAGAGAAACTGCCAAACTCCTAGAAAACCCCTATTCGTGCTCTTTATGTAAATTGGGCCTGCTGGAGTTATTAGCAATGAGTTCCTTTCTGCTGTAATCAGGGTTTTTATAGTCCCCTTAGGATTTCAGAAAACTAATGGCAATATCTGGGTTGTTTAAAAAAAGAGTCCAGTTAGGACAGGCGGAGGTGACAAAACGATGGGGACACAGACAAGGGCAGGGGGTTGGTATGATGGATGCCATGTGGTAATTTTGCCAACCTAATTTAACTATTCTAGGGGGCGCTGACATGGGTGGCAATAAAGCCCATGACTGCTACTACTTGTCCATGACCGAATCGCAGAACGCACGAGCGTTTGGGGAGCTGGCCCTTGGGAGAGAATGGGGCATAGTGGTTAAGGGGTTTCATTTGGGGTGAGCGGCTTTGGATAGCCTGGCCCACAGCAATTTACTATAAGTTTTATTTTTTAGCATTATTACATTCTGTAGGGAAAAGGAAACCGACATGTATTGAGCATTTAATCACGGGTAAGAATCTCACAACCTAACGAAAGAGGTACTATTGTTTTCTCCATCCAGCTAAGGCTTCAGAGAACTTCCTTGACATATCCATTCTATTAATTGGCAGAGGCAGGCCGTGAGACTCCAAAGCTCATGCTCTTAACCACTCTGCACTGCCATCTTCCTTCTACGTGATGTGTTAAGTGCTAATGGGAATAATCATGATTCCCATATTGGCGATAAGGATGCTGAGGCATAGAAAGGTGACACAGAGCCGCAGAGCTAGCAGTCGGCAGTTTGTCTGATTCCAAAGTTCCTTCTCCCAGCAGTTGTTCCCTATCAAAAGCAGTAATGAAATTGGACACGAGGTCTGTCCCCCAGGACTCTAGCCCGCCTCTTGCAATGTATGTGTGTGTGGTGGTGGGGGTGGGGGGCACGTACCAGCAGGTTTACAGTGCAGCTCATGCGGTTGTCTTTGCTCTCGTCCGTCATTACGCCCCGGTAATCCAACAGCTTCTCCAGGAGGCCTTTGACCAGGTTCACAAAGTTCTCGACCGACTTGGCGATGCTGGGGTGCTGTGCAGCACACTCCATCAGGCTGTGGGCAGAGATGGCAGGGCAGTGAGGACACGGCTGGGGGTGAAGAGGGTGCTGGGGTGGGTAGGGGTGGTGGAGAATGAGCAGAATGACCTAGTGAATTCAGGTTCCCCTTGATTCATGTGCCAGTTCATTTTGTTCCTTCACTGATTCATTCATACGCTTGTTTATCCATACAGGGTAGTAATTATTTAATGTGTTTCCATTGTCCAAAGGGGAAAAAGAATTCCAGTGTGGGCTATGGTATGGTGAAATGGGGAGTTTTATACACCCACATTGGAAGTAAATCAGTACAACTTTTTTTGGGGGTAGCAATTTTTTACAATATCCATCAAAATTAAAAAGGCACACATCCTTTGACCCAGCAATTCCACTTTGGGGAATCTATTCTACTGAAATATTCCCAGAAGTTTGCAAGGACATATTTAAAATACCTTTAAACTGTGACTTAACAGTGAAATAGTTGGAACTACCTTAAATGTCCATCAAAAGGGAAATAGTTAGACAAATTGAGGCATATCCACAAAAAGTAATTCTACAAAGCGATTAAAAAGTATAAGAGATCAGTATATTCTGCCATGAAAAGCACTATAAAATATATAGTTAAGTGAGAAAAGCAAGTCTCAGAACAATTGATATGCTTTCTTAAACCAACACATGTAAAGCTTACCATTATTCTAAACACGTCACGCACATCAACTCATTTAGTCCCCCATTGTAATCTTACAAGATGGGACTTTTGCAGATGGGAAAATGTCAAGCAACTTGTCCAAGGCCACACAGTTGGTAGATGCTAGAGCAAGATCCAACCCATGACTCCAACATCTGTGCTCTCAACCACCAACGGTGCATGTGTGTGCAAATGCAGGTCTGGGGCACGTGTGTCACATGTGCTTCCAAATGTGCACCCTACGGTCAAGAAGGCTAAACACCAAACTCTTAATGGTGCTTGCTTCTGACCAGGAGTTTCGGTGGAGAAACAGAAGTGGGTGATGTTCATTTTTCAATGTAAACATCCACATACTATTTGAAATTGTTCTACAACATTCATATATTAATTCTAAATTTTAAAACAATAATCAAAATGCATCATTCCTTAAGCATCGATTAGTTGCTAGGTAGGCATTGGTGGTGGGGTGGCATGGGGAAAAGATACAAATACATGAATCAGGCTACCCTCAGGTGGCTCACAGACCAGGGAGGGAGAGACAGATGGATTCAAATTTGGGCTACTTTTTCATCACTTATTCTGTGCTAGACACTGTACCAATCACTTTTGCTTAATAAATTATCATAGTAATTCTAATAAGTAGAAAATTACACCCCCCACACCTTTTACAGAAGAAGAATTCAAGGCTCAGTGAGGTTAAATGACCCTCCCAATGCTGCTCAGGTAGTAAGTGGTGACCTTGGCAATCAAGGCAATCTCTGTCTAATCTGGGGGAGCTATCTTCCTGCAGGGAAGCACTGCAGTGTGTTCTCAGGCATCTGGGACAGACAAGCATTAACCAGGCTACATGGCTTGTTTCTGGATACTCTCCCTGTGGCAGTTTACATCCCAAGAGCTCCTGAGAGGTTAAAGGTGAAAAGAGGCAAGGACTTTGGAGGGTCATTTCCTCCCAGAAGCCAACCCAGGCTGCAAGGTGGTGACATCTCCAACTGTGGCTGTGATCAGACAAATCCATCTTCGCCATGGGAGAAGCACCTGTTCCCTGGCTCTCAATGGAGAGATGCAAATTGGCCTGTGATTCAGAGCTGTCTGGATCGGCTGCAACTATGCCTGCTTCCTTCTGGGATGATCACTTGCAGCCCTGCTTCCTACCCTAATGGCAATGCCACAAAGCTTCTTCCCAAAGCTTGGTGTGTGATTTCTCACAGCCTCCCAGGAGGAAGGACCGAGAACAAGAGGCATCCCAGGGCCTGAGCCCAGCCACACCAGTGGTTCTTAACTCTGGCTGCATGTTAGATTCGGCAGGGGAGCTTTTACAAAGCCTAATGCTCACCTCAGGTCAATGACTTCAAAATCTTTGGGGCAAGGACTCAAACAGCAGTATTTAAATTTTTAAGCTCTCCAGGTGATTCCAACATGCAGCCAACATTAAGAACCACTGGTTTTGTCAAGTGCTTCTCAAACTTTAGGGTGCATGGAACTCGCCTGGGAATCTTAATAGATTCTGATTGAGCAGGTCTCAGCTGGCCCTGAGGTTCTGCATTTCTAACAAGCTCCCAGTTATGCTCATGCTGCTGGCCGATGGACCACACTTTGAGCAGCAAAGACTCAGAAGAATAAGGTCTTGCCTCTCTTAGATTCTGTATTCTTTTGGCATGAGGCAGTAGGAGGAGAAAGTTACTGAAATGGTCCAGGACTGATGAGATGGATGGGCAGATTGGTTTGAAATCATCCATCCATCCATCCATCCATCCATCCATCCATCCATCCATCCATCCATCCAACATGCACTGCTCTAGACATTGGGGATTCAGAAATCATTAACACACTGAACTCCAGGAGATCACAGTCTAGCAGGGGAAGTGGACATAGAAATAAAAACTAATCATAATATACAATGGTGCTACCATCTATTGAGTACTTCTTGCTTTCCAGATGCTGTGCTAAGCCCAGATGCTTCTGATTGATTATCTTGCTCAATATTCACAAAAACTGTCTGAGGTAGGCATTATTATAATCCCCATTCTATAGCTGGAGCACGAGGTCCAAGGAGCTGTGTTCTTATCTGGCGCTTGTCAAAGTCATACAGCTGTTCTTCTCCTTTGAGTTCCACAACAGACAATCTCAAAGCAGTGGGAATCTCGAGGAGGTGCAGACAATTCCTCACTCAGGGGAGCGATGGGTGGCAGAGCACTCCCCACTCTGAACCTCTGCTTCTGCCTGGAGGGGGCTCACACCTCCCTCAGATGGACTGGCATTCACACGGGTTCTCCATGGGTTCGCCTTCAGAGCTCTCCAAAGGAAGGAGCCCCAGGCCCTCACCCTCTGTCAATGTTGATGGAACTGGACTTCCATTGATTTATTTATGAACTTTGTATGGACTGCCTTCTAAGTGACAGGTCCTCTTCCAGGCACTGAACTGGTTTGAGTGGGACCCAGGGTACCAGGACATTCTCTGGTCCCTTCAGCCTTCCAGCCCCCTTGCCACCTCTAGAAATATTCACAGGCGGATGGAATCCAGGAGGGCAGGTGTGTCCCCTGACTCCATTCAATTTAGGGTGCACACTTTAAATAGACATGGACTAATGGGGGTATGCTCTGAGGAGAGCTCTGAGGGCAGGGAGAACTGGGCAGCCCTGTAAGACTGTACGGCTTGTGCACTGCACAAGGGCATGGGGGGCTGAAGGTCAACCCCACTCCATGCCCTAAGCCTTGTGCCCTGATGCAGGGCTACAGCTGCCACAGTAAGGGAAGCTGTGTTCCTTGCACCCAGGCACTGCCCATTTAGCAGTTTGGGTGCCCCCAGGACTGTGTGCACAGAGGGGGCAGTGGAGGCCCTGAACGAGGGGTCAGGAGAAGGGCTGGAAGAACAGAGATGACTAGCCTGGAGGAGAAAAGACAAGTAGGCCCATGGCTTCAAATACTCACTGGCCATCTACCTGGAGAATAATAACAATAATGCCAGTTAACATTTCCAGACTACCTGTTAGATATCAGAAACTGCTAGGCACGTGACATGACTTTTTTCCTTTAAGCCTAAGAAAAATTTCAAGAGCCGGATAATATTTTTATTCCCAGATAAGGAAACCGAGGCACAGAAGGGTCAGAGGAAGCAGGGAAAGGAGCCACTGGACGTTCTGATGGGGCCGTGGCTCCCTGGGGTAGCTGGATGAATTTTGTAAAAGTCATTCACACCCTCTGTCTCCGGAGAAAAATAATGAGCTGTCTTTAATTTCCTCCATCTCCAATGACTTCTTTCATATATAATCATGCAGGAAGGATTTGAAAATCCTGCTGATAGCCTGAAGACTGCCGCAGAGCCCCATCCACTTGTAAAAGATGGAAATTGTCAGCATCTTATATGCTTTCATTTCTGGTCAATATTCTGATGTTCCTTTTTACAAGTTGAAGATAAACAAGGACTAAGGCAAAATGTTGCTTTTACCACTGGACAGATGTTCATCTGAAAAGCGGACGGTGCTTATCCCCCTGGCCAGGCCGCACTGGCAGCCTCAGGCATTTGGGGAGGGCTGTGCTTGGCAAGGGGAAGGGGGCAGGGTTCCAGGGTGGCTGAGAAGGTGCGGCCTGGGGCTCCTTTGGCCTCTTGGGCCCTGGTGGCAGGACAGGGTGGCACCATCATCGTGAGGGTTAGGTTAAAGCCTTTAGTTTGTTTCTGTCCTTAAGGTAAAAATAATTAAAAAGGGTTATAGAAAGAATGCAAAATGGGAGTTGGATAGTATACAATTAGGGGAAATTTGGGATTCGTGAGCCACCTTCCCAAACCTTGGGAAACAGCCTCACGGGGAAAAGGGAGTGAGTACTATGTTGTCAGAGGCAGAAACTTGGGGTCAGCCCAAGGGATTATTGCGATTTACCTGCCGTGTGCCAGGTGCTGTACAATTATTCCGTCTTCAGGATAACCACAGGAGGTTTATTATTCTCATTTCACAGATGGAGATTCTTAGGCAGGAGATGCTACATGATTGGCCCAAAGTCAGGCAAGTTGTAAATTGGGGAGCCAGGATTAAAACCCAGTGTCTTTCTTCAAAAAAGATAGACAAATGGCCAATGAGCACATGAACAGATATTCAGTACCATTAGCCAGGAGGGAAATGCAAATCAAAGCCACAATGAAATAACACTTCACATCCGCGAGGATGAGGATGGCTAGAATCAGGAAGAGATAAAAATGAGTGTTCCAAGGTTGGAGAGAAACTGGAATCCTCATACACTGCTGGTGGGAATGAAAAATGGAACAGTTGCTTTGGAAACAGTCTATGGTTAAATGGTAAGACATAGACTTGCCATATGACCCAGAAATTCCACTCCCAGCTATGTACCCAACAGAATTGAAAACATATTTCTATACAGAAACGTGCACACAAATGCTCATTATTCATAACAGCCCCAAAGTGGAAAGAGCCCAAATGTCCATCAACTGATGAATGGATAAACAAAACAGGTATATATACCGTAGAATAAAAGCATATGAAGCCGTAAAAGCAGCAAGATGATGACGTAACGGGAGAGAGACGTAGGGGAGAGACAAGACGAGATGCTCTGAAAGCCAGGAACCGAGGTGGCGCAGGTGGCAGAACACCTCTCTCCTACATCAGAGGTCTCCAGGATCGAATCCTGGTGAAGACTGGAGGAGGAGGATGAGAAGAAATGGCAGGAAACAGACACAGAGAATTGCCCAGCAAATGGACACAAAAAAGCAAAATGGGGAAGGGGGAGTTTAAAATGGATAAAGTAAATAAATAAATCTTAAAAAAAAAAAAAGCAAATGAAGTGCCAATACATGCTTTAACGTGGATCATTCTGGAAAACATTATGCTGAGTGAAAGAAGCCAGTGAAAAAGGACCACATATTGTATTAATCCATTAAAATGAATTGCCCAGAATAGGCAGATTGATAGAGGGAAAGTAGATTAGTGGCTTCTCAGGGCTGTGGGAGGGATGTAGGAGGTGGGAGCTGACAGCTAAGGGGTGTAGAGTTTCTTTAGGGGATGACGAATAAGTTCTCAAATTGATTGTGGTGATGGTTGCACAGCTCCGTGAATATACGAAAAGCCATTGAATCGTACACTTTTAATGGGTGAATTTTATGTTATATGAATTAAATCCCAGTAAAGCTGTTAAAAAAACAATTCAAATCAACTTCCTGACACTCCAAGTCCAGTGCTCTTGGGCTCTGTCCACTGTCCACTGCTTCCCCCAGACCTCTTGGAGCACTGGCAAGGCTACGAAGATATTTCCTCTGCCTCTATGTAAATTTTCCTTTGTGTTTCTTTTTGGGTTTTGCCCATCAGGTGTCTGGGAGGTGGCGAGGTACATAGAAATAGCTACAGAGTCAGATGGAGCCAGGTTGACGTCCCAGATTTTCCACTTGACTAGCTGAGTGTTCTTGGACGAGGCACTTACATTCCCTGAGCCTCAGGGGCCACCTCTGTATAACAGGAATCAAATAAAGTAAATGAGACCGAATGAGATGATCTATAGACAGCACTTGGCGCAGTATCTGGTTCATTGCGTGCTCAATAAATGTTGCTCATGATCTGTCAAAGATTAATAAATAAAAGAAAGAAAAATATAGCGACAATTATCCTACAGGTGAGAGATAACAAAAGTGGATATTCTGATGGATTATTTCCTTCTTACCAACCAGCAAACTTTCTACCTGACCCATCCTATAAACATCAAAGAAAGAGCCATTCAAGAGAGAGATGTGAGGTTATTTCTGAAAATGGAGTTTCTCCAATACCTAGGAGCCTCCCGATGGAGATCTAGGGGAAGACAGAGCCATGCAGCCTCGGCGTTTGTGCCTGGGAACCCCCAGCAGTCTGCGCCTCCAGCCGTGGCCTGATCGTGGCCGGCTCCCACACTCCACTTACATGGACTCTAGCAGCTGCATGTACTGCTCGTCTCCACGGCCCCCTTCCACCTCATGATCCAGCTTGAGGATGATTTCATTTTCAAACTGAAAGACAGGAGATGAAAACGAATGACATTAGAAGGTCTAGTGCAGGGGGACCCCTTTGCCAGTCAGGTGAAAACCACAGACCCCTTCTCAGAATGCAGCGGCAGATGGTTTTATGACACTCGACATTCGGCATGTCTTTAAATTAAATTTTAGGATTATTGAAAATGATGCTTTACAACTTTCCCATAATTTCAATACCTAATAACCTAACATAGTTCAACATCTGTTCAAACGGTCATTTTTGGCAAACATTTAGAAATTCGAGTTTTCCCACGGTGTCATAAAACCATCCCCGCCATCCTTACCAACCTTTTTGCAGGCAGTTAGCCACTGCACTTAGAACACACTACATCAAAATAAAAATCATAAAGTCTGCACAATACTGTGTATTATTTAATAAATATATCACACCCACACCAACACATCCCCACAAGAATAATGGTTTTTTTTTTTTTTTTTTTTTTTTTTAGATTTTCAATTTAAGCTCACAGACCCCCTGAAATCTTTCCATGGGCTCCTTGTTAAGAACCCCTGGTCTAATGCCTACAATAGTTAACTCATTAATTTAACCAGTGCTTTAGGGAGCACTTATTATTATCTTCCAGATTTAGTTCTGGGAACCGGAAATGCAAAGAGGATACAGAGTACCTGGGAATTGGGGCTACAAATATGTGATAACTGCTGGTACAGAGAAATGGCATGAGTGTATGAAAGACAGAAGCAGGCAGGGAAGGCATCTCAGAGCCCGTGTCATTTGAGCTTGTTTTTAAAGGGCAAGTAGAACTCTTGCAGGAAGACAAAAAGGGAAAGGGCTTTCCAAGCAGAGGGCATAGCACATGCAAAGGCACAAAGTGGAGTGAAACAACACTGCATCTTCAGGGAATGGCATGCCCTTGCGGACAGCCATCATTCCTGCCTGCTCAGCATTTCCTTCTCCTTACTTTTTGGTGATCACACTGTCCCTAATCTTAATCTGTGGGGCGCAGGTGGACTGATCATACTTTCCTAGCTCCAGGTGTGATACATGACACAGTCCTGTCTCCTCATCAGTATATTCCATCCTCCAGACTCTAGGATTAGTTAAGCGTCAAGACAGTGAGGCTCAATTCTGAGACTTTTATATCAGAAAGAGTCTTTCTGCTCAATTTGAAGATGTGCATTTGTAACTCTGTGGTTGCTGGAGATAACTACAATGAATGAGAAGGCCTCAGAATGACATCAGGAGATGGAGAGAGGTTGAGACCTGATGCCATGCTGTGTCCCTAGATCCAGCCATACCTGAAGCTGCTACATTTATAAATGAGCTGATATTCAGCCAGTTTGAATTGGGTTTTTGTTACCTGCAACCAAAAGAGCCTGAAAAATACATATAAAACATGTAGCAAATGCCAGGCCTTAGAGAGTCAAGCCTGATCACAACTGAAATGGTCAGCGATCAGACTAAGTAATGACCAGAAAGCAAGTATGCACCTATTGTTCTACCAGATCATGTTGCATGGAAGCTAGAAAGCAATCTGTCTCCCTGATATCAATGTCAAGAAGCATTTCATCCAGTGGAGTTTTCAATTTATTCAATATGTTTTCTACTGTATCTACTGTTTTAATATATTACCTTAAAGAATCCATCCAAATCATCCAGGTAACCCCTCCCCCATTTTACCATTAAAAAGGAAACAAGCACCTGGAGAAGGGAAGGGCCTTGGTGAAGGATTCCAAGGTCAAGAGAGCCATTCGGAACTCCTGGCTCCTAACCTGACCTCTTTACACTCAGTTCTCAAAATAACTCCATCAAGAGTGCATGAAAAGCAGTCAGCCGCAGCTCAGCACGATACTCAGTAAGGGGTCTGTTACTATTACAGATGAAGAAGGGGCTCATCTAAAGTCTCAGACGAGGGGCAGAGACCTTTCGGTGGCCTTCTTCCAGTGCTTAAAGGATCAAGCCATGTCAGCTTGGGATCTTTAGATGGTGATAAGGCAGGGACCTGATTCACTTCTTCCTTGGTTCATAAATCACCCGTGGCACCATTGTCTCCTGACTGTGTGGGCTAAGGGCCAAAGGAAAAGACCCAAAGTTTGTGCTCAGCTGAAGAAGAATTTCCTGTGGGTTGTCATAGATGGGAAGACCTATTGAAGGACCAGGCCTGGAAAGATGGGTAGGATTTTGACAACTATGGAAAGGAAGGGTGTTCCAGGTAGGGGGATGGAGTGAACAAAGATGCAGAGGTGGAAAGAGGAGAGTAGCTCACCTGGAGCAGAGGAATCAAGAAAGGAATTAAGAATGGAGTCCCAGACCTTGAGTCAGGGCTGTCAGTCTGCAAATGTATCATGTCTCTTCCGTGATGCATTCCGTTAAGCATTTTGTATGTGTTTACAGATGTCTACCTGGCCTAGGACAGGAAGAAATATAGCTGAGGAACGACAAGAGTGGGCTCTGATGTCTGACTGCCTGGCTTTCAATCCGTTCTCTACTAGCTGTGTGATCTTGGGAAAGCTAATAGGTCTTTCTCATCCTCAGTTTCATGATTTACATCAGCAGTCAACAAACTTCTGTAAATGGCCAGATAGTAAATATTTTAGGCTTTGTGGGCCAGGCAGTGTCTATTGCACATATCCAACTCTGCCTTTGTAGCGTGAAAGCAGCCAAAGACAACACGTCAATGAATGGGCATGGCTGTGCTCCAATAAAGCTTTATTTACAAAAACAGCTGGGGGCCTGGATTTAGCTGTCGTTTGTCACCCTCTGATCTATATAAAGGGCATAATAGCAGTAACTACCTCCTGGGGTACTAGATGTGATATGTAAACATTAGTGGGGTGCACAAGCTCTGCTGAGCACTATGGCAGCTCCTCTTGTCATTACTGTGAACTTAATGCCATTACTGCCGAACGTTACTGGAAAGCAGCTCTGGGGGAGAAAACCAGCATTTTGTTGTTGTTGTCAGAGTGGTTTGGTGGGAAATGCTGGCACGACTCCTCCTCGAGAGATGAACTTCTTTTCTTTGGTACAGTGAAGAAGTGGGTAAATAAGCACTTGTCTCAGGGTCACAAAAGAGCCCCCCCTCTCCACCCGCCCCGGGAGGGAAATTACAGTGTGCTGTGGAACGTACAGAATCTCGTGATGCTCTGTGCTGCCTGAGCCCTCCGGGCGGACTGCAGAGTTAAGGGCAGCATCAGGAATCTCCCAGAGCGAGACCCCGGCCCCTGCCGCTCCCCTCTGGACATCCCCTCTGGGCATGCACTGTGCCCAGGCTTTTGGCATCAGACTTGGTTTCAGGCTTGCTTTGACATTTTCCCAGCCATGTGACCCTGGCCAAGTTACTAAACCTTTCCTTTCTCATGTATTAAATGGAGACTCGAAACAGTACCTACTTCCTAGGTGTGCTGTGATAAGTTCATGGGAAAACACATGGAAAAGGCCTGGCCTCTCCCTTGGCACATAGTAGGTGCTCTGTAATTGTTAGCAATTATTGTCATGTCATTGTCCTTGTATCATCATTGTCATCATCATCATCATCTTATTTAATCCTTATAACAGCCTGGGGAGAAAGAGGCCATCATTCTCGCTTTAACAAATGAGTAAACTGACGCAAAGTAGGACCATTGTCTTGGATGAACTTGAGCCAGGGTAGGGCTGAAGAAAGTCCCTCCAAATCATACATCCCACCACGCCACTGTGACAGGCTTTACCCCCAACACTGGCCCCATGTGGAGCTTAGGGTGTAGACCTAGCCTCTCCAATGCAGTCCCATTTTCACCCACAGCTACACAACTACATCAGATCATGGACTCTCACCCCACCCTGCCAGGAGAATATTTATTAGGGCTGGAACCACTGGTTACTTTCGCAGGAGTCTGATCCTATAGGGGGCTGATACAAATCTTACGAAGGTTTAAGCTACACAAAGGGGGTGAAGTCTAGGAGCCAAAATCTCCTGAATAGGCTGCCCTCTTCTTGGCAGAATGGCCTCATCAGGCCTCAAGTTTGTATCATGCCTTCCCTGCATTGCTCTTATTGCCTCCCCTGACTGCTTAGAAAATCCTGGCTGTTTCATCTCATTTGTCCAGAAAGCTTTCTGCTCTGCCTGATTGGCTGATTAGAGCCCAGCCTACCTGAAGTGTGGAATTTAGGGACAAGAGGACTTCTTCAATTGTCCCATACTCACTTTGACACAGGAAGTGCAGAGATGGTGTTTCACACCTGGGTGTCAGAGGGACGATAAGGATCAAGCTAATGTGGGAGTCTTTGCTCTCCTTTCCTATTGGAATGTGGTTGTCCTGGGGTGGGCAGAAGCATCATGTGAGAGGTGATGCCTGTGGGAGACAGTGCAGCCTCCTAATTTTCCTTGAGTTAACTGGTCTCTGCCTGCCACCATTCATCCCCCAAAGAACTTGAGTTCAGGAACCAGTATTATGATACCCATTTTACAGATGAAGAAACCGAGGCTTTAGAGAGGCTAAATAACTTGCCCAAAGTCATTCAGTTCATAAGCACCAAATCTGACTCCCAAGCACATGGCCCAGCCCATAGTAGGTGCTCAATCCATATGTATTAAACTGATGTTTCCCCACATTATGCTCTAAGCCATTTGACTCACCAGCTCATTCCACGCCAAGACTCAGTCTCCTCAGTTAAATCTTTCAACCTGGTATCTCCATCTATTAATTCACTCAGTTATTGAGCTTCCACTGCATTCTGGGAACTGTTCTAAGTGCTTCTATTGAATGCTATTGCTTCTCCCTTCTCCAAGAGAGGATCCTTTCCTGGATCTCCTGCCTGCTGAGAGCTCAGACACTCAGACTGACTGGTATGTGGTCCATTTTATAGTCCACATCACAGTTAACCACTCTTCTCAGGTTTTTCCACTCCTTCCCACCAACATCATCTAGAAAGCTCATAGCCCTTCCTTCCATAAAGAATTGGCAAGCAAGACAGCTGGTCTACCCAGCCTCAGGAAGTTACTCAAGCAATCGGCAGCATCCTTCCCCCACTACTCTACTTTATAAAAACATTCGCTGGAATATTCTTCCCTGTGTCGAGGCTCTTTTCCTGAAATGTGGTGGGATAGGGGTCTAGCTGCCTCCATTCACCCCAGGAACATTGACATGGCACCCACCATGTGTGTGTCTGGGACTTCACATGTGCTGGAGGTTCAGGGCTGAGAGGCTGGCCTCAGCCCTCAGGAACTCAAGCCTAGCGAGGGAGACAGATCTGTAAGCAGAGAGTTGTGCTTTGTGTACTGAGAGCATGACAGAGCTCTGCACACAGTGAGACACATACAACTCTGACTGGGACCAACCCAAGGCCATTCCTACCGAAACTGCTCTGTCCACAGCCCCACCACCAGACTCATAGAGCATACCAGGGTTGGCCCATCTGGATGGTCTGGGGTAAAGGGCTGGGCTCACAGTGGGCAAAGGTTGTCAGTCAAACCCATCAGCTAGCTCTGCAATTTTGACTGGTAGTGAAGACAGGGCAATCTGGCAACAAGGTTGAAAAGAAACTTGGAGCAGAGAGAGAGTAACCTGGAGCCCCTCGAGTCCCTTGGGCTCTAACTATTCTTATCCCAGATTTCGCCCATATATATCTAGTTTGAGTAATTCTTCGTCTCTTGTATCCAGGGGGCAAGGAAGGCATTCCCCAAGCAGTGAGGGCTCAGCTGGAGGGTGGCTAGGACCTCTTCAAGAGCTCTAAGGACCAGCCCATGCAAGGCAGCAGCAAGGTAAATGTAAGAGGTTGGGTGTACGGCCAGAGGGCCTGGCAGGAGCTGGGAGCTAAGGCCCTGCTAACTTTTCCTCTTGGTTCTGCTATTTCCGTTAAGAAGACTGAGACCTGACTTTTCCAGATCTGATTATTCAGGCACCACTGCAGTTTCCACATGAGGCCTCCAGGATTCCAGATCTCCATTCTGGGGTCCACTCTTATTCCAGCCAGCAGGGCTTCGTGGGGCTTTCTGGGTTTTTGCCTCTTCCCTTTCCTTGGGACACTTCCATGGCTGCTTATTCTGAAACAGACGGCCACGTCTATGCCGGCTCATCACACAGCTGAGCCCCACTGAGCGCCCCAGCAGGTTTTCACCTGGGAAACTGCCCCATTAGTCAGCTGGATTGTCTTGTCGCTTTTGATAAAGGAGCAGCTAGAAGAAGCTATTGTGGGATATGCTTACGAGGAATGCATGCTCGGAGTGAGGAACAACCCTGAACGTGAAAAACAGATGGATGCATGTAAGGATGCCATGGTAAGAGAATCCTTTAGGAAAAGAAAATCATAAAGTCAAACCTCTGAAGGGATGAAGCCACCAAGGACAGCTATCTCGTTGTATTCTGGACGATGACCCGGGTCTGTTTCTCCTTAGGACATCACAGACAATCAGGTGCATGGAATGTTACTTTCACACATCTGTTTCCCAGGAAATGATCCTAGCTGGCTGGAGGCCACACCTTTAGGAGGCAGGGAGTGCTGAGCTGATGTTAGGCACGATGCATCTCCTCTCATTTCGTATGTCCTTCCACAAGTCCCCAAGTCTCACTGACTTTGCTCAGCCATCAAACACTCAGTGCAGGGTTCCCTCTTCCACTCCCAACCAAAACTGGTCGGAAACAGGCTCTTTCTCCATCTGAACTCCTCAGCCTGATTTCAGGCTCTTTGTGGAGGGCAACAGCTGGCCTTTCCGCACCTACAGAGCCAATCCCTGAGGGGGTAGCACGCTCTCTCAAAGTGGAAGGATCACAGCAAGCAAGTCTTTTATTCCTTTTAGAGCAATTGCTCTTCAACGTGTGATTGGCAGAATGGTGGCTCCAATCGACGTTTCTTGCACAGATCAAATTGAGAAATTAAATAGGTCTGTTTACCGTGGAAATTCTCAGCGCCTTGGCCAGTTTACGTGCACTGGGAATCGCCACAAGGGGTTACAGTATGCAGTGGTTCCGAAAGGTATTTAACTGCGAAACTCTCTTCCCTGGAACATCTTGTTGACTTAGTGTTCCACCTTGAGAAAGAGGATGTTGTTCATTCTTTTATTCAGTAACATTTACTGTAACGAGAGGGTTGGCTGGATTGCTCAGCCATCATGGGTTTTGGAATCGTAGGGACCTCTGTCTCCCAACCTCTACTCTACCACTTTCTGGTTGTGATTTTACCTCTCTAAGTCTCAGTTTTTT
This sequence comes from Tolypeutes matacus, assembly GCA_026826555.1. Classification (NCBI taxonomy): domain Eukaryota; kingdom Metazoa; phylum Chordata; class Mammalia; order Cingulata; family Chlamyphoridae; genus Tolypeutes; species Tolypeutes matacus. Next base: position 4,581,510 of record JAKSZT010004015.1, read on the forward strand.
CACCTTTAAAACGGGGATGCTAATGCTATCTACCTTGTAGGTTGTAATGAGATTACATGAAACAATGTATGGAAAGTATTTATAACAGTCCTTGACACATAGGAAACACCACCCAGTTAATGCCATCATCATCATCATCATTCTTGAAATTAGATGAGGATGAGGAAGATGTGGAAGCATGCACAAACATGAGTATAATGCAAGGTAGTTCACAATAATCTTTCCTTACACTGATTTACCTAAAATAAGGATAGAGAAAAAAGAGTTCTTCAAGGACATAGCATTTGGGATGGGCTTTGCAGGGGCAGCTGGGGTTTAGAAAGCGTTGGGAGGCAGGACTGTGTATGCAGCACAAAGAAATGCATGAAGATGGAGAAGATGGACGGAGACATGGAAATTCAGGTGAGCTATGGGCATGGCTGGAGAATGGGTCAGGTGGGGACAAAAGGTGGAAATAATAGCCAGAAAATTATTCTTAAAACCATAGCAGGGAGAATCCCAAGTGCAGGGTAAAGGGTTTGGACTTCATTGGGTGGGGATTAGAGAACCAAAGAGCAAGGGGGGTGGTACTTGTTTTATGGAAGATTATTTTGTGGCAGGCTCTGGTATAGAATGAGAAGCAGAAATGCTGGGAGTGACGAGTTCAGTGAGGAGGTCAAATGAGGTGAGAAAGCAGGTGACAGAGGGACAGATCTGAAGGGAAAATGCTTAGGCTGCATATGACAGGACTTTTTAAACATCTCCATGGTCTGTTATGGGAAGCCATTGTGGAAATGGATGCTTCCGCCTGTGTCAGAACCTTCTAGCATGACTGGACCCCCAAACGATGTTATCCTTCAAGTCCGACCGGACTTTCAATGAAAATGCCTGCTGAGGAAACCCTCCTATCCTCAGGGCTGATGGAAACACAGGCCCATCCTGAGCAGCCCGCCTCCAACCCCATTTGCTGCCAGCTTTGATGCAGGCCAAGTATAATGCTTGGCGAAAGCCGGCTTTTTGTAGATAATGCAGATCCTCATGTCAGATGAGGGTGGATGCGAGATTGGGGTGGATGGGCTGATAGGCCCTTTGAACGCACCTTTAGGAAACCATGAGGAATCATTACAAGAGAAGGAGGATTCTTATAATGATTGAAGACAGGGACCAAACAGATACCCAGCAAGAAAGTGCTTTTTAATCTTGTCCTCAGGCAGAGGAGCGTGAGAGAATACTAACCAAATCCGACCTGCCAGCTCATTCTGGGCACATGAATAAATGTCCCTCGCGCATTGTGGAGCCTCTAAATGAGGCTCAGGCAGATGAAACGAGGATATCATTACGGGGAAGTGGGCTGGGGATTAGGGATGCTGGCATGGGTTTCTGGCCTCATTTTTTTACCTTTTTGAAATCCCCACTCCTTTGATATTCACACAGCATCATGTCAAAGAAAATTGGTATGGTGGCTTTGCGGAGTTCAGCCTCGGGGATGAGCGTCATCTCTAAAATTGGCCCCACCATGCCTGGGATGAAGCAGATTTTGTTCTGGCCTAAAAGAGAGGAGGGGCATTAGATGCATGAAATGGTTTCATGATGCGCAGGTTGTCCTCAGACCAAGCCTGGGGAAAGACAAAAAGGGAGGCATTGTAGTAAAAACAACAGTTAACATGGATGTAGTGTTTACCAAGAGTCAGGCACCATTTCCAACACTTTACATATATTAACTCCCATAAGAGGCACATGCATCACCGAAAACAAGCCCGGTTATTAAGGATAATGACACAGGTGCGTGCAAAGCACTTCACTGTTTACAAGGATTTTCACCTGCATTGTCTCCTTTGCAAATGTGGGGCACTGCTTTAATATGTGAGCAGTAGTGAAGCCGCAGGGATATTAGAAATCAGCTCTGTCTGCAACACAAGCCACGGTTTCAGAGATTAGGAAAGCACGCTTCTACCAACTGTTGCATGAGCTGTGAAATGCAAAGACTGCTATTAAGAACCTGCGGGAATAATGTGGTCAGTGGAACAGTGGGGGTGAAAACGTCACTTTAGGGAGAGATGAACCAGAATGTCTTGCGTCCTCTGCCTCAGCTCAAGGCATTCCCCACCCACTCACCCACACCCTCCATTGCTCTCTGCCTTCTAAGCTACACTGGCCTTATTCTAGTGCCACTAACACCCCTGGCTTCCTCCACCACAAGACATGTGCATATCCTGCTCCTGTGTTGAGAACACTATTCCCTGCCCTGTCCTCCACCTTCCCTCCATCAGCACCTGGCTTCCCCAGGATGGGTTCCACTCCTTGCCATCCTTCTTATCTTAGCTCAAACACCCCTTCCTCAGGGAGAAAAGCCCCCGCCCCTTCCCACCCTACTCCCACCTAGAACAGGCACCCTGCACTGGATCCTTGAGCTCTGCCTTCTTACCCAAATTTGCAATGACATCTTTACTTGTTTAGATTAACATCTGCCTCCCCGGTTAAGAGCTTCATGAGAGTAGAGAACATGTCTGTTTTCTCCCCCATGTGTCTGCAGCACTGAGCACAGAACTTATTTGTCAAATAAAGTAAATGTTTGTTGAATGAAGAAATGAATTTGCCGAGCTCCTGCGCTAGACCATGTGGCAATACGTCAGGCTTCCATGGCAGAAGCAGTGTGGTCTGTGGTGGAGGGCACGAATCATGCCTGAATTTGTAAACTGACTCTACCATTAAGTGGCTTTGTAATGCTGGGCGAGGTCACCTGATTTCCTGGGAGCTCGGTGTCTTCCTCCGTAACATGGGGCATGTAAGAATATTTATCTCATAGGATTGTTGTGAAGAATAAATTGTTAGCTGTTGAGAGGTCTGATCAGAATGGACTGTGGAGAGCAGCCTGGTTGAGCAGGACTGAGCAGACTCCTCAGAATACACGTTGGAAGTGGCAGAGAAGGGGGCTAAGAGGGGCACGTAAGAAGTTCAGGGATTTCCTGGTAGAGGAAGGGTAGGCATAGTCAAGCAACCTTAGCATTCAGGCTGGCACCCAGCGTGTGCCTCATCAGCAGCTGCTGCTTTCTCCTCCTGGGGCTCAGGCCCAAGAAGCCCTCCCTGGTATTCTCCACTGTCAGAAAGAACATTTGTGGCCTCACCCGGGGCACAGAGCCCCTGGGGCTGCAGAGACTCAGGTGGTATGGCTTATAGCCTGGTACTACTGCAAGAAAAGGAGCCAGGACAGAAGCAGCTAGAAAATGATTTTTCATTCATCCTAAAGGAGGTTTAATGTTGAGTATTTCCCCAGAATTCAGATAAAAAGGCATCATCCTAGGAATCTCTTCAGTTAGTGACAATGAAACGGTGAAGTCGGGCAGAGAGTTGAGTGAAATATGAAAGCACGTTTTCAGGATATCAGCTTCATTGTACGATGCATTTGGATTACACTTGAGCCTCAATTCTTCACTTTGTCCTAAATAGAAAAAAAACTGACTTTCTGGCAGGTTTGTAGTAATTGCTAATCTAGATTTCTGATTTCATCCTTCAAGATCCTTTAAGTCCTTTTCAAACCACAGCAGGGTTTTAAAATCCAAAATTTAAGTGCAATAATAGGGAGAATGTAAATGGGAAACTGTCAGATAAATGACCCAGGAATGGAGAAATTGCTTATACAATAAAGGCCTTTAGAATCTGGAGGGCATTGGGTGTCATAAGGATATATTTAAGGTAGTTTAAAATAAAAGGCAGGCATTTCTTAGATCCCTCCTCACCTGCATTCTTTGCAATCTGTCGAGGAGACATTTGGTGGATTAGGGGAAGAGGAGCAGGAGATGCTGATTGCTAAATGCAGTGTAATATCAGCGACCTTAGCAAAGTTCCATAAAGGAATTTTATTCATTTACATTAAAAAAAATAGAATTTCAGCACACAGGATTTTTGTGTTCAAGTAATCCAAATGATTGCATATAGGTGTGCCTATCTATGTAGACATAGATGCAGACACACACACAGAGTGGATTCTGTGGCTAATTGAATACCTACTCACTTGAAAAAATAACCCTCTTTCAAGAGATGCACCTGCTGCTGTATTTTTAAAAAAAGGAAAAAAGGTAAGGAAGGGCACGCGTAAGAGGATCTTTCTTCATATAATGGAAGCTGAATCTCACTGGGAACAGACATCACTTTGGAAAATGCTTTTAAAGTGCCAGTAAGCCAGCAGGATAAATCCGAATGCCGAATTACACGAGCTTTGGGGAAAGGATGTGGTGGTAATCAAAGTGCAGAGAGGAGCTTAGGCGTGTGGGTAGAAAGGAGGGTCTCGGCACCCCGTGTTCTCCATCCTCAGCCTCCAGTCTGTACAATGGCCTCACCATCCATCGCTCCTCTCCGGAGTAGGAGTAGGCTGAATGCCCAAGGTCAAAGGCAAAAAAAAAAAAAAAAAAAAAAAGAACCGAAAAACACCATTGTGAGAATGAGGTTGGCAGGCCACTGGCCTCACGAGGGTGATACAGAGCACAAGGGGGTACCCTGCTGAGAATACAACTCTTAAAGCCTGGCCCAGGCCCTTAAAGGAGCTGGTGGGAAGACAGGTCCTGACCCCTTGGACTTCAGAGTTCAGCAAGCCTCCTGGGGATTCTGAAATAAAGTGGGACGGATCATCAAAGATCATTTTTTGAATGAAAAGCTCCCTCCTGGCCAGGCTCTGAGACAGACCATTGATTCTTTCCTGGCCACCCAGGACATGCCGTTCCAGGCTCTGGGGTCTGACAACTGGGTTCAGATCCCACCACTCCTTGGCTGTGTGACTTTGTGCCTGTCATTTAACTTTTCCGAGTCACGGTTATCTCACCTGTAATATGGAAATAATAACAACACCTGCTTGATAGAACAGTGGAGGAGCCTGAAAGAGCTCATGCCACCAAAGGGTTTTACACAGTGACTGGCACATTAAAAAGGCTCAGTAACTGTCACTGCAGATGGCAGTGATGATGGGATGGGGAGGACTCTGGGCTCAGTCCTATGCTGAGTCTGGAAGGAGCAATAAGAACAGATGTAGTCCAATCTCATGGAGTTCCCTGGTACCTCTCATGGCACTTTCCAAGCTGATTGGTTATCATTGGTTCAACCCCATTGAAGAGCTGGCCTGGTGAATGGGTCGGGACGGGCTCATCTTGCCACCAGGGCTGTCAGCCGTAACCCTCCAAGTCCTCCTCTATCCTGTCTAAATAGTTTATGATCTACATTCAGAGATGTTTGAGAGGCAACAATCTGGTCATGCTGAACAAAGGTTTAATGCCATGGCTTCTGAGGCTCTGGGGATTAAGCCCTGCAGGCTGGCTGGCTCTGCAGCTCCCTCTGCAGCCCCATCTCTCCCTCTCGCCTGCCCTTTCTCTGGCGCACACTGCTCCTTCCTCCTCCTTGGACTTTCACACATGCCCCTCCCCCGCCCACAATGCCCTTCCTTCCCCTGCCTTGGCCCCAGCCCCACTCCAAACCCTACCCCACACATGCACCTGCCAGGAAATTCTAGGCATTCCCTTGAGCTGCACTGTCTAATACCAAAGCTCCTAGCCACATGAGGCCCCTGAGCCCTTGAAATGTGGCTGGTCCAAATTGATATGTGCTGTGAGTGTCAAAAACCATCAGATTTTAAAGAATTAGTTCCAAAAAAGAATGTAACATATTTCAATAATTTTTTGTGTGGATTTTACACATTGAAATGATAATATTTTGGATCTACAGGGTTAAATGTATTATTAAAATGAGTTTCACTGTTTCTTTTTACTTTTTTTAATGTGGGCACCAAAACACTGTAAGTTCTGCAGGTGGGCCACCTTCTAGTTTTTTTTAATTTAATTAATTAATTTATTTCTCCGCCCCACCCCCTCGTTGTTTGTGCTCACTGTCTTCTCTCTGTGTCTGTTTGTTGTGTGCTCTCTATGACTGTTCACCTTCTTTCAGGAAGCACCGGCAACCAAACCCAAGACCTCCCACGTGGGAGGGAGGCACCTGATCGCTTGAGCCACATTCACTCCCTGCTTGTTGTGACTCTCATTGTGTCTCCTAATTGTGTCACCTTGTTGCGAAATCTCGGTGCATCATCTCATTGCGACATCTCAGTGTGTCAGCTTGCCGGGCAAGCCCTTTGTGTCAGCTCACTGTCTTGCTTGTCTTCTTTTAGGAGGCATCAGGAAACAAACCTAGGACCTCCCATGTGGGAGGCGGGAGCCCAACTGCTTGAGCCACATCTGCTTCTGCCACCTTCTATTTTTGTAGGACAGTACTGGTCTGGAGCTCAGGGCTCCTAGCTCATCCTCTGTGAGGCAGCCCTGGCTCCCTCACTAGGGTAGGACCCGTCATAGGTTCTCTGGGTGGCCACAATTCTGCTCTAGGGCTGTTTCCCCTTTGTGACCATAACTGAGACTCTGCAATTGGTATGCAACTACTCCATGCAATGACTATGAGTCCATGAAGTCTGGGGCTGCTTCTCTAACCTGTTTTCATTTTTAACCCCAGCCACTGACATAGTTCCCTGATAGGGGTGCTCATATTAATTTCATTTTGCTTCTGTTACAAATTGCCATGAACTTAGTGGCTTAAAACAACACAAATTTATTATCTTGCAGTTCCAGAGGTCAGAAGTCTGAATTGGGTTTTCCTTGGCTAAAAGCAAGGTGTCAGCAGCACAGGCTTCTGGACGTTCTTGGAGAGGATCCATTTTCTTGCCTTTTCCAGCTTCTAGAAGCCACCTTCATTCCTTAGCTTGTTCCCTTTCCTCCATCTTCAAAGCCAGTAGCACAGCATCTTGAAATCTCTCTCTGGCTTTCCTGCTCCCTTATTTCACAGGGTCCCTGTGATTGCAGCAGGTCCACCCAGATAATGTGGGATAAACTCACCCTCTCAAGAGCCTTCAGTCACTCACATCTGCAAAGTCCGCTCTGGCATGTAAGTTAACGTTTCCCAGGTTCTGGGCATTAGAGCATGGACATCTTTTGGTGGCCATTATTTTACCTACATAGTGTTCAATATTTGTTTTTTGGATGGATGGTTGGGCAGATGGATAAATGCCTCTTCAATCCTAGTTCCTTTTTCTTCCCAGTACCTTCTCCCATGGCCCTGGGCAGGCCATTCTGATGCTCTGAGACCACACCAGAGCCCCAGCTGCCTGGAATGCCTGCCCTTTCCACCTCTTTCTCACAGTCCTGACATGGGCCAATTCAGGAGCCGATTCCCCTCCTGAAGTTGTCCTTATTGTCCTCAGCCATGTTCCCTGAACTCCTGAAAGACTCCACCACCCAATGCAGCCCACTCAGTTTTCCTAGCTAGAAGCCGGACTCTTCCCTGCAGGTCAGAGGCTGTGCCTCCTACTCCCATCCCTCCCACCACTCCCCAGAGCTCAGCTCGAGCTGGGTTAAAGTGCTTAAAATGTCATGACCCAGTTGCTCTCACAGCTCAACCAGGAGGGATGTCCCCACATGTGAAGCAGAGATGCCAGCCTCTGGAATTGCCTTTCTTTCCCACAACGACTGTTAACACAGCAGCCCAGCATTAACTCAAGTGTACGTGGGAAGGTTAAGTGCAAAGTCATTTTGGCAAAATGTGTATTGCTTCACTCCGAGCAGAAATCAAATGTTATGATGCTACACTATGAGGAAAAGTACATTATATTTGGCATCATCCCAGGATCCAAAATCACAAATGGCAATAACCTTTTAGTGGCCAGGTCCTTGTAACAGCATGTGGCCTTTCTGTATATCAAGGCCTCCCTGATCAATACTCTCCCTTCCAAAACAAAACACACACACACACACACACATACACACACACATTATCTAGACTCTTCTCTGAAGAATGTTAAATAATTTCAAGCCTGAGATTAAAGCTTTGCAATTAGCCAACTTATAATCACAGACTTGCTAAAATCTTTCCTGATGAGAAGAAGAAGATGATGATACTGATGATCATGATGATGATGCCCTGATTGCTTTTGGCATTAAAACAAAATTTACAAAACTTAACATGCATTATGATTTACTCATTATCAGTAGTCTTTGAAAAGCATAGTTAGTTAGCTATTTCACACCCTTTGAAAATGCTTTGCATACTCTTTGGAGATAATTATTAGTAAGAACATTGGACTTGGGGTCGAGACAGGCTCTTTCACCTCAGCTCAGCCACTAATTTGTTGTTGACCTTGGAGATGCCCTTGCACATCTTAGGGCCTCAGTAACTTCCCCTGAAAAAACAGGGAGTTGAAGGAGAGGAAGTATCAGTTAGGGATATATTTGGCTGTATGTAACAGAATTCTGACTACTGAATAAGGACTTTACATTTCTTCCTTAACAAGAAGTCAAAAGATGATCAGTCCCAAGGCTGCCCTCCAACCTTAGTGTATGATTTTTGTCCTCGTGGCTCCAAGAAGGCTGCTGCAACTCCAGTCCTCTTGTCTTTTTTTCCAGAAAATAAGGGGAGGACTAGGGGTGAAAGATGTATTATGTCCATTGAATCTGTCTTTTCTCTACCCACCACCCCTCCTCCACCACCCCAGCTTTTTTTAATTGGGAAAAAGTACTTTCCTAGAGCCCCAATAAGTATATATTCTCCCCTGAAAGAGCTGGGTCACATGGCCACCACCTGTGGCTAGACCTTGTGAGCTGAACAAAATGAGATCCTGAAAAAAATCGAGGTTCGGTTAACCTTGAGGAAGGGGAGAGTGGCTACTGCGCAGGCAATCTGCAGTCTGCTACAGATGAATTGTAATCTCTCTTTGTTGGATATTCCATGAATTGTACTTTTGAAACCTATCATAACCCAATGTAGTGTTCTCATGTGGATATGATCCCTAATGTATACCCTGCTTGGTCCTGTTTTGAATTATCAGGTAAAACTCATTAACATGCTAAGGGAAAGCAAGCAGATGTCAGAATTAGGCATAGCCTCCTCTTTCTGTCCTCTTATCTATTCTCTTATCCCTGAAAGAGACAGGCAAAGAGAAAGAAGCCAGGTAACTAACGAGTGAAAGGCTGGGCACCTGAGAAAACCATGTCAGACAGACACACTTTCCTCTTCCCCAGGAGCCAGGCCAAGGGGAAATGGAGCAGCCATCTTTGCAAAAAGGAGCATTTACTCCTTGTTTTCTGCAGTGGACAACTGTGCCTTTTGTGTGACCTCCATTCATTACTCCTTTTTCCAGTAACACCATCCTGGCTTTTGCTTTGGGAAACTCTGCCTCTCACAATGGATGTAGGCTTGGTAGGAGCATCCGTGGAGAGGGGATCCAAGAAAGTCCAAGAGGATGTCCTCTGGAGACTTGCTCTGCAGCAGAGTGGTGCAGGCATGGACCACCCTGAAGGCAGTGCCTGAGGAGGTCATGGCCCCTGCCTTGGATTCCCACAGTGGCTCTGACCACAATCTTCCCAAAGCCTGGTTTTTCAGCTTCTCCTTGCCCTTCCAACCGATGCCTTCTTTGATAAAGCCAGCCACAGTGTTTCTTTCTTGCAACCAAAAGACTCTTACAGATATACCTTTTAATTGCATTAATTCATCCTACAGTTATTTGGAAATAGCAAGGAATCTGTGATGCTTCGGAACAAACGCTCGGGATAGAGCTCCTAATTCTGCCTCTAGTCCACTGTATGACCTTGTACAAACCCCTTCTCCTTTCTGGGCTTCAGATTCCTCATTGATAAATGGTAGGTTGGACCAGATCAGTAACTTCAAAACTTCTCTGCAGTGACTCAGAGTTTCCCCCCAGAAAATCTTTAGGGATCTACATGGGGAACTCAGGAGCAGCCCACAAAATGGGCTCTGGGCTTCCCACCCCACTTCAACTAGAATAGTGCTGCTTTTATCCAATTTGCATATTGAACATGAGATTTGTTTTTTTTTGTTTGTTTTTTTTTTTTTTAGTCCTCAGATAAAAATAAATGTCTGAAAAATACTGGACAATATGGTCTCTAAAGGGCCCTTCCTGCTCTGATGCCCTGTGATTCTAAGCAGGTGGAATATTCGGTAACATCTTTTCATTCATCAGCATAATTGGGAGAGCCTGCCAAAACATAATCTATACCTAATTAGAATCTTCTCAGTGCAGAACAATGGCTATGAAGGATATTCAGAAACAGGCAGGCTGCATGGAAGGACTTGAGACAAACAAAGCACAGATCCTTGCTTGGTAATTCTCACAATATCTGGGTTGTAAAACTGTGAATGGAAGCCCACCACAGCTTTATCTAGTCTCTGCTATTTCCGAACAAAGCATGCAAACTCGTGGTATGTGAACCGAATCTGGATGCCACCAATGTTTCAATGGGCACACCCCATGTTTTAAAATTTTTCAGTTAGTTACCACTATTCATACATTGGAAAATGCATTTTTAAACTCAGTTTATTGGTTTCTTTTGAAAGCTTGGGAGATGTGATGACATCAGGCCTACATTCTAGTAGGACAAGAATCAACTGAAGGGGGTCATGATCGCCCCCTTTAGCAGGGGAATGTCTGCTTTATTTTGCTCCAGGCCCCATTACCCCTTATTTTATTCCTGACCTCAAGACCAGGTGCCTGCTACCATGTAGGCCTGCACTTGCACTATGCTTTTATTCTCTAGTACACAGTGACAGAAAAATGAAACTTAAAATATTTCTTAAATATCTGTCCTTATTTAAAGTGGAAAAACACAAGATAGACTGAGAAAGACACGTTTTTCCAGAAAAACAGGGCAGGTCATATTTATTTATGACAGTGGTTCTCAACCAGGGGTGATTTTGCTCACCAGGGAACATTGTCACTGTCTGGAGTCATTTTTGGTTGTCACAATTGGGGGTGCTACCGGCCTCTGGTGGGTAGGGGTCAGGCATGCTGCTAAAGATCCGACAGTGCACAGAACAGCCCCCCCACAATAAATTATCATCTACACCCAAACACTGATAGTGGCAAGGTAGAGAAATTCTGCTTTGTGGGACTCCTCTGGGCTTAACATGCTCCAACCCTTCACTCTTTTACATCACCTGCTGGGCCCACCCTGCAGGTCTCAGTGAGGAGGGCTAAGGAGCCAGAACAGAAAAATTAGATTCTGTCCTGATGAGGTAAGGATGAAAATAATGATAAGAAGCCTGATGTGGCTGTGGCCTCCATGGCTTCAACTTTGCCAAGTTTCAGCTCTTCTGAAATGAAGGGGCCATTCCCCAGATGAGGTCCAATGATGCTCAGTCCCCTTGTTTTAGGCCTTAGCTTGTAAACGATGGGGCCAGGCTCAAGGCAGAGATGAAGCTGTCTCTTGGACCTGGTTCCTCAGCTCTCCCTTTGCTTTTGTGAGCCAACCCACAACCTTTCTGTGATTCATGATGTGGTCTTTAGCTGGAATCTACTGCTGCCAGCAACCACAGAATGCAGGTTGTAGGCTCTCCGCTGTGGAAGGACCACCGGAAACTGCTGTCCAGGAAATCAGGCAGGATTGGTAGACACTAAAAGGTTGCAGGAAACAAGAGGCAAAGTCTGGGGAGGTAACATAGGATAAATCCAAGAGACAGCCACTGTCTCAGCAGGTGTCTCTACTGAACAGGGTCAAGTCCAAGCCCAGGGCAGAAAAACTTGGCAGCTGAGTGTCATGGAGGGGGTACAAATCTCAGAGGTGAAAACACCTCATTAGTCATAACCATCAATTAGTGCATGCATGCACCCATTCATTCTTTCAGAAAATATGTATTGAGGTAGGATTTAGGCATCATGCAATGCAGATGGCCTCTGTCCTCATGGAAATGAAAAGCGCATTCTGGGGCTTCCAGCTGTTTGATCGCAAGCAAGTTTGATCTCTGAGTTTCCTCCTCAAAAACTGGGGTGGAAATGTCTATCTTGCAAGAGGTAATGTGAAGATTAAATGAGACCGCCTCAGCACAGGCCTGACTCAGATCCTCAGTAAATGTTTCCCTAATTCCATCCTCCCCTTCCTTTCTCCCACGGGGTCCATGGGTCTCTTAGATGATTTCTGTAGCTCACTGAGGCAAGATCAGATCTTGGGGCTACCTTCTAGCTCTAATCATGTCACAAAAGTCCTCTTGTTCTACAGAACCAATTCTCCCCTACGAGGTTGGAAGGCTTCTTGGGGACCTCAGCATCCCTTAAGAAACAGCACCCTGAGAAGTGGATGTGGCTCAAGTGGGTGGGTTCCCGTTTACCATATGGGAGGCCCCGGGTTCGATTCCTGGGGCCTCCTGGTGAGGGCAAGGCGGCCCAAGCAGCATGGTGAGCTGAAGCCCGTGCAGTGCGGTGAGCTGACGGCCTGTGCAGTGTGGTGAGCTGATACAAGATGATGCAACAAAGAGAGACAAGCAGACACAGAAAAACACACAGCAAATGGACACAGCGAGCACAAGCAGCAAAGGAGGCATAAATAAATAAAAAAAATAAATCTTAAAAAAAAGGAAGAACCACGCGGAACAGCCCACCAATCAGCAGCAAGCAGGCCCGAGACGCAGGAGGCTGTGAGCTTCCACGGCAGTCCTGCGCCTTCCTCTGTCTTCTAAATTCTAATTTGACTTGCTAACCCCCCCCACCCCCCAGGGGCATCAAGCAAAAGCATATTCCCAGCTGTTTGGGGGGCGGGCACCCTCTCTCACTCAGGGTACAATCAGGCACTGATTAAGCACCCGGGGTGTGCACAGTGATAAACTGTTATTTCTAGCTCCCACTGCTGAAACCCTCGTGGCCCTCTAACAGATGGTCTTCAAGAAGGAGCTTGGCACGTGCAGATGTGTCTATCTGGATGTGGGTGCCTACTCACCAAGTTTGTACCACATATCACGGATGGAGAAGCCAATTAACCGTCTCATGTCCCCGTACCTAGGAGGAACAAAAACACCTGCTTCATCTCAGAGAATCTTATGAGACCTGCCCTCTTTAGGAAATCCCAAAATGCAACCTACTTATTCAGGATTTTGTTGTACTTGGCATGCGAGAGCTGTTCCAGCTGCAGAGAATCCTGAGTGATAAAAGCCACCGCCAGATGAAAATAGTTGTTCCACAGCTGTAAATGAAAGAGTAGAAAACAGTCATGGAGAGGGTCTGAAGTGAGAAGGCATACGAAATGCTGGGCATTGTGAATAATTTATGAAGGTGGCAGAAGACAGAGGCAGAACTGATTTAATTGTGTGCGCCGCAATTTCCTAACGGGCACTGACTCTGAAATTAACATCCAGGCCAAAGTGGCGGAACTACGTGCTGATCCGGTCTTCTCTCTGAAAATGTGATGTAGACGGGGAGGAGGAGTTTAGGTCTGTGTTTTTTTTTTCTGGTTTTGTTTTTTGTTTTGAAAGGCCAGTAACTCATCCCAGCAAGGTGCCCTGCTGAGCTGGTACCCTGGAATTTGAGGTAAGGTAGTTCTGGGACTCAGCAGCCTTCCTAGAAGGCATCCCTAATTCACCCCCAGCTCAGCAGACCGCCTGCAATGCATTCACTCTAAGAATAGTATGTCTTCTCCTTTCCGTTGGCGCAAGGGTTTCAAAGTGTAACCCCCAGACCAGAGGCAGCAGCATCTAAGGGGGACTTGCTAGAAATGCACATCCTCAGGCATCACCCCAGAACCGCTGGGGGTGGGGGCTGCCATCTCTGTGTTAACAAGCCCTCCAGGGGATCCTGAGGACCACTGGGGGCCTCCTTTATATGCAGGCTGGTCATAACTTGACCTCTACACAAACTATCAGTGCTAAATGTAAGGGACACATACTGGAACCCACCCCACCGGCCTGTGGTGAAATAAAACAGGTAAAGTGCTCAACAGAGTGCCTGGCACATAGAGAGGCCTCAAAAATGTTAGCCATGGGGAGCGGATGTAGCTCAAGTGGTTGAGTCCCTGCTTCCCAAGTACAGGGTCTTGGGTTTGATCCCCAGTATCTCCTAAAAAACAAACAAACAAAAAACCCAAACTCTCATTGGAGAGTGGATGTAGCGCAAGTGTTTGAGTGCCTGTTTCCCATCTACGAGGTCCTGGGTTCGATCCCCAGTTCCTCCTGAAAAAACAACAACAAACAAACGAAAAATAACTTTGGGGAGCCCATGTAGCTCAGTGGTTGAGTGCTGGTTTCCCACATATGAAGTCCCGGGTTCAATTCCCAGCCCTGGTACCTCATAAAAAAAAAAAAGTTAGCCACAATGATGGTGCTATGGATATGGGCTACAGAACCATATCTGGAGATTCCCAACCAAGACTTTGTAGAGTCTCAGTGGTGTAATTCTGGTACCCACTGCCAAGGGCTACTGTGAAGATTGCACAAAATGATGTGTTTAAAGGGTAGGAGACGCAGTAAGAGCTCAGAAGTACTTATTAGCCTTGTTATTGTTTCTTTTCACTATTTGAGTGGTTTCTTTGGCACCAAAGCAAATGGCAAAGCCTGGCTCCTTGGATACATGAGAGTACTCATTACAAGGTGTCAAGGCCTTAAAGGAGAAGGGGGATGGGGGGCGTGCAGATCAAAGCCACGCAATTCCAGCCCCCTTTTTTCACAGTATGGCAAGAGGAGGAGTAACATTATCTGGAGATACCACCCCGCCTTTGAGACCTTCACCCTTAACTTGAAGATGTTTGTTGGAGGCTTCAGAGGGCCAAGACTAAGAAAAAGGCAGGCCAACCCCAGATAACAGCCATTACTGCTGTGCAGAGTATGGCTTTCAAATGGGCTTATGATTCCAGTGTCAGAAAGAAGAAACATAAGCACTCCATTTTTACCACGGACCAGGCACTTTCACACACAACCTTCCTTTCAACTCTCAAACCTTGATAGCTATTATTTATTCCCATTTCACAGATGAGGAGACTGCGGCTCAGAAGGGGTAAATATATTTTGCCGAGACCACTTAGCTTGTCATATATACACCAGAGCTTGGATTTGAACCCAGGTCTTCTGATTAACATTCAGAGCTCTTTGAATGCACCATATTCGGTCTTTGGCTGAAGATTCATCTAACAAAACATTCTTGAATACCTTCTATGTGCCAATCATTATCTTAGGTGTGGAGATAGGGCAGTGGTTACACAGACAAAAACACCTGCTTTTTTGTAGCTTATATTCTGTTGAAGGAATACATTTTCCTTTACTTGAAACATTATCTCCCAGGATCCAAGGGACCAAGCTTTTGCCTGGGCGCAATGAGGCAACCTCCAGGCTTGGGGTCCTGGAAAGTCCACTTTCAACAGGGTGACCAGATGCATTTTTTTTTTTTTTTAGATACTGGGGCTGGGGATTGAACCTGGGACCTCTTATGTGAGAAGCTGGCGCTCAACCACGGAGCTACATTGGCTCCCCTGAGTTGGTTATTTTGGTTATTTCATTTGTTTGTCAGTTGTTTGTCCTTTTTTGTTTTTAGGAGGTACCGGGGACTGAACCTGGAACCTCCCATGATGGGAAGCAGGCACTCAACCGCTTGAGCCACATCCGCTCCGAGAATGCTCTTTTTTAAAACAAGTCCGATCATGCCACTCCCTTCCTCAAAGTCTTCCCAAGCGTTTCCATAACGCTTAGAATCAAGTCCCAAGCCTTTTGTTTCCGTAGTAACCTTGCTTATCCAACATACTGTGCAGGTCTCCCTCCCACTCAGTCTGTTTTCTTTCTGGCCTCACTAGCCAGATGAATCTCCTTGCCCCCTGGTGACTTAGCAGGTTCTCCAGGGTCTCACTGAGAAAATGTGCTGCTTTGGCTTGATTAAGCCCAGAGCTCACACTGACTCATGCACGTTCAAACCAAGATATGAAACAGAAAGCCAGGGAAAGAGAGAAACACAGGACATAGAAAGGATTGCTTTTAAGGTGAGAAATTTCTGATTTTCAGGGGTAGAATAAGAGTAATCTGGGCACAATAGGAAATGGAAATCTGATATAGTTGAATTGCTGTTACTTCTGAGATTAATTCCAGAAATGCCCCCCCATTCAAGAACATCTAAGACTTGCCAAATCTAGTACCTCTTCCCTACCTTTGTCCTTCAAAAATGTGTTTTCTCTGTCACCCATTCCTTCTTTTCTTTTTAATTGAGATATAAATTTCACGTACCATAAAATGTATCTGTTTAAAGTATATAATCCAATGGTTTTTAGTATTTTCACAAGGTGTGCAACATTGCCACTAATTCTAGAACATTTTCTTCTCTCCAAAAGAAAACCCATACCTACTAGCAGCCCCTCCCCATTGTCCTCTTCTCATAACCCTGGCAACCAATAATCTATTTGCTGTCTCTATGGATTTGCCTATTCTGGACTTTTCATATAAATGAAACCATAGCAATATGTGTCTTTTTGTGTCTGGCTTCTCAGCACCACGTTTCCAAGGTTCATCCATGCTGTAGCATGCATCAGAACTTAATTCCTTTTAATGACTGTATAATATTCCATTGTATGGTTATATCACATTTTGTTTATCCGTTCTTCCTTTGATAGGTATTTGGGCTGTTTCTACCTTTTGGCTATTAAGAATTATGTTGCTACAAACAGTCACAAACAAGTTTTTGTGTGATCCTATGTTTTCAGTTCTCTTGGGTATTCCCCTAGGAGTGGTCCTGATTTTCTTTTGACTTCCCTCAAGAAAGATCTTTGTGGACCATGAGACCACAGCTGTGTCTTTAGCAGCTCAAAAATGGCTCAGCTTAGCCCCTCACTCAGTTTTGTCCCTGGGGTGCAATAGGGGAATGTCTTTTGGAATTGAAGGGAGGTTGTCGTGGCTATGGGCTCTGTGCAATACTGTGAGAGAGGAGCAGGGGTCACAAGTAGACATTTCTGAGCATTCACAATGCCCTGCCCCAAACCTTCCTCGACTCTTGTTTCCAAAGGATCAGGGCCAAATGCATTAACTTGGCCTTTTAAGTCCTTGGACTCCAGTGTTTTCTCCCTCAATGAACTGCCCCGTTCCAGAGAGACTCTCTGCTCAGAACTATAGCAAGAGCATTTTGGCCTCCGGTTTTACTTGCAGTGGTTTGGACACCTGAAGCATCAGAATCCTATTTTCTATCAAAGCCCAGTTCAAGACCTACTTCTTTCAGGGAGCCTTCCCAACCCCAAAGGTCTGCTCCATCCTTTCCTAATTTAGGCAGCACTTACTGTGTGCAACCACAGGTTTGGGTCCACTCTTTCACACCTGGCCTTCGGTTCCATTCACATCTCCGTGACAGTATAGTCTAGTGGTTAAGAGCACAATTTTTGGCACTTTCAGTCCAGGGTTTGAATACTATAGTAAGTAATAGTAAGTAAGTTCTATTACTTACGAGCTGGGTCACCTTCAGCTAGCATATTTGACCTTTCTGAGCCTCATAATCCTCAACTGTAAAATGGGAAAAATAATAGTCCCTACAATAAAAGATTGTTGTAAGTGCTGGATAGAATCATTCAAGCATGAAGGCATCCCTTACGGTGGTCGGCACATGCCAAGTGCTTAGTAAATGAGTAGTGGTGGCAGCAGTGGGGGCACTAATCGTAGAGTGTTTGTCTGTTTCGTTTTCTCCAGCAGTGAGCTCCACAAGTCCAAGAGCTCTGCTCTACTTATTTGTATCCCTAATGCCATACCCAATACAATGGCTTGAATACTTGAATATTCATTGACTGATACACGGTTGTCAGTTGTTTCAAAAGGTCCCAGATTGACCTGATGGTCTTTCATGATGCCACAGTATCAGAGTAGTTAATTCAATATTATCAATGGTTGTTTAGCTTTACCTAAATTAATTCTGTTTTTGAGAGAATAAGATTCCCTGGAAATAAGAAATATAGCACTTTTGAGCTTATTTACTATGTTCTGTACTTGGTGATATTATATTAAAATCAAATTTAATTGAAAAAAAAAAAAAGGTCCCAGATTTTTCTTTCCTCCCTGTCCCAAACTGCCTGCTGGTTTTCCTGCTAGATGCCCAGCTCAGCCATCTTAAAGGAGCCCCAGGGGCTTTAGCAAACCACCAGGTCTCTTTTCCCTGGGAAAAGGGTCATCTGGTCCAACTTCCTTTCAAAGACATAAACAGTGAGGTCCAGGTAAGTTAAATGACTACTCAAAGCCATTCTGATAGTGATATGACTAGAATTTAGTTATTTTTAATTAATTTCAAAAGTTTATAAAAGTAATATACACAGGGCAAAAATTAATTAAATGATAGAAAAGATTATTTAATAAAAAGTTATTTTCCATCCTACCTTGGACTCCAGTCTAATTCTCCAGAAGAAAATACTGCTAACAATTTCTTGGTTAAACTCCCAGAAATTTTTTATGCATTGACAAATGTATGCATAGACATCTTTTTTTTTTTTTTTTTAAGTCCAGTACTTCACTTTTTTCTCTCACTAATATATCTTGCAAATTCTTTCATATTAGCATATACAGATCTGCTTCATTCTCTTTTATTGCTGCATGGAATTCTGCTATAAGGATGCACTTTAATTTTAACCAATTCCCTATTTATAGACAGTTAGCTTGACTCCAGCTTTTTTTTCCCTCTAGCAACAGTTCTGTAATCAACATCCTTGTTTATACATCTTTATGCATGAGCAACTAGAGTTGGGATTCCTAGAGTTAGAACGGCTAAGTCACAGGATATATGCAGATTTTGTTGTCTGTGGTCATTGTTTGTTTTGCTTTCCAGTGTTCTGATCCAATTACCAGCTCCAGTATTCTGAGCCTCAGTTTCCTCATCTGGAAAATGAGGATAATAGTATCCTTCTAAAGAGGGTGGTTATAAGGACCAAATGAGAAAATTGCTGCCTTGTTAACACCTACTTGGTTTTGCCATCTCAGCTCAAACATCACTTCCTGGGAAACCTCCCTAACTCACCCAGACAAAAATAGGCCCCCACGTTACTCACCCTTATTACATCCTGTTCACAGCATTTGTGACATATTTTAAACAAAATTAATTTGTTTTCTCTTTCCTCCACTGGATGTAAGCATCATGGAACCTCATCTTTTAATTCACTGTTGTATATCCAATATCTACTGTCATGCCTGACACATAGCTAGTGCTTAGTGAATATTTGTTGAATGAGTTCATTAATGAGCCAAGCAATCTGCATACATCCTGGTTTAACCATCCCAAGAAACCATGAGATTTGTGTTGTTATTCTCCCCATTTTGGAGATCAGGAAACAGACCCAGGGAGTAAAGAACTTGCCCAAAGTCACACAGCTACAATACAGCAAAGTTGGCATTTGAACCCAAGTTTCTGTTACTTCAGAACTTGTGTTCTTAACTACCTGCTTTTCTGCTAAAATGGCTTTTCTCCTTTCTTGAGTTCTTTTAGCCTTCATTGCTGGTTAAACTTTCCACTGGTTCATCTGATATCACAACATCTTTGCAGCAGAGAGCTCAAGGATTCTTAAGTCTACAAGATTGTTTCACAACGGCCTTGTGAATAAAAGTAAAGACTCAGTGCATGGCATAGTTGAAATGCATTCAGTTGGCCCTCCTCCTCCAGCAGCCCCCTCCATTCTGGGATGCTGTTGACTCTGAGAGCAGAAGGTTCCAGGTAGGGACTTAGATTAGGAATATCAGGCCTGAGGTTGTCAGAAGCAGGCAGGGCCAGGGAAGCAGTCCCCAAGGATATGTCCATCTTTCTGCCTCTTGTGCCATCCCAACATGATGCTCTGCAGGGGATGGGGATAGGGGCACTGTGGACTACTTCAGGGCTGCAATGACTGTTCCCTCTGTGTGTGTGTCTCTCTCTCACCTTTTTTGCAGTCACTGGTTACATTTCCCATTATAAAGACCAAGCTTGCCCTCATTCCTCCTCCAATGGCTAGGAATATTCTGGAAGTTTTCATCTCACAGAGTCTCCAGTGCAGGCTTAAAAATGATCCCAAGATACTACAGTAGTTGCTCCAGAAGTGCCCCAAGGTCTAGGCTGGAATTAGCACACCCAGAGCCAATTAGAGCTTCCCAAGTAAAGAGAATGATCTCAGCACCAATCAGAGAGCTGCCAAGGGCAGAAACAATTTTCCCAGAGCCAATCAGCGTTTCCTAAGTGTAACCACTGATTCCAGAGCCAATCAAAGGACCCAACAAGGAGATTCTAATCCTGCAGCCAGTCAGAGCCCATCTTAGAGCTCTCTCCAGTGTCAGTAAGAAATGGCAAGGGCAGGCAGCGCTTCCGGAGCTAGGCAGAGCTGTCCCTTGGAATTTAACAGCACCCTGTTTCCAAGAGACAGTGCAGAAGAGTGGAAAGAGCTCGGGCTTTGCAGACAGGCCTGGGGATGAGTCCCAGTGTCGCCATTTAGGATCAGGCGGCCTTAAGAGAAAAGTTAATAATTTCCAGAAGCTCAATTTATTTACAGGCAAAATGGGTCTATCCAACCTAACAGGGCTGTGATGAGGCTCCAAGTGCCTTAAGTAGGTGCCTAATAAAGGCTAGTCACTGCTTCAAAACTGAATTCACAGTGTACGAGGCTTGGATGCTAGATAATAGATTCACAGCCTTCTCTCAAGACCCCAAGATCTTCGAGGGCAGCAGAAGGGTTCTGCTTGTTTTCTGAATTCCCCAAAGCATATGGCAATAGTTTGAACCTGTAAGGACTGCTATTGAACTAAATTCCTTGTTTACTTGCATTGAAAATGCTCTCTTGCTCTTCTCTGCCCACACAAGTGGAAGCTCAACACCAATGCCCAGCATCCTGAAGAGGCCCAGGAATGCAAATCATTTTAGCCCTGAGGCAGAAAACATCATTTTTGTCATTCCCAGGTCTTGCCAGTGACAGAGTGGCACCCACAGAGCTTCTTGCCTTCTGCCCTTTGAATCATGAAACCACACTTCCGGAAATGATATTGGGGATCATCTCCCTGTGCCTCCCCTCCTCTGGATAGAGGCTGCCAAGGCCAGCAGCACTCGGTGATGGATGCTGTTCCTGCTGATAGTAAATGCATAATTAATGAAACCGTAAGAAGGAAAAAAAGTGTGTTCCAGGCAGGGTACAGAGAACGAAGCCATTTTCACACTGGATGAAGAGAAAGTAGGAGAACAAATATAAGGTTGAAAAATGATGCTGCGGCTGGGTAGTCTTAAATAAATATCTGTGGAAGTCTCATTTCAAAAGTAGACATTTTATTTTGTAAGGTTAGCCACATGCCCGGTTTACAGAATCTTGTGGGTGTGATAGCCTCAGGCAATGCTTCGGTGACCAGAAAGATGCTTCCCTACTGTCCTCTTTACCGAGGACTGACATATGAGTTCTCAGCTCTGTCATATTCAGAGCCATGGTGCTAATAATAGCAAAAATAATAACCATGATGATAATTTTAATAAGAGCTGACGTGTATTAAATGGCTACCATGTTCCAGGCGTTGTTCTAAGTGCTTTACATGAATTACTTTACTTAATCCTCACAACAATCCAATGAGATATGGACTATTAGTATCTTAGTTTAATGATGAGGGAATTAAAGCACAGAGAGGTGAAGTAATTTGCCTAAGGTCACACAGCTCATAAGCTCAAACTTTCCATGTATGAAAACTCTAGCTTCTCTGCGCATCTCTCGACGGCAGATTTTCTTTCAGAAAAATAGGCTAGTGCCTAAAAGAATGGAATGAAGGAGCTGAGCCTAGAAAAGGACCCTCTAAGACCATGAAAGGAGGGCAGGAGCTGGGAAAGCAGGTCCAAGGCTGTAATTGCCTATGACCACAGAAAGAGATGAACAGACCAGCCTGCAATTTTATGGTCCAAACACAACCTCGCTGCTGACCCCTGGGTGTGTTGCTGCAAGCTGCCTCTCCAAAAAGCAATAGGCTTATTAACTTCCCTAAACACCTGTAGCTGGAGCCTGAAGGCATCTGGGCCACATTTGGAAAAGGATAAAATGCATCCCTGATTCAAAAGAGGCAAAGTGACCTATCAAAGATTTATAAGGCAGAGAGAAACTCTAGCCTGGACCCTGCCCAGCAGGTCAGCCCAGGGCAGCATTAAGACCGTGCGTGTGGCTGTCTGTGTGCGCTCAGGTGTCAGCCACCACCCTGTGCTGGCTGTCCCACCTCTGTGCTGACGCACGGTGTGACTTCACGTTATCTACTTCACCTGCCTGGGTCTTACTTTCCGCATTCTTAGAGCAGAAATATTAATAGCAATAGCAGTAACAGCTATCCCATAGGGCGGCTGTAAGGACTGAGAAAGTCAACGCCCATAAAACATTCCCGGTGAGCTCGGGCACAGCTAAGCAGTCAATCCGTGGCAGCTACTCTTTATCATCCGTATTACTATAGATCAGTGGCTGATTTGAATGCGCCATAGTGTGAGAGAATCTTGTTCAAAGATAACGCTCATCCTTTCAGTACAACAAGTGTCGAACTTCACCGCCCCGAGGAGACCTATTAGGTGCTGGCCACAGGGCAGACTCAGTGAGCACAGGGTCTCTGCACTCGTGAAACTTATATTCTACTGGAGGAAAGAGAAAAACGGAATGCGTATGTATAGATAAATGAGGAAGATAATTTCAGATAGCAGTTGGTGCTGCCTATCTGATGGCAACAAGGAAATGAGGGGATACGAAATGACAATGGCAACCGCGGAGAGAGGAGCCAGGGAAGGTCTCTTTAAGGAGGAAGCATTTGAATGGACATTGGTGAATTGTCCCAACAAGCACCTTGGCATGTTCCAGGTTTGGAATAACCCTCTAGAGTAGAATGGTGAGGTGTGGTTAGCATTTTACAGATGAGTAACTGAGGCATGGCTACACAACAGACCTCGCCTGAGGGTCCTCAGTGGTCAGAGGCCAGGGCCCAGACGGCAGCTGAACACCTCAGACAAGCAGGCAGACAAAACCGAGTTACTTTCAGTTCTGCATCCTCCCCCTCTGAGGCTGCCCTGGATGGGGGAGGCTGGGCTCGGCTTCGGGGTTCTTCTCAACTCACAGCTCCAGCCAGGGTTAGCAGTCTGGGCTTCCCCACAAGCCCTTTGAAAGGTTGGTTCTTCTTGGGCCTAGACCTTCAGGAGATGTGTCCCTCCCCGTGCCCCTATTCCCGCAGAGGCCTCGCGTCTTGGCTCAGCACTGAAAGTGACTTTTGGAGGAATCAGGTAGCCACAGAGATATTCTTAGGAGTTTTATTGTAAATCATTTCTCAGTGTCTACGAGTGGTTGCTTTTCTAGGCTCCAGTGAACAGAAAAGTAAGTAAATGTGGTACATTTTTTAAAAGGTGGCACCCACTCTGCCAATGAATGAATGCAAGTGTCCTCTTTAGCACAAGATCCATTGCTCAATCATATTTGCATATGCTGCTTCGTTAATGACTATTTAATGGAGGGCCAAGTGGTGGCACCAAATCCTGAACCCTTCCCTCCCTGCCCCCACCCCTCTGCGTAAACCCCCAGAGGCTGCGGCACAGCTGGCCCACACAGTGGGAGCTGTGTGACGGAGTGGCCGGCCCTAGAGGCCACGGCAGCCTGCCAGAGGGGACCCCACACTCACCTGGAACTCAAAGTTCGTGTGTTCCAGGAACTTCTGGTTCATGGTTTCTGCGAACTTGTTGATAGCTCTCAGGAAGACCCTGGAAGAGGAGAGAAGGTCACGCAGCCATCTGTACGTGCTGCCTCATGCACCCCACTCTCGTGCTCCAGTCGAAAGTTCCCTCTCCCACTCTTAGAGAGGGGCTCAGAGACCAAATGCTGATTGGAAAGGTCAGCTCACCCACATTAACACCTGCTTACACTCCAGACTAGGGGCCACGTTGGCCTTGCAAGAATTCAAGAGCTGTCTGACTTCCTTTTGAAAATTTTTATCGGCGTTTTTGTCATCTACTTTTAAAAAATATTACATACAGGCTTATGGCAGAAAATTCACGCCATCCAGAAAAATATAAAGAGAAATCGCCCCCTCCTAAAACAAACAACACACCTTCCAATCCCATCATCCAGAGAAAACCATCCTCAACATTTTGATGAACATAAGGCTCAGATATATATGCAGGAATGATATTTTAAAGATATCGTTTTGATAAATGGGGTCATACGATTAAATGCTGTTTCACACACTGCCTCTTGTACTCAACAACTAATTGTGGCATTCCTTCCATGCCAGTGAATACAGATAAACATCACCTTTTTAATCACTGTAGAGTGTTCCACTGTATGGAAGTAACCCTATCAATCAGTTCTTATTGATGGATCTTTATGCTGTTTCTCAGCTTTTTCTGTTATCAACAATTTTCTAGTGATCACCCTTCTACATAAACTCTGTGCTTCTTATATACACCCTCTTCCCCAGATTTCTCTCCAAGTGGTAATACTGGTCAAACGTTACGCACATTCAACATCTTGGTATCTGTGGTTAAATTGTGTTCCTTATTAAATGCCTTCCCATCCTTCTCTTCCTCTTCTTCCTCACTGCCAAGCCCTACTAACCGGGCTTGCAGCCTCCTATCTAGTGCGCCTTCACTTTAAGAGGTAAAACAGCTTCACTCTTGTCAATCACCTACTTCGATGATGCCACCCTGCCCCCACTGTCCACAGAGTAAGTCCAAATTCTTCCTCTTGACCGTCAAAGCCCTCCACGATTGGACCCCAACTCTCCTTTCCAGGCTCATTTCTTGCTATTATCTTATGGTTCTGGTTGTTTCCCAAGTACACGACCCTGTTTGTTCTTTGTATAGAAAGTCCCTGACCTTCTAACCTCTGAAAATAAAAACTCCCCCTAGCCTTCATGGTCTAAGTCCAAAGCTGTCTCCTTCCTGCAGTCTTCCACCTTCCCCCAGCTGTGGGGATTTCCACCACCTCTCAATCTCTGAGATCTTTTGCTGCACCATCCTCCTACCACACTTTATAGTCTAGCTACCTGTGTGCAGCCGAATCTCCTCTTCTAGACTGTGAGCTTTTTAGAGCAGGGTCTCCTGAACCTTTGTGTCCCTCAAAGGATACTCATTGCAATTTTCCTTCCTAGCATTCATCACAGTCTAGGATGATTTATTTGAGTGACTCAATAATGTCTGTCTCCTCCATTAGACTGTACTTTCCTTGGGATCAGAGGCTCCCTCTGTGATCTCATCAACTCTCCCAACTACATGCCATTGACTTCCGAATTTATGTCTCTACCGCAACCTCCGCCCTGAACTCCAGCTTGTATTCCTGCTCTCTGATCTACATCCCCATGTGACTGAGAGGCATCTCAAGCTTAATATGTCAAAAGCTAAATTACCAATAAACTGCCCCCACCACCAAAAAATCCTTTCTCTAGTCTTCCCATCTGAGTTAAGGGCAACTCCATTCTTCCAATTGCTCAGGATAAAAAGAATGAAAAACAACTTTGTTATCATCCTTGACTTTTCTCTTGCACATCCAACACCTGGTCTGTCAGCAAATCCTGTCAGTTCTACTTTCAAAATATGTCCAGTATTTGAGTACTTCTCATTACCCTCCTGCCACCAAACTGACCCAAGCCACCATCATTTCTCTCCTGGAGTTTTGCAGTAGCCTCCTAAATGTCATGTGTCCAACTGGAGCAAGTCTCCACTGTGTGTGCATGTGTGTTTGTAAAATCTTAGAGGGCAGGGGCCAGATCTTACCCATACCACTCTCTGTCATTTTCTTTTATTAACAGTGGCAATCAATAACCATTTATCAAAGGAGTGGGTAGTCTGGTGGAAACATCTATTTGGCCTACCTGGGAAATGCTGTGTGATGGTTAAGTTCATGTGTCAACTTGGCCAGGTTATAGTGCCCAGTTGTTTGGTCAAGCAAGCAGCAGTCTGACTGTTACTGTGAGGACATTTTGTGGACTTAAGTTATCAGTAAGTTGATTGCATCTATGGCTGATTACAGCTACAATCAACAGAGGAGAGTGACTTCAACAATGAGAGTAGTCTTGTCCAATCAGTTGAAGGCTTCTCCTGGGGAATTCATTGAAACTTTCATCCAAGTTCCCAGCTCACAGCCTGCCCTGAGAAATTTGGACTTGCCCATCCCCACAGTCACATGAGATTATTCTTATTTAAAAATCTCATAATATGTTCAGCTATTTCCTGTTGGTTCTGTTTCCCTAGAGAACCCTGACCAATACATGATGGAAGACTAGTCAAGGAATTGTTGATGAGAAGCTTATTGGGCAGTGATTCGGGTTGAATTCTGCTCAGGATCTTCTGAGAGACTGTATAGAATACAGCTAAGGGGTGTCCCCTCCCAGGGGCAAGGAAGCTGGGCTACTTATCCAGCCTCTCACTCATTGAAAGTTGCTCCTACAGACATCACCTATGTGGTCCTTCAGACTGCCCTGCAGGTGGATTGAGCACTCTCCTGCAGCGAGAGACAGCCCAGAAAAAGGCAGAGATGGGAAACCCCCAGGATGCACAGGAAATGCCTATTGAAACCATAGGTACACCATGGGTGGGCCAAAAGTGTGGAAAGGGTGCGTCTAGCATCTGCTACAATGGGCATTGCCCATTGGGAGCTCTGGAACAGGTCTTAAATACCACCGAAAAGCATGTTGAACAAAGAAGGCAGTTCATCTTTGTATTGGGATCACAAGACTTGGGCACTAACACACATGCAAGCATGTACACACACAAATGAGATTTCTGGCTTTGCCATTTCCCAGCTGTGTTGATTTGGAGCAAGTTAACATCCACCTCCACCATCTCAAGTCTCCTCACTTGTGACAAAACCATAATGGAACCCGTTTCACAGGGTTCCTGCAAGGTGTAATGGGCAAATGCATGGCAAGTGCTGAGCACGGTGCCTGACACACGATGACATCAGTACCAGGATAGCTAGAGCCGGTAAGATTGCTTCATTCTTTTTCCAAAGGCAAGTGTGAGAGACAAAAGCAAAATGGACACTAAGGGGTAAAAGAGCAGTCAGCAAGCAGTTTTGAGGCAAGCAGCTCCCTATGAAGGCAGAAATAAAAATCCCACAAAATCTGCCACCCCATCAAGCTGTCACATAGTGAGATGTCTTTGGTTTTGCTATTCTGTCATCTGCTAATATGCCTTTGAAAAAACATCTATATTTTCCCCTTAAAGATTAGTTATCTGATTCCCCAGATGGCAATGCATTGAGTGGCTGTCATATTATGTACAAACATCTCGAAATCTGCAATACGATACCAAAATGAGGGGTTTTACACATTCTCAGCAGGAACAAAGCTATCAGGAGTTCCAGTAACAGTCATTATTTTGGTTGTCAGCCTAAAGCTGTCTCTGGCTCTGAAAGGCAGGGCCAATGGCCAAGAATGGATGAGCCACCTATGCTGATGGTGGGGATTGGTGGTGGGTAGGGAATGGGGGGGGAGGGTGTAAAAAGTTTCCTCCCTTTCTCTGGAGCCTTCCACAACCACTCTCTAGGAATTAGAACATCGCTTAACTTTGATTTCCCATGTTTGAGTTTGGAAAGACAGACCTTTTTTTCTTTCCTTTTTGAACCCCCTTTTCTTCTTTCTCTTCCTTTGTTTAAATAATTTTGCTTAAAACCTAAGCACTTACATGTGAAAATATACTCAACTCTTTCTGTCACTAACAATGAACTTGCATTGTTGAAAACAAAGTTCATTATCAAATATCAGCCTAACCCTTCCTGCATCTCAGCTGTGATGTTTAGCAAACTATGTAAGAGCAAAAATCCCAGCCACAGTTAGCAAGAGCTAAATATGTGCCAGGCTCTGTGCTTCCTTCCTGCCTGCCTGCCTTCCATCCTCTTTCTTTCCTCCTTTCTTCCTTTCTCTCTCTCTTTCTTTTTTTAATTCATTCATTAACTCTCTGACTCTGACATTGTCTCCATTTAGAGATGGAGTTTAGGTAACTTTCCCAACATTTGGTACACATAGACCCAGGATTACAATGAAATTTTGCTGCCTGCAGAACCTATATACTTAACCCCTATGCTATTCTGTCCACAAGGAAATCTCTACAATGCTGTTTAATCCAAGCTGTGCACTTAGTTTATTAATAACAGCAATGATAGAGGTCAGGGGAGTTATCATTTATATGCCCTGTGCTAAGGGCTCTATGGACATTACTTCATTTAATTCTACAAACTGAGGTAGGTACTAATTCTCTGCCCATTTAACAGAGGAGGAAAGCGAGCCTTGGACAGGTCAAATAATCTCCCCACATTCACAAAGCGAACAGGTGGCAGAATCTGGACCTACCTCAGGTTTGTCTTTCTCTGAAGCCTTTGCCATTAACCAGTATATCCTCCTGAAGAATTGCAACAAGACATGCTCCCACTCGTGCCCACCATGCACAGAGCCCCTTCTGAGGCAGGCGGGGAGGTTAACACTTTGTTCCATATTGTCCTGCTGCCCTGACCACAGCTGACTGGGCTTGGGACTGGCACGTGGCTCCAGGTAGCTCTCTATGGGCTGGCCGGCAGCCCATGAGAGGACTGACGCAATACTGCTGCCCGTGGGAACACCCGAGGCTGGACAGTAGCGGAGCAAATCCTTTTAGGCAGTCCAAAAGCAGGGCGACCAGAGAGAATTCCACAGGCCCCAAGAGGCCAGGAGCAGAGAGGACCCAAAGAGAGGGACTTGAGTAGGGGCATAAGCAGATGACTCCCCGAGGAAGCAGAAGTAACCCAGACTCTCTCAGGTGCCGGCGCCAGCCGCCGGGTCAGATTCCTACTCGCCAGCCACGATTCAGTGCCTTGACCTTGGGCTGGTTGCCCGATCTCTATGAATCTCAGTTTTCCTAGCTGTAAAATAAGCTATGCGTGGAGATCCAATGAAGTACACTGTACGGGAAGCTCGCAGCCCAGGCCACTGGACATAGAAGTCATTAATAAATATCAATTGTTGTGGTTACAATTATCATTGATTGCCTGGCCACCTCTTAGCCCTGCAGCAGGAGGGTCCAAAGCTGACGGCACTCTGATATGCATGACAACACAGCACGAACCCACATCCACAGATTGTATAATGTGAATGAAAGAGGAATTAGGAGCAGCCCATGTCCTTTCTGGTGAGAATCCCCCAGGAAATTCTTCCTGTGGGTCATGGGATGGAGTTGATTCCACTGGTCAAACCTTGAAGATGGGAATAAAAGGGCTGATCAGGAGAAGGGAGCTCTTATTCCTTCCTTTGAGCATCAAGAAATCCATTCTTCCAGAGCCTTTAAGCTGCTTTCCTGACAACATACAAAATGCTCCATCTCCCAAGAGGGCAGAGGGAATCAGAAGATTCCCCTTCATTGTCAGGAAAGTGACACTTCCCATGTAATTCAGCATTCCAGGCAGGGATGCAGCAGGCTCTCAGAATCTGGGTTAGGTACGGATTAGGGCAATGTGGATTGGAGGAGGTGGGGACTACAGAAGGGAGGGGTCATACAAATGAAGTTAGGTTGGAAGAAGGGGAATTGGGTGTTGATTTGTCAGGGCGCTGGTGGAATCCCCATATGAGCTACTGAGCACAGCCCTGCTCAATTTCAAGTACTATGACTGTACCATGTGGCTGGTGTGGGCCTGAGACCATACTAGAACTTGAACTACAGCACTGATAAAGGTAGATGATTTGCCTCTTGTATGAATTATTTTGGATATCCCCAGACCATAGGAACATGAAAAGGAAAATATTAAATAACATTTATGGAGTGTCTGCTATGTGCCAATCTCTGTTCTAACTACCTCATACATACTACTTCAATTTAGTCCCCACACAAATGCTTTGTGAGAGGTATTTTGATTGGCCCCATTTCGTGGTGAGGAAAACTGAGTCTAGAGTGGTTAAGTAACGTGGCTGAGGTCATACAACTAGTAAATGGTGGAGGCATGGTTTGAAACCAGGCAGGCTACCTCCTAACTGCTCTGGGCTGCCCCTGGGTCGCAGCGCTGGGTCATCGCCGTGTGGGCGTACTTCCTGTCTCCCTGGCTAGGCGGCTGCCCCCTGTGTTCTGGGAACATGGCTTAATGGAGACTGCCTCCTCCCCAGAGCCCTGGTGTCTGGGGTGCTCAATAAAAATATTTGTTGGTTGATTGCATTAGAAAGGCTTTAGGGATGTATATAAATCCCTAAGCCCTCTCAAATTGTTGACTTCCCAGCTTGAGCTGCAGATAGAAGAAGAAAGAAAAGAGATGGGATCCTAGGCACAATTTATTAATTTACAACATCGCAAAGCGCTTGATCATTTAAAACTTAGCCACATCATGTAAATCAGAGCTTACTGAATGCCATATTACCAAAAAGAAAAATACACTAACAGGAAGTATTTCTTGCAGTAGACATGTCACTATGTCTTCATACACAACAGTATGCAGCTGGGGAGACATTCAAATCTGGAAAACTCCACCCCTCCTCCAACAAACAAGTAAATAAATAAGGCACGAATCACACGGCATAAGCGATAATAGAGAAATTATAAACACAAATGAATAGCAATAACATATAAATAATGATAGAGAAAGAGAGAAAGCAAGCAAGCAAGAAAGAGAGAAAGAGAGAAAGGAGAAAGAAAAAGAAAGTAATGAAAGAGAGAGGGAAGGAAGGAAGGATAGAAGGAAGGAAAGTTGTACAAAGTAACCGATAATATCATATGAATTAGTAGAGGTTGAACTGCATATTTTTGGAGAAGAAAAAAATGGTGGTGTGGGGGTTAAGGTCTGGGCTAAATCATGGTACTTATTATGTTTGCCCAAATTATGTTTGAATCTTCTACTACTATGTATGACCTTGGGCAAGTCATTTCACCTTTTAGGGCCTCAGGTTGCACATCTGTATAATACAGTTAATACAAGCCTCATTATTTTACAGGATGAAGCAGTAGAGGTTGAGGGCATGGACATTAAGTGGCAACGATGAAACAGTTATCCATTCTGTGCCTCAGTTTCCACATAAACAAAATGAAGATCATGAGGACACAGAAAATGAACAGTGATGGATCTAGGCACTTAATAAATGTCAGCTATTATAGTGTCACCCAAAACACAAAAACAGTGAGAAAAGTTCAATTGTTCCATAAATGTAAGGGATGATTATGGCCTGAAGATAAAGGAAATTCTACAAACCAAGCTAAGTACCTAAAAGCAGAAAAATAGTCATCTTTTCTGGTTGACATTACAAAATTGCTTTTGTAGTGCCAGGCTGTTTGTTGGATTCAGCAGGTAATGGTTAAGACTACAAATACTGGGAAGCAGATGTGGCTGAAGTGGTTGGGCATCCATCTACCATATGGAGCGACCCAGGTTCGATCCCTGGGACCTCCTGGTAAAAAAAAAAAAAAAAAAAAAAAAAAAAAAAAAAAAAAAGGCATGCAGGCAAGCTGGGCCCGTGCACAGCGAGCCACAGGCCTGCAAAGACGCGCAGCCACGTCTTGAGCCACGCATCAAGATGATGACGCAACAGAAGAGAGATGCAGGGGAGAACCAAGGCGAGACATGCCAAAAACCAGGAACTGAGGTGGCACAAGTGACAGAGTGCCTCTCTCCCATATCAGAGGTCCCTAGGATCAAATCCCAGTGAAACCTGGAGGACGAAAATGAGAAGAGAAGGCAAGAAACACACAGAAGATCACCCAGCAAATGGACACAGACAGCAAGCAGGGAAGGGGGGCTCATGGAACTGTACACCAAAAAGAAAAAATAAAGTCAATTAAAAAAAAAAAAAACACTACATATACTGAGTTCTTCCTAGGTATCAGGCACTGTGCTAAAGAGTAAAACATTTCATCCTCACAAAAACAAAATCCCATGAAATGAAAACTATCATTATCCCTATTTTAAAGATCAGGAAACCGAAGCTCTAGGAAAGAGGGGTGGTGGTAGAACCAAGGAGTCTCAAGCCCAGGTTATGTTTCTAAGAATCTAACATTTTTTTTTAATGTAGAGACTTAAGTACTGGATAGATCCTTAAGAGATACAAATGTTTCTATCTAGGCGAGAATTCCACTTTCTTAGGTACCTTAGAAAATGATATTCTAATTTAATTGTATAAAGAAACAAGGATTATTGTGGCATCTCTAGGGGCCTGTACTATAAAAGACTAAAGCCTGTAGCTAACTGGGATTTTAGGACGGACTTCCCTGCAAAACGCTCCCACATGGATCAGCACGTGTTTCCTCCAGCAACTGTGCAAGAGGCTGAGAAGGGGAAGCTGCCCGCTCAGGGTTTCAGTCTCTCTGAGCCCCCATTTGCTTGCCCATCCTCCATTCCTCCTCCTGGTAACGACTCCTAGATTTCCTTTTGGAGACTTATCCCCCTTGCCTCCCCACTTGCTCCTATACTCTGGGGTTTGGGTAGAACTGACCACACACTCACAGGTCTAAAAGTGGTCATGAGACCCAAGCCTGACCAAACAGCATATTTCATCCTGCTGGCCTCAGAGATTTATGGATGGGCAGGTAGCCCATGCCGAACCATTGAGGATTGGCTGGGGACTTTTACTGGGCCTTTTGAGGAAGAGGCCTTTCTATTGCGGTTGTTAATCCAACAGGATACATATCTGATACTTCTGAAACCAACTTTTTGCCACCACGGAGACAGACATCCTCTGCCTGATGAGGAAGTCAACAGAGAGAAGAGCAGAAGTAGAGACCGAGATTCCCTACGATACTGAGTACCTAGATACATCCGTGCCTGATGCTCTGGGCATTTTCCTTTAGCTCAGCCAATAAACTCTCTTTTGGTTTGGGCAAGTTTGAATTGAATTTCCTTAGAAGTCCTCATCAATAAGTATGCAAAATGGATAAACAGTTCATCAAGCACATTTCTGAATGCTAGGCTCTGTCCTAGGAACTGAAAACACAGAGATAAAAATCAGACGTAGCACTTGCCCTCAAGAAGCTCATTCTCTAGTGGGGGAAACAGTCATATGAAGAGTTAGTTATAGTACAGTGGGGTCAGTGCTATAACAAGCAGATGTATGAAAACACAGAGGAGAGAGCCCATTTTCCAACCAGCAGGGAGTTCTAGAAGGAGCCACATGGGGGGGTTACATGGTGGAGATTTTGAAGGATGCTTCCATGCTGAGTCTGGTCCAAAAGGAAGGAGAAACATCCAGGTAGAAACATAGTTCTTGCAAAGTCACAGAGGTATGAAAAGTAGATAACAATGAGAAGTTGAGTGCATCTAAAATGGAGGGTGGAGCTGAAATGATTCCTGATGTAGCTCCCAGCTGCTTCATGTATTTTGGTAAAGCACCAAGACACTATGGACCAGTGGGCAAGCAGTGAAGAGGCCCACATGCAGTTGAGGAAGCGGCTACCTCCACAATTCCAGATGACTGGACATTGACATAAAGTACGACCAACTACAAAAATAATTTTGCTCAGTGACAAATGCAAATGCAAGGCCTCTTGTTCAAAAATTATTAAGATTTTCAAGATGGCAATAGCTGAGCATGGAATCAAGCGTGGGGCCCTCCTGAGGGCCTGGCTCTGGGCGAATGCCCGGCCACATGCCCCATGAAGCTGGCTCCAACATAAAGGCCGGGGAAGGCCTGCCTTGGATCCATGACATGTCCTGGGCCTCGTTCCCACCAGCACTTTGATCATTTAAGAGCCTGTGCTATGTGGCAGGGAGACTCAGGGCAAGGCCAGCCAGCTTCACATTTCGATGCTGGGT
This sequence comes from Tolypeutes matacus, assembly GCA_026826555.1. Taxonomy (NCBI): domain Eukaryota; kingdom Metazoa; phylum Chordata; class Mammalia; order Cingulata; family Chlamyphoridae; genus Tolypeutes; species Tolypeutes matacus. Next base: position 4,614,929 of record JAKSZT010004015.1, read on the forward strand.
GGATTTTTCTGCCCCTGCCATAGCAGAGATGCACAGACCGAGACTTCTGTCTGCCTTGACAAACCTCACTTTCCCTTTGCCAGCCCCTAAGCCCCAGAGCACCGTGGGCAGGTGTGTCTATGCTGCCACATGGCTGGACGCTGAGGCACAGGTGGTGCAAGGGCAGCTTCTCAGAGGTCAGGAAAGGTCAGGGATGGAGGCAGCCTGGGGCTGCATGCATGAGAGAAATTCTCAGACTGGGTCCAGTGACACAATGATTAATATATAAATAAATGTTTATGGTCGTCTCCCTTTCCCTTCCACGGAACAGATTTCTGGCTTTGCCTCTTCAACGTCTCCCCTTCTTCCGCCCTCTAGGGCGATTTCTGTCTTTGCCAGATAATGCTTGGCTCTTGCGAGCTGGGACCAGGGCCACATGGGGTGGTTGTTTGGAAGAGGCCAGCACCTCACCTGTTCTGGACCATGCTCATGGCCATCCAGTCTCCAGGATACACATTCTTCCCGATGAGGTCCTTGAACATGATGAACGTCTCCATCAAGAAGTCCTGAAACAGTAAAGCAAAACACGCCCGTCATCCTGTTTGGCAGGGACAGACTGTGCCCATATCTCCTTGGCTCTCTGCAATTTTTCTTTATTATTTTGAGGGTGGGGGAAGGGACAGAAGGAAGGGGTACGGTCTTTCATGAAGCAAACCCATTAAAACCAATAGCAGTGGACTTTCCATGGAAGCTAAAAGTCGGTCTCCGGGAGGCTGTTTTTACAAATGTAAATGGACGATGAATATGAAATGTGCAAATGCTCTTAAAATAAAGCACTATTAATTCTGTCTTGGGGAGTAAAGGAGCAAATGCATTCACTGATGTGGCAATTTTACAATAATCTTTCCAAATATGTATTTGAGAAGGAGATAACCAACACAATAAGAAAGCATCTCAGGTCACTGAGCAAACAAACTATTATTGAAATGAACATCTAATTAGCAGTACTGTAAATATAGCTAATTCGTACATCAAAAACACGCACATGGGCAGATTAGATGAAACACAACTACAGGAATTCTCCTTCTCGCCTTTGAAGAGTTTCAAAGAGGACCTTAATATACTACATCAGATTTTGCAGTGGGCTAACCTTTTTCTCCATCCTTGGAGAACACATATTGCATGGCAAGCACAGGCACCATAGACCAGCTCCATTGGCCCTGAGATCCTTCTGGGCTGGAGGAAATGTAGGTAAAATTTAAAAGCTAGAGGGAACCTGTTCCCTTTAAGCCAGCGGTTTTCAAAGTATTTTACCAGCAGAATCCTGTGTTAAAAGGAAATCTGGCTTGGAACTCAATATATAAAAACATAAAATAGATAAAAGTAGAACAGCTCTGGTTAAAATGTGTTTGTGTGCATGAATGTTTCTAGTAGAGGATAGTGAGGTTGGGAGGAACATGATTTGAAAATCAGTGATTTAAACTAAACTGCAGAATTCTGGAAATGGGATTGTTTCCTTTCCAGCAATCTTAGCTTCTAGGGAAAATTACCTCAATGCTTTAATTCCCAGTCTTCATGTCAGCAGAATGGGGATAACCTCTACCTCACAGGGTGACTGTGGGAATTGAAAGGACGCTGTCTGTATGATGCTTAGCACAGAACCTGTCCCACTGTGAGTCCTCGGTGATGATGATGGTGAGCGTTATTACTCATCCTTGATGTCACCCAGGGAAGTGGGGAACAGGACACAGGCACATCTCCTCCCACTATGGGAATAGAAAAGGGCCCTGGCTCATAGTTGGAGAGCCTGGCTTCTGAATGAGAAGATGTCACATGGTGTCAGGGTTAGAGCAGAGGTTCAAGTCCTAGTTCTGCCACATCCTGGCTATGCAGCCTGGAGCAAGCAGACTGCAGACTTGTGAAATGTGACTCCTAACATTTATGTCATGGTCACACGGTTGTGAGTATTGCATAGGAAAATGAATGTGTTCAATAAATAAGAACTCCCTTTCCTTCCATAGAGGATCAAAAACTAGGAATGTGGTCTTTCTATTTCCATGTCCCAAGACAGAGAATTTCAGGGGCGGGAAGAACCTTGGTTATTTAGCCTTCTTTGTATTTTTTTGTATCTCCAGAAAAGAGTTCAATTTCTTGCCAGTCCTAATCCAATGGGGAGATTGTCTCACTGCTAAACGGATGGAATAGGACATTGGCTTCCTAAGGATCCCCTTTTCATGGGGTGCTCGCTGAGGCTGGTCCAACTCTGGTGTCCTTTGGTCCTGCCAAAAAGAGTCGAGAGAGAGCCCTGGCAGCAGGATTCCTGGACCTGGCCGTAGAAAGAGGACGATGACGAAGGCTGGAGCCAGGCTGGCCGGTGGCTGGCTGACCACACTGAGGGCAAAGGGTGCTCTGTGACACCCACACACAGCCTGGGCTGGGCTTAATCGTGATGAAATCATCTGCTGCAGAGATGAGAATCCACAGGCCACAGGCAGACAGTTCTGGAGAAAACAAATCTTGAGAGTCGGGAGCAGCAGGGGGCTCAGAGGCCAACTTCCCCTAATGATTTGTTATTATAATAAAAGCAATATTTTACTGGAAACTTGACTGGCACTATGCTCTCATTTAACCCCTTAACAACCTGTGACATAAATGATATTATCCCCACCCTACTGATGGGGAAACTGAGGTTCAAGAGATGTTAACTTGCCCATGGTCCCACAGCCAGTGACAAACTGTGAGTTAAAACCCAGGACTGTGTGACTTTGACACTCATGCCCTGGAGCCCCCAAATGCCCATCATTCATCAGCAGATATTTGTTGTGGCACATCTAAGCTGTTCTAGGCATTCAGGTCTCATCTCCGACAAGGACTAGAGACATATGCCAGCAGTGAGCTATGGAAGGGTAAATGGAAATGAGAAATAGGGCATCAGGCTCTCGTGTTTGTAAACTTAGACATGCACATACTCAAGGTCTTGTGGGAAGAGGTTAAAAGCTCCCACTTGCTCTAAAGTCCTGAGAACCCCAAGTACACTGCGTCTGCCCCACCCTGTCCCCTAGCATCCTGCAGACTCACCACAAGTTCAGAGCTGGTTTGGAAGGTCTCAATGTAGAAGGAATAATGCTGGTCGCCCATCTGGTGTAAGATGGCTGTCATGCATGCCACAAAGTGACTCTGTAAGAAAGAAAGAACAGACGCCATGTGTATTGGGTTGATTTGTCTCTCCCAATAGGATATGTTCAATCTCTAACACCTGGCACCTGTGAATGTGGCCTTACATGGAAATAGGGTCTTAGCAGAGAAAATCAAGTCAAGATGAGGTCATTCTAAATTAGAGTGGGCCCTAAATCCAATGACTGGTTTCCTCATAAATAAAGGGAAATTTGGACAAAGAAACACAGAGAAGAAAGCCATGTGACGACGGAGGCTGAAACTGGAGTGCTGCAGCAGTAAGCCAAAGAATGCCAAGGATTGATGAGAGCCACTGGGTGCTGGAAGATTCCTTAGAGCAGGGGTTCTTAACAAGGGGTCCGTGAGCTTGAATTGAAATTCATAAATTATTATTCTTGTGGGTACGTTCTGGTGCAGGTGTGATATATTTATTAAATAATACACAGTAAGTGTGCACTTAGTAAGGGGTCCGTGGTATTCACCTGACTAGCAAAGGAGTCTGTGGAACAAAAAAGGTCAAGAACCCCTCCCTAGAGCCTTCAGAGTAAGTATGGCCCTGCTGACACCTTGATTTCAGATTTTTAGACTCCAGAACTGTGAGAGAAAAATTTTCTGTTGTTTCAAGTGACCAGATTTGTGGTACTTTTGTTTTGTTTTCATTTTCCATATATAAACTTTATTTTTAAAGAAGTTTTAGATTACACAAAAGTTACATAAAAAATGTGGGGGATTCCCATATACCTTACTGCCTCCACCTCTCACATTTTCCCCTGTTAATAACTACTTACATTAGTTACATCATTTGTTACATTATTTGTTAACAAATGATGAACAAATATTGAAGCATTGCTACTAACCATGGTCTAAAGTTTACATTATGGTTTACATTTTGCACCGCACAATTTTATAGGTTTTGACAAAATGTATAATGGCTTGTATCATACAGAATAATTCCAATGTGCCAAATGTGCTGGTTTTTTAAGGTTGCCTGAGGAAACTAACACACCATGAAACAGTGGAGAGAGAACTATGAAATTCATCCTCTCTGTTTCTTGACTTCAAGCTGGAAGACATTCCAACCATCCCAGGTAAGGAGAGAAAGCTCCCTTTCCCCCCCTGCCCTAGGGATGATGAATCTCTCTGCCAGATCAGCATTGAAATCTTCCCTATAAGGCAATGTCTCCATATGACTCATTCACCTAATGAGTTTTTACTGAGCACCTACTATGTGTGTTAAAAAGTGTAATGAATATGAAAAAACACATGCTGCATTTTCCCAGCTTACAGGTTTGCAGGTTTTTTACAGTGTTGGGGAAACAGCTCTGACCACCCCAGGAAGCCCCTTCTCGCCTTATTCCACGGAAGCCATTTGGGTACTTGAATGCTTCTTGAGTGCACCTTCCAAAATGTGGCTCCTCGAAACATGGATTTTCATTTAAATAAAGGAACAGGAGCGGCTACCTAATTTATGGCTGTCCATGCAATACGCAGGGCCCTTGTTAAAAAGCATTTAGAATTTCGAGATGGTGATAGCAGAGCATGGATGAAGTGGCCCTGCCTGCCAGCGAGCAGCCCAGTTTGCACACCCTACATGTTTAGGAAACACTCCAAGCCGGCCCAGAGTTTCGAGCTGGCACCTCGGGCAAAAACAGCCAATGACACTTTGTTGATGGGAATCTGCAGCCTCTACTCTGGGCCGAGCCTCTTTGGACATCCAGGGAGTAAAATCCTCTCTCCTGCTCAGGCCCCCAGGGGGTGGTGGTGAGTTCCTAAAAATTCTTAAGTCCCTTTCAAACCAGACAGAACCTCATCGCGGCTAAGTTAACAAGGTCCCGCTTAAACCAAGAAATGATTCTTCTTATTGTTTATACCTCCGGCCAGCCTGAATGCAAGAAAGGAGAAATCCTCGAGTTTGACGGAGTGTGTGTGTATTTACGTGTGTGTGCACGCGCGTTGTCTTTACCCCATCTCCTCGCTCTCTCCCTTAAAGAATTCCACCTGTGGCCACTAGAGGGCTTTTCTCCTCACATGGTAACTGCTGTGCAGTTTGTTCGGCTTTTTATTTATTCCTACGTGAGCAGACCCACTACACTTCTTGCATATAAACAGTGAAAATTACAATATAAAGGACTTATTATCCCTTCTTTTGGAGTAATCCTGCTGCTAGTCAAAGCCTGGCTTGTTTTGCAAGAGAAAGGGGACATCCTCTGTGGGTGATTCCACTGCTTCAAGGTAAGGGATTTGTGTAGGTTTTATTTTTTTTTTGTGATCGAGGATCCTCTAAGAGAACATGCTATCATCTCTTTGACAGCAGTTTACTTTTAAATCCTTGGTGCTGGCATTGTGAGCTTGTGTGTGTGTCTGTGTGTGTGTGTGCATGGTGGTGTGTGGTGGAAAATCCACCATTGTCAGAACTGTAGGCTGCCCCAAATGCATAGATACGGAATGTTTGTTATTTCCAATGGCTTGATTTGAAAGAGAAAGGGGGGGAAAGCAAAAAACAAACCTCAGAGCTCAAGTTGGCTGGTATCACCTTGAAAAGGTTGCGTTATCTTAAGCCTTGTTTAGAGAAACTTCCATGCTTCATTTAAAAAGAAAAATAGGGGATTCTAGTCCCCCACTTAGAGAGAGTGACCATTTTATGAAAGAAACCCATTATCTTTTTTATAAGGAGTTGGTCAGCATGTTATAGTTCACAGATCAATCAAAATTACTTTTACCTGCTTGTTAATTTCTTCATTTTAACTACCACATAGAAAAACCCAGCTGGGTGCCTTTTAGTACAATTCATAGTGCAATGTGAAGGAAGTTTGGACAAGTTACCTGCCTTTGGCTGTTAATGAAAAATGACAGTGTTTTACTTCTGACCAAAGGATCCGTGTTTTTTTTTTCCTACGATGGTGTCTAGCCCAGTTTGGTATTGAGTCTGTCAGAAATCACACCAATGTGACTGATGAATACATGGAATGGAATGAGGCACCAGCAGTAGGTTCATATTCAGAAAAGGCTGCTGTGATATAAATTGGGGCGGGGGTCCTCTGTCATACGATGACAGAACAATGGAATAACATTTTGCTTATCCTCAATATGGCAATCCACCTCTTTGCCTCCTGTCCCCTCCCCTTTATAAGTTTGAAACCTTACTTCCACATCCACCATATTTCAAATTTTTAGAAAGAGATATGGGGATTGGGGTGGGAGTGATGATCAGACTGCATTCGTCCTAGCAACTCAGATACTCCTAGCACCGACATTGCTCAAACTTTATAGTGTCAAAGCTGAAACTCCCAGCCCTGCCAACAGCATGGAAGAGCCTGAATCTGCATGGGGAGCAGAGGGCTGGAGGGAATCCCCCTGAAGTCCAGGCTAGTGAGAATCCCCCTCTTCCTATTCCCAGCAAGAAAATTTGCAATAGACATATATTTACTACCAAGGCATGAGGCAGCCACTCATCCATACCCAAGCAGCATGCCAGATGCCTGGATGGGAAATTGCTTCTTTAAACAGAATACCCGGGGGACCTGCATATTAAGTTCCAGAGAGAAATGGTATCCAAGATGCTGGCAAAAAGCAGGCAGAGTCACCTGGGCTCCATTCAGGGTGGTTTAAAATGTAGCTAATGAATCTCAGCATGAAGAGACAATTTGAAACTAGGTCAAATGTGTAAAAATAAGTGCAATCATCAGAGGCACTTGGCTGACGAGGGGCTACTTAATGCCATGAATGGCAGGGCTTATCTGCCGTATAGAACCCTCTTCAGCCATTTGCGACAGTCAATCCTCTTAATAAGTTCAGTCCATCAGTATGTAGGAAGGTCTTGCACACCTGGGAGAGAGCTGGAGCACCAAAGGAAAACAAGCAGGGTCTCTAAACTGTGTGATGGCAAAAGAGAAACCCAATATTGTGTGATCAAAATTAATTAGGTGGGACAGTAGGTGATTATGATCAGGAGAGTAGCTCTCCTAAAATCTTTCCACTCCTCTGCATAAAATAATGATGATGATGATGACAATGACAACAATGATAATCCCTATAGTTTTGGTGCACAGTGTTCAACTTACACATATTTAACCACCTTGAATGCAAACACACCTATACACACAGTCCGGTCCCTTGCAGTGCTGAGTGAACCAAGGAAGGGGCTGTCCATTTGCCCTGCCCTGGAGAACAAACAAAATAGGGGAGAGGGGCCAGGCTGCTGCTTCTGGGTCCCCCACTCACCTGAGATTAGTGGGAGAGAGGAGATTGCAGAGGGAGGGAAATAGCCAACTTCCGGAGCTTGCTCCCTAAATGCCAACATTACTATGCGATACCAGCTGGTGACACGTTGCTATAGTAACTTCAAATAATGTGCACGACTGAAATAAAATAAAATATAGAAAACGCCAAGGAGAGGAGATAAAGGAAAGTTTGCATGCCGAGGGAGGCTCCCAGGGAGATGAAAAGTTCTTTCTACCGGCTGTCTATTTCCTTTGGAGACTAAGAGTGGCCAAATTCCCCATTCACCCTCAGGTGTGCCATGGGGTTATATAACAGACTTTATTCTCAGATGGAATCGGTGCTGTCTGTGCGATGAATCCAGGAGTAAGGGTGGGAGGCCAGGGTGTCAGGGAAAACAGGGACTCTAAAACCATTTCTTAGAGCTTTGCCAGACAGTTCAGAGCTGTAATTTAGAGCAATCTTTAGTGGGGGAGTAAGGTGTACATTCTGTCTTTGCAACTATCAAGTTTTGGGTACTGTGCTAGGCACTAGGGGTACAGCAGATAGTAAGGCAGATAAGTGTTCTAAAGAGCTTATTTCCAGGGAAGCAGATGTAGCTCAAGTGGTTGAGCACCTGCTTCCCATGTACAAGGTCTCTGGTTCAATCCCTGGTACCTCCTAAAAAAAAAAAAACAGAGCTTATATCCAGTTCTGCCAGAGTGTAGGTGGGGAGTGGGGGCCTAGGAGCCAAACAGCTTGAGTTCAAATCCCAGTCTACCTCTTACTAGTTGCATGACCTTGGGCAGGGTCTTGTGCCTCAGTTTCCTCATCTGTAAAAGGGTATAAAATATTCCCCACCTCATATGGTTGGTGAGGAGTAACATTAGAAAATCTGAGTAAAGCACTTAGAATATAGAACGCCTCCGATAGATATCAGGTGTTGCTGCTGTAGTTGATGCTGTTGACTCTACCCGGAGAAAACATGTGGATAAGCTAGGTGAGCCTCCTGACCTAGACAGAGGAAATGATGACTCTGCCTCCCCGTGACTGACTGCAGATACAGCAAGTCTTCCCAGTCACAGCTCGGGAAAAACAGCTAGGTGCCCTTCGACCTTGAGCATACCTTTGGTTAGAGAACATACCCAAAGTCTGGCTCTTTGTTAAATCCAGTAAGTGTCTCTTGGACCAGAGCATGTTGGGAGATTTCTTTTATTCAAGGACAATTGCCTGCAGGTAGAAAGAGTAACAAAGGTGCCCAAATCGTTCAAAAGCATGAAATACAGCTGTCTTCATGGACAACGCAGTTTCTCCGCTGTTTGGCTTTAGGAAGTGCCTGTCTCTGCGAAGTGACATTCTCTGGCTTACCCAGGGAATCCTGCCATGTGATAGAGTAAACCGAGTCACCTGCCTTCACGGAGAAGGTTCCTGATGGGCCCGGGACCAGGGGGCCGTGAGGTCTGCTTCATGTCTAAGGCACAACGTCGCAGAAAAACAGAAAGACGCCACTTGGATGGTGTCGACTCTTGGCTGCCCCCTGACATGCTCCACCTGCACAACATGGAAATTCTGGTGGAGGTGGCTGTGTACACTGCTGCCTGCCACTGTGGGCATCAATGATAGATCAGCTCCTGAGCAAAAATGAGGGCCAGAACTGCAGGCATGGAATCTCTCCAGAGCAGAAAGGAGCAGAAAGGGAGGGGTGACAAGGCTGCTTTGAATCAAGGCAAGAAGAGAAGGCTGAATTGGTCACACACGCTTCCTTTTCAACGAACACCGTCTGATCCTGGTTGGAGCCTCCGTATGTGGTTCTATATTGTGAAGTCACTTTAAATCTTCCAAAGGACACACTGGGATTTTCAGTCACCAGGGGAAGTAGTAGGCGAGCGACATCCATTCACTCATTCCTCGCGCCAAGTACCCTACATTTACTGTCTCACCAACTTGTCTTAATAGCACCATGAGGTCAGTTTTATTTCCATTTTACCGCAGAGGAAAGTGAGATCCATGGAGATCAAGCAGCCGGCCTAAATCAGACATTTAGTATGTGTTCGGGTAGTAATTAAAATCTGGGTCTTTTTGGCTCTAAAATCTGTATTATTTTCATAAACCCACCACGTCTCCCATGTCATGACTGCTTGCTCCATTCATTCATTGCTGTAAATTGCCAGAATCTAGAACAGAACCTGCTCATAGGAGGGGCTCAATAAATATTTTATGATGAGCAGGAAATTTATGGTTTTTGTCATAAACTAAAAGAATATCACAGTAACCCCTACAAACTCTGAAAAAATAGGTCAAGTGTTGTTGATTACCTTTGCTTTAGAAGAAGCAAGCAATGAAAGAATCTGTGTTCTAACTATGAGCATGCTACACATACAATTATATTTCCACAAGGCAGAGTAAGATAACTCATTAACACATTCATTGACTCAGCAACTCTTTCTTGAGCAGCTAGTATGATCCAGGCAGGGTTCTAGGTGCTGGGGATACAGCCATGACCAAACCTAACAACAGCTTGCTCTTAAAGGGCTCATATCCCAGCTGGGTGGAGGGGCAGGGATGAGGGGAACACACCACAAATAAGTGAATACATAAGGGAGATAATTTTAGACAGTGATCCATGCTACTAATAAAATATCACAAAGCAAGGGGATAGAGATGGAGTGGAAAGGGAGCTAATTTTGATAGGGTAGACAGAGGTGGCCTCTTTGAAGAGCTAACGTTTGAGTGGAGACCTGAATGATGAGAGATGGTCATGCAAAAGTCTGGGAGAACTGCAATCTGGGGCAAGTCAACAGTAGATGCAAAGACCCTAAAGAGGGAATGTGCTTGGAGTGTTAGAGGAACTGAACGAAGGCCAGCATGGCTGCGAGGTTGGAACGAGGGAGGGTGAAAATTTGCTCTCTACTCAGAGAGACAGGTGGGGACCAGATCCCGGGGGCCTTTGGGGGCCATGAGTGAGAGCTTGGCTTTTCTTCTAAGCGCAAAGGGAAGCCACTGTTTAGGGTTTTTTGGAAGCTTGCTCTGGCTGCTGTGTTTCAGGAACTCCTTCTTCCAAGAAGCCCACACAAGCCCATCTTCAAGGCACTAAGCCTGGAATTGTTCCCAGGGTCGTGGGTCCATGAAAAGCACAAATTATGTTTTCATTGTTGACTCTGCTGTATTCCTGGTGGTGTCATCTCCCCTCAGCCAGAGTTTCTCACTAACTGATTATGTTATAGCGGACCCTGGCGCGCCTTCAGCAGGAGTGGCTGTGGACTCCAGTTTTACGTTGGTTCCAGTTGTCTTTGAGTTGAGTGGGTTTGTCTCCCTGTCTTTCTCAGCTGAATGAACAGGAGGCTGCTCCAGACAGCTTCCGGTCTCTCATTAAAACCATTCAAGCCTGTAGGACCTGAACAAGCCCACTTGCCAGGAGAGGGGCTCTCATTCAGGATACCCCAGCTTTTAAATGAACAGACGATAATTTTTCTAAATGTTTCTAATTATGCCCATGGAGATGTGGGTGGGAAGGTTCACAGATATGATTGTGCAAAGAACAGTTTGCGAAACAAGGATTTATTCTCGGCACACACTGATGATGGTCTTCCAACCTTCACGCTGAACATCCCTGTGATCGCTGTACAAAAAGGTCTGTTTTGAGTCTTTTTTGACTCATATGTTGCCGGTCAGGTGCCAGTCAGGACCTAGGTCCATGAAAACGGTGCCGCGGATGAGAAAGAAAGAATAAGACAAGAAAAGAAACTGGGATCAGGGGACTCTCTGTCCGATATGGATAGATGGGTGTGATATTGTCCTCGGCTCACACCTCCTTGAGCTCTGGATGAGTATCCTAAGCAGATCCTCACTTTCTCCTGCAGACATTTGCAATCAGGTTAAAACGACACCAACATCAATCCTCATTGAGAAAAGGGGTCCCAGAAGACTGTTACGTTTCAAGCAGGAGGTATTGTGAACTAGATGATACCTACCATTTAAAGGGCTGAGTATGTGCCAGGCATTGTACTAAGCCCTCTATTTCTCCATATGTAAGGGCTTTAAATAGGGTTGGGGCAAGGGACAAAAAGAACTGGAAGAAAGAGAGCTAATCTTAGTTGGACATTTATGTGTCAGGCACCTGGCTGAAAACTATGCTGAAGGTGATAGCCAAATACTGCACATGCTTCATCTCATTTATCTTCACATCACAACATGCAGAAGTAGATGTTAGTAATACCATTTGTATTTTACAGATGAGGAAACCAAGAAGCTGGGAAGCTTAGGCAGCCTGACTCCATGGTGCTTTAGGTTTTCTTTAGGAATAACAAAACGATTTTATTGTTTTATAAAAGTGATATAATCCCATCATAATGAAAATTAAGCAATATCTCAGTACAGTGAAGAAAGGAAAAGAAAAATGTGTAACATTTCACCTCCTTCCCCTAAAACTAATCTTGACTATTTTGAAACATTCTAGACATCTCTTGTGCCCATATAGAGATGGATGGATGGATGGATGGATGGATGGATGGATAGGTAGATGGATGGGTTGGTAGATGGATAAAAGGAGCTAGCTAGCTAGATAATATAGACAGATAGACAGACTGACAAGGGTAGACACACAGCTTTATGGACAGAATCAACCTTCTTAATGACTGCTCTATGGCTTATGAATCTCCCATTATTTTAGGCTCAGCTGAGGAAACCTCTTCATTTTCTGCATCTCTTGGGGCTCTGAGACTAGGAAGGGTTCTGTTTAGGATACCAGTGCCACATACTAGGAAATATATCTGGTTTCCCACAAAAGCATCTTTGATGGTGGGCACTGGACTGGGATCCATTCCCAGCTCTCTTCAACATACTCTAGAACTATGGACAAGTTGCTTTACCCCACTGAGCCTCATTTTCTCATCTCTTAACAGGGATAATAACGCTGTCTCCATAGGACTGTTGTGAAGATGAAATGAGAAGGCATGTGCAGTGTCTCATATAGGGCCTGGCATAACATAGATCCTTAAAAAGCTTTTCTTGAAATGCTCAGCCTCAGTCCCCTTTCTGGTTCACCAGGAGCAGTTTGTTATGAGCCAGAGAAGGGTAGAGTTAACTATTGGTTGATTTGTGGAGGATGATTTAAACCTCTCTGTAGACCTGGGGAGCTGCACTGCAGTTGGTGATTTATAGTTTCTTCTTGTCCTTTTTCCCTTTATAAAGTCTCCATACTTAAAGGAGTGGAGGGGGCAGTCAGACCACTGTGTGCACAGCTAATCAGGTAGCCAGGCAAGAGGGTTTTTAGGATAAAATATTTCTTCGTAGTGTACTCCTTGTGTTTCTTTAGCAAGGAGCAAAGAAAAATGAAGAAGTTCTCTCAATCTGGTTTTAAATTTCAAGCCTAACCTATTAGCCAGGCTTCTCCTAACACCTCCCCAAAATAAATATAGTTGTCACTGCTGCAAATGATCTGTGAGTCCACAGCACACTCAGGTGCTAGAGTCTGATAACAGCTTATGGGGTGGGTAGGGGGTTGTGGGGGGAGGCCTTTGTAAGCCATCTGCATTTTCAATTCTGCAGTGCTTAATCAAAAGCAATGACACACTAATTCGCATTAGGGAAGATTCCCAGATAATTTCTTACTGCTCACTCCCAATTAATCAATCAATTAGAAAAAAATTCACTCAGCACTTATCATGTAGAAGGTGTTAAGCAAGGTAGAATCATGGTCCACATCCTCAAGGATTCTTAGACTAATGGGGAGATTATCTATCTATCTATCTATCTATCTATCTATCTATCTATCTATCCACCCATCCATAATCCATCCATCCATCCATCCATCCATCCATCCATCCATCCATCCATCCATCCATCCATAATCCATCCATCCATCCATCCATAATCCATCCATCCATCCATCCATCCATCCATCCATCCATCCATCCCATCCATCTATCTAAACTATCTGTCTATTGAAGTGGTTCTCAACTGGGGGCACTTTTTTCCCCAGAGAGCATTTGAAAATGTCTGGAGACATTTTTGGTTGTCATAAGTGGGAGAGGGGAGTTGTTACTGAATCTATTGGGTAAAGGTTAGGAATCTTGCTACACATCTTATAATATACAGGACATGCCCCACAACAAAGAATAAGCCAGTCCCAAATGTCACTAGTGCTGAAGTTGAGAAACCCTGATCTATAGAGGAAATGATACACTATAATGATGAATAATAAGTGCAAAATGAGTGCCATAAGTAGTTTGCTCCATTTGGGTAGAGATTTTCAGGGAAAACTTCACACAGTGTGTAGGATTTGAACAACAAGCTTTAGAAAGACTAAGCTTAGAATGGGAAATGATATCTTAGATCTATAACAAAGAATACATTTCATTTTACAAGCCAACTTTGATTGCTTGGTAGTGACAGCCTGGAGGGCTGTATCAGAAATCATTCTAAAGCCAACTTCTAGCTCAGCAGGAAAGAGTGTGGCAATCGATTAGTGATGTCTGTAACATGCAAGGGAGTGGGAGTGATAGTAGGTTTGCTGAAAAATTCTATCCCACTTTTATATGTTGGAATGGGACGAGGAAAGAAGTGGAAATGAGCAATGTGTTTTGGTACAGCGGAAGTTCACAAAGGGAGATCATAAAAGATATTTGGAGGGGCAGATGGTGGAAGGGCCTTGATCGCCAGACTAAGGGTTTTGAGCCTCAGTCTGTAGGTAATGGGATGCCACGTGGGCACCTACTGTTCTGCCTTCAGGCCAGCTCTGCTGACAAGGTCTTGAAACTAAAGAAAGCTTCCCAAAGTCCTTACTCTTCATTTCTATAAAGAGAGCACTATTTCATCTATTAACAGTAAAAACTGGAAGAATCATCATGCTCTGGCTTTTATGAAGCTGATCCTGATGATGAAAAAAAATCCCATGATGCCAAACTCAGAGATAACTGTTTGAAAAGCTGACTCCAAGGGTTCCCATTAATGAGCTCCCCGTAAACCTTTTTTGGATAGAACATTCTTTCTGATGTCTTTAGTGCAAAAAGATGGCTTGGGGAGAGGGGTGGAAGGGAGTGGAAGCCCTTTCCTGGGCTCATGTGCCAGCTGATCCCCTGGCCAGGGCACTGCACTGCCAACCCAACTTGTGTTTCCTGTCAGCCCTCAGCTCACCGCAGGCTGGCTCCTTCTCTGGCAGCATTCTCTCTGCTCTGGGAATGATACCTCTTTAATTTATTGGTTTGCAATATTCCAAATGACATCATACTCAATTTTTTTTCTCTCCCTCTGCTTACTTCCCCCTTTCAAATTCCCATTTGTCCCACTTCCTTGCCTTTGGAATGGCAGCAACACCTTCCAATTAGCATCCTCTGCAGCCCACTTTAGCTGTCTGCTGACTCCCTCTCCATGTCATCATTAATAAAGGTGACCCTACAACTTGGCATGAATACTAGTCCTCCCCCACCTGCCCTACCCTCTCCTCTCTTTTAGACGAAGGCTCTCTGACCACAAAGCCCCTGCCTTTGAAACTTTCTTCCTGCACCTAGTTCTCTACCCCTTGCTTCTGATCCATACTCAATTAAAGAAAACTCAAGTGGCACAATGAGAAATGTCATTCATGTGCCCGTGTCCCCCGAGTCTTGGAGATACTTACTACAGCCCTGTATCTACTAACTCCATCTAGAAAAAAAAAAAAAAAAAAAGATGTCATAGTTGTCTGAACTGATTTGTTCCTTAAAATCCCTGCTGACTGTTTCACCCTGGCAAGACTGGAGAAATCCCAGCAAAACTCTAATCAAAGTTAAAGCTGAGAATTAGAGAGCTGATGGGGAGGGGAATCTTTGGGAACCATCCTGTAAGTCTTGAAGGAAGCCTCCTTGAAGCCATTGACCAGAGAGGTTAGGTGGTTTCCCCATGGTCACACAGCCTCTGAAAGTGGGAAATCTGGGACTAGGACCCAGCTGTTCTGACCATCATGTTAAGTCTATTATACCACACTCCACCACCTCCAAATGGTCATCCCTCAAGCCCCCATGTTCCCCACAAACAAAATGGCCACTCTTTCCCAGCCCTATCTCAATGAGAGGATTGTTGTGATGCCTAGAATATATGGAGCTCCACTAATAACTAAGGCTGATATTTGTAATACACATATTTTAAATCTTCCTTACCACAATGGTTTCCAGGTTTGAGGAAGAACAAGCCATTGAGCACCAATTTAATTTTTCCAAAAAAAAGTGAATGGTTGTCTCTATTACCACAATTCCTCCCAGCTTTGATCTATTACATTCTGTGCCCAGCATCTAAATCTGGTTTAAGAACATCAAATTAAAAACCCAACAATTGATTGCTGAAGTCACTCTGTGTAATGAAAATCAGCTGAGCGCATACTTGTGGGGCCTCAGGGCAGGAGCGGGGTGGGATGTGGGAGGCTTCAGTTGTGTCACTTTGCCCAGAGATCTTCAAACTGGCAGCCCACAGGCCTCACAGATTCTGCAGAAAGACTTTGTTTGGCCTGCACGGTGATCTTTAAAACATCTGCGTTTCTTGTCAACATTTACAAACTAGGAGATTTTGCATAAAGTTCTAGGTATTCAGCTTCTCTTGGACATGTGGCAGATCGAGCAATGGCAGCCTGCGTTCCCAAATGCTGGAGCCCAGGCCTCTGAACAGG
This sequence comes from Tolypeutes matacus, assembly GCA_026826555.1. Taxonomy (NCBI): domain Eukaryota; kingdom Metazoa; phylum Chordata; class Mammalia; order Cingulata; family Chlamyphoridae; genus Tolypeutes; species Tolypeutes matacus. The sequence goes on from JAKSZT010004015.1 coordinate 4,630,914, forward strand.
GGCAGGCACTTCGCACGTAGCCAGGGCCTGGCCTGGTTCATGTGACTCAGTTTGCCTGGGTCTTTTCTGGTTTTAGCACTGAACGTCCCGCATCCCGGAAACCCCTCAGCTCCCAGCAAACCCGGATGGTAGATCACTCTCCCTGGCTCTTGTCTCCTTTATGTTCCCCTGTGAGCAATTGCACGTATGACGTCGTCCCTATTGCTTCCTCATGCCCACGTGCCTCCCCAGAATGGCGATCAAAGCCATAATCCTCCTTCTTCCCCCTCGCCTACGCGCCCTCTCCTCTACACTTCTTCATTCCCTTGGAATTTGCACAAGCCAAGGATGCCCTCTTTTGCATAACACTGGAGTCCAGTTCATCCTGTAAGGCCCATGGCAGGCGTCGGTTCCTCTCCCACGAAGCCGTTTCTGATTCCTCCTCTCTCTTCTGTGCCAGGCAGCACTAGCTACTTCCCTCCAGTGCTCCAGTAACACTCGAGCCTTCCTCCTTTTATGGTACCCATCACCATTACCACCCCAACATGGCATCCAGTGGGTAGACCCTGGGGGTGACCTTAAGAACAAGTCCAAGGACAACCGGGTCTCCCGAACATTGACATCTCTGCTACTTATAATAGGTTCATGTGCCCGTGTCCCCCGAGTCTTGGAGATACAGCAGGGCAGGGATCTTCTTCCATATCCTGTGTCTTCAATGCCTGACACACAGAAAGTGCTCGGCAGAGGTTTCCTGAGCCAGTGAGTGAACACTCATTAAAGAGGCTGGGAGGATTGTCTCACTCACTGTGATTTTAAAGGAAACAAGTTCTTCTCAGCTGTGCCAGTGCCCACAGGGCCTCGTTTGCTTTGCCGGTCACCCTTAGCCTCTACGTTATCAGCTGGAGCATCCAGTTTATGATTGGGACGAGGCCCTCATTCTTCTGGTTATTTTTCATAAGATCATACGATCTCCAAGTATTGTCAGCTTTGGGGTCTTTTCTGATATATAAAGAGAATTCCAGGGGATTTCCTGTCTCAGGAGCTTCCATTCCTACTGGCCTTGCCCCAGTAAGGATGGGGCAGCTCATCCTAACCATGCCAACACCCTCCCTTCCCTCTGGGGCCCTGTGGGGTCACCCGCCCTCCTCCCATTTCGGCACCGCCCACTTGCTCAAGACAATAATCCGGCCATTGTCCTTGATTCCACCCACGCTCTCTCTGCTCCCACATTCAATTCATCACCAAACCTGGGCGTTGAAAAATTTGTCTTGAATTCGGTTTGAATCCGTCCCTTTCTCTCCTCCCACTCTCCCCGCGTGGACTGAAGCTGCCATCCTCACTGCCAGGATGATCGCAACTCGCCCTGCCTCCACCTCTGCCCTCTAACTTACTCTCCATGCTGCCGTCAGATTGTGATCTTTCTAAAGGGGAAACAAAATGAGGTCTCAGCTCCTCTGTAAAACCTTCAGTGGCTCCTACTTACTCAGGGTAAAACCTAACCCTTTTAGCATGGGACAACTCCCTGCGTGCTCTGACCCCCATCCCCTCTGCAGCCTCATTTCTCCCAGGCGCCCTACCCTCCCCCACAGATTCTACCAACAGGCCACACACAGCACTTGTCCTAATTCTCCCTCCAACCCACACATCCAAATCGTACTCCTGATACCTCTGACAGCCTGTGCAAATGCTGCTTCTTTTACCTGAAGCACTCTCTGGCACCGTCCCTCCGCGCCTCAGTCCATAAGGACATACACGTGCGGGCACACGCACCACATGTATGCACACCCATGCACACACCCACACACACCTACGCATGCACACTCTCAAACATACACACACAGAAACCCATGTGTGCATACACAACCACCCCCCACGCACATGTACACACATACTTTTAAACAATTTGCCTGAATAACCTCTCTTGAGCTTTAGGTCTCCATATTTGAGAAATGGCTTTTTCCAGGAAGGCTTCAGGGATTCCTCCATCCCAAGCTGGGTTGGGGGTCCCTCCTCTGAGTGTCATGCCCCCATATTCATCACTCTCATGGAACTGATCACAGATTTCAGAAGCTCTCTCCTTATTTGTCTATCTGTACCACAGGATTGTGAAGGCAGAGACTGGCCCATAGTAGGTACTCAACAAACATTTGCTTAATGAGTGCATATATGAACTTAGATGAAAGAATAAGTCTGGGACAGATTGGGAAGGTACCTAAATGGCATGTCCTAATTTGTGTCTGATTTGAGGGGATGCGGGATTGGTGAAGAGCTCTCCTCTATTCAAATGGGTCTCCTCAAGGGAACTGAACTCAAGTCCAGCCTGTCCTGGGAAGTACATGCCTCACTGTGTAAAGGCTTGCTCCTGAGTGTTAAGAGGACCCTAGTTTGAAGTATGGGCCATCGTTTCTCGCCACATTTCCCATGGATGTAGCAGGATAAAACACTGGACTCAGAATTAGGAGACCTCAAGCTCAACTCCAGTCCTGCCATTTGCTGCCTGTGTGGCTTGGGGCAGGTTGCTTTCCCTCTCTGGTACTCACCCATAAAATAACGGTATGGAGCTAACCCCTTCTGCACTGAGTGTGGTGATCTGGAGCTCCCACAGATTACTACCCAATTACTAGCTGTGTAGGCCTCTGTAAGTAAGGCTGACTTCCTGGGGCTGCCATACAGATGAAATGTGATTACATTCCTTAAGTGAATAATACAGTATGCACACAAGTAATACTTGCTACATGGTAACAATTAAGAGTGTAGGCATGTCATATGGCAAAGTTATCAATAAGCTATATGGTAGAGCTACAACAGAAGCAGCTAAGAATGGGGGCTCTTCAAATCTGAGTCATTCTTACCAAAAAAAAAAAAAAAATGCTGTTTGAACCCACTTATATTCCACTACAGCTTTGTAATGAAGCATCCAACAAAATTGACATTATGTTATGATTAAGACAATAATTATTGCACTGAATGAAGCCACCAATTCACTGGTAAAGGATCACCTTAACTGCACACCTACTATGTGCCAGGTATTAAGCGATTAACAAGCATTATCTCTTCACTGAATGAAGCCAATCATAATGGGATCATATATTTCATTTTGGAATTGTAAAGGCCTTACAACTTCAGAATGTTCTCTGTTGCATGCTACCATGTCAAGTTGAGTGGGAGATTGTAAAAGAAACCTTCTTTGCCTTTGTGGTGCCTGCTGATGCTTCCCTGATACTCTCTAGGTCTCCTTTTGAGTCTCTGAGGTCCCAGCTGGTGGACAATCTGCATGCTAACAAGATCCCCAGCTGATTAGGATGCTCATTAAAGTTTGAGGAACACAGCCTTAGCACACAGTAGGTATTAATAAAATGTACTTCTTGTAAGCCTCTTCTCAGTTATCTTCTTTCATTCACTAACCATTAATCAAGTTGCTTACTATGTGCAGGGCCAATGCTGGCCCTTAGCATAGTGACTGGCACATAGTAGGGCTTTAGCAGATGTTTGGTGATTGAATGAATGTAAACAAAAGGGAATCAGATATGGTTCTTGCTTGCAAGGAGTTCATGGCCTAAGAGGAAAACCAAGACATGAATGCCAGTATCCAGAACAGGGTAATAATAACGAATGGTGAAGGATCACCTTAATTGCATACCTACTATGTGCCAGGTATTAAGCAATTAACAAGCATTATCTCTTTGAATCTTCAAATCACAGATACTATGATTACCTGCTTTTTACAAGTTAGGACACTTTGGCTCAGAGAGTAAAAGTAGCTCATCCAAAACTACTCAGCTAGTGTGTGGCACAGACAAGATTTGAAGGCAGGGCAGCCCCTCCTGAGTCCAGCAGATTGGAGGGTCAGCACTCCAAAACCCTCTGAAGTACTGCCACTGCAAGATGAAGTGCTGGGGGGTTCCGGCTCAACAGTTTTGAGTACAGCTCTTTCAGTCCTATGGGGAGAGGCAGCAGGAGGTCCAGCAGGCAGGGACGCTGGTCTGTTTTCCCAGCAGCAGAGCTGGCCAGAGGGCCAAGCTCCCTTTGGCTACTCATCTGACACAGTTCACTGGGTCTGGCAGCCCCTCTCGCAGGCCTGTCTCCTGCCACTTGAGCATTTTACTTGCAAATACATTCTTCAGACGGCGCCAGGCCTCTCCATGACAAGCCAAGGCAAGAGAAAGAAAAATCACTGTCTGAGCTTGGGGGTGGGAGCGACACAACTTTCTGAAAATCATCTGATGTGGGTCAGACCTGGGGAGCCCCAAACTGGGAATCCTGGGCTTCAGTCTAAGAAGGAGCTGTGGACAAGGGCAGACCTGTGGTAGGGATAAACGACAGCATGCAATTCTCCTGGGTCTTTCTCACCCAACAGATGAGTTCTGGAAAACTGGCATCTAAAACATGTTTTAGACAATCGGATTTAATCACTCAACAGGAGGTGTTGGATGGCAGGATAATTGATTGGAATATTTATTTGTGGCTCAATCGATCATCCTGTAATTCCCCTTCCTGAATTTCTCCCCTATTCCTGCCATTTTCATGGGGGTAGCCAGGAATTTCGGTCCCTCCCTTTAGAGCTGTGGTTCTCAAAGTGCCGTCCCGTCCCGGGGAGCTTGTTTGAGATGCAAATTCTTAGGCTCCACCCCAGACCTACTGAACCAGAAACTGTGAGCAGAGCCAACCTTCATCTAAGTTTTAAGGAAGCTTCCAGGGAGAGCCACTGCCTTAGAGGACTGTGGGGCAGAGTATTTCCAGGGAGCAGTTTAAGCTAGAGGGAAGAGAGAGGGGCAAATGTCGCTGATGGGGATGAGGAGCCAGAAGTTGGGGCAAAGAAAGAGTGAAAAGAGACGCCCAAGATTAGGAAGGAGGGTGGTTGCAAAGAACTAGTAACCCCCATGCCCTTGACATGCCGCTCCCCCAGGGGCCTGCCTGATTGTACAAGGACTGCATCTGCAGGGAAGGGAGGGGGCCTCGGGCCAAGGGGTCTTCACGCATGCTCTGCAGGCACTTTTGTAGGACTCTCCTGGGTAGGGGGAGGGGGAGGAGGGAGGCCAGCTAAAAGGCTGAGACTGAGTTCCTGCAAATGCCTGCTGAGCCAGGGCAGGGCTGCTTGGGGTTAGATGTAAATTGATTCAGAGGAAATGGGGGGGTCTGTCAGCCTCTATCCCCCCACAGCACATGGACATAAATTCATACCCACTACACCTGGACTGTTTTAGGGAGTCACTGCTGTGAGGGATGGGATGTTTCCAGATACAGATGCCTTAGGGGCACGGAATGGGTAATCCAGGAACAGGGGCTGGGACCATAAAGATATCCCCATAGATCCACTTCTGCTTTCCTCACTTCCTGAGGCAATTCTCCTTCAGGTATTTATTTATGAGTTGACTTGTTTAGTGTCTGTCTCCTTTCCTAGACTGAGTGCCTCCAGGGAAGGGACAATGTCTGCTTAGTTCACCCTTGTCTTCCTAGCACCCACCACAGGGCCTGAGGTATAACAGGTGCACAATAAATATGTTTTGAACGAACACATGTATAAATCCTAAACACCACGCTCAGCATGCTATGCCTACTCTTGCTCTGCTGTTAGAACTGATTAGCCAGCAAAGGTGAGGCATTCCCCCGATGCAAGGCAAGACTAGGCAATTCAATTTCATTCTGTTCAGTGCAGTTCAAGTCACTTCAATTATATTCAATTCATCCTAATTTAATTCAAATCTTTGCAGATACCAGAACTCTGACAGCCTTCGTGCTAGAGGCAGAGGAGGCAGTGATGAAGGCCATCCATTCCCTGCCCTCATGGGGCTCCCTGTCTGCTCCCCCCCCCCTTTTTTATGGCCAATGACAAGTATAGGATATATGGCTGGATTTAGCACTACACGTGAAATTGCAAACAGGTGAACTGCTCTACCTAAACCGGATCTCATTGTCATCACTCACAATTGTAATGTACTGGGGATTCTGATGACAGTTACAGAGGTTTGAATATTGCACAAAACCAATAGAGGGGAATAATGCGATGATGACTTCAAGAATACTAAGTCTGATATGCACCCACCATTATTAGGTGTCACCATTGATGGGAATCCTACAATCCATCTTGTAAACCTATTCTAGCACCTAATGTTCCTTTCCCCCTTTATTCCATTGTATCTTGAGCATATAAGATTTGAGTCCACTCACTTCCAAAAGATGTGAGGTGAACGTCAGATCCAAACACAAGACATATTATCAATAGCCTGAAGTGAATTCATGTACTACAAGAAGGAGAAGGAGCAACTTTCAGAATCTACCATGGAGCAGATGTTACTACCTGAGGATCTGGCTCTGAGTTCTCTGGCAACTAAGGTCAAAAACAAACCAATACCAGATGGCTTCACAAGTGAATTCTACCAATCATTCAAAGACAATCTAATACCAGTCTTACTCAAGCTCTTCCAAAAAATTGAACAGGAAGGAACGCTACCAAACTCATAGAATATGAAGCCAACATCACCTAATACCAAAACCAGAAACTACGAAAAAAGAAAATGACAGACCAATATCTCTAATGAATATAGATGCAAAAATCCTCAACAAAATACTTGCAAAACTGAATCCAAAAGCACATTAAAAGAATTATACACCACAATCAAGTGGGTTTCATCCCAGTTATGCAAGGGGTTTTCAACACAAAAAAACCAATTAGTGTAATAAACCACATTAATAAATTTCTGGACTCAAAAAAAAAAAAAACCAAACCAACAAACCAAGAAAGAAATATACTAATGTGTACAGTTGTAGGTTTTTGACATGGAAGTCATGCATAGCTTTCATTAGGGAGCCCTTTATTTCTCTCCTCTGTAATGGGGCTGTTTGCCCTTCATCAAAGTATTAGCAGACTCAGCTCTCTGAGATGCTTCTGGTTCCTCTTTTCTGGACCAAATCCTTTTCCCAGTCCTGTCCTATTTTTTAATCACCTCCCACCCCACCCCCAGCATTATGGTCTCTGCAGTACTCTCAGGCTCTTTCTAGATCTGTGATACTACTTAAGATGTGGAAGGAACAACAAGGATGGCATTTTGTTAGTGGAAATATGGCCAGGGCTAAGAACAATAAAGTCAGAGGATCTCAGAACTGGAAGATCTCTCTAAGGCTATTTTGTCCAATGCTGACCCTCAGGCATGACCCTCTCTCTAGAAGCCCCAATAAAAGGACCAGTGACTTTATGAGAATAACTCTAGAAAAAGGATGTTCTCATCTAACAGGGATTTCCTTCCTGCTGTGGACAGCTGGGATTGTTAGAAAGTTCTCTCTTATGTAGGGCCACAGACTCTGTTGTAACGTCAGCACAGTTCCGCTTCTGGAGAATAATCTTCTGGTTCCCCTAAAACTGTTCCAAGAAATTGGTGCTTTTTATACACACCCAGCCCTGTTCACTGGAATAGTCTATGAGGTGACCTAAATTTTCATAGGTTATTTCTTCCCAGTCTTAGGCTTAGATACTTTGGAAGTGAGGAATTTATTAAAGGAAATTATTTAATCTGGATTTTAGGAACTACATCATTCCTATTTAATTCTGGATTCTATCAAAACTAACGTGAACTGGTCATGATGATAATCACAGCTGTGGGAGGGACACAAAACACCCTACTTTTTCTCTACTGTCTTAAGTAGTTTTGGCCAAATAGAGAACCGTGAAAAGGTGACAGCCCTTTCCTCTGAGTCAATTATGAGGGTGACTGGACGGCTGATAAATGACAGCCTCTTCTGCCCGAATGGCCTCTCTACTGCTAGCTGTTGCCGGCACACCAGCTTTCTTCCTGGCCTCGGTACTTATTTAACAATCTTTAAGAGAGCTCTGTGCCTAACACTGAATCTTAAAATGTGACATTGCTCTTATTAAATGAATATTTAAATCACATGCTGCAAATTCATATCAAAAAAGGGAAAACTACCCCCTTTGTCCTCTATTTTAATAATAAGTGGCGAGAGGGGACTGGAATGAAGAGAACAGCCCTACATGGGTATGGAAAGCTGTGGTTTAAATGTGAGCACCAGGATCTCAGCGGAGAACATTCTAAAGCCCAGCGCTGTTATTCAGATGTTGGCTGCTTTGACTTCTCTCTGACTCTTGCTCCTGTTTTGTTTGCCTCTGGGGCATTTCACTGCCCCCCACCCCCACCCCTGTACCCCAGCTTAGAGCAGGGGAAAGAAGATTAACAGTCTCGTAAAAGCCTCATTAACAACGGTGAGGAAGGGTGTGAAAGGGGTGGGCGCTTCTTCCTAAATTTTTGGGTTATCTGTGCGGCCCCTTTGGTCAGGCCCTCCTTCCCCACCACGAGGGCAGATGATGGGTTGACTAAAGACAGTGCTCTTGTTGGTCTACGTGCATGCGTGTGGACATCAAAAGCATGGCATAACAGTGTCTTGGTCGAAGGGGGCTACGGGGGCCTTTCCCACCAGGGTGGACTTTGCAGTAGAAACTTCCCTTTGCTCTGCAAGCTATGTCTCTGCAAAGTCTTGTTTAAGGAAATAGTAAATGCCTAAGGAGAGTGTGGAGGGGGGGAGTAGCACTAGCGGGAGCATAACCAGCCTTGCAGATCAAAGCCTTCTACCCAAAATGTCAGTACACTCTGGGCTGGGAAAACCCCAAGGGTTTCCAGATATCCTTGGGCCTTCCTGCTGCATTGCCTTTGGCGCTCCATTAGCAGGGGTGCCATTAACCTGAATGTCCTTCTGAGGTTTCATTTAACAGTTCTACAGTGGAAATGGGACTGCCCTGGGAATCTGGAGACCTGGGCTTGTGTCCCAGCTCCACCTGTGACCTTGGGCAGACACCTGGCAGCTCTGAGCCTCAGTTTTCTCCTCTGTTTTGGGGATGCTTATACTTACCCCCACAGGGCTGTGGAGAATATAAAAGAAGAGCATTTGGGTTGCAATAATAACAATAGCTAACATTTATTGAGCACTGATAGGCCAAGCTAAGTGCTTTGTGAATTTTGTCTCCTTTAGTCCTCATGACAATCCTATGAGGTAGGAGCTCTTGGTATTCTCATTATATGGATGAAGAAACTGGGGCCCAGAGTAGTTAAGTAACTGGCTAAAAGTCACACTGCCAGCTGGTACTGACCGGTACCTGTTCTCATGCATTCGTTCATTCACCATCATTTACGGAGTACCTGCCCCGTGCCAGGCACGGTGACTCAAAGCTGCACACGGTTCTTGCCCTCGTGGGACTTGCAGTTTCATTATTGGAATGTTTAAGTTATCCAGTAAACGGCAGTCACGTCGGATGTCAAGTTCTACTGAACCCCCAGCCAGCCCCAGACTGAACCCTCCGGGACAATGGTTTTGTTCCAATGGCTCTGACTGGTGCTGACCACTGAGACATGTTCAGGGAAGACAGTGCCAGCTCTGCAGATCCTCCAGGGACTGAAGCAGGCAGGTTGGCCAAGGCACAAATGCCATGTGTGTTTCCCTTAGGTTTCGATGTATTGCTAGACTTTACAGGTCTGAAAGGAGCCTTGAGAAAATCTTGAATCCACCTTCTGCCCCTGAGAAAGATTGCACTTGAACTCAGTGTTGCCCAAGAGTCTCTGCCAGGGAAACTTGCTTTAAAAACCTGGATAAACAAAGTCTGTATTTACAACAGCTGAATTTAAGGGCATTCCATTGCCTTTAAATAATGAGCTCTCCTGGTGCATTTTAAATAGGATTGAACCAATGGAATTTCTTAGCGCACGGCTTTTCAGGAATGCAAATATACCTGTGCTCAGCATCTTAAGGTTTCTGAACGATAGATGATGCCTTTCTCCATGTGCAGTTTTACGTGCTTATACCTCTAAAAGCATTTGTTTGGAAGTCCTTCCTTAAATCTAACCTGAATCCTGCCTGCAATGCTTAAGGCCATCTCAATGGCCTTTGTAATACAATCCAAGACAAAGGGACTTGAGGGAAAAGAGAGGATCACAGCCTTGAGTTGGGGCCTCCCATGAGAGCTGGGGCAGCCTCCTGGGTTAAGAGCATCAGGTGTGCTTCAACATTGGTGTGATTTCCCTAATTCTATTCTGGCTGCTCCCAGATACTTGGATTATCTCTGCAAATCCTCTTCTCGGAGATGCTTAAAGCAGCCTCTATAATTTGTGCCACTTAGCTTAGCATTTGCTTAACCAGAATGAACCTTAGAGACCGAGTACATCTCTTGCAGGAACTAGGAGGAAGCTGAGGGTCAGGGAACTAAAGTGACTCGACTGAGAACACACAGCAAATGTGTGGCGAAACTAGGAGGAAAAGGCAGAACTCCAGACCCCAAACCCGGTGACTTTTCCTTTACAAGTCTCCTTCCTCTCATCTGGCTCCTTGTTTCTCTGAGGTCTAGAGCTATGTCTTGTTCTTTTTTAGGACCCCCAAATCCAGGCTTAGGCATATTAGTTACCCAAAGCATGCCTGGCTTGTGTTGACTTGAATGGTACAATGAGCCATGTCATCGGGTTTCAGGAAAGACCTCCTTGGCCTTGCGACATGAAAGGGGAACTGAATTTATTCTTATTTACCAGGAACTGTGCTTGGCTCTTCACGAAAGCCCTAGGAGGCAGAGATCCTTAGTGCCATGGTCCCGATGTCAAAACAGAGTTACAGAGAAATTAAGGAATGCCTCTAAGCTGGAATTTGAAACCAGTCTTGCCTGTCTCCTTCTGCTGCATCATACTGGCTAGCATACTTAATGATTTGGAACAAAGAAAGAACAGACAGGCCTAAATTGTGCCTGAGCACCCTAATGACCAAGCAAAAATGTTTCTCATCCAGTTCAAATCTATGAAGATGTAAGACAGAAGCCCCACCATGGGGCCTCCCAGCTGATATCCCCTGCTCTCTAGGTTTTTCTTCTTTCCTCCATACTCTGTGCTAGGTACATCGTAGGCACTCAGTAAGTGTTTGAACTCTGAGTCTTTCTATTGGAAAGACCCTTTCACTCTGAACAGATGGCTTCTGCCCTCAGGGGTCCTGGACAGGCAGGGGCCTCCTTGTCCTTATTCTCCTCCAGGCCCATTCTGAACCCTACTTAGGTGGGAGAAGCCTGGCATTTTCATCACTTTGGGAATAGTGTGCAGGCTCTCAGCTTTTCATCACTCCGGAATCTCTGCAAAATAAAAAAGGTGCTGCCTTGCTCAAGAGGCCACAAAACTGCTTAGCTCTGCCCAGGTTTGCTTTTGACGGATGGAATTGTGCAACTGCTCTTCAGCTCCCTTGAGCCCTCCTCTTTGAGGTTTTCCAAGTCACGGGAGGCATCATGGGCAATTGATTCCCAATGTCCCTGATAACTTTTAACAGCTGGTGCAAATACCCGCTCGTATTCCACAGACATTCCCCTGGCTGACGGTTCGCACTGCTAGTGCTTTTGTCATTGGTTTGTGCTCGCATACAGCCCGCGTGGACCTGGCTGAGCCTTCCCTGGCACTGGCTGCCTTGACCCCACGGGAGGTCACTTCCCTTGCCTTTGGGAGCCACTCCTCGAAGATCATCTTGGAGTATGTAAAGCACCAAGTTTGGAGGATCCCACTGCTCTGGATAAATTCTGTATTTGGGGAATCAAACTCTCTTTTGGGCAAGTCATCCCCCTCTCTGGGCCTCAGTTTCCTCATTCATAAAATGGAAGAACAGGGATCGATGCACTCGTGGGTCCCTTCTGTGTCCAAGCCTTGCCCCACTCCGTGGGCCACTGGCTGGATGGCTGGCATCTATGAGCCTGCCTGAGGCTGCAAAAGATGGTCTGGGGCTTCAAAATACAAAAAGCAAGCAAGCAAACAAACAAAAACCATTACATCAAAATGAATAAATGTTTAAATGTCTAAGTAATGAAACCTTATGTAAACAGCATTAATCGTTAAATTTGCTAGTCATAAAAATGTCATTACTTTTAAAACAATTTGTTCCTTAGGATTTCCTACTTTGAAAGAAATTTCAACTACTCCCCTTGATCGCTGGGGACTCTCAGCCATGAGTTACTTTCAAAAGCTAAGTCATAAAGTTCACTTTAAAATAGTTTATAGCAATAAACAATATTGTGGAATGTGGGTAACTTTCAATGTTTGAAAAGATATGGGGTGGGAAGCGGCTGCGGCTCAATCAGTAGGGCTCCCGTTTACCATATGGGGGGCCCCGGGTTCGGTTCCCGGGGCCTCCTGGTGAAGGCAAGCCCGCCCACACGGCGTGGTTAGCTGACCCAAAGAGCACAAGCAGCAAGGGGGGGATAAATGAATAAATAAATAAAATCTTTAATAAAAAAAAAAAAAAAAAAGATGTGGGGTGAACTCTCCAAAAGGAAGGATACCCAGTGTCTTTGAAAACCTTAAAATTGCTCTGAAACAGAGATTTTAATTCTAAGAACTAATGTTTATTAAGTACTTACTATGTGCCAGGCTCTGTTCTAAGCCTCTTGCATATCTTACCTCACTTGATCCTTGAGAGAATCTTTGAGGTAGTTACAACCATTATTTCCCATTTTACAGGTGAGGAAATAAGGAGTGAGGGACACAGCTAGGATGTGAAGCCCTCAGACCTAGGGCTCATCATGCTCTTAGCCACTAAAAAGCACAGTATCCTTGGGAGTTTCCAGAGGAGAAAACAAGTGCTGGCAGCCCAAGGTGATGCATAGGAAAAGGAAGGGAAATGCATCTCCGCAGATGAGGAGTGCAATTTAAACTGCACTGAACTGCATCCATGTCTTGTTTGGCCCTGCTGCTGCTTGCTACCTGCTCTGTAGTTGTTTTCAGCCCTGCCTCCCTTGCTACCTTCTGCCCTACCTATATACTATGAATGATGCAAATAATAATAAAAGGAGCTGATAGTCATTGACAGGTCTGTCAGCATTCTAAATAGCACTTAATCTCATTCGATCCTCACAGCAACACTCATCTTCTCATCTGTGCTGGACTGAATTATGTACCCTGATTTAGACATGCTCTTGGACTTGATCCCATTGTAAATAGGACTCCTGAAGCTGTTATTTTAGTTAAGGAATGATCCAGCTGAAGGAGGCTGGCCCTTAATCCGGATCACTGGGGTCCTTTATAAGCAGAAGAAATTGACATAGAGAGAGAAAGTCATAGGAGGAGCCGGAAGTCAACGGAACCTGGAGGAGAAAGGAGAGGATGTGGCCATGTGATGGGAAAGCCAAGGAACCCAAGGATTGCTGGCCAGCCAGAATGCTACTGACCCTGAGAAGAAGTAAGCCTTCTAGCCAATGCCTTCTGGCCTTTGGAATCATGAGACAATAAATCCCTGTTGTTTAAGGGAACCCATTGTGTAGTATTTGTCATAACAGCCTGGAAAACTAAGATATAATCTTATAGATGCAGGAGAGGGATGTGAAATAATTTGCCCTCAGTCACATATCTTGAAGTGTGAAAGCTAGAATTCATGCTCTGTTCTGTCTTATTCTGAAGCCCAAACTCTTTTTAAATTAGGAATATTTACTTATTGTTGAAAATTCAGTAAATAAGAAGTATAATGAATAAAAAGAAAAAAATGAAATCTTCCCTTTCCTACAATTGACCTACCCCTCCCTCCCATCTGATCATCTCTCCCTGAGAGCATGACCTACCCCTCCCTCCCATCTGATCATCTCTCCCTGAGAGCAGGGCTCTCCTTCTGGTGTCCACTTCTTGGCCAAGTGATCTTGGGCCAGTTACTTAACTTTTCTGTCTCAATTTCATCATCTGTAAAATGGTGATAATAATGGCACCTACCTCATAACTCACAGTGTGGGTAGGAGGGTAAGACGAGATAATGTAAGTAAAATATTAAGCACAGTACTTTGTATGTGTATATATGTGTATGTGTGTGTGGTGTATAAATATATAAATAAATGATCACATTTTTACTATTATTACTAGTGTCTAATAAACTCTGGCGCTTCCTCCTAATGCTAATCTCAATATCCAAGCACTTGATTTCTATTGACAACTATTTCTTGAACCAATGAATGAATGAGTGCACTAGATTGACCAGGTGATGCTGAGGCAAATGTTGCACCTAATCCATCTCCGAATCCCCAGAGTCGATCAGGTGGCACACAGCAAGCTTTCCAGGTGAGTAGGCTGAAAGATTCTAACTGAGAACATTCATCATGGAAGGGGGCAAGAGATCAGAATTTATATCCCAGGAGATCTGGATTCAAGTTCTGCCTCTGCCACTTGTTGTCTTATTTGGAGGCACTATGAAGCCCTGTGTCTGGGGCTCATATGCAGCTGTAGGAGGAAAGTCCATGGAACAAACAAGAGAACCAAAGGAAGAAAAGCTGGGAGGCCTCCAAGATGGTCCACACTAGGGGAGACAAGATCCAAAGTCTTCCCACTTTTAATAAAGAAAGGGACAAAAATACTCCTCTTTCCACTTCCCTCTACTCCATCCCTGCAAGGATGGTGGTAAATAAGAGCAGCTGGGGAAGCGAGAGGGCTTGGTGGGGACTATGTCCCATCTACAGCCGGCAGCTATCCTAGGCTTCAGCTAATCATCACTGTGTATGAATACAGACCAGCGATGCCAGCCTGTCTGACTTCTGAGCAGCTGGAAAACTGGACTTTTATGTGTGAAATCTTCCAAATTTTAAATATCCCCAATTGATTCAAAATGTCCATTTATATAACTTTGAGTGAACCGACACTGTGAGAACCATACAGAACACATGTGGGCCAGATTTGCTGCTAGTGCCTGACCTCTAATTTAGGTCAACAGACTCAGTTTACAAAGTAGGAACCTGAAGCCCAGAGCATTTAAGGGGCCTGCCTGAGCTGGCAGTTAGTCATACAAAGTCAGGGACAGAAAGCAGTCCTGATGTTCCAGCCAATCTTAAGAGATCTAATAATGCTGCCGCAGAATGTGGCTATTATAAGGAAAAATGACAAAACCCCCAGAAAAAAACATAACAGTAGACAAAATACTCCATAGGTGAAAATAGCACACCCGAGGCCTCCTGTCACATAGAAAAGCCACTGCAGAAGCCAGGTGCATGAACCAAAACCAAAATAGAAACACAACCCACAGTGAGCGGTTCCTTTGCTACAAGGCAGGGCTATGTCATGGCCCCAAATTCAAGCCTCTCGGTCCTGGTCACACAGTGGTTGCCCATTGCTGTTTACCCAGATTTGTTATCTGAAAGCTTCCTTGTCTGAAAGTGTGAGGAGGCTGCTGTGCTGAGATAATGCTAATATTTATTGAGGTCTTAGTACATACCAGATACTGGCTAAGCCCTTTGCATGTAACAGTGTGTTTAATCTTCTACCAATCCTCTGAGGAAGGTTTACTGGTTCCCCTATAAGGAAATGGAGACCCAGGGAGGCTAAGAACATCCCGAGGGCACCAAGCTAGTAAGCAGCGGAGCTGGGGTTTGAGCCCAGTCTGGCTCCAGCACCCCAGTTTTCACCCACTGCCTGTGATGGTCCCTGCCTTATCTTATGATGCCAGAACAGAAAGAGCATGACAAGAGCTCACCATCTATCTACTGAGAACGTTCTAGGATGGATTATAGAATTCTTTTTGGCTCCAGCTTGAGCTTTCTCAGCTGAGGGCACCAGATCCTTACCGTACAGGATCTGTCATCCCCTAAGTTCAGGACCCTCCACTGTGACTTTTATTTCCCCTTATGAATATGGATTCTGCCAGGGTTGATTTAAACTAGTATTCACTATAAAACAATATCAAGAAAAGGCAGTTACTAACTGGCATGAGCATGTATATGTGTTCAGGAGACTATTTGCATTCCCTACTCCAAAAATGAGACCTCCACCTCTTTTATCAGCAAGTCTTAAATGACAGGGTGAGATCCTGCTCTGAAGGCTCCTTTAATTAAATGAGTTCTGAAACGTTACACCTCTGCGTACGCTCAGAAACTCTCCAACTTTCTTCCCTTTTGATGTCTGTAATTTATTTAAAAGATCACACTGAACATGTTATTTGCTCTGTGAGCCATGGCCCAAAGAAATCAAATGCTAGCCTGATCACAGCATTCTATTCTACGGCACCCCCATCATTAAAATGCAGTGGTGCCCCCGCCCCCATCCCCCAGACACTATCACCTCCAAATGCATTCTAAATTCAGTCTTGAATCCCAGGCTCCAGTCACCTTTCCAAGTTATTTCATGCTTTTTATTTACTCACTCTCCTTTCAGCCCAATAGGGCTGCTGCCTGCTCGTCCCTTCAGGAAATATTTCCAAATCTACCCTCTTCAACAGCTACAAGCACACAATATGGGTCCTCTCCTCTCGGACCCCCCTGAGACTTCCCAGGGGTCTGATTTTGTAAATCTCCCCATGTTGGAATCTGCATTATCACAACCTCCCATCCTGTGAAGTATGAACATCAGGAGGGCAAGGTCTGTGTCTTCAACAAAGCTTCAGTCATATTTTGCACGCAATAAGTGTTTAGCAAATACTTTAAAGCTGAATCAATCATCTGCGAAACCGACTCGTGAATGGAAAAGTCTTGGGACTATTGAGTTCAGCATTCAAAAGATGCTGGGGAACCTCTAGTACAGGGCTCCACACCTTTGTCTCCATGCCCTGATTTACATTTAATAGTCACCCCCTTTGTTAGCAAACACTGTGATTCCAAGGTAGGGAGGGCACTGAGTGGCTTCTATTACTTTCCTGTAACTCAATGCACATAAAGACAGTACAGATGCCTTTTACTCTTCTAATTTGACAGATACACAGAAGGTCTGCCTTAGGCTGGATGGTGTGCTCAGTGATGAGGGAAGATAAGCAGGTGCTGGTCGTCAGTGAGCTCCTGGTCAGCAGAGGAAATAAGCCACCCTGAGAGTCTGGCCCTGAGTGGGTAAAAGACCAATATCTGGGGAAGGAAGAGAAGCGAAAGAGAGAGAGAGATGGGCCTAGAAAGTGCATAAAAGTATATGGGTGTGTGTGCCTGTGTGTGCAGATAGATGATAGATTAGGTAGATATATAATGATTGAAAAATGATAGATAGATAGATAGATAGATGATAGATAGATAGATAGATAGATAGATGCAATGATGGATGGATGGATGGATGGATGGATGGATGGATGGATGGATGGAT
>JAKSZT010004015.1:4647947-4797950 GCA_026826555.1 Tolypeutes matacus
GATGGATGGATGGATGGATGGATGGATGGATGGATGGATGGATGGATGGATGAACGGACAGATGGACAGAAGAATGGATATGGAAAAACAGAGAAAGGTATAATAAGTATTCTCCCCCTCCACTCCAAGTCTCTATGGCATCTTCTGAGTAATAATTCTCACTATCTGACATTAATTTATATACATGTGTGTTTACTTTTTTAAACATTCTAAACATCCCTAGTAAAGTGACAGCCCTGTGAGAGCAGGAATCTTATCTGTTCACTACAGTTCCCAAAGCTAGGCTATAACAGGCAAATGAATTTGTGTTAAATGAATAACAAAAGTACGTGTCAGATGAAATTTCCACACCCAGAATTTAAAGCAGGAAGTACGGAGGCTGTGTGCAGAACGGTGGCTGGGGTCCTCTCCTGGAGCCTTACCAGAGGCACCCTCTGGGTCTCCCCGAGAGCACAGTCAGCTCTGGAGGGAAGGCCCACGGAGAGAAAGAATGGAACTCTTGCCCCTCCTTCCGGCAACTACGGGGACCCTCTGGTGCAGCTTTTCGGAACGTGCTGCACTGCATGGAGTAGCATTTATTTTTTATTTATGGAAGGCCTGTGTGCTCATGCCAACCCAGCAGGCAAAGCTGAGGGTAAAGAACTCAGTTCCTTCCTCCCGATAACGGGCAATTTGGAAAACAATACGCACTTGCCAGCCATTCCCTCCCCCCAAAACGAAATGCACTTATTGTTGAGGTTTTATTAGAGTTGGGAATTTGCACCTTCATTTTTAGAGGGGGAGAATAAGAAATAATGGTACAATATAAATACATAACTAAATAGATCAGATCCGAAAGGTCCAAGTTCCAAGGCACACAGACCTGAATCTAAATCAAGACCATCTCCTATTAGTTGAGGGGCCTTGGGCAGGCTGCTTCACCTCTCGGAGCTTCTGCTTTCCTCATCTGCAAACTGGGGTTCATAAAATGGGCCTCCGAGAACTGTGGTGAGTGTAAGGGATAAGTAAGCACGTGGCCCAGTGCCTGGCACTAGCCTGGACACGGGGAATGAATGCCAGTTCCCTCCTCATTCCCCTTGGAAAACGCTCTGTGCTGTTCCAAGATTCAGCTCCTATTGTTAATGCATAGCTCACTTCTTGAACATCCCGGTGAGCTCACAGTGACTGCGTAAAGTGCTGGTTGCAAGTGCGGGCACCACCATCAGACCACCCGGGTTCAAATCACAGCTCAGGCCCTTAGTAGGCGTGTGACCTTGGCAGGTGGTACTATCTCTCTGAACCTCAAGGTTGAGCACCCTAAATGGGAGCAGTAACAGGGGACTCCTAGAGTGTTGTGAGGGCTAAATGGATGTTGCACGCCAGGCGTTTAGAATAGCCCCAGGCACCTCGCAAACTCCCTCCGGCATGTTGTACTCATGCTCCTCTGCAAACCTCTGGCCTTCATTCTGTCCCTCCAATGTGGCAAAGCTCTTTCCTGACTCCGGGTCTTTGTCCACGCTGGTCCCTCTGCCTGGAACACCATGCCCCCAGTCCTTGGCATCGCTGGCTCTCTCTTGATATTCGGTCCTAACGGGCCCATTCATGGCGAGGTCCTCACCGCTCATCCGATCTCCATTAGCCTCCCTCAACCCCAAGTGACTCTTCATGACAAATTCAGTGTGTGATCTTCAGAATGCCTACTGCTGTTTGAACTTGTTTTTCCTAGTTGGTTTGCCCACTAATTTTTCTCTTCCCACCCCATGAGAATGTAAATTCGTGAGAGTAGGAACTAACCTGTCTTATTCTAGACCTTGAAAGGTTGTCTGATACATAGTGAGCCTTCAGTAGATCTGTGGAATGAATGAATGAATGACTTGATTGAATGCACCTCTAGGGGAAGAGGGGAGCTGGAACATCTATTTCTTGGCAGCGCTTTGCTGAGGTTCTGCCCATCTGATGCCCAACACAGGTGCTGGGATAAAGGCCAGTTACTAAAATTCTCCTGCCACTTCATCTCAATAGCAAAGCCCGCTTGATATACTTGATAAAGCCTAAAGATAGCTCCTGGGAGAACTCTCTGGGGCTGCCTGGGACTAGTCACCCTCAATCACCCAGTTGGAGGAGCTAACACATCACCTCACTCAGATTCCTCCCTCCGGACACACCAAGTAGGGCTGGATGTGGGGACAGAACACTATTCTCCCTGCTGCTGCCTTCCGACTGATTCCATGGGATCAAGGCCCCGTCATCTTCTCAATGACCAAAAGTTTGGGTCCTCTCTTCCTTCAAGGGAAGAAAGGCTCCTTCCTTACATTTGCTGCTGTGGAGATCTGCCTCTTGGAATAAACCGGGGTCTCCTGGGTAAACACAGCCTCGGCTCTGAGGATCATCACTCAGCCAATGGTTTGTGATTGGACACTGGGCAGGAGGGAGTGGGGGATGGTATCCAGCAGGACACCAAGGCTGGACCTGTGCTTCCTGGAGCAGGCTATATGGGAGATGTTCACCTTGCTGGAGAAGAACCACATTTAACATTCTGGGTGACCCTTATGCAATAAAGGACAAGTCTTGGAGCCTGGAGCCAGGGATAAAGCAAGTCGCACAAAGAACCGAGGCCATGGACAAATCAAAATAAGCAGAAACCAGAGGTGCTGGCTGCTGCAGAAAAAGTGGGAGCTGAGAGGTCCAAAGGGAAGTATCCTACAGGCTGGAAGAGTGACTGATTTTTAAGTGTCAGGAGCATGTCCAGCATCATCTCGGCTCCTTCTTAGCATACAATGCGAAGAGGACATTACAACCCTCTGAGACACAGCCCAGTCAATTATTAGCTGTGGACCTTGGGCAAGCTACTTCAAGTCCCTGAGTTTTGGTTTTCTTGCCCATAAAATAGGGATTGTAATACCTCCCTGATTCCAAAAGAATTCTTGGGAAGATTACAAAAGTCAAGACATGCAAAATGCTTAGCACCACACAGGGCACAGAGTAGCAAAGTCTTTAGTGGTATTTATTTGTATTATCATTTCAGTAGCATTTGTTCCCTTTGATTTTTCACTGTAAGACCCTAAGAGTTCAAAGTGGTTCTACTCTGCCCTCCTGATCTTTCTAAACAAAATGTATGCTCTAATTGTCATTAATAAGGTACTGGCAGCTCATTGAATGCATGATAACATAGTCCCAGAGAGGTTGAATGATTTTCCCAAAGTCACAGAGCTGGTAAGTGGCAGATGAAGGCTGTATGATTTTAAATCCACGCACTTCCAACCATACCAAAGCTTTCTCTCAGCCACACTGTGTTCCCTAATCTGGGAATTAAGGGGCTTCAGGAATGTGAATGCTCTTTTGTTCTGGTCACATCAACAAGATAACTCTGAGATGGTAGCTAAGATCTAAATTCTCCCAGAGTCACTTGTCAGCCATCTTCAGGGAGGACAGACCCCAGAGAAGGAAAGTGGCTCAATCTAACTTAGAGTAGGAAATTGAAAAGAATAATATAGAGATATTATTTGTCAGACAGGGATAGGGTGAAATGAGAGAAGTCATCTGGGAGATAAGTGTTCCATGTAGCTGGAGCTGACTGGAATCAGGGAGGGAGACTTCTTATGGTCAGAGACCCCTCAACTTCTTTCCCTCAACACAGCCAATGCCATAAAGTGCTTTTAGAGCTCATGGGTGATGATAGCCACCATTAATTGGGGGTGTTCACTACATCCCAGATTTTTTTTTTTTTTTTTTTTTTTTTTTAGTTGGAGTTTTTTTTTTTTATTATGGGTAAAAATCAAAATTCTCACAATACATACAAACATTTGCAAAATGATATATAACTATATATGCATATATGTGTATTTGCTTACAAAAATGTTATTTATATATATATATATATATATATACATATATTTTAAGAGATGCTTAGATTACCCAAAATATTACACGGAACCCACTGGGATTCCCATGTTGCCCACCTCCCACACCTCCCACCACATCCCACACAAACATCTCCCATAGTGTGGCCCACCACCCTCAATGAACTTACACATCCTGGAGCCTTGCCACCAACCATAGACCACAGTTCACACTGTAGACCACACTCTCTCCCACTCAGTTCTGAGTGGTGTGTGCTGATTTAAAATGGCCTACATCCGTTGCCACAACAGTACTAAGGCAACCTCCAACTCCCAAAGAAGCCCCTGTATTTCAACTGCTCATCCCCTCCCTACCCCAAAAGTGTCAAGTGGCCACTGGCTCCACCTCATTGTTATAATTTCGTGCATTGCTAGAATCACCATATGTGAACAAGAGAATACCATCAAGTCCACTCTAGTCCATAATTCTTCCCCCAATCCTGAGGGGACTGGGATGGTGATGTCCACTCCAACTCCAAGTGAGAGAGGGCTTATATCCCATAGATATGGTGGGTGGGATGATCCTGCCTGCAGATGCAGGCCCTCTCCATTCCCTGGGATGGCCATTGCCCATCGTTGTCTCCTCACCAGGTGACTTGGATGAGTCCATTGAGCTGTAGGGTAGGAATTGCAGCTCCACCTAGATTTCATGCACACCTGGCACATAGGTAGGCGGGAGGCTCCAGTCTCTGGAAGTATACCTAAAAACTCCAGCATCACATATAGGTTTGAATAGAAGGGACTGGTGAACCATGTGCAGGGAGGACTTATTTGAGTCTAATTCTGTCACTCTCAGGAGCACAGATTCCAAAATAGAACCCACTGATAAGGCATCAGTCTCTGGGGCTATCCCCCCTTATATAGGACCAGGGTGTCTCTGGAGCTCTCAGGAACCCCAATGAGTGGGGTGATAGGCATTTAGATGTTCTATGAGCTCCTACTGAGGTGTGCGTAAGAGTTACCTCTGGGATGACCTCCCGACTCTCTTTGAAGTCTCTTAGCCACTTGAACTCATTTGTCTTTACCATTTCCCCCTTTTATTCAAGGTCTTTTTCCAGTTGTGTTGCCAGTTGGCACTTAGTATTAATCCCTCGTTGCCAGGGAGGCTCATCCCCGGGAGTCATGTCCCACCATCCCAGATTTTTTTATGAACCTGTTTGTTCATTGAATCCTCCCAAACGTTGTGAAGTTGGTTCATTGTCCCCATTACACCGACAAGGAGACTGAGGGTCAGAGTGGTAAAATGCTGTCCCAAAGCCATAGAATGGAGCTGGGTAAGGGATGGAGCTGGGATTCCACCAAGGACTGGGTGGTCCAGAGCTTGGCTAGTATTCCCTACACATGGCTATTTGCTCTCCTTCCCCCATCACCCCTCTCCCAACCTCTTCATTCTCTCCATCATCACTTCGAAGTGTCACTGCCTCCTCCTTGTAGCTGGGACAGGGCAAGGCCACTGCTGCCATAGTCTATTTTGGATAATCCTCCTTGCTCGTCAGAATATGCCTCTGCCCACCTTGAGGAGCCAGTCAGCCTTGTTCTGAGGCCACACCACTGTCGTTACCTCTCAGACACCTCTCAGAGTTGACAGGTCGCAGGAGGCAGACTATCAATCAGGAAGTGGAGGGCTCACCAACTCTCTAAATTACACAAAACAAGGACCTTCGGCAGGACCTTTGGAGGAGGGGGCCCTTGCCTTTCTGCACCTTATCTTCCTCCTCTGTTAAAATGGGTCCTCAAAGGGGCTGCAGTGAGGGTTAAATGACATCATCCAGGTAAAGTGCTTAGCTCAGTCCTGGCACTTGATAAGTGCCTTCTAAATGCTAATGATTAGTCAGTAGACCCAGAGAATTACAGAATCATACTGTGCTAAGGCCAGAAAGCCCCTTGGAAACCAGTTAGGCTGACCCTGCCCCATTACAGAGAAGGTAAATAAAACCCAAAAAGTTGAAGAGACTTTTCTAAGTTTTCACAGCGAGTCAAGTGGCAGAGAATGAAGGTTGTCTTCATTCCCAAGCACATGCCCCTTATCCCAGGGCAGTGGCTCTCAAACATAACGAGCATTTGAGGGCTTGCTAAAACACAGATGTCTGAGCCCAGCCCTCAGAGTCTCTGATTCAGCAGGTCTGGGGCGGGGCCTGAGAATTTGCATTTCTAACAAGCTTCTCATCAACACAGGGTGGCTGCTACTGCACAGAAATGTGGATCTCGTTTCTGCAGAACTTTCTGTTCTCTCAAGAAAAGACATAAATCTGCCTTTTTATAATGAAGATTTCTGGTTTGAAATGCTAGCAACTAATTCACCTTTTTAAAATGCATTCAGATCGGTAAACCACATCCATGTGTTGGACTTGGCCCACAGGTTACAGGTTTGGGACCCCTGTGTTGCCCTGCAAGGATGTAAGGGTGGGAGCAATCCTATACAAAGCTGCCACTTGTTCCATTAGTCCAGACAGAACTCACAAGGGGAATCGAATCCAAAAATTACGTTTTTTTTTTCCCCCAAAGAGCATGGACCAATGGATACATTTACATCTAGTCAACCAATTTATATTCCTAAAACATTCTCCAAGGCTGAAACTCAACTTCACATGGGTACATTACAAAGCAGGACCATGTGTGGTCTGGGTGTAGGGAGAACTCAGTGTTGTCCTCCTTTAGTGGAATAAAGAAGCTGCAGGAAGTGAAGAACACTTCCTGCATCAAACCCACCATGCCAGGTTTCTATATTTATCCTATCCCCCCCCCATTTTTTGCTATTAATAATGATATGAATAATATTTGTTGCATGCATACTCTTTGCCATGTATTTTACACACTCTCATTTAACCCTAACAATATTGGGAAGGAATTGTTATTCTCCCCATGGTTCAGATGAGTAAGTAAACCTATGCTTAGAGAGAGCACTGATGGGGGGAAGAGTTACTGCCAGGGCTTTGGAGCATCAAAGACGGCGCTCCTGACAGCGAACCTTCCAGGCGGTGGCAGGCAGTTTAACTGGTTCCTGTGCTCGTGTGGTCTCTCTTAGGGGGACAGCAGGGACATGTCCACTGCTTCTCTGAATCCCACACAGGGCCAAGGCCAGACCTTGCCCGCCTCGTCTCCTGAACACGTGAAAGCCGCAGCCAGCGGAGCCGGTGCCATCTTGGCAAAGAATTCCTCCCATTCCCCCGAAAAGGGAACTTGGGAGGGAAAATTACAGTTTACTGTAAAATATGTAAATAGATTCTTGCAAATGAGTTCAAATTTATGATGATTTACCAATACTTCAAGACATCCCACTTGAACATCTGTTTGGTTTGTGGACGAGTGCATGAACTACTGCTCATCAGAAATGAATTGTGCTAGATCCAGAGACCCATTTTCCTGGGTGATTTTAAATTTTCCCCTCCTGCCCAGACTCCCCCTAAGTTAATTAGACCATGGGAAAGGCATGGGGACTATTCATGAATCTGAGTAGACAGAAGACACCGGAGAGAGAGAGTAGAGCAAAGAAAATATTATTTTTCTTGCCTTGACAGTTGATTTTTTTTAACTTCCTTCTCCACCGTCCTCCCCCCGCCCCATACACACACTGCCATAAATAAGATATGCTATAGACTTTCTCAGGTGTCAACGTCTTAATGAGAGAGTCTGCTTTCTGACGCCTTGGAAAAAGTCAGTAAGAGAAAAGAAATTAGAGACAGGCCCACGTCCTTCTCATGTCGAAATGCCTCCGTTCATGCTAACGGCAGAAGTCGAATTGTTGTTTTGCAACATCTCGAACAGATGTGAAGTCCAAATGATATGGTAGAGTTTTATTTTTGAATGTAGCATATTTTTAAGCTGGGAGAAAAGATAGGGCTTGACATTTATGGGCAACAGAATTCCTGTTGCACGACGACCCTGCTGTTAAGCACAAACAGAAAGATGCAGCCCAGGGAAGTAGGACTCTGTTCTGGGAGGGCCTGTCCCCATCCCAGCCCTCCATCCTGATGGCCTTACAGGCCTGCTGGTTTTCTGGGACCACTCTTGCTCCCTCCAGTCTGTTCTCCATGCAACAGAGAGATCTTTTCCAACTCAAATAGAATCATGCCACCCCTTGCTGAAGGCTCGTCATTGATTCTCACAGTTCCTAGGATGAAGTCCAGAATCCTTAAGATGGCCTCAGGCTCTACCTGACCTCGTTCTTCCTTGGCCTCATCATTCGTCACATGCACCCTTGCACCCTGCATTCCAGCTTGCAGGTCTTCAGACGGTCACTCGCCCTTGCTCCCTCGGGGCCTTGAGACCTACAGTCACCTGCGTCTGGGACAGTCCGCTTTCCCTGCCCCTCTGCAGCCTTCCCAGACGAGGGCCCTTTGCCATCTATCTGCTCTGCTTGCACCATGCTCTTTCCCTTCAGAGCACCTCTTCAGTTTGGCATTAAAGACTCGATTGTACAGGAAGCAGATGTGGCTCAAGTTCGAGTCCCAGGGCCTCCTAGTAAAGACAACCTGGCCTGTGCACCACGGAGAGCTGATGGTCCGTGCTGTGGAGAACTGGCGCAGCAAGATGACGTAACAAAGGGAGACGCAGAAGAGAGACAGTAGAGATGCAGCAGACCAGGGAGCTGAGGTGGCACAAGAGATTGAGTGCCTCTCTCCCACACTTGAGGTCTCGGGATCGTTTCCCGGTGCTGCCTAAAGAGAATACAAGCAGACACAGAAGAACACACAGAGAGCAGACAGTGAGTGCAAAACAACAACAAAGGGGAGGGAGAGGGAAGACAATTGTGGGTGACTTGATGGATAACTGACCCCTACTCCATACGGACAGCTTCTCCATTCTTCTCACCTCTGAACACCCAAGATTCAGCACAGATCAGGCTTTCTCCACCTTGGCCCTCCTGACCTTCAGGGTTGACTAATCTTCATTGTGGGGGGCTGCCCCAAGCATTGGAGGATTTCAGCAGCATCCCTGGTCTCTGCCCACTAGGTGACAGTAGCACCCCTCTCCCCAACTTGTCTCCAGACACTGCCAACTGTCCCCTGGTCTATAGTCAGGTACAGAGTAGATGCTCGATTAAGCCCCACCCACTTCCCAGCAGATCTCTTTTTAAAAATCTGTGTACTTTCTTTTTTTAAAGCAGCAGATCCCTTTCAACAAATCAGTAGACTACTCATATAGAAAACAGCGGAACAAGCTGATGTTCCTGTGTGGGGATGGGGAGCCTGGCACCTGTCTACTCATACCCCTTCCTACCTTCGGTGTCCCCAAGGCTCTGGAGAAGACAGTGTGAAAACGTTGGGGGAGGGGGATTGGGTAGGAGGAGGACATGCCTCAGGGTAACAAAATTGTGACTGCCACTTCTTAGCTAGCTAACCTTGAACAAGTTGCTTACACTCCCAGAGCCTCCATCTTTCCATCTGTAAATTGGGAATGACAATCCCCACCTCACAGGTGTGCTAAGGAGTAAATGAACTAAGATAAGCAAAGTACCTTATTCAGTGCCTGACATACAGGAGGAGCTAAAATACAGCTTGACTTTTCCCTTTCTTATACCCTTCAGGGACCTTAATAGAGAGCTGGGTTCCTTGAAGGAACTTTAACAAGTATCTTATTAATTGTATTTGAAGACAACTATTTGGAAGAGGAAGTCCCAGGAAGATCACCCTTATTTTTAATGGGGAAAAAAAGAAAGAAAAAGGAAGGGGTTGTTTAAGGTGGGCAGTTGTGCCTGGGTGGCTCTGTAAATTTACCTTCAATAGACGTAAGCTTTGGGAGGGCAGGGAGCAAGTGACCCTGCAGGTATAGCCTCCACAGCCAGTGCAATAAATGTTAGTGGAATATATGAATATCTGGCTGTTTCAAATCTTTAGGAATGTCAGGATTTTAGCCTGCCTGAGTTTCTGCTCTTTGCATCACCACACCTGGGGGGATGTCCATGGTGGGCCCACCACCCATTACACAGTAAAGGGCAGGAGAAGGTGGTGTGAAAGAGAAGGGCCAGTGCCAGGCTGACAGAATGCGGACAGGGACCCACCACCCCCGGGAGAGAAGACACCTTTGATTTCAAGGTTGTTAGTGACCAACAGAAGCATGGCTGACACCATGACTGATGCCTGCTGGGCCCCGGAGTCACAGGTCCAGGGACGCTGAGGCCCATTGGAACCTTGCCCTTGAGCAGCTTACCATCCCATAGTGGAGGTAACACAGGGCAAAAGTGTTCCATGGAGGGGTAAATATAAAAGTGTTTAGAAGAAGGCATAAAATAATAATGTTCTTTCTTCATCTGCAAAATTAAAAAGAAAATTATAATATCTATCTCATAGGGTTGTTGTGGTTTTTAAAGGAGTTAATTTATCTAAGGAGCTTGGAACAGGGTCTGACAAATAGTAAGCACTCAATAAATGCTTAGGTTACCATTGTTGTTATTTTGCCATGTGCCAAGAACAGATAAGCACAAGTTAGCTTGCCTAATGCTCACAGTGTCAGGAGAAAGACTTGGCTATCATCTCCATTTTACATTTAAGAAACCATAGCTCAAGGAGGTAGGGAGTATCTATCCAAGGTCACACATCCAGAGAATGAAAGATATCCAGGATGCAAACCCAAGTCTAAGGCTTGACAAACTTTTTCTTAAAGAGCTGGATAATAAATATTTAGGCTTTGTGGCCCATAAGGTATCTGTCGCAACTAATCAACTCTTCCACTGCAGCGGGAAAGCAACTATGGACAATGTGTGAGCAAATGGGTATGGCTGAGTTCCAATAAAACTTTATGTGCAAAACAGCTGGCCCATAGTCTGCTGTCCCCTCTAAGTCACCACAACAAGCAGTGTCTTGACAGATGCCTTCCAGCTGAAGATATTAGGGAGAGCTGTCTGGACTGTGATTTAGGTCACAAAATGTGGGCTAGAATATACTGCCAAAGAAATTATCTAGTCAATCTTCTGCCCATCAGCTCGGCAGCCCCTTCCCGATCACTAAATCCCCAGCCTCTCCTCTTAGAATGTCCAACTTACCCTGTTTGCAAAGCAACTGTGGGCAAGGTGGCGGGAGACCTAATCTGTGATGGAGAAGCTTTGTTTGATTTTTCTCTAAGTATGTTTGAATTATTAAGTGTCTGGCTCATTAAGTGAAGGGTGTTGTTATAATTCTATCGCTGGAGACAGAATTGCTATTTAAATTGAGTTTTGCCGATGTAGCTAATTTACTAAGTGGGCATTGCCACGTCTTAATTATTATCCTCTGATCACGATTATTCATGGGGACAATGCGGTGCTAACGCACCAAATCTAGACAGGCTGGAGAGTGCTTGTGCACTCTGGGGGAGAGTTCCATCCTGTAAAGGACGAGTAGACAGAATGGGTTCGCCAATGACATCCAGATCACTGCTAATTCATAAAGAAGGAAGTCTGATAGGGGAGCTGGTGTAGCTCAGTGGTTGAGCACTGGCTTCCCACTCACGAGGTCCTGGATTCAATGCCTGGGCCCTCCAGAAAAGAAAAAAAAAAAAGGGTAGCCCTTTCCTGATGATTTGGGAAAATTAAAAAAAAAAAAGTCTGATAATCGTCATGATAGAGCCCTGCTGGTTCTCCCTTCCTCAAAACGGAAAAACTACACCCCATATAATAAACATTATTTGTTTTTCCCTGCCATCCAATGTGTTTCCCACAGCACAGGAGCTGCTATTGGCTGGGAGTGAGACCTTAGATTAAGTCACTTAACTCCTTGGCACCTCGGTTTTCTCTCCTAGAATTGTCCAGCAAGTTCAGAGTTTTGGAGCAGGGCTGGGAAGGGGATGAGGAAGGCGAGGCGCCTTGAGCTTACGGCACCCTGAGGACGTAGCTTCCTGTAAAGGTGCACCCTGAGCACCTTGTTCTCCTCGCCCTGGTCCCAGCTGTGTGGTGGAAGCCCAGGCATTCCCTTCTCTGTGAAATGATGGAAGGCAGCGTTATCATTCCTGGGTCTCTTAAAAAATTCCGTGCTTCTTTAGATTTATTCTGTGTGTACAGTCAATATGCAAATTTTGTTGATTTTGTTCTCTAGCTCTTGAAGGGCAGCCAGTAGTTTTATAATACTTTCACCGGAGAACTATTTTGTTCTTATTTGCAAAAATACTTGGGAAATAGAAAATACTTCCTTAAAGTTCTTTTTGTTTTTGTTATGTTTTGTTTTGTTTTCAAGAAAAAAAATCCCTGCTAATATCCTAAAGGCTGTCTGCCTGGCCTTATATTAGTTGTGTTTAGAGCTGTGAAACTGTAACCATTTAAGCACGTAGCTGATAGAGGATGTTGTTTTCTGCATACTCTACTGAGTAAATGTCATTCCTAATTATTATTTATCTGCAGGACTTTGGAGTTATAATGTCTCGTTCTACCAGAAATGTCTGATTTTTGATATTTTTAGAGGACCCATTTTTCTATGAAGTCAGTGTACTGTGCACAATTTGACAAGTTTTCAGACATAACGTAGCGGTCGGCGCTCTAAGCAAAATAACATGGGGATGAAAGATGACTTCCCAGCATCTGCAATGTTCATCACTGCCTCTCTATGAAGACCTTCATTTCACCTCAAAGTAGGTAGGACATGATAAAGAACTGACTTCTCAGCTGGCATCCATCAGTGTTCACATCTTAATACAGTCTCCCAAATCTTGAACTGAGATGCCAGTGGCTGCCGTCCAAAGGTGATGGTGGTTTTAGAAACTGGTTCTCAATTTAAAACTTCTCCACTTAGGTGCCCATTCAGCATTTCAGACCTCAGTGACTTAGCACAAAAGAAGGGGCAGAAAGGCAGAGCAGTCCTGCCTTCTGCGATCTCGCTCAATGGGATCTGAAGGACACACCTGATATTCAGTTTCCCAACACTGGCATGTGAGTTGAGACCTTCTCCTTCGCTGATTTTAAATTTTGATCCGCTAATGTACAGAATAGAGGGTCTGGCCTGTGGTTCACAGATCTTGATTCTTGCAAGCAGCGTACAAATTCACAGTGCCATGAGCTGCAGACCATCCCTGAACACTGCTGCTCCCTCCAATTAGGGGGTGAGTCACAGAGCAGGCCAGTGCTTCTCTAGAAGTCCTGTCAAGCTGTCTCTGCTGCCACTTACCTGCCAGCCCGATGGACTCCCTCTCCAGTGCTCTATTGTTACTAATCAGACCCGACTAAGATTAAACTCCTCTTATTGGATGGTGATGGTCACTTTGCTAGCAGTTCAGGTTCATATTCAGGCTAATAGTGTATCAGCTTCCTCCTGCATAGGACTTTCACTTTACAAACCACTTTCTTTGATGTCTTTCTTTCTTCCTCCCTCCCTCCCATCCCTCCTTTCCTTCCTTCCTTTCTTTCTCCTTCTCTCTTTCTTTCTTAAATCAGAGTTAATATCAAAGCTAGATGGTTAAAGCTGTTTTCATAACATATCATACTTTATTCACCTGTTTGCAGATGATAAGATTAACTTACCACATAACTAATAATGAAACTAATAATAATAACGATATAACAGCTAACATTTATCAAGTACTGACCATGTGAGCAATGCTTTGCTACAATGATCACATTTAATACTCATTAGTACCCAAATACGTAGTATCCTATTACTAGTCCCATTCTAGGGAGATGGGCCTTAGCAAGGGGAAGTGTCTTGCCCAAGTTCAGAAAGCCAGGTAGTGAAAGAGCCAGATGAGGTCCAGGTCCGTCTGAATCCAGTGTGGCACTTTTGTTGTGAGAAATCTGGATGTTTCCAAGCATTCATTTATGAATGTGTGTGCATGCATTACCTGACTAGGAGACCAATCTTGGGCTAGGCCCTGAGGACACCCTGCTATGAGAGTTTGAAGTTTCTGTGAATCCAAGAAAAGATCATGTTCTTGGAATTTATCCATCCCTGTGGGTGTGGGGCCCTTTAATTGGACTGAATTCAGTTGGGGGCCTTTGGTTGGATTGCTTCATTGAGGCATGACCCAGGGTGGGTCTTGACCCTCTTGCTGGAGTCCTTTATAAACGGGAGAGACATGCAGAGAAAAAAGCCACAGAGAAAGGGAGCTGCCGTTTTATTCTGCCATGTGAGAGAGGACTCCACAGTCACTTACAGCCACAGAAAGACAGAGAAACCCCAAGAGGCTGAGAGAGAGGCTGGAGGCTGGAATCAGTGGAGCAGCCAGAAGAGACGTACCCCAGGGAGAGATGTGGCCATATATCTGATCGCCCACAACTGAGCTCGGGGAGAAAGTGGGCCTGGAAGAGAAGGCAGAGATCTGCTGCCATTTTGCCTCACCACATGGCAGGAACAGTGGTGGAGCTGACCTTTGGTGAGTGTGGCAGTTTGGTATTATTTATGAATGCCCAAAAGAGATATTGATTATGTTTGTAAACTGGTCTGTTCTTCTGGGTGTGGGTACCCTTTGATTATATTAGATTCAGCTGAGAGGCCTTTGATTAAATTATGTTAAGATTAGGGCTTTGATTCTACCATGTCATTAGGGTGACTCAGAGTTGAGTCCCCGCCCCCTTGGTGGGCTATATAAATGGACACTTAATCAAGTACACAGAAGCAGATACACAGGAGAAGAACACAGAGGAATAGAGAGAGCTCCAGAGGCATGGAAGAGGAGAGAACTTGTCAGTTTTGATCCTACAGCCCAGGAAGAGAGATGAGCCATTCACCTGATAGTTTACAGCTGACCTTGTGAAGAGAACAGAGCAGCTGAGCCCAGAAAGAAACACGTCCTCTAGCCTGCAGCTGAGATCGGAAGAAGCTGGGCCCATGGAGACTTAAGAGGAAAGAGGAAGGCTGAACACTTGCAGACATCGCCTGCCATCTTGCATCACCACGTGGCAACAGACTGGGTGAGGAAGTACTTCTTATGGTACCTTGAGTTGGACTCTTTGGGGCCTTGTAACTATAAGGTTTTACCCCAAATAAATACCCTTTATAAAAGCCAGCAGATTTCTGGTACTTTGCATCACCACCCCTTTGACTGACTAATGCAGTGAGATAGCACCTCTGGTGATGCCTTGATTTGGACATTTTCACAGCCTCAGAACTGTAAAGGTTTTGCCTCAGTAAATTCCCAATATAAAAGCCAACCCATTTCTGGTATGTTACACTGGCAGCCTGTGGCAAACAAAAACACTGCCCTCGGGGAGTTTGCACTTAGTGGGGTAATTGAACAGTGGGGACAGCAGAAATTGTTATTAGCTATGACCTGCTCCAGGGATGCTGCACCAGTTCCTGCCTTACTGGCACCCCGCAGTGGGGACTCACTAGATCCCCTTGTGGGCAGTCCTCGACCTCAGCAACACTCCCCACAGACACCATGTGTGTGAGAAACATGAGCATCAATCAACGAGCAGTGTCAGCAAAAATTAAGAATGACACTGTCTGCCCTGAATGGATAAACTTAATATTAGCCATAGAGTCTGGTTACCCAGAAGGACGAACAACAAAAATAACAGTACGTACGGTCCCTAAGCCAGCACCAGGAGCATGTTCCCGACGTGCCAGCCACTTCTCTGGACACACGGTGTTGGTTCTCCTCTACGGTTACCTTAAGTCTGGACTCAATTTACCACCTTGTGAATCTGCATGTGGGAGGAACTCCAAGAAAGGAATACAAAAGTTGGTGAATGCGCGTTGGAGAAGTGAGAGTGCCTGACCACAAAACTGCGTGAGGTATACTGGTGTTTTCTTAGCATGGCAATATTTCTAGAATAAAGGCCAGCAAACCCCTTGACTTCCACATATACTCCCCCCCCCCAGGAAGTGTGTTGAACCAGGGATATGCAGATTGCTTCCCCAGTGGAATGTGCTATCAATATTAAAATACAATAATGGACTGAATTCCTTTATGCTGACTCTTGATGCTCAGGCAATTTTACTAGAACACAGAACCTTGACCTACAGCACGGCTCTCAACCTTTGGCTGCACAATTGAATTACCTGGGGGTACATTTGAGGCTAATTAAATCGTAATCTTTGGAGGGTGAGTCCCAGGTGTCAGTATTCTGAGAGCCCTGGGTGATTCCAATGTGCAGCCAGGGTTGAGAATGCCTGCCCTACAGAGTAACCCGCCACACTCCAAGGAGACAAAGCTGCTAGTAAACAGAACCTGATTTCCATGGCAACACATAGTTCAGCTTCTCTCCCTTACAGAGCACACCAAAAGGTAAATTATTTGGTTTTCATGCCCCTATTCCCACCCCGTTTCAGGTGAAATACCTGGAGCATCAGGGCCCCTCTCTCACTTAGTGGCTGGAGGATGAGCTGGGGGCGGGGAGCAATGAGATAATCTTGCTGGGAAAACATTTCTTTGCAGAGAAGAGCAGGCAGATGTGGGGCCTGCTGAGGAAGTTAGGACTTGAAAGCGGAGCAGCAGGGAGGCTTTTCTATGAGAACTGCTATAATCGGTACTAATTTTGTGCTAGTAGTTGTTGTTGTTTTGGGGGGGCTATGGTCTCTGGGAAATTATATCATCTCTTCCCTTAAAAAAGAGAAGGAAACCACTATTTATTTTTAAACGCTGTGCATGTGTACATGTTTGTATATTTATAGGAAAATATCAGAAAGGGTTTACAACTCACTTTTAATATTAGTCACTTTTGGAGGCTCAAATTTGGGGCTTGGGGTTTTCACTTTACACTTATTTATAATGTTTGGATTATTTTAAACAATATAATGGAAATATAAATAGTCTACAACATAAAGTATAATATAAATATATTACAAATATTGTCATTTATTTTGAGTTGTAATCTGATCTGACTGGGTCTCCTTGGGCCAGCCTCATCTTCCCCCAGTGGTGAGTTTCATGGACTCCCCAGGCCTTAAAACTCCAATAACTAACTCCAAGAGCATCAGCAAGTCACAAAACTTCCCCTGAGGGCTTCACGAGGAGGCCCAGGAGTGTGTTAGATCAACTGGGAAACCTCTAAAGGCTTCTCTTGACCCCCTCTCTTTCCCCACACAGCTCCCCCTGTGGTAGCTACCGCCTCACGTTCCTCTTCTTCCAACTCCTCTTCTGCTCAGTCCAAACATTTTCCCACCTTCTAGATTTCTTCCCCGACTCTTCATTCCTTTGTCTTCCTCCTCAGCGCTCCTCACTCATCTTTGACTCCATAATATAAGGAATCCGCCCTCTTTACTATGTGTGCTTGTCTGGTATGTGCAGATGATGTCTAAACTCATACACTACTCACTTCTGTTAAATGGACTTCAATCCTCTCCATCATATTCCTTAACGCTTTTTCATCTTTCCACATAGCACGTATCAACACCTGACATTACATTATGTCTTTAACTGTTTATCGTGCCTATGTCCGTCTCCACTAAAATGTAAGTCATATGGTCAGGACTCTCTTTTGTTCGCTTCTGTATCATCAGTACCTAGAGCAGTTTCTGTCGTACAATAGGCTTTCAAATAGGGATTTGTTGAATATATGAATGAATGGATGGATGAATGATATTTTCCCTGACCCGCAATGAAGAAAGAGTGTCAAAGGAAAGGACAGGCAGCAGGGAAACAATCCAGAAGGGTAGGTTCCCTAGAGGAAACTGTCACGTGTTCCTCGGGCTGCCTGGGAATCCCATAGCTGCGTCTACGAGAACCACGATGCTCTCCACCACCTGCAAGCTGCTGTCCTAGGAACGGGGCATTCCTCATTTCTAATCCTCACCGCAGTCCCACAGAGTAGCACTAACCCAGTTCAACAGATGAGGAAGCAGGCTCAGAAATGTTTTTTTAAAATCACTTTACTCAGGTCAAACTGACAGTAAGTGATGGAACTGAGATGAAATACCCCAGTCTGTCTCAGCCCAAAGCATTTTCCACTAAACCCCAATGCCTTATAAAATAACCAAATCTAATGTGATATGCCAAGGATTTTGGTGCCCTTGGATAGGTGAAAAAGCTGGAGGGTTCAAGCAACCAAAGTGGGAATTATTCAATTGCTGGTAGATGGCAATATGGAGACAAGCCACTCTGAGCTACTCTGGTGTTTGTGAACTTCCCACAGACCCTGTTGGCAGCAAGGCATGTGCTCTGATGGCTTTTGTCCATAATGGGGCTCATTTGTGCCCAGCCATCCTCACTCTCTCCTGGCCTTCTTTGGGGTGACATGAATTTGTAAGAGAGTTGCTTCGGGATGGGATGTCTAAGCAGTCCTTCATGATTGAAAGCATCCCCTATAAGGGCTTAATCCTGATGTCATTAGCAACGGGAGTTAACCTAATAAGCCAAACCGCCAAAGCCATTTTATTTTTACCAGGAGGAAAATAACCCCCACACACACCTGACACACACACACACACACACACACACACACGTGCAAATTTGCTTTTCCCAGTTTATATGCTGCTCTCTCTCTAGCACACGCATGGCTGACAGGGACGTCTCCTGCAAGAGACCAGCCCAGGAAATTTGATGAGGATGCTTTCTCAGCTTGGGACACATCTCTTTCTAGCTCTCTTTCTCTCTTTTGTAACATTTATTTGCATGGCTAATTTGTTGCAAATGTGAGAAGAAAAAGAAAGGCAACTCCTGATGAAGAACTGAGTGTGAGAGAAAAAACAGCCTCTTCTAAATTGCTCAACAACCTGGGAGAGGCTCACCCACAGAGTGCTTTCCACCTGACACTCAAAGGGTGAAGATGTAAATTTAAGAGAGAGAAACAACTCTTCCTGAAATTAATAATTCAAGGCAAAATCACAAAACTTAATTGCTCCCTGTCAGCCGTAGCTCATCCTTGTCTTCCGTTATTTTGCACAAATTGATTTGGCAGCATTTAGCAGCCACCACATTCATTTTTAAAGGACTTTCTTGTTATCTATAGCCTGTTAATACGTTCATCCTTCACCCCCAAGTAATTCTGGGCAGATTTTCACTCATTTAGAGCAAATGAAGCTCTTGTTTGATAGAAGGAGGGAAATGGTCCAAGATGAAAGCTCATCCTGGGGACACCAATCACCCCAAAAGCCTCTGAGGCTCTCGAGCCCAGACAGGCAGCCCCAGCTGTGAGTGGGTGAGGGAAGGTATTGAAAGAGTGCCGCAACTTCTAGCCATATGTGGCTATATCAATGTAAATCAATTAGATTTAAGTGAACTAAAGACTCTGCCCCACGGACACATTTAGCCCCCTTTCAAGCACTCAACAGACACATGTAGTTCGTGGCTACAATACGATTTTCAATACTGCAGAAGGTGCTATTGGACAGTGCTGGTCCAAACCCTTCAAAGACTTCTTACTGTCAGAGGCATCCCATGAGGAGGAAAGTTCAATGTTCTGCATCCAATGTTCCACGATCTGCTTGGTGGAATATCCAGATGCAAAAAGCTAATAAGGGCTTTGTCTTTGTCTCTTCTTTCACACTGTGGGATGATCTCGTTGGTGTCAATGGGGCCAGGAATGGGGCCTGTTTATATGGCCAAGGATGGATGGCTTCCAAATGTGTTACAAATTTAACTTGAAAATACCTTTAACCCCCTGAAGTGCCTAAGGAGGACTCTGAGCTGGCCTGGGCTTCCGGTATAGATACCCTGGTTTGCTACTCAAGGCAGGGCCAGCTATGGGCTCAGGCTGACCATGAGCATTCCGCCTGCTCCTCTTAGGGTACAAAGATAAAAGGAACACATAGCTACCCCTCAGCCTACATGTTTGGCCTTTTAGCCTATCTCCAAGCAAGCCTCAGTGTAATTAATCGTGCAGTTATCTGCCAATTATTCCACTATTCAAGCAGGACGAGAAGCACCCAGGGCGCAGAATGAGCAGTGAGCATCATGTGCACAATTAATAATTTTCATCACTGAGTAATTGCTTGTGTGGTATTTAACCTAATAACATGAGATGTGCATTATTGGGCTTTGATTGCTGTTTTCTTCCATCCACCCACTCTCTTGTAAGTGTTCTCTATGAGATTGTCATGATTTGTTGACAAACCATTTTTTCCCCCTAATTCTTACACTTTTCAACATTTTGGATGTATCTGGACCCCTCTGCCGCTTTAAAAAAAAAAACATGACAAAACAAAACTTTTCTCTCCATTGGCTTCCATGACATCGTTCTTTCCACAGTGTTTTGAGCCCCTTTTGGACGGACCATTTTCACGGCATTGGTTGGTTTTATTGTCCTGCCCAGTGAAGTTTCGTTCATAACTTGGATTTGCACAGATTGATGAGGAAGAGAGGAAGCTGGGCTCTGGTGGAACGGAGGCTAGAAAATTAAGTGGCTATAAACTGACTGTGTGAAAATGGTGGGGCATTTTGGGGGAGGGGAAGGGGACACTCAGACCTGGTTCATTCAGGTAGGGAGAAGGGGTCTCTGGTCAGTCAGCAGCACCACTGGTCAGGGGAACTAGTTTTTCTCATATTGGGATGCAGGAATTAAGAGTTCAGACTCTTACAAGATGGTAGGGGGTGTGGAGGGGAGCTGGTAAAAACAAGCTGGCCCACCTGGGGCCTCTAGGAGTATATAAGATCGGTGGTAGCACCACTAACTCACTAAATGTAGTCCGCTCTTGCCCAGACACACTGCTGGTGGGCTGAGGGGGCTACCATACACCTTTGGCCAACGTAGTTGGAGCTGAGTGTGCAGGGGGGAAGGCATTGGCTAGGATGGTCTGGAGAAATCCCAGGTTGACAGCATCTTATTCATTCCTCTGTGTGCTGTTTCTCCTACATTTATACCCACTCATTGTTTCAACTACCACCCACTTTGGTGTGGCCTATGGATCTGTGAATTCCCACATCTACTGAAACCCAAGGAAGATTCCTGCTGGTCATACCATACCATCAGATCATTCCTGCTGATCTGACCCTGACTAAGGAATTTTTCTGATATGTTTTACCTCCTGATCAATGGGATTATACCATGGAATTATCTCTGATTCCTTACCCTCTTTAATCCCTCACATATTTGGTTACCAGTCCTGTCAATTTTGTTAAACAATGTTTCATTGTTTTTAAGCATGGTTCACAAAGTTTGCTCCAGGGACAAGCAGCAGCAGCACCATCTGGGAACTTGTTAGGGATGTAAGATCTTAGACCCTACCCGGACCTACTGATTTGGAAACTCTGAGAGAGGGGTCTGAAAATCTGTATTTAACATGCCCAGGCAATTCTGCCTCATGCTCAAGTCTGAGAACCACTGGATTACAATTCAAACTCCAAGGCTGTAGATGCTCTGACCCCTTCCTACCTTCCCAAACTCATCTGAAGCCACCACCTCTGTTCCCTGCTTTGTTGTGTATTTTGTTATGTTTTCTTCCTTGTGTCTCTTGTTGCATCATCTTGCTGAGTTAGCTCACCCTGCTATCCCATCACATCAGCTTGCTGTCTTGCTTGTCTTCTCTAGGAGGCACTGGGAACCGAACCCAGACCTCCCATGTGGTAGGCAGGAGCTCAATCATTTGAACCACATCTGCTTCCCATGACCAGCCCCTTTCATCCTTAACTCTTAGCATGAATGTCATAGAGATGGCCCTCAGCCCTCCTACTTAAAGTAGACCACCTCACCTCTGCCCTCACCTTTAATTGTTCCATATCTCTAGTCCCTGTCTGGTTTGTACCACAGCTTGCTGGTCCCTTTTAGAATACCTAGAGACAGATATTGCCATTCTTGTTCACCCTGAGATGTGATGAATGCTCAGTCACTAGCTGTTGAATGCGTGCATCCACTCGCCCTTGCCTGTACTGGCAGAGCTGCAAGCCCCGGAGGCCGTGGTGCACTCATCTTCCTCCAGCTCTAAGCCATGGGATGATGTGTGATTCACGATAGAATATGAGGCAGCAAGCACCATTCGCCATGATTAAACCCTGGTCCATGCCTTACTCATCACACCCTTTGCAGCCTTTAAGCCAGACCGCTGCTCCCACCATTCACTTTCTTCTGCCATCTCGTTTTCACAATGTCCTCTTTGGAGATGGTTGCTGGAACTCAGAGAGGATTGATGCAGAACATTCCCTTAGCAATGGTCATGCAATTAGGAAAAAAGGGCCCATTTGTTACCCTTAGTGCTAAGGCTTACATGGAAGTTCAAAAAAGGTGGAAGATAAGAGGTCCATTTTGCAGAGATTCATCATAAGAAAAAGTCCTTTATATGTAAAATGTCAATGCTTCTTTGGCAGTGAGTACAGAGCATGGTCCCCAAGTTGGGGCATAGGTCCACAGCTGTGGGGCCTCTTAGTCCTGGATCCCTTTGGCCTCACCGGCTTTACAGATTCATGTTTTCTCAAGACATCCCTCTTGACTCTGAGAGACAGATTCCCTTCTCCAAGGTCAACGCCATGCTCTGAGCAATGGGCTGATGACACTGTGCTGAGGAAGGTGGACTGTGGTAAGAGATCCTTCCTGTGCACAGGGTTATGCTTGGAGGTGATGTGCCCAGTGCACCTTTAGGAAATTCAGAGACCTGAAACAGGGCCTGCTGGCAGAGATCACCTCTTTCCTCTCAGGTAACCAGAGCTTACTGAATTCCAGGAAGAATGACAATACCAGCAGTAGATCATATTTACGGAGGGCTTTATGGCACCCTGTAAAACACTTGGTGCAAATTGTCTCTTTGAGTCCCCCCAACCACACCTTCTGTCAAACAGGCACTATGATTACCCTTCTACAGAAGAAGCCAAAGCACAGCAGTGGGGCATGAGCCCCCAAAGGGCCACAAAGCCAGTTGGTGGCAGAGCTGGAATTCTAGCCCAGGACAGTGCTCTTCACCAGCATCCAACAGTCCTCCAGCGTTTCTGTTTTATAGGTGAGGAAATTGGGGCTTGTCCAGGGCTGCCTGGCTAAACCAGGTCCTCGACTTGCATTCATTACAGGAACCCTTTTCATTTGTACCAACTCTGAAGCAGGTTTCGTTCTACCAGGAACTAAGGGAAGTAGAGTCATCATTTTCTCCAGCTCCTCGTTCCTAATTGGTCCTCTGCTGCTTCGCCCTGCCTGACCCACCCTATGACAGGAACTGCTTCCTAGATGGAGTTTATAGATTCTTCTTTCCCCTCTTTACTATACGTTATGCCTTTTAGCCTTCAATAAAGAGAACAGATGGATTGGGGGCGGGGGGAATGAAGAAGAAGTACCACATAAAAAAAATAATCTAAACTAAAAGAAAGGATGTCTGAAAGTCCTACGTTCGAGGAAACTGTCTGAAAGAGAACTGAGAGATGCCTGATAAGACTGAAGCATTCCCGGGAAGATTGGAAAGGAGAAATTGCACCTGGACAGACACTACACTGTTCATTTTCAGTTCAAGGGGCTTCTAGAGGAAGTAGTTACTAGTGAGGTCCCAAGTTAAGAACTGCAGTTTGGCCTTCGGCAATGTGCGTGCCAGGCCAAAGAGAATGTCCGAATTCTCCAAATCGATGGCAAGAAAATAAAATGGTCAGAACAGATGCTTTTGTGAATTATTCCATTTTTAGCCTTCCTTCCAGAGAAGTATCTCAATCTGCTCTAATGCAGAGAATCTTCATTTATCAAGCAAGATGGGGTTACTAATAAAAATTCTGGGTCCCTTCAGATGAACTTCAACGTGATTGAATGGAGCCTAAAAGATGAAATGAGTGTTCAATGAGAGTCTAAATTGCCATCTCAGAAGCAGCCAGAAGATCATCAAGACTCTCAGTTTCCCAATTCTTCTTGGGAACACATGAACTAGAGAAATCCACCCTGCTTGAGAAAGCTGACAGTGAAATGTGCCTTGCCAGCAGTATGGCTGGAGAAAGGAAAAATGGATTATTGGATACCAGGAAACTGACAAGGTAGACGTTTCTGACAAGGTGAGGGGGAAAGAGGATGAGGGGCAGAGCCTTACTATTTATATTAGAACTTTTCCCTGCCAGAAACCTGATTTCTTTGGGCCTGGTCTCATTTTCTACTGGCCCAGGGCCTCAGGGCCACAGATCATCTGTGCTGCTGGTATAACTCTCACCCTGGATCCCTACTCATCAGATGAATGGGGCCCATGGGAACTTTCTGGGCACCAAGTAGTGATTAACAGAGATGAGGAGGTGCTTCTGCCTCTGGATTCAAGGAGGTACAGCAGGGCAGGGAGGAAGGCGAGGGGGAGAGGGAGGCAAGGGGGCTCCACTAATTACCAATTACCAAGTCTTCTGCAAACACAAAGGCTCTACCTGAATGATAAATGTTATTATTCCAACTCCATTTTGCCAACTGCAATGTTTCTGCTTGCAAATTAGAGAATTCTCTAAGGAAGCAGCAGATTGCTTATCCCACAAAACTTCCTCCATAGCTCACATCCTGACCAGCCAAGGGCTGCAGGATAAAATTCTTCCTGGCAAACTTTCCAAAACACACGTTGCATAACATCTGTGCAACTAACCCAGAATGGATAGTTTAAGAGAAATCCATCATTTGATATTTACAAAGTGCTTAGAATCATGCCTGTAATGACAATAAACATGGTGTAAATGATGTTTGTAAAATAAAGGGGTTACCCAACCTAAACAGAAAATTCTGAGTTCCCTTTCAAATGATTCCCCTTGGAGACGCCCCCCTTCCCCAAATATATCAGATACCCAAAAGGAGGTAGGCCATGTGCAAACTTCAGCTCTGCCAGAGGAGCTCTGTAGAATGAGACTGCACAATATAAGGGAGATACAACAGGTTAAGTTCTGGCTCCACCTCTGCTGTGTTTTGGCTGTGTGACCATACACAAATCACTTAACCTCTCTGAGTACTGTAAATCTTCAGAATAAGATGTCACCAGCCTTGAAAGATCAAATGAGGTAATGTAGGTCTACACTGTAGACTTCAAAATCTGCAATCCTTAACGGTTGCTTTTTTCTCATTGCTATTGCTATTATTATAAAGTTAATGGCCAAAACTTACCCTATTGGGAAAAATTAAATGAATCAGGCCTGGTCCTGATACAATACCAAGAGGATTAAGAAAGGTCTTATTTGGTCAAGTGAACCAGTTCTAGATCTTCCAGCTACCTGCTTCAGTTTATTAACATTATGTACATTTCTCAGTATTCCAGGTGAATATCACCATGGTTCTACCTGCATAGATTAGGGATCATCTTCTTTACCACCTCTTCTTGGTAAAATGTGAGGATGCATTCTTTGGAAACAATAAGTACCTTTGGCAATGAGACATTCCATTGTGATTCTTTCTGGAAAGCTTTCTCCAAAATCTGCACACCAGCTATGCAAATACTGAAGACTGACATTGCTGCAATTTATGTTAATGCTCTCTCTCAAAACTGGAATGGCATTAAAGCTGAAGAGAAAATGAGATGAACTAAATAAAAAGAAGGTCATTTGGGTCATGGCAAAGCTCTTAAATAAAATTTGCCCAGTAATAGGATGTGCATGGCATCCTGAGAGAGTCAGACTAAAGTAATTCTAACCTCCAAGCCCTTTGGGGCATTTTCTTAAAAAAAATAAAAATAAAAATAAAAAATCCTTCTTCCACACTCAAGGGACTATCACAGCATTATTATGTGCCTCCTAGTGAAGGGGCACAATATCATGGTTGCACACAATTCAACTGAAAAACTTAGAAGTTCGATTAAGAGCTCTGGAAGACTGTCACTAAAACTATTGACCACCTGTTCCAAACAATGGGCCATAATCCGCACCAAAACCCATCAGTTCAATGTACTCCTCGCATACAATTGGGCACAATCCCATCAGAAAAGGGATTTTGTCGATCGAGCATTAGTCCTTCACAGGGGCTACATAAGGGCGCTTTGGTGAAATGAGTTTGGAAAACACAGGGTTAAAGAAAGTTAGACATATACTGCAGGAATTCTCAGTGCTTTTAATGAACAAGACAAATTCCTAAGAGAGGGATGAAGGAGGCAGAATTTCCCACATGGATTTGGCCACAACTGTTGATCTAGTTCCAGGGAATGGTTTTGGAAAAGCTTGACTTGAATGCAGTCATCTTGAAAAATACAACAGCCTGTACTCCTCAAAAATCCAGACTCATTGACTTTTCTGGGTTGCCTCTCAAAAACTTTAGCCTCTCAAAACTTCATGCTAAAATTTTATAAGAGTTATTGTCGGTGAATTCATTCAAAAGCATGTAAGTAAAGAAAAATAAACCTTATGCAGTATTTCTCTTTAGGAAATTATGATCTTGAATGTTATAATCCAAAGTCTTACACAAAGAGCCAGTGGGTTTAGTTCAAATCACAAACACAATTTCCTGAGTGCGTTCTCGATTCCAGACACTTTTCTGGATTTACCTTCCATCTACTGACCAGCACCCCAAATATTTTTACTTTATGGAAGTAAGATGCTGGCATTGGGATTCCTTTATTAAACATTTGCAGAAGGACTCAGAAAATAAAGCTGAGATGGATAAACAGCACACTTGCAAAGGTAATTGAGAAAGTATCTCTATGGACTGGGTGAAGACCTAACAAAAATGACTCCACGTTCATCTAGTGATCTGCTTAACTACTTATTTTGACAATAAGAGCTGCCAATATCTAAGAAAACAGCCTTCTACTTCCAGGCTC
Source organism: Tolypeutes matacus (assembly GCA_026826555.1). Lineage (NCBI taxonomy): Eukaryota > Metazoa > Chordata > Mammalia > Cingulata > Chlamyphoridae > Tolypeutes > Tolypeutes matacus. Next base: position 4,674,271 of record JAKSZT010004015.1, read on the forward strand.
AGAGGAACTACAGGTGTCATTGGGTAGAGGTAAAAAAAAAATGAGAAGAGCCTTCCACATAGATCACGTGAAGCTCAGCCATTCAGCTTTCAGGCTTTCCCGTACGTCCAAAAGAAGGGCCAAGTCCCAGCCATAAATTAAATCTGCAGAAACGAGAATGAACAGGGAGCTGATGTGCTCTCAAGGGTTACACTGTCCATCACCTGACACTGGACCTGGGCTATCACCTTTAATGACATTGGGATTCTTTAGCTGAGTTACAGCCCTGCCCTCTCACCACCCTGTCAGTTACTCAATAAATGATGTGTGAGATTGTGAATGGTATGAACAGTGAGGTACTCCAAAGTATGAGTGCCAGCCGGCAAACTGTTGAACCAAGAAAGAAAAGGAAAGCACCTGGTAAAGTTGACCCAAACCCATCCCGTTTCTGGAATTCTATTAACAAGTCTCAGAGAAAGAATTTTTTCCCTCCCTTGGCGTTTCTGAAATCAAAGTATGCAAATAAGTACCCACTAAGCTAATTGAATATAATTATGTCTTACATAATAATATTTTAATTGTATTACATTAAATTTTGTACAATCATAATAACTGCAGAGTCATTATTATAGTGCAGACAATACAACACCATGGTTAAGAGTTGAGGGACTGCCTGGGTTCAAACCCAGCTCTGGGTCTCAAAGCCATTCTGAGCTTCTTTACTCAGTGAATATAAAAATAGCCCCTATCTCATAAAGTTGAGGATTAAATGACATAAGTCATGGATTCCAAATTCAACGTTGATGACAACTGTCACTAGGATATGCAGTAATAATTAACAGAACGTGTAGTCATCTAGTGTAATTTTGGAAAATTTAGAAAGGTTAAAAAAAGTTCAATAAAATCCTTTCTACTACTTTCCACTATTACTTATCTGCTGGTTAATGTTTAAACTTCCACCTTTAAAACATCATCAAATTTAACTTCAGGTCCTCATCTCTGTTAACAAGCAGTGCCCCAGGGAGTTTGCTCTCAGTTGCCTGCACAGTTACAGTTTTGAAAGAATCACTGCAAGGAAAGTCCATGAGCACACTGCTCACCAGAGGAGGGACAGGGGCCCAAACCAAGGCCGCTGATTGACCATGGGATAGTTATAATAAAACACGTCAGGAGAATCCTATTTACCATTTCTTCAAACCATTACAGACCACTTTAATGTCCACGTCATTAACACATGCTGGAGAATTAGGGCCCAAACAAAACCAGAGAGCAGACACCAGAGAATAACTCAGGTGGCTGCCAGCTTGGGTTATACTTGATGGGCTCAGCAGGTCTGACCATTTATTTTCAGTTTGGGGTTTAGAAGAAGTAAAATTTGATGAGCAAAGTTTGTGTCCAGCATTCATTTCCATGGACTTAAGTCAACTTAATAAAACCTCATAAACCTTGGAGAAAGGTTTATTCTCAACTGCTCGGAGAATAAAACTGGGCTTCAGGGCACTCATTTGGGCCCCAGCTCTACTCCATATTGGTGATGTCACCCTGTAAAATTCACTGGGTTGCTCTGGGCACCCGTTTGCCTCATTTCAAAACAATGAGTTGAGCAGCATCACCTCTGGACCACAGCAATTTAGATTTTAGGGTCCTTGTGAAAAAGCGGAGATAGACAGTTAAAGTCTTTCTTAATCGCCATATCAAATCCCAGCCCATCACTGCTCTTCTGGGCAAGCCCTGTTATCATTCTGGCAAATGTCCTTTCATTTTTTCTGTTTTTTTACGTATTCATATATGTGGCCCCTAAAAAACATGTTGAATTAGTTTGTGTTTCTTAAAGTAACCTCACCATTATCACATTGGGCAATATCATTCTGGAAACAGTTTCTTTCCTTTTGAGGTATATCTTGGAGATTTACCCATTTCAGTACACACAGGACTACCGCATTCTTTTAAATATGAGATGGGGTGCCTTAAGACAAATTCCCTGTGGTGCTTTTGGCCGTTCTCCTGGTGACCATTTCTGTAGTTTTCAATTCTGTGATATTATAAACAGTATAACCTCCTTGCACATGCCTCCCTGTGCACGTGTGTGGGTGCTTCTCTAGGTTGGTGAGCAGAGGAATCACTGGGATAAGGACAGAGGATAAGCTGTCATTCAAGCCAGAACTTTTCTGAGAGATATTAATAATTATGCTGGGGCAACAAACATAAACTGAGACTATCCCAAGCAAACCAGAATGTTTGGCCATCCTAAGCATGGAACATGCCAGGTATGTTTTTTTTTAAGTTTTCTATTAATAGACTGTGACAAATTTCTGCCTGAAGTAATTGAATGGGGGTATTTCCAAAACAATTGAAAGGGATATTTTCAAGCTTTTGAATTCTACTAAGGTTTGACTTTTTCCCTCAAAAAACCAAGAGTATAGTATCAGAAGCTCACACTATTCCTCAGATCCTAGCTCAACACCTTTCCTTGCTGAAAGGCAGAATTCATTAATAGAAGGTACACACTAGTTCAGACTTCCTTGCCATCCTAGTTTTGATAGTTTTAAGTCCCTCTCCCCCTGGAATATAGCACCATTTTTTAATTTAATGTACCAATGCAGTTTCAAAAATGGAAGTACCAGTGGAAGGGAAAGGCTAGCTTTAGTGTAGTAACTCTTCCTCAGTTACCAGGGTGACCTCTCCACTGCAGTCATCATTTTCTATGTGATGGGCCAGATAAAGGCTCTTTCTGACTGAGGCATTATGGCTTCTATTATCTTTAATTCCTTCGCCAATTGGGCCTCCCCTATGTGTTCCACTTGTCTTTTGATACATACTTGGTTCCTCGGGGACATTCTAAAGTTTTGCAAACATTAAAAAACAATCAAATAACCTTCAGTAAACAATATTCAATTTTTCATTTTATCCTACAAGTCTCTTGATGGATAAAAGATTACAAGCAGAGCCTCACCTCTGTAAATAACTCTCTGTGCAGACTTAAAAGAGAGGTACAATAGTTTGATTGTCAACAAGTAGTCTATGCCACAGTTCTTCATAGGAATTAGAGAGCACTAAGGCTCTACCTCTGGATGAAAGGGAACTTTAGGAGTCCCACCTTGACTACTGGAAAAATCTCTAAGCAATGAGAACCGTGGGGGTCTGGGTGCAAAACAAGTGGAGTCAATCCATTAATTGGTATTTATTGAACATGTAGTGTATCCAACACTTGTAGATTTTGAGGTAGATATGCAGTTGTGTAAATGTAGTCTAGTCTAACAAGAGCTCATAACCTAGTTAGGCAGCCAACCCTGGTGAGAGCAATTGAAAACAGGGTGTCAAGAAGCACCGGAATCCCTAGCCAAGCTTGGTGGTTGAATCTTTTCTTCACTAAAAAGGTGAAGTCTCTTGTCCAAGGAAATGCTGTCATTTGATGGCTTGATTATATGTCAACCCCACTGCCTTTGCAATATAGGGGCAAAGCGTGTGCCCATCTTCTGTCCTAGGCACACAGAGATCTAGCATATTGGCAATAAATGGATCCAATCTTGGATTTGAAAGAGTAAGAACAAAGCTTGTCTGCCTCTTGACAGCAGAGTGGTTAAGAGAATGCTTGCTTTCAAATCTGGGATCCACTACTTACTAGCTGTGCCTGACCCGAGGCATATGACTTAACACTTCTGAGTCTCGCTTTTTTCTCAAGTGAAAATAGGGGTAATAATAGCTTCTACCTTATATATTCTGAAAACTGCATAACTTAATAGATGCTAACTGCTTAGACCAGTGTCTGACACAAAATAGGGCCCCAAAATACTAGTTGTTATTAAGTGCAACATCCCCCACTTTGAAAAGTATTTAAGAACCCCTAACCTAACACCCTCTATGTGCCAGTGACTGTTTTAAATGTATTAATCTGCTGAATCTTCTAACAATCCTATGCCAGTGGTACTGTCATAATGCCCATTTTCTAGACGAGGCAACTGAGGCCCAGAAAGATTGGCCAAGAGCTAGTGGGTAGCAGAGCCATGGTTCAAACGGGGCTCCACTATGAGTTCCTGTGTTCCCACAGCAAGGTTCTATCAATTCCAGAACAAGGATAACTGGGAAGGCCAAGGATATTGTGTGACTGAGAAGACATTGGCAAAAGGAGACCCTGGCAGGGTAGCTGGTTCCTTAGACCCATGCGTGTGCAGACATGGGGCCTAAATAACAGGCTCTTCTTTTGACAAACAAACCTAGAATTATTTTGTCCCACATCTAGGCAACCACCAGCTTTGTTTAGGACAGGATCCTTGTGAACCCTGCACGCTTAGAGGACTCTATCCTCAGACTTTAAGCAGCTTATGCTTCAGCTAGCAAAAAAATATATAGGCCAGGAAGACCTCAAATCCAGTTTGAATATCACTAATGGCTGGGCAACCCTCTGCTCTGCTCTCTGAGTTTCCCTATTATATTTGATTATAAACATAGTAAAATGAAACAGGAAAAATCATGGAGCTTTTTAAATATTTCTGGTCTAATATGACCTATTTCTTAAAATCTTACAGAATTCAGCATAATGATTTTTAAGAGATAGGAATGGCTCTGAGAAATTGCTTTTCTAACCCAAATTATATCCTTTAATCACATTTATGATAGGGATCAAGTCCCAAATCACCAATCTCACACCTGCATTTCTTATATTTATTTATCGGCTGGCTTTTGGTATATCATTTAGTTCCATATGTGGACTCTTCAGTAAAACACTTGGCTCATTGGCCTTTGATAGTTAGATCAGCTGAATTGAGCATGATAATTTCCTGTAAAGATTGAGAATAGATCGAGATAACATGTGGGTCACATTTGTGCACATGTATGTGATCTCTTCCAGTCCCTTGAATCATCTCTGCATGTGTTCAGGCAAATTGAGAAATGGCCCCAAATCATTAAAACATTTCCCATTCCCTATAGAATGAGAGATGGAATATATTAGTTATATCTCCTTGGAACAGCAACTTAATCTCCTTGAGCCTCAGTCTCCCATTGGTAAAATGGGAGTAGATTAAATTAAATGAGATAAACAACAAAATAGGCCTGCAGTTGATATTAGCTGCTATTGTTACTTCTCAGGCAGATTTTGAGTAGAGACTGTCAATGTACCAAAAATACACTTTAAGCATATTAAGAATCAGCATTAGTTTCCCCATATTTATGCAGCCTTTGTTTTTGCTCAACAGTTTTCTCTTGATTCACTTCTGATTCATTTATCTCCTGCCAGAGATAATTTCTAATTTTCTAAGTTGTTTTGGTTTTACTAACTTGCACTAAAGCACTTGAAAGTTTCCAGTTGTGGGGGCTCAATCTTGAGGACTGGAATGGATAATAAATGGCACCAGGGTAGGCATGGCTGGCCACTGTCCAGGATTTTGAATCTGCTGGGTGTTTGCACTGTGATGATCCAGCTCCCCCAGGGCTACCCAGATTCTTTGTCTGGCTGCAAGCACTAGTCAAGGTCTAGCAATAATCTCCCCTACGAGGAGGTGTCATGGGATGACAGAAGACCACAGCTGGGTCAAGACCAGGAAATACTTTGTAGATCATCTACTCTGGGGGTTGCCAGTTCTACAGGGGCCAGAAGAAAATGTAAATGAGTGGAACTGGCTGGGTGTTCAAAGTGAAGAGGCCATAGCTGAGAGGCTCTGAGGGGTCCAGCACTACTCATCTCTGTGGCTTGAGCGTTATGGAAACGCAGACCCACCACTGAGATGCCAGAAATCTAGTTGGCTTTCTATGTGAAATCCCTTGATTTTAAAAATGTTATCAGTGAATTCAATGTTTAAGACACTGCACAGGCCAAATCAAATATACCCATTTGCCACATCTGCCAGTTTTAAAATTCTGATTTAGCCTTAGCCTTCTGAATCCCATCTTAGTGTTTTCTAACGATCCCTCTACCCAAGAGTGTAAGCCCCATAAAATAGAGAACTTCATCTGTCTTGTCCACTGATGTATCCCAAGAGAATCTCTTAGCTCAGAGTAGGCACTCAATATTGTTTTCATTTCTAAAGGAAGGAATCAATGAGATTAATCTAAGAAAGATTTAGGAAGAGAAAGCCATTGATGTGGTTATGAGAGTCAGAAAAGATGGGGTAAGGCAACCAGATGAGGGAAGGATCGAGGTGGAAATCAACAAATCATGGGGGGCTGGGTCAGGCATGTCAAAGAGAATAAATGAGCATGGCTGGTGCCAAGACTTGCGTCCTCATGACACAAAACATTCAGACCATGAAACTCTTGAGGAAGAATGATGTGCATTTTGTTTCTTCATTCAAAAGCATCATTTAAAAAGAAATCTCCAGTAAACATACTGCGAAGAGCCAAGTCGGCCACCAACCTGCTGTGTGATATGGATCAAGACACTTGACTTTCCTGAGCCTATTTCCTCTTCTGTATAAAGGGATATGATCCTACCTCCTTCATCAGCTTGGCAGCCAGAATTGAGGAATAAAGCGATACATCCCTCAGAACATCTTATCAGTACACAAAAAATTCTTTAATAAATGTGATTTGACATTGCAGTTGTTATTATACTATCTAAGCCTCTACTCCTTTACTAATAAAATGAGAGATCATTTCTTAGACCAGGCCGAGGCCACGATAAGACCACACCTTCCCAATGGAATTCAACAACAATGTTGGAAATATCCCTATTCATAAGCTCCTCACTCAGAAAGCCAAAAGCATAAAGCCCACTGCAAATATCTCACGGACTTTAAAGATGCTTGTTCATTTTTGCTTTTGTTTTATTTCAAATTTTCAGAGCTCCTTTAGAGGAATACATTCAAGTACCATCCTCTTAAGAGTCACAGAAGCCAGATGAAAACAGAACCAAAACTATCCTACTGTCAGTGAATTTCCTTGGCAATAAGCTTGCTCCATTCCCAGGGTGTCGTGGCAGGGAAAGGAGGCCAGGGGAATTGTGAACAGGTTCTAGTGAAGCTCTAGATATCTCGAGCCATATATCTGACTGATAAATAAGACTCAGGCAGAATGGCATTTAAATGAAACAACTTTTATGTATAAAGAGAAAGGTTATCTCTACTCTTGGGATGAGTAGAGCCAAATAGTTTCCATCAGGAACTGCAAAGCTCTATAAACTTCAGTAGTACCTTCTGACTCTCCTTGCACGCTAATGAAATTGTAAAAGAGTTGTCCTTTAAATGTTTGTGCCTGAAGTTATGACCTGTTTCAAATGACAGGAAACCTGCGACAACATTTAAACGGTTAGGAATGCATTTAGAAAGAAGGCTTAGTGTCTAATGAGAGTTGAGAAGACACTGCAATTGAAGAACAATTTACTACCAAGAAATCAATTTGAAAATTCTATACAAGATTATCACCCATTAAATTGTCTTTCTTCAATTCTGCGGGTCCTAAAATGTTACTTCTGGACAAGGAATTTTACAAACAAATGCTAATTAAGTAATCTATTCAAATGAGTTGACTGAAAGGGGGAAAAAAAGGAAGCAAGTACCCTGTGGGGGAAAAAAAATGCCAACACCCTGGTTATATAGCTGCTGCTGCTGTTACTTTCAATCTTCCTTTCTTTATTGAAAGCTAATGGCCCTGGGCAATGCCTTCATCCTCCTATTTCCTTCATACATCATGGGTGCAATCCAGCGTGAGTGAATGTCCATATGCACTCACCCTGCAGCGGCACCATACACAGTCCCACGTAAAATTCTGTTCATGACATACTGAATTTAAGTGGACAAAGATAGTTTTGTATTTCAGGAGTTGTAAAGGTAGAGGAGATTATTGATGTCTCAATAAGATCCTAAGAAAACACAAGTGTGCATGTGTGCACACACACACAACATCTGCCCAAAAGGTGAATTTGTGGGCAGCGAAGACGATTTACAACCTTTTGTAAGTAGAGCAACAAACCTGAAAGCCTGCAGATAGCAAAAAGAAAGGACATGCAAATAAGAGCCACCCTCTTGCCAAGGAAGGCAAAAATAAATAATGGCCTGTCCCATAGCTGGGGGAAAAAAAAAAAAAGACACCAAAGCAGAAGAAAAAGAATCACTTTCCTCTTCCCATACCCCTGTCCCTCCCATCAAGAGTCTTTGGGTGGATGCTATTTTCTAAGACAGCAAGGTGCTTTGGTTATCCCATCCCCTCTAGTCTCAGAGATTTTGAATAATAACACCGTGGCAGAGAAGACACCAATTTTGACCCAGAAAACATCATGGAAATGAAAGCAGACTTTTAGTTGCCCTGTGGGACTTCCATAATGAAGATGATGGAGCATTATTTTCCCCAATATCTTATTGGAAAACATATCCTCCCTTTTCTTTCCTGATGTCCAGGCTTCCCAAGGACCCTGTTGATACGATTTGGTGGCTCCAAACACCATCTATCTTTTTCTGGTATTGCACAATCAGGCAAAGGTGCCATTTTTGTGGCCCCAATTACTTAGCTAATTTTAGGAGACTTTAATATTGTGAACTTTAACTTGAACACTGGCAGAAAAATATTGAATATGAACATTGATTTAACATGGTGTGAAATTAAGCCTGAAGGGCACTATGTCCTCATAAAGCATAATTACTCCTAAAGTTTCATTTCAAATTATCTCAGAGGAACTCTCACCAGCAGGTAATAAACAGACCTGGAAAAATGTCACTAGCCACATTAAACACCCCCTAGCCTGGACATGGAGGGCGATTTTTCTATTCAGTTAAGTGTAGTGGGAACAGTTTTTGGTTCTGATAACCTCCTGGCTTGCATGTCTTACAGATATGGAAACATGAAAAGGGAAGTGAAGAGAAGGTTCTAGATAAACCGCAGTTGGTACAAGACCCATGGATGTGTAGAATACAGCATAGACTTAATAAGGATCCCAAAGAGGTGTAAAACTTTTAAATGAACAGTACTCTTTCTTTTCTAATTCTCTGTTTAACTGACGAGGGGCCATTTTGTTCATGGAAAAGAAAATGAAATAAAAACACTAACGCAGGAATAAACTCAGAAAAGAAAGGGAATCATTGAAATGTAGCAATCAGAAGCACAGCATCAACAGAAAGTAGAAATACTTTTCCCGGGGGGCCTTTGCTTGTCGTGCTCGCTTCCACATGACTTACACCCCAAACATATGAAGGGCTCAGAAATTGTGCTTTGCCCAGGATAGTGCCCAGATGGGGGCAGACAATTGATCAATCCACCCTGTGTGATAAGCCAACTGGGTGTGCCGGAGAGGACCTACTAGTCCAGAGAGACTGGAATTGGTGGCCTCACCAGATTCAGGAAGGATAAACAGCCACGTCCTCTGAAAAGCTGCAACCCGAGAAGGTCATGGCCATCAGTGCAGATTCCTCCAGGAGTCCACTTGAACTTGCCACTCTGCTTCCCTTAGTCTCATAGCTGGAGGAGTAATTGCTCATTTTGGGGACTTCAATGCCATGCCCCCCTTCTGGGTCACCGGCTGTGGTCGTGACATATTGTTTCTACTCAGTGCTGAAACTTTAGTGATAAAAACCTCAGAGGAGCTCCCTGGGCAAAGCAGGGAGTGATGCCCAAAACAGGTCAGCAATGTTTTATGAATCAGGCCTGAGAAATAGTAAGCACGTTTCCAACTACAGGCAGTACAATCAATCTGCTGGTCTTTTTAAAAAAAGTTAAGAGAGTAAGCAATAAATCAGCAGAGAGGGGGAGGGCCTTAGTAATTGAACTGTCTTGAGATGCAATTGTAAATGACTTTGTACTGACCTTGGCTATGTAATTTCAGGGCTCAAAAGAAATTTTCTTCCCACGTTCCATGCAGTGACTTGCAGTGCTCAGATGGCCACTCCTAACAGTTAAATGCCTGTACAGCAACTCCCCTCTTTCCTGTAAATGGACAGGCTTGGGAAGTGGATTTATGATTTTAATCATCTAGAACTGCGGAAGCCATCTGGGCCAGAAACGTGTTGTAAGAGCATATGGCTCAGCTAACACCAGGCCACAGACACGGAAACTAGTTTGGCGCTGGTGTCATTAAGAGCAAACGTTAAGTGTCATCACTGCTATTCCAGGTAAACCTGTTCCAGGAGTTGTGAGAAAGGCACCCTGGTGGCATGCATAGAGATTAAAAACAATGCTGGGGCAGAAGTTGAGTGGTGTTTGGTGGCTCAAGCTGTACAAGGGCCAATTGCATGACTGGAAGGAAAAGGAAAGAAGATCAGGCCAAAGGAATGAACTCCATGCTAGTTAGCATCAGGTCTGTCTTGGGACCCTCTGCTATTGTCTACCCACTCAGACTATCCCAGAAGCTCCACATCTTGATACTAATAGTCCTTGTGTTGGTCTTATTCAAAGTGACAATGACTTTGGGATAGAACTGGAGTTCTTATTGTTACTGAGGACTCGATGTAGAGCAAAGTAGATGTAGGGGCTTGGATAGTAGATTTTAGTTTCAGTCCTTGCTCTGGTACTTAGAAGATGTATATGTTGGTCAAGTAACTAAATCTTAGTTTCTTCATCCATAAAACTGGGATATTAATACCCACCCTGCAGGAGAGTCATGAAGATTAACTTGAGGAAAATGACCCCTGCCTAGTACCTGACCTATGGTGGGTCCATAGCAAATATTTAGACTACTAAATATTCCAATATTCCACTGGTTTTATTTCCTTAAATTTTTTTTTTTTTTTTTGAGGTACTGGGGCTGGGGCTTGAATCTTGGACCTTGTATATGGGGAGCCACCTGGTGCTCAACCACTGAGCCACATCGGCTCCCCTGAGTTGTTTTTTTTTTTTTGCTTGTTTTCTTATTGTTTGCTTTTGTTTTTAGGAGACACTGGGAACCAAAGTGGGACCTTCCATGTGGGAGGCAGGCACTCAACTGCTTGAGCCACATCTGCTCCTATTTCCTTAATTTAATCACTGATCCTGAGCTTTCAATAGAAAGAAATGTTCTGCTTTGCTCAATGTGGAAGCCACCTAACAGCAAGTGGCTATTAGCACTTGAAATGTGGCTCATGTGACTGAAGAGCTCAATTTTAAAAATTCTATTGAATTTCAATTAATTTAAATCTAACTTCCAATAGCCTTGTTTAGCTAGTGGTTATTGTACTGGACAGCACATCAAGTCTGAGTCCTGGAATTTGGAAATGTAGTTGAGAAAAGGTGCCGAGATTATCCCCAGACTCTTCACATCAGCAGCAGCCACTGAAGGCAGACTGACTGGCCAAGCCTCGCTCATGTTCATCCTAGAGGCTGGCGTCTATGATAGAAATAGCACCAGGCAGCGGCTCTCTGTCTAGAGCCAAGTTCTGGTACCTCAGTCAGGGTTCTTAGTTTTTGTGAACCCATTTTCTCATTGATAAAATGAGGATACTACCTCAGGGTGGTTTTCAAGGTGAAGTGAAACGATGACAAAACTTACTGAAAACGGAATAATGAGGGTCAACTGCAAACATGGTTTGCCATATCATTAGTTTTATAACATTGGCCATGATTCCACCTTGCAGTAAGTTGCTTGTCTTTATGGAAAGGCAAAAGCACCCGTATGCTCTGAGGCATTTCCCCCGAGAGGAGAGAATCCATTTGTATTCCTTTCTCTATTCATTTCAACCTTGACCCATCTCATAACTTGGGGACCACATTCATAGGATCAAATGTCCCGAGCTGGGGTCGGTTTTAAAACATGGAGCAGAAGGAAACATATTCCTAGAGCATACATGGGCATGCCTCTATGTGCAAGAAGAGTCAATATTATATTTGCAAATAGCACAAGAATCACATGTGCTTATGTACTTTATGCATTTTCCTCAGCTGTTAAAAATGCCCCAATAAATCTAGTTGCTACCAAAGGACCAGCTTTAAAAATAAAGCCTGGCTTAAATTAAAGGCGAAGCTATTAACATTTGTCCTGCAGCCTATAAGATTCTAATGAGTTCCTCTCTGGCTTTAGTGAGCTTAACTTTAACTGAAATAGGACTGCAGAACCCATGGGGGTTTCCCTTGTTCTGTTGTTCCTTAAAAGCTTCTCTTGGGAATGGCTTGGACCAAATTGTTCCATCACAGGTTCTTAGATGAAGACAGAGTAAGCAAGGATGTGAACACAATTTATCATGGACGGAGAATATTTAATAAAATGTAAAATGCTTCAGCCAGAAGTACCTGCACACAGTGATGGGGGCAGTGAGCCCTGAGGATCTAGGGCAAAGTTTCTCAAGCTCAGGTCTATTGACATTTTGGGGCCAGATAGTCCGTTATAGGGGCTGTCCTGGGCATTATGGGGGGTTGAGTGGCATTCCTAGCCTCTACCTGCTGGATGCCAGTAGCACCTGCCTCCCAGTTGTGACAGCCTAAATGACTCCTTGCATTGCTAAATGACCCCTGGCTGTGAGTTATTCTTCTAGAGACAGACAGATTTGGTTCAGTTCTCCCTTTGCTATTTTCCAGCTGTGTGGCCTTGCCCAAGGATTTGACCCTTCTCAGCCTTAATTTGCCCATGTATAAAATAGGGATAATTGTACTTCCAATTTTACGGGGTTGTTGGTGAGGATTAAATTAGGTAATGCTTCTAAAGCATTCGCCACAATGTCCGGCAAATAGTCTTCACTAAGTGGTGTTTACTTTGATTATTAACTTTCTTGACTTTCTAAAACATTCCAAGCAAACAAGCCACAGACTCCAGCTCCCTCCCTGCACAAGCCCAATAAATCAGGCCCTTGGTCTACAGATTGGAAACAGAGAGGCCAAACTGGCCAAAGAGAATCTTCCCCTAAGTGCCCTCCTGGAATTGCATTGTTAGCGCCTCCAGAGGAAAGCAAGCTGCTCTCCTAAGGTCACAGGTTGCCAATAAGCACGGGGCACCTTGATTTATGTCCAGGCACCCTAAGAGTACATCCAAGCCAAGCGCCTAATCAACCTGCTTGTTAATAACCAAACCACGATTTTATTAGTGACCAAAATGCCTCAAACAGCCTTCAGATGTCGGGCCCAGATGCATCCCCAGCCACATCCCCTGTTTCATTTAGATTGCGTTTCTCAAGTCCCACATTTACACTTGCCACCTCTCCACCTGCAGGACTGTGCTCGACAGTAAGCTCGGTGAGGCAAGCCCCTCTGCTCTGCCCACTGCTCTGTTCCCCGGTGCTTGGCACAGTGCCTGGCTCAGAGAAGGACTTAATAAATATTAATTGAATGAGAGCATTTCCTCCTGGGCAGCATTTGCTTTCTCAGCATCCGCAACATTGCCCTTCTGCACATTTCCAGCGGGAGAGAGTTGGCTGCTAGGCTTTCTTCCACAGTCCCTAACTCGCCTGCGGTCTTTACAGTCCAGAGCCTAAGCCTAGGACTTTCCTTCAATTCTTTCGGATGAGTAAAGCAAGGAGACCAGGAAGTTTGTCCCTGGCCAGGTAATATGGTAGAAAAACCCTGGGCCATCATTTTCTACCTTCGTGACCTTGGACAAGTTAATTAACACTTTAAAACCTAGCTTCCTCATTTAAAAGTTGGGAAACAGGACCTACCCTGAAGATGTGGTGATTGAGCTGGGTGGTCAGTTGATGGCAACTATTTATTGAATGCTCGCCAGGGGTTAGCACGGGCTAAGTCCTTGGCACGCACTGCCTCCTGTGGTCCTTGGAATAATCGTTTGAGTTGGCATGCTTATCAGTCCCGTTTGACACAAGAGGAAACTGAGGCTCTGGCAGCAAGTAGCAAAGCCTGAGCTGGATCTCAGCACTTTATGAGTATCCATGGTCCCGAGCACAATCGATGCCTGGCTCATGGTGAACGCTCACTTGGGGTGAACTGAATGAATGAGTGAATGGAAAGGTCAAACTCGGGACAGTTTAGTAACTCCTAGTGTGAGAATAAGGTCTTCATATTCTTTCATTTTTAGTACCCCCACCTACTTCCAGCAACCTGACACCTGCTGAGATATTAAACCTAGTAGAAGGGAAAAACGTTTATGGGTAAAATGGAATCGAGGTTTTCCAAAGGCGGCCGGCATTTTAGACACAGTCAAGTTCAAGAGAGTTGAGTTTTAGGAAGAGAATTTGACTCTGCAAATGAATTTGTGGACATCCTCTCCTCAGGAAATCAAAACTTCCTGGCTGCTACAGTTGCAAAATTCTCCCTTTGCTCAAGTCTAAGAGGGACAGTGCACGTGGGGTGCTTTGGAATTCCTGGATGTAGACGCAGTCATTTTGCAGGCCACCTCCTGGGGGATGCACTACTACAGTGCAGAACTCAGCTACTGTATCTCGTTCCTGTTCCCCCACCCCCCACGCCCATCCCTCTCTACATCAGTTTGATTCTAGACTTCACACAAGCCCATACCCAGGGCCTGATGAGAAACTTACATTACCCTGGAAGGGGTGGGGGCTTTTAATTATTTCCAACCTGCCACAGAGTCATCTCCCAGCTTGCTCTGTGCCTGGCAGCCTGGTGCTATTTATATTTAGGACCCAGTTTTAAATCAGTTCTTACAAAGGGATCGCTTTCAGATGTGTTTGATTTGCCCCCGAGTGATTTCAGATTTTTACATCAGGTATCAACATTTAAAAATTGGGGTATTAAACACTAAATTCTGGCTTCTTCTGAAAAAATCGTTGGATCTAATAATACTGGACCCTGATTTCATTCGACAATGAGGGCAGCAGTTGAATAGCAAATGTCCCCTTTATGGCCTTTTTCTCTCTGCCAATCTTGTCCCCAGCTTGCTTCACTTACGTCACCGTGAAGGCATTTGAGTTTGCACCCACACTAAACCCACAAGAGCAAAAGTAAGAGCACCTCATATTTACTGAGCATTCTGCACAGCCTCATTTAATTCTGAGCACAACCCTGTGAAAAAGTTATGAGTATTATCTTCATTTTGCAAATGAGTAACTGAGGATCAGAGAGGGTAAATTTCTTGCTCAAGGCCACATAGCTAGAAGGTGGCAGGACTGGGATTCAAACCTAGTCTCCCTAGCCCCTCGACCTGACTTCCTTCTCTCACACCAAGCATCTTCAGCTTGGGAGCAATCGCGAAGATGCCTGCGATCCCCTGCAGCCAGTCCCATACAGGATGGTTCCTTCCTAGGAATGATTGGGAGGGGGTAATAAGTCCACAGATGAGCTCCATAAAGTGTCACTGAGGGAAATCTGCCCCCACCCCCCGGCTAATGCAGTAAATGTTCACAGCCACCCACTGTGTGGGCATCAGACTGTCACTGCCCATTCACATGATGGGTGGGTAGCCTTATTAATTGATCAAGGAGCCCTCACCAGGGGGAGAAATCAACTGGGAGGCCTCCATGTGCATGAGAAAGGATTAGCTGATGGGACCCTGAGGTCCCAGCAACCTGAAGGCCCATGAGCCCTGCCAGCCCCTTCCCCTGCTCCCCGCTCCCACAAGCTTTCCTCCAGTCTGCCCGCACCTCTTGCCCCCAGCCCCACGAAGAGGAAGCTGCAGAGAAATTTGACCTTGGAGATGTGTTCTAAGGCAATGTGTGGAATTCCGTAGACAGGTAGATGATATAGAGGAAGAATGTAGCTCTTTAAAAAATAAAACACATCTCAGCTACTTGGCAAGCCCAATGGAGAAAGGAGGAGGGACAACTTCCGCCAAGATCTAGAGGAGAAGCCCTCCTCAGAGCCAAAACCACCTCTTGGGGGTCAGACCACTGGGCCTCTTGCCAAAGACTCAAGTCAGTTCGTCACTTTCTTCCAAGAAGAGTATGAAGGATCCAGGCTGCCCCAAAGAACTTGCTAACTTCTCCCCTCGTCAAAGCCTACAGCAGGCCTGCTCTCTCTTATCTCCTGACTTAGAGGCCTCTGTTTCTGCAATAAGTTCCCCTCCCCCCTTCCCCCATTTGCTCCCACCCCACTCCCACTGCTTTCACCCAACTAACTCCTACTCACCTTGCACGCTCACACTAGACGCCCCATCACCCCTCACACACCTGTGGATTCCTAAAGCACCTCATGGTGCACATTTATCACACTGCATTGAAATTAGCCTTTTCCTTTTCTGACTCCTTCACCGGCCCATGAGCTCTGTGGAAACATCTGAACTCACTGCTATATCCCCAGTACCTATCCCAATCCTTGCACATCAAGGGTGCTCGGGAAGGATTTGAGAAGGAGCTACATGAGCAGGTGGAGGGCAGCTCACACTGCAAAACACTCAATGTCACATCTGGAGCATTGGTTCCTGAATGGCCGCATGGAACCTCAGCAGGATGCAACCCATAGGAAAATGGGACTCAGCATTTTCCATGTTTCTCAACCCAGGCCAGATCTCTTCCCCTGCAGGGAGCCCCTCTACCTGACATCAGTGGCCAGTGACCTCTTGCTACAGAATCACACAGTAGTCGAGCATGAGCTCTGGAGTACAAGTTCCAGATCCAAGTCCCTGCCGTACTGCTTACTAGCTGTGGGACCTTGGCAAGGTCACTTGACTTCTCTGTGCCTTCGTTTCCTAAAATAGGGCTCTTTGGGCTGTTTTGGGGATTAAATAAATAGCATTCACAGCATTTAAAAGAAGATCTGGCCCATTTGAAGTGCTCGATGATAGTTATTGTCAAGAATCTTAGCTCCCATGAGAGGTCTTCTTGGCAGTTCACCAGCTCTTCTTTTGGAAAGCTCATGGTGTGGCTGGACTAATTTATCATTCCCCTCCTGCACTTTACTAGGTCTTCTCAGTGCTTTTGTGTTGTTTGCCTCTCATAGATGGCAGGATAATCCCTCCATGTCAAGATGCAGCCTCATGTGTGTTTATGGCCCTTGTAGTGCTCTTGGCATAGAGAGTTGGAGAAGAAATCGGTTTGAATGACTGGGAACCTAGGGGGTCCATCTCTTCTGCCCCTTAGGTGGTCGGTGCAGACCATTCGTGCTCCAAACTTGAGGCCATGAGAAGACTCCATTGTCCCCAGAGTCATATGCTCTTATCAGCTGGCCACCACACAGAGGTAGGCAGTGCCTTCTTCACCAAAAGATGTCAGTAAGGAAGGAAAGATGGTGATCACATAATGGCCCGTGGTGGAGGTGCTCCAGAAAATCCTTCCAAGCGATCCCTGCAAATGCTATTTGAAACCATCAGTCTAAGTGGCTCAAATTGTTGCTTTCCAAGTCAAGTCAAATCAAAATAGTTCCATTCCTCTGCATCTTTACCTCCTCACTACCCAAATAACCAATAATAATCTACTATCAGGTTTACCCAAAATATTTTTAATGTATCCAATTCTCACTATCTTCAATATTACCACCTGGCCTGAGACCATGTCATTGTTGTAAAGGTCCCTGTTCTGGCGAGACAAGGGTGGATGGGAGGAAATCAGAGGACAATGCCGTGCCAGGCAGGCTGGCTGATTCCTGTTGTGCTGGCTTGGAGCTGTGTACCCAGAAAAACATGTTCTTAATCTTAATCCACTCCTGTGGGAGTGAACCCATTGTAAATAGGACCTTTCAATGAGATTACTGAATCAGGGTGAGTCAATCCAATTATTGGAGTCCTTTATTAGTAGAATGAAATTCACACAGAGAGAAAAAAAAAACATGGGAAGAAGCCAGATGTCAAAGGAACCCAGAGAAGCCAGGAAAGGCTGCCACATGCTCTGTCATCTGAAGGAAAAACCAAGGTCCATGGATGGTTGGAAGCCAGCCCCAGAATACCACAGCGTTCTGGGAGAAAGCATTGCCTTGATGATGCCTCTTGTCTTGATTTGGGACTTCTCCTAGCCTCAAAACCACTAGTCAACACATTCCCATTGTTTAAACCAACCCCTTGCACGGTATTTGTTTTAGCGGCCAGGAAACGAAAACACTTATACCTACTATGCGCCAGACATGATACTTCCATTATGTAAGTTGATTGCTGTTGTTCTCATTTCTAAATGAGGAAATTGAGCTCATGGAGGTGAAGTGACTAGACCTCAGTCATTCAGCAAGTTTAGTTGTGAACATACGAATTGATTTTGTAAGGAAAGGTTTCACCAAGCAAAGGCTTTCATTCCAGGAGATGTTCATAAAATGCCACTTCTATTACTGGGAGCTGCAGTCAGAGTTGGGGATATGGAGGGAGGGCAGGACCCCCAGTGGCTGGAGTCTGGGGAAAGCCTAGGGCACTGGGATTGCTACAGAGAACGTGATCCTATTCCCAGCAAGAGGGGATACATGAATGCCAAATGCTTCTCTCCAGGCCAGGGGAGGGGGTGGACTTGGGTGAATGCCGATCCATGGCTAGAAGTAAGGGTCCCCAACACCCACTTGAAACCTGTCCATCCAGGGCCATGCCTTTCTCCATCTCCTACCCTGGAGGTGGGCAGTGGGGCTGGGTGCAGGCTGGGCTACTGTCAGAAATCAATGCTTGGCCCTCTCTAACTGATTGCTTTCCCCTGGGCTAGAGGAAGGGGCATTTGAGGGGGTTGAGGGGGAAGGAGAGGAGAGAGAAAGAAGGATGAAGGAGGATGTCTAGACATGAGCTTTTATGCTTTTGTAATTTGGGCAACACCTGTGTCACAGGACACCCACCCCATCATGAGGCAAACGCTGTGAGCCCATGAAGTGCCAGGGAATCACAGGTCTCCTGAGCAGTCTGCAAAGCAGAGCAGGCAGGGAGCATATGGGAGGAGCAGGACGCAACCCAGGATCCTACCTGTGGTCTGATGTCCCTACACACAAGGACCAGAAGGAACCACAGAAAAGAGTAAATGGGTGACAAAGGGTCAGAGAGAAGTTCTTGGTCCTTTGGAAAACATCAGGTTTCACTGAGAACCATATCACCAAACTCAGAGGAGACCCTTGACAGCATCTTCTCCTTAAGCTTCCTTGTCATGACTTTTGCCCCCTAATGTTACTTGAGATTTGCCATAGGCCCCAGCAGGGACTCTCAAATCCTGGGATTTTGTCCTAGCCCTGGGTGACCCGGGGCCCACTACAGAATGATAATAATGGCAAAAATAAGAGTGGTGGCAGCCACCATTTACTGAGCACCTACCGTGTGCCCAGCCCAGTGCTGGGCGCGCTATTTGCTCATCTCAGAAATGAAGGGTGGGTTCTTTAATAGCACTGGAGGCCTGTGCTTCTGCAAACTGCTCACTGCCACTGAGTTCTCAGTTCATCTGTGATTAGATCAGACCATAAACTTTCCCCCTTCCCTTCCCCTTGTGAAAATTCTGCAGTGTCGGCAGGGATCCAGAAGTGGGAAAACCTTCATTGCAGCTGACTGCCAGAGCCGTGCGGTACCATGGTGGATGGGGCACTGCAGAGTCCAGAGCCTGACAATTTTATCTGGTGGGTGTGCAGGGTGCATGCCTGTGGAGTGTGGAGATGCCCGCCAAGTCCACGCTGGGGGCTGCCTCTGCCGCACCCCCTGCCTCAAGGTGCTTCTGATGGACCCTTGACTTCCTCCAGCCTCCGTGGAGGCTCCCTGATCTCAGAAAGTTTCCCGGTCCTCTTGGCCCTGCCAAGACCACACAGATCTTGGGCAAAATTTCCCCTTCTCTACCACAGTTTGCTCATCTGCAAAATGGGAATGAAAATGCCTTGTCTTAGCAGAATTTATTGTGAGGCCAATACAGCCAGGAGATCTGAAAACACTTTGTAAACCTCAGCAGGGCTAGGCAGAGCAAGGGGGGCGCTGGGGTCATCCTCGTTTGTAGGATAAGTACTAATGTTTTAGTGAGCCAAATATGTTTGACAAGTCCACACAGGAACATAATTCCCCAAGGAACAGGAAAACCTTGCCAATTTTATTCCTAATAGCTTTGGACAAATCCACAGGGCAAGATTACCAACTGTAAATTTGGACTAATTAAAAGGGATCATCCCACCCACCATATCCATGGGATATAAGCCCTCTCTCACTTGGAGTTGGAGTGGACATCACCATCCCAGTCGCCTCTGGATTGGGGGAAGAACTATGGACTAGAGTGGACTTGATGGTATTCTCTTGCTCACATATGGTGATTCTTGCAATGCAAGAAATTATAACAATGAGGTGGAGCCAGTGGCCACTTGACAGTTTTTTGGGTAGGGAGGGGATGAGCAGTTGAAATACAGGGGCTTCTTTGGGAGTTGGAGGTTGTCCTGAGTACTGTTGTGGCAATGGATGTAGGCCATTTTAAATCAGCACACACCACTCAGAACTGAGTGGGAGAGAGTGTGGTCTACAGTGTGAACTGTGGTCTATGGTTGGTGGCAAGGCTCCAGGAGGTGTAAGTTCATTGAGGTTGGTGGGCCACACTATGGGAGATGTTTGTGTTGGATGTGGTGGGAGGTGTGGGAGGTGGGCAACATGGGAATCCGAGTGGGTTCCGTATAATATTTTAGGTAATCTAAGCACCTCTTAAAATATATGTATATATATATATAAAAAATAACATTTTTGTAAGCAAATACACATATATGCATATATATTTATATATCATTTTACAAATGTTTGTATGTATTGTGAGAATTTTGATTTTTACCCATAATAAAAAAAAAAAAAAAAAGAAAAAAAAAAAAGGGTAACAGAATTCCCAGGTGCCACAAAACCAAAGAAAGTGGTGCTGAGATGGAGAAGGAGTTTCACAGGTTTCTAAGGTTGTATGATTCCTTGAAGACTGACTGTAAGAATTTATTCACTCACTCATTTATTCAACGAAAATCTATTGAGCTCCATCATTAAATGGGAATTGAGGTGGACAAACAACGAATTAATAAACAAGCTCACAGATCCGGGCGTTGCTGCACAGTGGGATGTGGAGGCTAGGAAAGGCCTCCTGGAGAAGGCAGCCTTGGAGCTGAGAGGAAGCTTTGGGAGAGGAGCAGTCCAGACTAAAGGAACACCTGATGAGGACAGTGAATCTGGCATGTCCAGGGCCAGGGAAACCAGATCAAAGAGAACAAAGGGGGAAAATGGTATGAGATGAGATGGGTCAGGAAGGGAGGCAGGGACCAGTTGCTGCAGGGACTTACAGATTATGTAACAAGCTCGGATTTGAACTCAAATGCAGTGAGACACCATTGGAGGGTGTCAAAGAGGCCTGACCTGACGGGTTTTAAATTTTATAGAAATCGCTCTGGGTACTGTGTGGAGGATAGACGGCAAAAGCAGGAAGACACAGTGCCATTCTCCCTTCTTAGGGCCAATAATAATCCTTTCTGTTTATACCACACTTTACTACCCTGACTACTTATACCACACTTTTATAGTGGGGCCAATGAGAGATGATGAAGACATGGGTAGAAAGAGTGGAAATTGTGAGAATAGGTCCAATGTAGAAAAATCAGAAAAAAAGTTTCATGATTACTACCTATCCTTCTAGACTCCAAATCTATAAGTTTTGTTCTTAATTTCTCCTTTCGGTGCCTAATTCTGACCCCAAGTACACTATGCTTAATAATTCTAGAAGGTAAAAACAAAACCAGATCCCATCAATAGCTTCATGACTATTGGGGAGAAATTGTAAATCCAGCCAGACCAAAAAAATTACCAGCCCCCTGCTCCTTATTGAGAAAGCTGTTGGGGGCAGTTCTCAAATTAGAAAGGCAAATAAAGGCTTGGACCACAAACATTAACTCTTGGGTTTCAAATGGGAATGCAGTAACGATTGCCAACAGATTTGACTGAACAATCAATTGAATACAAACACGAGAATTGAGTCCGAAACCCAGTTAGTTTGATGTAAAGGGCCACATGACTCAGGGATGAATGATCAATAGCTATTTTTGAAGTGCCTACCACAAACTCATGCCTGTGCCCAGAACTTTGGAAGACAGAAAATGAGTATACGATGCATTCTTACCCTTTAGGAAGGCACTCTCTAGCTAGGGAAGCCAGAGACTAACACTAGAGTTAGGCATCTCGCTGTCCAAATGGAGGGAGGGTTTGTGGTCTCTACTGGAGCCCTGAGCTTGGCGTCAGGAAGTTTGGGTTCCAGTTCTATCTCTTTGACATAGGACAAGTCATCTAACCTTTCTGGGTTTGATTTCTCTTCTTTCAAACAGGGATAGTGTGTTCCAACCTTCCCAGGGCGGATTATATGGGATTTGAAAATACTTTGTAAATTGTAAAGTGCTGTATAAAGTTGTAAGGGTTATAATACTGACTCTAAGTACAAAAGAAGGGAAATGGCAAGGTGTCAGCAAATAGTGCCTTTTCTGGAAAACAGGAATCTAAGCAAGTGTCTCAGGCTCACAAAC
This sequence comes from Tolypeutes matacus, assembly GCA_026826555.1. Classification (NCBI taxonomy): domain Eukaryota; kingdom Metazoa; phylum Chordata; class Mammalia; order Cingulata; family Chlamyphoridae; genus Tolypeutes; species Tolypeutes matacus. Next base: position 4,696,381 of record JAKSZT010004015.1, read on the forward strand.
CCCAATGGCTCCCCACTGCCTAAAGCAGGGGTTGGCACACAATAGCTCCCAGGACAAACCAAGCTTTATGGGACATGGTCACAGCCATTTGTCTGCATATTTCATAGCTGTTTCATGCCACAACGCAGAGTTTAGTAGTTGCAACAGAAACTGTATGGCCTGTAAGGCAGAAAATAGTTCCTGTCTGGCCCTTTACAGAAAAAAAGTTTGCCACCCCCTGGCCTAAAGGAAAATCTCAGCTAACATGAAAGCACTCTGACATTTTTTTTTTATATATATATTTTATTTTATTTTACTTTATTTATTTATTTATTTTTTACCGGGAGGTCCTGGGGATCAAACCCAGGTCCCTCCATATGGGAGACAGACGTCCAACCGTTTGAGCCACATCCATCGCCAACACTCTGACATTTGAAGCAAGATTTGGATGCATGAAATGAATTGGATACCTTCCTTTGGGTCATTACCAACTCTGTGCAACATTATGTACCACTTTCCAGTGACCGATTCCATTTTAGGTGGCATTACAAAATTCCTTCTTGGTGCTACAATAGGGATCAGCTCTTATGCATCTTTGGAATCTCTAAAATGTTTACCATAGTGTATATATCATAATAGCTTCTCGATGAAGTTTAACCATTTAAATCCAAGGCATAAATTGAGAGACCTATTGATAATACATCATTTGAGGGGAAAGAAAGTTGGAAGTGAATTAATTCTTTTGCTCTTAATTAGTTACACAAATATTTATTCCATATCAACTATACAACTATTCTATGCCTTAGAAACTATGACAAATTAGCCAATAGAGGATTGTATTCATTCATTCAACATGCATTCACTTAACACCTGCTCTGTGTCAAGCTGAAGGTGAGAGCTGAGAGTCCAGAGTGGACTGTGACCACTTCCTTCTCTCAAGGAGCTTGCAGTCCAACTGGGGAGGTGAAGGTCAGAAGATAATTATAGTGCAGGGAGAGAGTACAATGCCAAAAAGTGGTACACAAAGAATGGAGTTAGCAGGGAAATGGGCTTGATTCTTGAGAATGTCATCCTTGTGCATTCCCTCCTATAAACATATCCAAAGTCTATTCTCAAGGGAAAGTGGATGGGGCCAAGATCCACTGACAAATATTGGATGGCCCACAGTTAGGTTCCACCTGCTCAGCTCATATTGATTGTGCTGACCATTTTATTTAGATGATCCCATTTAATCTTCATGGTAATTCAGTTACAAAAGCCAGATCATTTGTTTCAGCTCAGTGGTCAGAGAGCCCATCCTATGCTAAAGCCTAAGCACTTCATTTTGTCTAAATACATGAGAAGAAAACTGAATATACATGGCAGAGGAAGACTAAAGTGTGTGACCTACAGAGGTAGTGTTTAATGATCCTGTGCCTGTTGAATGGACACTGATTCCATGAGGACAATCCAGTATGGACGAAAGGCATGACTGGGACATAAACGCTCTGCTCATGTTCAATAAGTCAACAATCAAGGGAGGAGAAAATAAAGGGTGGCAAAGATCAGCACTATCTCCCGGCTGCTGCTGTACAGCAGGCTGTTGTGACCACCTCTGGGAAGAAATTCTGGACCCTAACCACCAAGGTCCAGGGAACTCCCTAACAATTAATGGCCAGCATGGAGCCTCTGAAACCTGAGAGCCTTTACAGGATTATTCCTTTTAGCCAGGCGTGCTCCCTAGGACGTGTCTGTGCTAAGGTGATGGTGGGCATTGGGGTAGAAAAGTTGGAACATAAATATGCAATTTTTAAAAAGTGAAAGTTCTTATATTTGCTAAGCTTCTTAGGCTACCTCTAGGGCACAAGAGTTTCTGCATTAGTGTGCTATTCAAATTTTCATTCAACTTTTCATTCTTTACCTATACCAAATATGGTCTGAAATCAATAAATGTATGAAAAATGTACAATCTTAAATGGTGGTGTTGCATATTAGTAGAACTTTCTGGAAGGAGAAATGGTAATAGCAACAAAATGTAAAATGTACAGTTACTTTGACTCATTAATTCCTCTTCTAGGAATTTATTCCAAGGAGATAATTAGATAAGTGCTCCAATGTTCATATATTAAAAGTGTTATTTAGAGCATTATTAATAATAGCAAATATTTAGAAACAACCTAAATGTCCATAAAAGGGTACTATTTAAATAGATCACAGTATAAAAAAAGACAACAGAGTCCTATTAACCCACTTAAAAGGAAGGCATGAAAGACAGCATGAATCAACAGACAATAACATGGCACTTTCTTCATGTTGTTCAGTGAATAAAGGCTTTCTGCAAACCTCAGTGTGCAAGCATGTGCACAGCCAGACACTGGACTGACCCCTGCCAAATTGCTGGTGCACAGTGGCTCTTCCCAGGTGATGGAATTTCAATGATTTTTTTTCTCCTCCATTTTTTTTTGTTGTTGTTTGTTTGTTTACCTGTATTATTTGACTTTGTACAATGAACATGTAATATCTTTATAAGTAGAAAACCAATGGTTTTTTAATGATCAAGAGAAAACATCTAAAGGGTACATAAATTTCCTGGAGCCAAAGCAGGGCTAAGACCAGAATAATGGCAGAATTTTCAGAAGGAAAACAAGCCTTTTTTTTTTTTTTTGCACAAAAAAGATGAGTCCTTTCCCAGCTCTGGAGAAGGCAGGAATGCCCAGTGGTTAGGAGCCTGTACCCCAGGGGCAGTCTTTGGGTTCAAAGGCTCTCTTTATCACTTACCAGATGAGCAACTTGGGGCAAATTATTTAACCTTTAGTGCCTCCGTTTTCTCATTTATGAAGCAGGGGACTGACAGAACCTGTCTCTAAGGTTGTTGTAAAGATTAAGTGAGATAGTAAATGAAAAACACTTATTTCAATGCCTGGCAAATAATCAATGTTCACTAAACATCAAGCTTTTAGGAAAACCAGCTTCAAACGATTGTGGCCAATGTGAGTGAACCTTCCCAGAATGAAGCCCTGCTGAGCAGTTAAGGAGTGGGAGAAGGTAAAGGATGATCAGGCAAAGAAATCCACAACAATAGACACATACTGTAAATATCAAGGCTTGGTAGTGCAAGGATAAGGGTATGGGCAGTGTGGTTTTAGGCATGTGACTTAACCTCACAAGTCTGAAATATTCACTCTGCAAAATGAGATCATATACAGAGGGTCATTTTGAGGATTAAATGCCCAGTGCTGGCACAGTGTTGATAATTGCCATTATTAATACAAGTAATTATCACTGACTATGAGAACAGGGAGTGAACTCCCTGTCACTACAGGTGTCCAAGCAGGCAGATTGGCTACTTGAAATGGATACAGAGAGCACTTAATCATGGAATGAGAGGTTGAACTACTGGATCCTTCAAGACCTAAAAGTCCTAGGCAGAGTCATTGAAAGATTAAACTGATTTTAAAAAGAAAGTAGTTTGGGATTGCTGTGCCAAATGACGAAGCCATGCAGTACCAGCAGGGCCATCTCCCTAGTTATGCACTGATGCCAGCCCGGCTTTTCGGACAGGAGAAGTAAGTAAGAGCTGGTTCCCCCAAACTCGTTCTCTGTTCTAAGGGTGGCTCTACCTGCTCTGGAAAAACTGCAGTAGGTGGTTCTTCCACCAATTAGGCTTACAGAGTCCCATAAGCGACTGCTGAAAGCTATGGTCCCTCTCCCCAGAAATATGCACACGTGCATGTTCACAACAAGAACGCCCGGTGGTAAGTGATGACATAGCCATAAAGCAAACATGTACTCCACACCAGTGCAAGGTGTTAAGAAAGGGTGGTATATGGGAATCCTGTATTTTATGCATGATTGTTCTGTAAACCCACAACTTCTCTAATAATTTTTTTTTAAAGAGCAAACACATACTTATTGTTTACCGTGTGCTGGGCATTGTCCTGAGACCTTTGCAGACATTGATTCACTGATTTCTCCTATCAGACCAGGAATCAGGTGCTGAGTCTTGACCCCAATTTACAGTTGGAAAAAAAACAACTGAGACTCAGAGAGGCTAAATATTGCCTAAGGTCCTTCAGCTAGTAAGGGATGGGGGTTTGAACCCAGATCAAAAGACATTCAGAGGGTGAGGAGTAGTGGCAGGGCCAGATAACAAGTTGACAACTCATTAGCATTTTAAATAATTCATATTCTCTTTCAGGACCTGCCATTCACTCCCCCAGTCCCACTGTGTCAGGTGGGGCCTCTCAAGGTGGCCAGGAGCAGGGAAAGACAAAGTCTATGTGGGCATTGTCTAGGACTTCCTGGGGAAAGTAGAAGGCTGAGAGACAAGGGAGAAGCTGTACCCACAAGGCACGTACCCCAAGCAGTAGAGACAGAGAATCTTGTTAGCGGTTCCTGTTTTCAGAGCAAAGCATCCTCCCTTAGAGAAGCCAGAGGGTTCACCTGTGTGATATGTCTGGGTGCCACACACAGAATACTCTCTCAAATATATGCAAATGCTTATGAACTATGTCATCACTTTTATTGTCTTCTAATATTCCTTGACCGACTCTGGCAGGCTTGGGCCTCATCCAAGTGCTGTGGGACCCCTCTGACTTGCAGCAGACAGGTTTGCTTTGCCATGGGAAAGCCAGGGGACAGCCCCTTGCATCTCTGCAAGGGTCTTCAGACCCCTGTTCTCAAATCGCTGAGCTCATCTGCCCCCCACACAGGGCAGATCCCAAGGGGACAAAGCCATATCTTCGTGATTAAGAACATGGACTTTGGAACTGCAGGCACCTGGGAGCTGGTGTACCCCAGCCCCTCCACTCAGTTGTTATTTACCCTCTCCAACCTCAATTTGCTCATCAGTCCAATGGGGATAATGACACCTCATGGTATAAAACTCGAAAAACCCAGTATAGCTTAAATATTGAGGCATTATACTGAACCAAAGGTTAAGAATTATATAGATGCCTTTATATTATTTTTTTAAAAACCAGTAAATGGTTAATATTTGGAATTGTTGAAATTGTCTGGATTTAGCATAGACCTGCTATTAGGCTGGTCATTCTAAACAGGTCCCATCCCTGTTTATGGTTTTCCAAAACTTAGCCTCTCCCTTATGTATAACCACTCCACCCTCCTGTTTGATATCCATATGGACCACCTTGGGACTGGCCTCTACTCTGTATTTTCCTATCCCAGAATCTTGATCTTTGATAATAATTATAACCTTGTAATGCGCCCTAGTTTATTAATGAAAGAACCTGTGTCCAGCTCTGCGCCAGTTATCCATTAGCATCCCAATGGTATAAAATATTAGAATTTCTGCAGATTTGAGATTGTACAGCTCTGGTCTCCTGCTGGTGAATAAATCTTCTTTTCCTTCCTAGCCTAATTTGGTGCATCTGTCTCATCTGCCGCACTGAACAACACGGCTGCGGACCACCCAGCCCCTCTTCAATGGGTTTGTTGTGAGACTTAAATGAAATAATGCAATATTCAAAAGGTAGTAGAGGGTAGGGGGACCAGACCAGTTTAGGTTCAGATCCCAGCTCTGTCCCCACCTGTGTGTTCTTGGACAAGCTACTTAACCTTTCTGGGCCTCAGATTATCCAGCTGTAAAACAGGGATAACGGCAGTATCTACCTCATCGCTTTGGTTAGTGAGGAATGCGTGATTACAGCGTGGAAAGTGCTTGGAATAGCACCCAATGCATTAGCGAGTACTCAGTAAATGTGAGTTATTATGCTTAATGCAGGTAAAGCCCTCAGCAAGATAAAAATAAGTGTTCAATAAACGAGAGCTTTTATTATCACAAGTACACTTTTCCCGGAGAAGTTCATGCACATTTATCTCCTGAAAAAGCAATTTGAAATGAAGACGTTAGGGAAAAATCTTGTCCTCAAGTGAATGTTACCATCATAGCAGAGGGAATCCATGGGTCATTACCCCTCGGAGATACTCTAAGATCCCCAATTCCTTAAGCTCTTGTTTGCTTCCAAAGGGTCATTCAGCCATCCAGGTCGGTGAGCCTGCACAAGGGCTGGGGATACACACACAGTGATGAGATAGCTACAGCCCCTGCCCTCCTGGAGCTTACAGAGTCGTGGACGAGGTGCATTAAATAAATGTGTGTGCAGATGATTATTGCATTACAGCTGCAATCCATGCAATGAAGGATGTGATGAGAATGTATAAGAGGAGCACTGATATGGTATGTGTGAGGGGGGAGTCACTGGAAAGGCTCCCTGAGGAAGCAACGGTTAAGCCAGGACTTCACAGATGACCTGGAGTTGGCTAGGTGATGCCTGGGAATGGAGGGAAGGAAAGATCCAGGCAGACAAGCATCTTGGTCCAAGGCCCTGTGGCCAGAAGATGCCTGACATGCAGGGGAACAGAAAGAAGGGCGGTGTGGTTGGCTTGGCCCTAGAATGAGACCTTACACTCAGCTATGGGGTTGGGATTTGCAGAGAAACTGAGGTCTACAGGCACTGCATTCTGAGTGGCGACTGTTGTCTCTTTCCTTTCAGACACTCGTTGCATGCTGGCAAAGACCGCCTGCTGGCTCAGGCCCCAAGCCCCAAGGCCAAGTGAACTCTGTGCTTAGCTCAAAACCCCAGACACTGCAGACATCAACCACAGGGGTTCTGCACACTGAACTCCCTCTGATGCCTCCATCCTGTCCTGGTCACATCCCACTGGCCATTGTGAGGCTATTTAGGAAGATAAGTTTTCCTTACTGAAGAAGAGGGAAGCAGCATGAAAGAAAACAATGGCCCCCAAGAGGAATTTGTGTTTGACAAAAATGGAGATGTTCCCCTAGGAGTATCATGTATCATCAAAGAAGCAAAGCCCCAGGTCATTTATTTCTCAGCCTATTTACACGCTATGCAAAGAAGATGTGTTTGAGTTTCCTATAGTTGCTGTACCCTGGAAATTGATACTTGGGAAAGGAAGCTGTATGTTTCACACGTAGCAGGTTTCTTTTGGAATTCACACATTGGGAGTCTGCTGCTATCCCCTAAATGGTACTTCTGTTGTTTTTTCGTTCAAGACAACAAGCTTCTTCATGGACCAGAACCGCCCGTCTGCTTCCCTTGATAAACAGCCCACCAGCTCTCTCATTTAATAATTAGCCTAACTCATTGTTTATCTAAGTAGCAGTTATCACTGCGATGAAATACTATTTTAACTGCAGGAGAAGCATTAGGGATAACTCCTAAGTAGAATCTACAGTCTGGGAATGGCCAACAGAGCTTCCTGTCCTAAGAGGAGAGGACCACTCCATCCTGGCTGGCAGTTTTCTGCATCTGAGATGCCATCATTAGATGCTGCTCTGAAGACCTAAGGAAATGTGCCCAGAAGAAGTGTCTGGTCGCAATTCTTTCAACTGAGGCTCAATGGCCCAGCAAAATATGAAAGTGCGGCCTGTGCTTTTAAAGCGAAACAGTCTAGAGTCGGTGGAGTTTGTGAAACAACCTCACCACCGCAGGAGCAAATCCCAGCAGGTGCGTTTCAAGGAAGATGGGACCAGTAAGAATCCATCTGGCCTAGCTGAGGTTGATATCCAGACCTCTGAAGACTCAGATGGGATGGGGAAGACCCAAGCTTCCAGGCACCATCACCTCCCCACCTACTCTCTCTCCTTCCCCAGGTCCCAGAAGGCAGGGGACTTTCGGAACATCGCAATCCAAACCTCCCCCAGTCTCAGGAAGCATTTCCCAGTTTTCAAGAAGAAGAAACTCACAGCCAGCAAGTCCCTAGTGGAAATGCCCACAGCACCCCAAAGTGCCATCCAGGTCAACGGCAACCTCTTGGAACAGGACATAGTGTCTTCTGACCTTGCCTACTTAAGGCTGGCTCAGCATCTTGAGGACGGGCCTCGAAGGGTCAAGGTGTCCCACCCGTTCCACCCTAGGGTGTCCAAGGCGCAAAGCAATGGGCCCGTTAGCATATGCTTGGAAGCAGGGACTTGGGGAGCCTCCGAGAAAGCAACAGCTGCCATTCAGGTCCCAGATGATACTTATCACAGTCCTTCCTGGGAAGCTGGAGAGCCTGTGTTCAGCCCAAACAGGTCTGCTGAGAAAAGCAACTCCATATACCCTTTGGTTGAAATGTGTCCAGGTGATGGGAGAAGCATGATGCCATCAAATTCAGAAAGATCCCCCTCCTGCTTAAATCCCACCAGCAGTGCCAGCCACTTGCCTGGCACAAGGAGACTCAACCCCGAATTGCTTTTGCCCAAAGATGACTCTGATGACAAAGACCTTGGCCCATTGTTATCTCGTTCAAAGGAAATGTGTGCTCCCTCACCTCCAAGGACTCACAGCTCCCCCTTGCCAGGCATCCGCCTCCAGCCAGCCCATCTAGAAAGAGTGTCGGACTATTTTTCATCGAGTAATTGTCACCAGGATCTGGCATCACTACCAACTAGCAGTGCATCAAAACCCACCTCCACGTGTCAGGAGGAGATGGCTAAGAATCGCATCCCATCAGACACCCCGGAGTTTCAAAATTGTTTAAGAAGTGATCACATCCCATCCTCTCTTCCCAGGAGTGAACCGAAACTTCAGAACAAGAGAGAAATGGGAGGCATTAGTCAAATTCACCTGGCCCGGGGTGAACTCTGGGACCTCCAAGGCAGGCTGCAATCTGTGGAAGAATCTCTGCACTCGAACCAAGAAAAGATTAAAGTCCTTTTGAATGTAATTCAAGACTTGGAAAAAGCTAGAGCTCTCACTGAAGGGTAAGGGGATTTTTTAAAAACTGTTTATTAAAAACTACCTAGTTAAGTCATTTGTCAGGACAGGGGAAGAGGGAGCATTGGTTTCCGTTAGTAAAATGCCTCCCAAATGTTTGAGGTGTTGTTGTTTCCCCAAAATCATAACCAAATGGCCTCTTTTGGCTTTGACTGGGTCTTATTTAATTCTAGGCTTTCATGGACTTGCATAGATTTCCAGTGATAAACATTTTTGTTTCTAGGTGTCAAAAGACTGGGGAGAGTGGGACAATTAAGCAGCAGGGTCTAAAATGATTTTTATAAAGATGGGAGTCCAGTTGATAAATGAAGGGGGGAATGATAGCAGCCAGAGTACTTCCTCCATCCCGTCCTCTCAGGGAGTTACTGCATTTGCATGAATTTTAGTTATCCATGTGTTTATTATCACAAAGGACATGAGGTGGGCCACTAAACTGTTGACATTCCCCTCTGTCGCCCACTTTGATGAAGTGGGCCAGTCCATCAGTGACCAACTAAGTAGCCGCTGAAATGAGATCAAAATTCTACAAAGAGGAAAAAGAATCACAAAATGCTTTCCTGGGTGTCTCAGCACCAACCTGGAGAGGGGAAGGCCTTGAGTCATTTAGGTGTGAAATGCTATGCTTATCCCTCCAAAAAGTGCTCTCCGAAGACTGAGAAGTAGGAATGGCTAAAGCTTTCCCAAAAAATGAGAGGGAAAGAGAATACACTGGCATTTCTTGTTGTGAATTAGAATCTACATTGCCTTTGGCGGGGGGGCAGGGGAGGTACCGGGGATTGAACCCTGGACCTCGTATGTGGGAAGCAGGTGCTCAACCACTGAGCTACATCTGCTCCCCTCTACATTGTCTTTTAAGAGAGAAGCACTGAGATGCAAGAGAAATTCACTGAACTAAGGGCTCAGAAGCTTCAATACCCCCCTTTTACTCACTTGCAAAAGCCTTCAATTTCCTCTTCTGTCACGTGGGGGATAAGAATAACTGACCCACCTCACAGGGCTGTTGTCAGCACGAAAAATAATGCAGATTTTAAAGTGTTTAAAACACTTACAAAGCACTGTAGAAAAGCAAGGTGCTAAGATCATGGCTTTCTGGATTCTTTATTTGCAATATTTTGTCATGGCCATGCAACACCCAAGCCGTGGTCCTGACAGGAGGGGCAAATGGGAGCTGTGAGGACTGACGCACGAGTTAGGGGCAGGTGTGCAGTACATGTGGTTTGTGCCCATAGATTTATCCAGCAAATGCTCTGTCTTTCAGGCGCAACTTTTATCGAACTGGCCAAGATCTCAACAACTGCAGCACCTGCCAGAACACGGCGTGCATCATATACAGGTACCCGGTCACACCTATGGCCTGCTCTCTAGAGACGGGAAGTGGCGGGGTCCACAGAACACTCTCATAAACTCTCAGACTCAGAGTAGAGAGAGACACCAAGACAGAAGGCCTTTGAATACCTGAGACCTAAGAAGCAAGGTGTTTCACTGGGAAATGGTAGCATCTGGTTCCAATGCAGGGATTGCTTTGTTCATTTAGCAAGTCCTCTAGATGGTATCATCCCTGCACTGATGAACACAAAGTGCAGGCGCGATGCAAAGATCTGTGTGTGCATTTGCATCTCATCTCACAGTTCTAGGTGTGGGGTAGGGTGTTAACATCATCGGAGAAGTTAAGCCATTTGGGTCCCAGTTCACACAAAGCATTTTCTGAGAGCAGAAGGGGGTAGAGTCAGGACTCAAATCCAGATCTGTCTGACCCCAAACCCTGGGATCTTAATTATTCCACCACAATGTCTCTTGTTCTATAGCAGCTATCATTAACCAAGCACTTACTATGTGTCAAGAACTGTGCCAGGTACTTGGTATTTACTTCTAAATACATGTTTCCTTCCAGCATGGGTTAGGTTGCTGTAAAAAAATAAAAGTGGATGTCTATAAATGATGAAGGGGAAACATCATATAGTGGCAAGACCACTAGCTGGAGTCAAAACACCTGTGTTTTAATCCCCAAGCCTGACCTCTGCTAACTATCAGAGCTTAAGCAACTTCCCCAACTAATCTGGGACTCGGTTTCCTTATCTGAAAAGTGGGAACAATTATCCTGGTGCAGAGCTGCCATGAGGAACGAATGAAATAATACAGGTGAATGTGTGTGAAACTGCAAACCTCTCTACAATTCATTGGCTTATTACTATTATTACTAGAAAAAGCAAGGTTCCCTTAGCTGGCAGCCACTTTCGGTGACATGGTAGAAATCAAAAGCATTCATTTCAGTTGATGGCATCTAATTTTGTGTAACAAAAGTGCATGGTTTTTGCTCCCTTCCATTCCTTTTCTCTCTCAGATGAGAGCAGCAGCTCAGGGCCTGAGCAAACTGGAGCCCAATTGTGTCTTCCTTTTAAAGATTTCTTGTTCCTTCTGCAGATTCTCGAGATTTCTTCCTAACAAGGGATCGTGTGCCTGGGAGTCGGGAGACACTTCCAGTTAGGCAGGACCTTTTAGACATGTTCTCACCTGAACCTGTCAACTCTTTACACCCAGGACCACACATTTTCACCAAATGGCAGAAGCTTCTGGGCAGTTCACAGAAAATGCTCTTCACCTCACGGTAAACTATCCCCTCAAAAAAGGGGTTCCTCAAGCAGGCTTGTGGCATTTCGAAAGTATAAGTAGGAGTCTCATCTCATCTCCTTCCTTTATTTATATCTTTATTTTGATCAAATTTTCTAATCTAAATGTCTAAACAGCTAGGAAGGACAAAAAAGAAACAACCAACCAACCAGTGGTTATAAACAAGATGAATTATTTTAAAATAACCTCCATTTAATTTGGGGAGCAATCTCTCTTTTCATCAGTGTCAAGATGATCTATTTTCTATTACCTTAAAATGATTTTTTATTTGGCTTATGTGAGCAAAAGGCACAAGTGGTTACTACCTAGTCTACTCTGAGTTTCGTGGCCTGGCCTTGGGCAAGTCACTTCCGGCCTCTGAGTTTCCTCATTTGAAAAATGAGAGCCTTTAATAAGATAGAGTCCCTGCAGTCCCTTTAAATTCTGACATTCTGATGCTCTAAACTGAATTAAAACAGGCAGTATTTGCCTAAACTATGACCTTCCAATAAGTCCAAGAATTTTTGCATTTTTCTAATATGTACTTCAAACATCCCTAGCAAACAACCCTAGTTTAACTTCTAAATTAAGTTAGAGCCCTGGGTGGGTAAGCACACCTTCACACACACACATCCCTTTCCAGTTTTCCAAATGAAATGGCAATTGTATGCACAATTCGTTCATTACCATTCAAAGCCAGACCTTTGGCCCAGACAGTATCTATAGCCTTGTATCTAAGCCATTGCAAAGGAATGGACAATTAACTTGATGAAAGCACAGAGATCAGAAGAACATTCTTGTCACAGTAACAGTGGGGAGATGAGAGTTGTCTTTTTTTTTTTTTTTTTTTTAACATTTCAAATGACTTCAAACTCCATGTTATGTCCTGGAATGTCAAATCTTACAAACTAATGAATAAGTGGTGCGAAATACTCATCCCCAGGCCTTGTGAAGCAGCAGTCTCTCTCCCTGATGATGGATGGATGTAATGCATGCCACTGTTCATAAATAAGGCACATGGGCACTTGAAGGATTGCCTGCTGGGTTTTCTTCTGCTAAGTTAGCAAGCCATAGGTTTTCTAAGTGGTGTTTCCCACAGGCACCCTCAGCTGAAGGCTATGGCTATGGTGCCTGCTCCCATCAAGACATATGAGGTCATTTAGTTTTATCCAAATTATACTCTCTGCGCAGAGAGGAACTTACAGCCCCCAAATCTCCTTGGCTTTCCTCTTTCTATAGATTATTTTGGTAGATCCCATCTTACCAAAGCACAGCATGGACACTGATGCCTAAAGATTCCATGCATGGCTCTTTGGGGCCTTGTGGGGGATTCCAGACACCAGGAAGAAAGGACTCCTTTGAGTTTTGACTACCCTGAGCTCTGGGGGGTAGGGGTGGCCCAGTATGGCTCGATGCTTCAGGTTGGCGCCAGGCTGTTTACTCCCCAATCACTCTCCTTACCTCTCCTTAGCATTGATTGATCCCAGGGCAAATCACCCAAAGGGTTGGCTGAGTGCCCCCGGTGGTACCCAAGATTCAGTAATATTGAATTTCTTACTGAGAAAGTTGTTCTCTTTTCAAACTGATTTCAATCCTTCTGATTACCTAAAGGAGAAATTCTGAGTTCGATGCATGTCTCCAAAACCTTTCTAGCTTGCTTATCATACCTCTTTGCCAAGAGACAGCAGGTTGCAGTTTCACAGCCCTGGGTAACCAACAGTATCTAGCAAGAACGCAATCTTTTTAAATTTTTTATTGATGCTTGTAACACTAATCCCCTTAAATACTTCTTGTAAGTGATTCAGATCTCCATTTACAAAAGTGATAATATCTGTGTACTATAAATTTTTTTAGCTTAAAAGGGGAATTTATTTTGAGGAAAAATTAAATAAATAATTACACAGATGGTGTGGGGGATATCGCAAAAACCGTGAAAGCGGTGAACCAACGTTTCAAGTTTGGGATACAGTGCCCTGTGGAATCAGCTCCCTCCTCTCTTCTCAGAGGCCTGAGGTCTCTCCAAACCTCCTCCTTCCCTCACCCCACTCTCTGCTCCTCTAGCCATATCTCCCTGCACTTGACTTCATCTTCAGGTTCACTCTAAAAAGAATCGGCAGAGCCTCTCTGGAGGACTTTGACTACACGGATCAGGCATTTATGGCCTGTATGTCGGTTCCTGGAAATATCCACTTGGTTCAAGTTGCAAAATGCCTCAAATGTTTTAAGGGAAAAGAATCGGAGATCTTCCCCAGAAAAGGTTTTCCTTTACAATCCAAACAAGTTGCTTAGGAAATGGAAATAAAGAACAAGCTGTAAACGTACCATTTTTCAATTGACAAAGGGAGAGGTTAGCCGTATAAGACTTGGAAGGTGCTAGGGAAGAGGGAGAAAGAGAAGGGCTGCTCTTTGTCCAGGGTTCTCCCTGAACAGGCTGTCTCCTCTTCTCCTCCTTAGTCTCTTCTCATGGCTTCAGTGGCACTCAGGATTTTAACTGTATGTCTGTGGCACACCTTTCCCTACCTCTTTCCTGAGCTCCACACGTATATTTTCAACTAACAACTAGACATTTCCAACTTGATATCCCAAAGGCACCTGAAACTCACCATAGCCCAAAACACACTCATTTCCCACCACAAAATTAATATTCTTTCCATATTACTTATTTTGTTCAACACACAATTAACCATAAAGAATTCCATAAAGAAACCGCAGTCCCCACTGCCTCACCCCTTTCCTTCACAGCACACATCAAATTGGATACCAGTTCTAACTCCGAAATCCAGCACCTTCATTCCATCCCCTCTGCCTCTGGTTCAGTTTTCGAGGCCCCCATCATTTGTCATCTGAACTGTAACTGGTCTCTTTCCACAAGTCACTTTTGCCCCATCCCAAGTAATCCTCTATACAAATTGCTAAATTACCTGAAGAATAGAATCTGACCATGTGACTCCCCTGCTAAACAATCTTTTCTTGGTTCCTGCTGTTTCCTTTAGCTAACCGTTCAAAGCCCTTTGGATGTGATGCAAAGCCTTCTTACTCACATGTCTCCTCTTCCTCTCCAACCACAGGGAATTACCAGGCACCTTGTTAAACACTGTGTGGTGTGCCCTGCCTCTGTGCCTTTGCATAAATTCCCTCACATACTGGAAAGCCTTTCCCACCCTGCTTTTCTGGACATTTCCTAGTCTTCAGCCTAAAACTCAGTTTTTCTGGACAACCTACATTCCTTCCCAAGAAGGACCCCATTGCATGCATATATCTCCTTTATGCTATGGATCTTATTGCATTGTAATGCAGTGTTAAGGAGTGTCTTTCCTTCAGCAAATGGTTAATTATCTCAGACTCACAAGCCAATGTCTAAAACATAGTTGGTGTTCAATAGATTCTTGTCAAGGAAAGGAATACTGTTTTGACCAGGAGGGAATAGTGAAAAGCACAGCAAGGTTTAAGACAGCTATTTAGACCGCCTAAAAATTGCGCAATTATGTTCACCCCACAGGGCTGCCATAGCAAAGCACCACAAATGAGGTGGCTTCAAAGGACAGGACTTTACTGTTAGGTTGAAACTTAGGGGAAAGAAATAAAAAGAGAGCTACCACTTATGAGTGTCTAGTATTTAATGGTCCAGACAAGTACATTCTCTTTTCAGCTCTGGAGGCTAGACGCCTGAAATCAAGGTGCCAGGAGGACCATGCCTCCTCTGAAACCCATAGGGGAGAATCCATCCCTGCCTCTTCTAGCTTCTGCTGGTAGCTGGCAATCCTTGGCTTATAGATGCATCACTCCAGTATCTGCCTCCATCTTCAAGCAGCCTTCTCCCCTGTGTCTGTCTGTCCAGTTGAGCCTCACATTAACTACTAATTATATTGTCAAAGACCCTATTTCCAAATAGGCCACATTCTTGGGACTGAGGGTTAAACATATCTTTTGTGGGGAGGGGGCACAATTCAAGCCATAACAGGCAGAGAAATGTAAGGTCTTAGTTAATCAGTGTTCTTATTAGGGAAGGAAAGCTTCTATGTAGCAGGTCCTCCATTTATCCTTTCTAACCAAATCAAATAACGACTGAATATATTACATGGATCATCAGTGTTCAGATACCTGGAACACAGCATGTTCTCAGTGAGATGAAACCTCTGATGACTCAGAAGGCCTGCTGCAATTTCACAGGATGTTGAAATTCATCTTGGCCTTCCATCATTATTGCCCTGTACCTCTGCACTGGCTGTGGTGGGAGGGCAAAGCTTGGTTTGTGAAGAACCACCAACTCCCTTCAGGCTAAAATGGCTCTCTTCTTTAGTACCTGCACTGCCCCCAATGATCTCTTTGGGAGGGGGAATTAAAGCATTAGAGCTGCTGGTTGCCTTGGTAAAAAGCTATTGCCTGTGTGGTATGCAAAAGAAAACCTTCCCCCCACCCCATCAAGATGCCCATGTTCTGATCCCCCAACCCTGTGATTAGGTTACCTTAGATGGCAAAAGGGATTCTGCAGATGTGGTTGAGTTAAGGATCTTGAGATGGTTGATATGGAGCAAAGTATCCTGGCCTATCCAGGTGGGCCCTGTGCAATCAAAAGGGTCCGTATAAGGGAAAAAGGGAGGCAGGGGAGTCAGAGTCAGAGAAGGAGATGTAATAATGGAAACAGAGGTTGGAGTGATGTGGCCATGAGCCAAGGAATGGGAGCAGCTTCTAGAAGATGGAAAAGTCAAGGAACAGCTTCTCCCCTAAGAGCCTCTAGAAAGAAGGCGTCTCTGCTAACACTTGGATTTACTGTTCTGGAGGACTCCTGACTGTAAATTTGTACTGTTTTAAGTCACTAAGTTTTTGGTAATTTTGTCATAGCAGCAATAGAAAACTGGTGTGCCCAGATTAAACACTTATAAGTCATAAACTACTCACATCTAATTGGAGGTCAGTTTTTTTGACTTGGATGATTTTTACAACTATCACTGCTAGCTAAGGTCAGGGCTCTGTTAGGTTGAAACTTCAGGGAAAGAAATAAAAAGAGAGCTTCCACTTATGAGTGTCTAGTATTTAATGGTCCAGACAAGTACCTTTTCTTTTTGTATTTAATCTTCAACCATATGAGAGAGGTCAAAGTCTCCCAATTTTGCAGATGAGGCAACCGAGGCTCAAGCACTTGTACAGTATTCTGGAACTTAGTAAATGGCAATGGTAAGATTGGAACCTGGTTCTGCCTGCCTGCAAGCCAGATCCCACAGTGTTCCTCCTTCAGAGGCCAGACCCATTGGATGAGGGTTAGGGCTCAGCGATTTATCAGCATTCTATTGCTGAGTTCTAATAGGCCAAGGGCATCATGTGTTAAAGATGCAGGCCCTACACAGTGTCCCAAAGTGTGATCAGGGACTGCCTGCATCAGAAACCTCTGGGTATCAGTCAACACTGGTTGCTGGGCTTCACCTCCCAAATCTGCCAGATCAGACAGGGTGGGGTGAAGGATGGGCATCTGCAGTTACAGCAAGCTCTCCAGGAAGTCTGATGCCCAAACAAAGTTTGAGAAACATTGAATTAGGTTCAGTCAGGGTCTTGAAAGGAAGAGATGGCAGACAATTTAACAGAAGCTTGTGTAATAACCAGCTTCCATGTCCTTTATTAGAAAACTGTTGTTTATAAAATAGCCCAGAAGCTAACTTTTGTTTTAAGTGCATCATTGGAAAGATGACTTACTTTCTGCTTGGCTTTGATCATATACAGATCTATGATCCTAAAGCGTGCTGGTGAGAACAAAGACAAAGGGAGAGGGAAGGAGAAGAAGGCATTTGCTAATGAAATGAGTGTCTTCAGAAGCCTCTTTTTCCCAATAAGAAGAGAAAATGAGCCTCTCTCAGTTTGCTCTGGGGCTCAGGCTTGCATTCATCATTCAATGCCCAGGGATGCATTTTTAGTCTCTTGGTCTCCCTTATCTCCCACCTTCTTGGGCCTCATCTGAGAAGGAACAGCTGAACGGCAAAATGTGTGTATACACTCTTCAGGAAAAGGACGTGGTCACCCCATACTCATGAACCAGGCAATAAGCATGGAACTAAATAATGAATACTCTATCACCACCCTCTTAGTGCCTCGAACTCCAGACTTGAGTTGCTTTCTCAATATCATTGATTCCTCCACTATTATGATGCCTTCTGAACCAGACAGAGAAGAAGTCATGGACTTCTGGTCCTTCCCCCTCATAGTTTTGGTATGTTTCTGGTGCTTCCCCCTCATAGTTTTGATATTCAGAATCTACAACAAGGAATTTCCCTGGAACACGGGCCAATGGCTTGTAGCTACATGTCCCAAAGAAGAAAACAAGGGCTTCACCTTCCTGAGGAAAAGGAAGCTCCAGAGAGCTACATGAGTCACATAAGGCCACATGGTTGGGTGGCGCTGAGATCCTTTCCTTGGGTTTCCTTCTGTGGTTAAAGACATTACCTACACTATACTACACTGAAATGCAATACACACTCAGTTCTAGGGGTTTCGTAACCAACTTTCCACTTAAATTATTTAGTGTTTTCCTTTGGTCTGCTTGTGACGCTCCCAGCGCGGAGCCAGGTAAACTGGAGAGCCTCATCTTCCAGCCACCGTCCTCTCTCTGGCCAGCAGGGAAGCCTGCAGTGAATTATAAAAAACACATCATATCTGTTCTTTACAGTAACCACAGAGGCATCTGCAGCTCTTATCAAATTCCAATCTGGACTGAGCAACATTTGCTTCAAAGGCTGGCATGTGACCCTCATGGCCATGGCATCCAGAACCCCTCAGCTTAGGCTGTCTCTCTGGAAAACAGGCATAAAGTTTGGGGTACAGCGGAAATTTCTCTGAGCCCTGACAGGTCAATGTCCAAGACATTTGCCTCTATTCCTTGCTTCCCTCAAGTGGCTTTATCTCTTTCTTTTTTCTCTCTACAGTATAGCGTAAGGGAAAAGAAATAGGATTTGTAGCAATAACAATTTATCTGCAATAAAAATGAAACTTATCTTAAAGCATTAATAGTTAAAGAGACTGAAACATGCAATAAATATAAAATCAAGCAAGGTGAATATTCCACAGGAATAACAAATGATGGCTGCTGGCACAGAGACCACAGCTGACCACAGAATGACCCAATCTTTATTCCTCCGTCAAGTTAATATAATAATCATTACCATTTGTTGGACCAGGCACTGTGCCAGGAATCTTGCTAAGCACTGTGCTTATATCATCTCATTTTAGACTCCCAGCAACCCTAAAATGGGGGTGTGGTTATTATTTCCATTTTACAGATGAGGAAACTGAAACTCAGAGAGGTTAAGTGCTTGTCCAAGATCCATCAGAGCCAGGGCACAAACCAAAGTCCTACTCTCAGGAGATCTCCCTGCCCTGCCCTTCTGTCTTTTTGGCCTTGCATAATCAGTGAATATATGCATTAAAATTCTCAGAGATGAACTACCTTTCTGAGGGCTTACCCTGCAGACCTCTTTGCATGAAACAACTGAAGCCAGATTTCTTTCTAAGGTAGCTATCAGCAGTGAAGGTTTCCACAGCTTGGTCCTGATTATTCATGTACCAAGCAAAGAATCTGTGATTTTTTTGAGGACTCATCAACAGACAAATGCCCTAAGAGAAAGGGGTGGACTTGCCAACATGAAGTGGCTGCAAGTTGTGAAGCTCAAAAATATGCTCTATAAATAATGAGCAAACTGGTCATTAGGAGAAAGTTTTAGGAACAATATCCCTTCCAGGTTGAGGGACTAAAACAGTAAAACTAAACCTTCCACTCTCCCAGACTGTAATTCTTCCCCAAAGACACTTTCCAAAGTGGTGTGATTTATCCAAGTGCACAGGAATAAAACTGCCTTCCTGTATCCATTGATTCTTGCAGCTAATTCGTTTAAAAAGAAAGTTGTGGAAGGTCAATAAATCTGTGGCACACCTGGGTTCTTGGAGAGAGGTGCCACAGAAACTCTCCAATGGGAGACAAAAAGGGGGTGGAGAGGAATTTGGAAGATGTTTCATCTTCAGAGAGGCTCCACTGATCATTCATTTCTCAGCTCAATTTGCTTGGAGTATATGGTTTATGGCTGTGGCTTGTCACCATGTCTCTGCATAAAAGAACAAGACCCCCTTGCTCAGAGGGAAATGCAAAGGGCCCACTGGAGACTCAAGCAGCCTACATTAGACCCAAGATTGCTGAGCCCAGATATCACCTCGAATCAGCTGCCTCCTCCTGGGGTGCACAACTTTTCTGGGCATGCAGCCTCCCTGTCAGAACTCCCCTGCAATCTGGAAAGACTCTTTCTGGATGAGCTGGTATTCTAGTCTGCTGGGCTGCCGAAAGCAATATACCAGAAATGGGTTAGCTTTTACAATGGAGATGTATTTATTAGCTTACAAGCTAAGTTTCGAGACTGAGAAAAATGTCCAAACAAAGGCATCATCAGGCAATGCTTTCCCCTTGAAGACTGGCTGCCAGCAATCCTGGACTCCTCTGTCACATGGCAAGGCACATGGCAGTGTCTGCTAGTCTCTCCCTTCTCTTCTGGGTTTCATTGCTTCCAGCTTCTTGCTTCCATGGCTTTCTCTCTGCTTGAATTTCATTTCAGTAAGAGAATTAAGACCCACCTTGGGCCATGCCTTAATTGACATAACCTAATCAAAGGGTCCTACTTACAATAGGTTTACACACAGAGGAATGGATAAGCTTTAAGAACATACTTTTCAGGGGTCCATACAGCTTCAAACCATCATAGCGGGTCAGTTGGACCATAAAAGGACCCCCTTGAAGCCCAGCCCCTCATTGGATCAGTTCCACAGGGGCAAGATGGTCATTCAGGAGCACAAAGCCATGGTCACTGCACAGCTCCCCCGTGCCCCACCCCATACACATTGGCCCATCCAAATCTCACACAGATAAAAACCACTGTGCACACGCTTTGGGGTTAGACAGTCTGAGTTCAAATCCTGACTCTATCAATTACTAGCATGGTGCCTTTGAAAAAATATTTAACCTCTCCTTGCCTCAGTTTGCTCAATGTGAGAAAAGATGTTTATCTTATAGAGCTGTGAGAAGGAATGTAAACATGTAGTATAGTATCTAGAATATAGATTTCATTCCATACATGATAGCCATTTGCCTTACCATTTTTGCTCATTTAAATTGCCTTGTGTCCTAACCTAGCACGGTCCAGGTGCTTTCTTCTTGTTTCTGCTTCTTAGAATAAGAACCTGGAAAGAGTCAGGGCCTTGGTGAAAACAACGGATTCCTCTTTAGTGAGAAAAAAAACAAAGGTTTCAGCATCAGGGTCAGGATTCTGATTGTAACTCACAGTGTGACTTCCTTTGGCTGACTTGCATCTCTTTTAAATGAGGAGAACCGCGTTCATTGCCTCCTTTGGCTACAGTGAGGATGAAATGAAATCACAGAGCTGAAGTGTTTTGCAAATTTGCAAGTGCAGTATAAAAGTAAGAGGTTGCTTTCGGTTTGACTGTTTGTTTGTCTCCGTATAAACTTTTATGTCCTTTTGGCTCACTCAACTTTAGCTTGCCCAGCAATGATCCTGTAGCCAGAATCCAGCTCTGTTGTTTGCCCATGTATTTATGTATTTATCTATTTTTCGCTATTTGCTCCTCACTGTTTCTTCTTCCAGACAAGCCATGACCTAGGGCTCTTGCTGTTTCCAATTACCTAGAAAAACATCCTTCTGCTTTTCACCTAGCATGATGGCTGGAGCATTGATCTGTCAGCTAGATGAGTGAGGTGCCCTCAAGAGGGGAGCCAGGACTCTCTCATCCATTCCTAGTTTACACACAGCTCACTCTCCAAACGCAATGTGGCACCGTGCTCAGACTCCACCTTGGATGGGAAGAGCTCGAAGCCTCCCCAGACAGTGAGCTGGGCATCCCTGAACCATGCACCAGGAATTCCAAGCATCCTCCAAGGACCAACCCCACAGACCTTAAATGCTCTGGATCCTCTGTTGTCACACTTCCTTGACCACAATTTGCCCCCCAGGACTCCCCATAAACTAAGCACTAGCACCACTCTTCCTTCTCATTATCCTGCATGGAATATAGAGAGTATGTGGAATAAGGATGGTGGGAGATTGTAAGGGTAGAGAGTAGGGAGGAAAAGAAGAAGGAGGAAAGGGAGACGTGAGGTTGGAAAGGTTATGCCCGTAACTTCTACCTTGATACCTGGGCTTAAACCAAGGCAGAAAGAGTCCCTCCCCAGTATCTACAAACCAGCTCTGCTAAGAGTTTACTTGGATTCTTACCAATTAGGCCACTTATTCTCCTTTACAAAGGGTTGCTGAAGATGGTGTGCTTTGGCTACACAGGAAGTTGAGGGGGCATCATCTCTTTTCCACCCAGCATCAAGATGAAAAGCAGATGAGAGAGAAGGCACAGCCCCCTCCGCATTTATGAGGCAGATGCCACCAAAGCAAGATATATTCCCTCCCCTCCCCACCAAACCAAACAGTATTTTGCCAAATAGATGAGTAAGAAGAAAACTTACAATTTTATGTTATGTTAATGAATTGCTTTGGCCTAAAAAAACATTAATCAATTTCTTTGCAAAGCACACATGCTTCTCTATACTCTGGCCTTGAAAAGAGAGTCACTTTCGATCCCCTTTAAACTGTCAAGAACAGTGGGGGTGGTTGCAAAGGGGGGGAGGGGCGGGGAGCTCCCTAAATCCCAATGATTACAATGGAACCCTGCTGTGTTTCCATAGAAACATAAAAAGTGTATTCTTCCCTGAATGTACATGAAGGGAGGGATGAAGAGCGATGCTGCTTTAAGGTGGACAATTACTGAAGAGCTGAAGGTATATATGCGAGGAGGTGAGGCATTGAGCACCTAAGATATGAAGACAAAAGGACTTAGTGCAGTAGGCAGGGACAGTGTCCTATGTGAGGACATTTCACCTGCTATTGTATCACATCCGCACAACTACCGAGTAGCAATTATAACCACCATGTTTAACTGAGTCCCTAAAAGGGAAACGACTTCCCAACTCCCAGCTAGTACATGGTGCAGCCTCCACTCAAACCCAGGAGTGTCCGGCTCGAAAGCCCTTGCTCCACCCTCTCTACTGAGCTGCACTTCAAATTGTGGCGATGAATCAGAGTTTATGTTCTGTCTCCTGGCTCTTTTTCCCCCCAGGCCTTCCAGTTCTGTCCATGTTCTGGAATTACCCAGAGCATTATTTTTCTAATTGGTTAGATCACTCGTGAGTCTTCACAAGCCCAGGTGATTTGTTGTTGTTCGTTCGTTTGTTTTAATCATGAAGTCAAATAAATTTCAGGTGTAAGAAGAAGGAGACTGCTGGGCTGGTGTGTGTGTGTGTTCATAAAATTTGGCAGGGGCATATGGATGAACAGCTGGAAGTATTTAGGGATAATTGAGACAAATAAGAAGCCATTGTTGGGAAGCGGCTGTGGCTCAATCAGTAGGGCTCCCGTTTACCATATGGTAGGCCCCGGGTTTGATTCCCGGGGCCTCCTGGTGAAGGCAAGCCCGCCTGCACGGCGTGGTTAGCTGACCCAGCGAGCACAGGCAGCAAGGTGGGGATAAATGAATAAATAAATAAAATAAAATAAAATAAAATAAAAAAAGAAGCCATTGTTAGTTTAATCATCTGTCTCACAAGGTGGGAAGCAAGTTCAGGTTTGCTACACTTGCTGCTGTGTCCCAGTGTCAGGCCTAGAAGAGGATGGCTGGCTGGAGGGATGGATGGATGGATGGATGGATGGATGGATGGATGGATAGACGGACAGACAAACGAATGGATGGATGGAAGGTCCTATACCAGATAGTTCTGAAAAACCCTAGAGCGAGCACAGGTACCCACTCTCTAGCTCAATCTGATGCTCCAGGCTGAAGATGGGTTTTCTGTCTTGATGGAGAAGGCCACCAAGGCTATTCCAGAGACAGGAGAACTGTGAATGTGGATGTTCCCTCTCTCTGAGCCATGCACGTTCCCTGTGCTATAGGAGGCGAGAAGGAGAGCTTATAGCTCACTGCTTTAAATTCCTTCCTTGCTGCAATGCAGAGGGTGCAGAGGTAACTCTTCCCCAGTCTCTGAATCCATCTCCTTAAGTTTCCACTGGGGACAGTGAGGCACTGGTTGGTGCAGACAGAAACCCACTTCACTTCCCGAGACTAATGAGGGTGCAGTCATCAGTGAAGCATCCTAGAAGTGGAAGCCTCAGTGTGTGAGTCTTCCTGCCCAGAGACCTGGCAGCCCCTGGGCCTTGGCTCGAGGCCCTCTCCTAGCTATTGGTGCTGCCTAGCATCTACTGAGCAGATAGCGCCACTGGACTAGCAGCACCGGGAGGTCAGGGGTAGTGTCTGTCGATCTACAACTCCTTCCCCAGCACCTAGAACAGGGACTGGCACATAGAAGGTGCTCATTAAACTGGTGTTTAAGTGACTGGCTGAACACTTTGTGCCTAGCTCTGCACTGAGCATTGTACACATATGATGGCGTTAGAACTCCACTGAGACCCTGTGAGTGGGTCCCATCCTGATTTTACAGATACACTGGCTTGAAAATGGGAAGCGACTGCCCCAAGATCTCACAGCTAGCACGCGGTAGAGCTTTGCTTTGAACACAGCCTGTGTTCCATCCATTGCCTAGGTCATCAAGTCAGGATTATGTCCCCTATAGAGAGGTTCCTGGGAGGAACAGAAGGGGGATGGATGTAAGCCAAGGAGAAGAATCTCTGGGTAAAGTTTATCAAAAACACAGAAACCAAACAATTAAACACTCCTCCCCGCTGGCCCCTACCACTGACAGCACTTCAGTCTGGCTACCAAGGAGGCCACCTCACCCTCCAGCGTCTATTTAGCCCAGGCTCTTCCCTCTCCGAATGTTCCAGGACAAGGCTCCATTTGGAGGTTTCATTAGTCACGTGTGACCATCAAGTTTTGCCTTTTCAGCACCCCCAGCACTAACTCTGGAGGGGGTGTGGGGGTAGTGGACACGGGCAGGTGTTCCTTGATGATTGCTACTTTGTAGCCTTTGCTGGGCACAGAGACTTTAGCCAACCATGCCACATGCCCACCCAACATGGGCCTTTCATCTCTCCTACACGACCTTTCATTTTTCTCCTTGCTAAACAAGAACGCACTGCTTTCACAATTCCTCATTTCTTCCGTGTGCTACACTCCCACGCTGGCTCCTTGGGCCTTCTGAGAGCTCAAGTATGAAACCAGGTAACCAACACGTCTAAAAGCTTAAGAGCCTTTTTAATAAGCAGCCCTGTGCTGAAAACTCCATAAGTAAATCTCCTAAGAGGAGAGTGAACAATTACCGGCAGAGGGGACCCAGGCACAGCCTGTAGGGATTCCTTCTGGCCTGGCTCTCTGGGTTCTGGGGAGGCTGAGCCTGACTCCCCAGGTCTGCAAAGGTCGGGCTGGGGGAGCACAAGCAACTGTGCCCCAAAGACCAAAGAATTGGTGCTGCCAGACCTCCGATTCCCATGGCTGCATGTGTACCCCACAGACTTCAGTGGGAGACAATGCAATACAATGCAGGCTGTATGTTCACGACTCCAACACATACACACATGCGCACATACACACACAATAGCAAAGAAAATGAGATTAGTAAATGTCCATCAATAGAAGAGTGCTTATATTGGTGTTATAGAATATTATCAGATAGACATGTGTAAAGATCTCCTGTTAAACTGAACGGCAGGTCAAAGAACAAGGTGTACTATATTAGCAGTATGATGTTAATGATGATCATAATAACAGTAATAGGAGCTGCCACATCTGAAGGGCTTGTTACTCTTGTGCCTGGCCCTGTTCTAAGCACTTGATTTATATGATCTTATTTTACATAGAGGAGTCATTTTCTATATTCCGTGATAGGTGCTATCATTATCCGCATTTAACAGATGGGAAAACTGAGGCACTGAAAAGCAAAGGGACTTGCCTAATATCACACACACGGCTGGGGAAAGGAGGAGCCTGGATTCACACCCCAGAGTCCAGAGCCTGTGTACTTAGTCACAACTCTGCCTGCCTTCCTGCATGGTATATAAACTTAGGTAAACAAGCACATATAAGGAAAACACAGTGCTTCTGTGTGTACTTGTACTGAAGAGGCCTGGGACTGCATGCCCAGCAAACTCCTGAGGGTGGTTGCCCTTGTAGAGTGAAGTGGAAACAGCAGAGGTAGATGGAGCTGTCATGTTTTGCATATGTTCCTCTGTGTTATTTGAATCATTTATAATGAGACAGTTTTCATGCATAACATGCAAAAATCATTAAAAATTAAAAGCATTGAATAAATTGAAGAGAGATGGGAGATCATATTTACCAAACACCTCCCACCAGGCTGCCGTATTACATGTCACTTTTAATCTTAATAACACCCCTATGAGGGAGGCATTACAGGTGTCAGATCCATCGATGGGGAGATGGAGGTACAGAGAGGGTGCATGACTTTCCCAGGGTCACACAGCCAGTAGGTACCTGAGGATTTAGGACTCTAACTCAAAGCCCATGCTCTTACATGCCAGCTGGGGCACTTGGTGATGCTAAATCTGCATGTGCTGAATTTACTTTCCACCCTTCTCTGTTTTTCAGTGTAGAGTATGATTTTCGGCAACAGGAAGGAAGGTTCCATGAAGTTCTACAGAGTCTGGAGGAAGTGGAACCAGTGGAGGAGGTATCTCCCCCGGCAAAATCCCCAGCAGAGACTCCAGTCCCTGAAAAACAGGACTTAAGGCGGAAAACCAAGAAGGTGAAGAAGAAATGCTTCTGGTGGATCTGAACTTGTTGGGACCATTCCTTCTGCCCTCCCAAATGGCCTCCCTGGGGTGGGGAAACCCCCGCCCGCAACCAGGGTTGTGAGCCGCTTGACCTGCAAACCAGGAAAGCTTTGGGGCTGGTTTAGCTGCTGCCGGAGACCTGACCTGAGTGAGTGCCACTGCTTGCTGAGGACATCACGGACACTAGAGTGACCACTTGCTCCCTGCCACATATGGCCAGGCCATATCCCGGCTTGTGAGTCTAGATCCCGCCATGAGCAAACAACCCATTCCACTTTCCTCCATAAGGCTAAGCATGTCTTTCCCATCCCAGGTTCATCGTTCCGAAAGGAAAAAGAGGTGTCTTACAGAGCTGGAGGCTAGAGGGGGTTTATAAAAAGATCCCTTGAGAAAAATAATTAGTAAACTGGCAGTTCCCTAAGATATCAGTGTACATAAGCACAACAGGAGTGGGCAGGGCATGAAAATGCAAGATCACTCTGGTGGGCTGGGGCCCCAAATCAAGGACTTGACATCTCATGCTGTGGGGGCCTCACTGTCTGCCCCAAGGTTACCCAAGGGTATAAGGAACTGGTCAGTGTGGCTATCCCCGTGCAGCTGAAATTCAAAGAGGGTTTCGGTAATTGTAGCTACTCCATGGCCCGCTATCGATCATTACACTTCTCTGCCTGGGGCCCGAGACCCCCTGACAGATGGGTAGAATCTGGGTTGGGTTTGAACTTTGCAATTTCACTGTTAATTTACCTGCAACATTTAAGATCCAGAGCTCCAGCATCCTGCTTGTCAGCATAGATAAGGCTAGCATAAAACACAACACAGGTTCTCACCCATTCATTCCTGCAGCAGCCTTGGAGACAGGTTCAAAAGCAAAGTATTCCACACAGTCTCCCTTCCTGGTGACCAGGCAATGGTCACCTGACTGAAGCAGCAGCAGGACTGGGGAGGAGGATATATATTTTTCCATTTTAGTATTAAAGAGCTTTCATGCCCAAAGTCTGAATTCTTTGAAGCGTCTGGCTCGTTCTTTGGACAGGCCCTTATAAATGTAGGTCCAGTCAATCTTGCATGGCTAGACAAACTACTAAAGTAATATAATCAAGTAATTGCTGCACACCCTTGGGGAAGTGGGGTAGGATGGCAAGGCTCAGGTTACTTCTCTATCAGCCTGCGGACAGTTTGATACTGCTAGAAAAGGGATCCTAAAGCTAAACAGACATTAACTGAAAGAGGCCTTTCATAATCCCCCTTTCTGAAGATCCAGTGTTTGAGTTCATTCTTTGCAGAGTGCAGCACCCATGTGTAGGTGGCATGTACGTGCCCCACTGCAAATTGAGACTAATTGAGCAAACCACTCCAACAGTTTCACCTTCCCCTGTCACAGCGCTGCAGTGCACAGAGCTGTTTCAGTGAGAGCAAGAGGGAAATTTGGTAAGGAATCTCAGCTTGCACTATTTAAGTCTTGGAATGTCATTCAAGATGTTCTTGTTCTGTTTCTAGTGCAATGTTTAAACCCACAAAATGAGACTGGAATATATAACATCACGTTAGAATTAAGATAAATACACTTGTCATACTTAAGAAGCCACATTTCAATAAGATATGCTACCAATGGCTAAAAGCCACAGATCCTTCTTTCTGGATCCATACAATTGACTCTCAGTTGGCCCCAGCAATGGAAAAGAACAGCACAGAGGATAATCCAATAAGGCAAAATCATTTGGGATGTATTATATAATTTTATCTTGTAGTAGAGCTTCCATCTTAATTTGCTTTTTTTTTTTTCAATTTGCAAATTTTCTAATGAATTTATACTCTCAGGCAGCATGCTAAAATGAAAATAATCCTGTTCCCAGAATTAAGAGACCCAGACAACAAAGCAGTCTATTCCACTAACCTTTGGCAAATGGCTTAAACGTTCAAGCAGGTTTATCCAATTTCAAATGGGGATAAGAACACCTACCCTGCTACTTGATACGCTCTGTGCAGGGTCCAACATCAAATGAGCAACACTACTCAGAGCTGAGCTGAATCATTTGCCAAAGTTAGCCTGGAATGATGAAGAGAAGCTTGAGATAATGGACACCAAAAGGATTACCCACACTTGGATAAACAAGAAGTTCATGTCGTCATATACTCATATGGAGGTGGGGGCTCAGATAAACTCACAACTGAGTTAAATGAAATCGGGATTGGAAAATGTGGACATTTCTAGAAATAAAACCAAACAAGGCTATAATGATTCTATACCAAAGCACAACACAGGATTGCTTGGGACCTGAAACTTGGAAGGAGATTTCTTCTGCAAATTGAACATGTAACATCATCCTGAGTGTAAAGGATTTGGTAAGCACTTTTCTGCTAAATAAAAATTATTATCTATATGTTTAAAAAACACACATACATCTACCAAGACTCTATACTCATCTACTCATGTGAAAATCAGTTCTACTCTGTAAAATATTGTGTAACATCTGCTGTGATATTCTACAGAAATGCTGTACTGGAGGTTGGTTATAGAGTTTTATGGAGAGAGATTAATTTAACAAAAATTACTTTTAAAAATTGAAAGGGAAAAAAAGATGGATACATCAACTTAAGTTGCAGGAGATTATGTAGCTGCTTTCCCTGTCATTAAAAAGAATGCATACTCACTATATTTGGAACTCAATACCAGCTCATCTATAGAGCACCTTCTTAAAGACGATGTATTAATGTAAGGTTTTGTAAATTTCTAAACTGTTTTAAATTCTATATTATCTTTTGGAATAAACTTACATATTTTTCCTAGGTTTTAAGACTCCATTACTAGGTTGGGTTGATTTGGGTTATAAACGCTAAACTTAAGAAGGATTGGTCCTAAGTGTAGGGATGATTTTCATCCTAATTGCTTCTATATATTTCCCAGGGAAACATACAAAGAACAGCTTTGAAACTTAGTGTCATAAGATCATATGAATCCCCAGTGCTGGCAGTGAGGGAGGCAGCGTGAATCAATGTGGCAATCCAGTTTCACTCAGATGGATACATATTCGCGATTTTGACAAGCCAGTTTTAGTTTGCTAGGCTGCCGAAAGCAATATACCAGAAATAGGTTGGCTTTTATAAAGGGGATTTGTTAGCTTACACATTTAAGTTCTGAGGCCATGAAAACATCCAAATCAAGGCATCATCAAGATGATCCCTTCTTTTTGCAGACTGGCTGCTGGTGATTCTGGACTCCTTTGTCACATGGCAAGGCACATGGCGGTGTCTGCTGGTCTCTCCCTTCTCTTCTGGGTTTCATTGCTTCAAGCTTCTTGCTTCCGCGGCTTTCTCTCTCATTGTCTGAATTTCACTCTCATACAGAGGACTCCAGTAACAGGATTAAGACCCACCCTGGGCCAGCCCTTAACTGAAGTAACCTAATCAAAAGGTCTTACTTAGGACAGGTTTACACCCACAGGACTGGATGAGCTTTAAGGACATATTTTCTGAGGTCTGTAGAGTTTCAAATCATCACAACGTCTAAACTATAATTTATTCAATATTTTTCTCTACTTATTTTTCCTTATTTCTTTTTCCTTAAAGGGCATCTTTATGTAGCCACCAAAAGGAAAACCAATAAACATATGCCATAAATAGAAGATGATATGAAAATAATTTTATTAAATTCTTGCAAGAGTGTTGAAGGCACTAAGCCTGAGACCAGTTCTCTTTGTTAACAAGGGAGATTAGCAAATATTCAGCATGTGCTAAAGTCACATTAACAACTAACATCTTTTCAACTTGACTGCTCAGGATGTTTGAGGGAGAATTGAAAGAAAACAATTTTCCCGTCATGTGGGTCAATGTTTTTCTCTGCCTCCTCCATGAACTATCTCAAACGGGCATGTTTACCCCATAGATTGGGAGTCTCTCACTTTGGGAACCAGCAATTTTATGAAAAACCAAACAAGCAAGCCAAAAATAAGCATGCATAGTATCCAACGTCTTGGGTTCAACGTCATTCTGCTACCTTCTTTTGCTGAGTGACCTTGGACAAGTTACTTAACCTTATGAGCCTCAGATTCCTCCATTTTAAAGGCAATTGAGGAGAGTAAATTGGTTGGCCAAGGGGCTGGCAGCAATCACTTGACAAGTGATTGTTTGGTGGACCCAGGTGGTAGATGGTGCGCCATGGCCCAGGGCAGGTCCCAGAAACCCTTAGGCTGGGCTTGAAACCCATTCTTAACTCAGGTACAGCTTCTTCATTAGCTGAGCATTACCTTCACTTGAAAAGGCTCTAATTTTAAGCTGCTGGTGGCAACTGGCTGTATGCTAAAAATGTACTCTTTTTTTATTTTTATTTTTTTTCACTTTTTAAGAAACCTAGATGTTTTGTGGTCACCACACCCATCAAACATCATCTGCAATAAAAAGAACTGGGGACAAATCCAAATGCAACACCGTTCCCATTTGGTGCAAACCACGTTTGACTGGCTTCATGATCATAATTTCTTTTGGGTACTTTCACCTTATCATCCTCCCCATCTTCTTTTAGCCAACTTACAGCCTAAATTCCTACTGAACACATCGCACAATCCCAGCTGCTAAGGATCCCCAAATACATGATTTTTCTCTGCCTTCTACAGAACACTCAGCCCCTGAGGAGCAGGGATCTATCACCTGGAAAGCATAGTGCGTGGTTTTCTCATTGCCAGACTCAGCCAGGCCCCAAGGCAAGTGTGCCTCTCCCCTAGGTCATCCAGTTCCAAGCCCCTTTCGCCTCCTGCCTGGCCTCTCCAAGAGCGACCTGAGGGGTCTCCCCACTTTCACTCCATTTCCTCTCCAATCCAGTCTCCTCCACACGGCAGTTAGAGTGATCTGTGCAAAATGTATATCTGAACCACGTCACATTCAGCTTCAAACCATTCAACGGCTTCCCAATAAACAGGGAAAAATCCCAGGCCTGTTGTCCTGAATGGCCACACCTGCCTCTCCTGTGGAACCTCCCATGGCAGGGCCTTTTGCTGTCCGTCCTCAAGTCCTTCTGAGGCTTCTTGAGTTCCTTTAACCATGGTGCTAACACACATACACACACACCCCAAAGACCTATCTACGCTGTCCCTTCTGCCTCGAACACCCCCCACCACTCCACCCTCACTGCTCAGTTTCCAGCTCCATTGGGGCTTCCCGGGTAATGCCATCCAGCCCATCACCACTGCCCCAGGCCATACCAAGTACCCGCCTTAGACACTCCCTTGACTCTAGAGACTTCGCCATCCAAGTTCTTGGCACAGATGTACATGAATTTATGTCATTCGTTGATGAATGTATCTCTCTCTCATTAGCCTATAATCAAACTAAGGTAGAAATCTTGCTTATTTTTGCTTGCCTTTGCATTTCCAGCACTTAGCACATAGGATTCAAATACTTATTGCAGGAATAAATTAAAGAATCGATTGGATCCAGTGACGAGACACTAAGAGATGCCTTTTTCCTTTTCCACCAGTGCTCACATGCAGACATAGCTGTGCTGTCTATGGTTTCATTTTGGGTACCAGGAGCATCCAGCCTTCCACTGATTAGGGTTTTCAGCAACCAGTATGCCCAGGGCTTCTCCTAACTCTACTCTGGTCCACAAGGCATTCAGACTCAGGAACTTCAAGCCACTGCCATCCTCTCCAGCCGCTTACTCACTCACCCCCAGCACTTTTATTCTGAATATTGGCAGCCAAGCCTAACCTTATTTCAGAATAAATTGCCATCATAATTAAATCCCAATGCATTTTGCACATTTTACCAAGATACTGCCTTACTGTATGAAAGAGAAAATGAGTTTTGAAATTAAAGCAGATTGTTAACTATTTTTGCTGTAATGTTTCCATTAGAATGCCAGAATACATTACATGTGACCTAGTCCATTTCAGACAAAATGCAATTTAAAGAAGGCAGGGTCTGTCTGACTAAAGAAGCATTTTGGGCAAAGTGTTTTTGCCTTGGCTTAAACCACAACCTTAAATGAAAAGACAATTAAATCATACCAAAGGATTATTTGCTCCAAAGCAAATAAAAGCTCTACTATCATGAATGGGCTTCACAAATTCTCACAATCCATAACTGTACTATATAATATTAATTTCATCCAAATGGAACCTGTATTTTTCTTCTGGCAGAACCACAGTAGATTTTTTTTAAATACTGTGGCCTCAACTCGGAGCTGTGGCTTGGTTTCCCAGGTCGCACTGGCAATATTATGATACCTTGTAATGGCAATAGAAAGGCCTCTTTTTTGTGAGCCTAATGGGTTGAGTCATTTTTATTGCTGAAATTGAGAATAGTTCACAGACCTTTCCCACCAAGCAAATCAAGCCCAAATTAACCCAATTCCACATGTGGGAAAAATGTATGGGTGATAGAGGAGAAGTTGTTGTCGTCATTGTTTTTTGTTTGCTTTTTTTTTTTTTTTTTTTTTTAGATAAAAACAATAGACATTCTGTAGGTGAGCATTAGGGCTCAAAGAGAGCAAAAAGCAAAGCAATGCCAAACATCAACAAGCACATTCACAAAATCAGGTTTCTGCCCTAGATTGGATCCCTGCCTCTCCTCCACTGATGTGCAGCCACCAGCTCAGTCCATAATCAATTTTTTTTTCCAATAAAAAGGACACTGAGAGGACAGTAGAGACACAGCCCTTGTTTCACTAAGTTAGTGGCCCAGAGGGAGGATTCCAGCAATAAACAGGCGTCCTTTTCCCATTCACCTGGAAGAGGTGCCCCCTCCTTTTAATCCTCTCAATGTTCTCCTTGTTATTCTCTTATGATGGTTATTTGTCTCACATTGTAGCTCTTTACTAGTCTTTGATCCCTTGCCCCACTAGATTTTAAAAAACGAAACAAAACAATGCCACTCTTTTCAATGTATTTTAGTTTATTCATTTATTTTTTAGGAGGTACCGGGGATTGAACCCAGGACCTCATATATGGGAAGCGGGTGCTCAACCACTGAATTACATCCACTCCCTGCCCCACTAGATTTTAACCTCCCTGGGAACAGGAACTGCTTTCCTTGCCTTATAAAGTCCTAAGTTCAGTAAGTCTTCATTTAATTGAATTGAAAGGCTTCAACATCAAGAGCCCTTGTCTCTTCCATGTGGGCCACAGCAATCCTCTTCCAGTTCTAGTTTCTCTTACAGTTCTCCAGCCCTCTCCTGCCCAGCCCCTTGGCAACTGCCTGGGGGAGCTCCCGAGGCCATGTTCCCTGACTTTCTCCAATTGCACCTACTCCTGTGCTAGAGCATAAAAGTTCTTCCACAGCAAACAAGACTCCTTCAAATCTAACTCCAATGTAGACCTTATGGCCTAACTTCCTGCCACTCTGCTTTCCCCTACACCCATCTCCTTGTGACTTTCTAAAAAGCCACACACTATCATATATCAAGATTTTGCACATGCTGGCCCCTCTACTCTTCCATTACTTATCTGTCATGGGAAATAATTCTTACCTTTTTGGATTAAAAGAGAGTAGTACTAGTACTACTAATATTGGTAATAAAGTACTAATATTGATAATAAAGGCTATAGCTTCCCAAAGTTACACTACTAAATGCTTTGCTTGAAATAGCTCATTTATTTTACACACACACACACACACACACACATATATATATATATATATATATATATATATACATAAAACAAAACAGTTTAGAATTATCCCCTTTTTCCAGATGAGGTGGGGGAAGTTGGAGCTCCTTCAAGGCCTGCCAAACATGGGGGTCTGGGCTCCTAAATCCTGTGCCAGACAGCAAGTTGCAATTTAAATGTCACCTCCTCTCTGTAACTTTTTCTGATGGTCCCCGCCCCTGCCAGGGAATTAGTCATCCCATCCTCTGAGAGCCACCGCATTTTGTGCAGGCTGCTACTAAACCCTGTTGCACCGACATTCCTTTAGTCCACCTCTCACGCTCATGCCCACCAGGCGGTGAAGTCCTGGGGATCAGGCATGGTTGCCTCCATTGTCTGCATCTACGGAGCCCTCAAAGGGCTCGTCCCATCGCCTGGGATACTGGAGATACTTTGTTGAATAACTTGGGAGAAAATGTGGTGATGAAAACATGACATGGGAAAACAGTCCAGGGGAGAAAGATAGCCCAGGACCAGGAGGTCCGACCCCTGCCTTTGATATTCTACACAATTTTGAACAAATACCTTCACCTCCATCGCTCCCTCTCCATTTTCAAAAGGAAACCATCTGCCTTTCTGGATTCACAGTCTGTTTAAGAGAAATGTAAAGTTACATGCGTGAAACTGCTTCAGTAAGTTTGACACTCTCATTAATTCCTATTTTAAAGAAATAGTGTTTGGGTTTTTTTTTGGTTGTTGTTCTGATTATAAAAGGAAAGCAAGATTATTTTAGAAGGAGTGAAAGTATGAAAGTGTCTTCTTTAAGCAGAAGACATGACTACGATTTTAGCTTCAGAACAGGGCCCAGGGGCTGACTGCTGGGAGTTGGAGGGAGACTGGAGAGGGTCCCCACTCCCGCCACTCCCCACTTTCCTGAAATTCAGGTCCCTTGATGGCCTTTGCATCCAGACAAATGGGTTCTGATCTTGAAAGACATTTGACAGAATCGATTCCTTCAAGCCACTTGGACGAAGGTCAGTGCTCTGGTTAGGCAAGGCGTGGGCCCGAGAACTGTGGAGGAAGCCCGTCTCCTTAGCAGTGGCTCCACCGGGGGTTCTCTGTGGGCAGCTTCAGCTCCTTGGCAATACTGCCAGGCAAAGGTACTCCGATAGCTGCCTTCTCCTTCCGGGCTGGGTTCCAGGCCTTGTGGCAGACATATGGTGCCCTGCTCCATCCCATGGGGGCTTTATTCGCAGCCCAGCTGTAGCAGCAGTTTCGTTTTGCTTCACAAATCCAGGAAAGATCCCAAGGCAGGGCCATAAAATAGTTTTTAATCTTATTCATAACCCTTGTGTCAAAGGAGGGAGAAGTTGACAGCATGGAAGGGGAATAATAATGGCTCTTACTTACCAAGGGCCTACTGTGTGTCAAGCCCTGTGCTGTGAGTTTTGCATGTATGTTTTTATTCATTCCTCACTACAGGATTCACAGGTAATAACCATTATTATCCTCATTTTACAGATAAGGGAACTGAGGATCAGTACACGGAAGAGAGGAGCCTTCCTAGCAGTGAAATAATGCTTTCTTGCTCCTTGCAGAAAGAGGAACAGCAGTTCCTAAGGAGTAAAATGTTTTCAAGCTCCCTAACTTGCTCCCCAACTCCAATCCCTTAGAAAGCATCAAGAGACATGAAGGTGCTCAGTCAATGCCCAAATGACAGTCATCCTGTTTTTAAAGTTCGCCTAGAACAAGAAAAGGCTGACCTCTCTTCCAGCACCAGGAAACAGGACAGGAGATACAGTGGAGTCTTACCTTTAGGAAGACACTTAAAATTACTCACTCAAGATCAGATCTGTCCAGCTCCACTAAAAGAAACCAAAAGGCATTGAGACAGTTGGAGCTAATACTATTAGGATTCAATGGCATTCTGGGCCTCCTGTGTAACCACATTTCCCAGTACTCATTGCAGAATTCCCAAACCATGTCTCCATGTCTCCTTCTCTGGGTTCCGACAACTCCATCCCTTGGGGTGGCCAGGGAAGCCACCACAAGGGAGGGCAGCTTCTCCAGGGCCTGAGCTCAGCACCTCTGCAGAACCCCCAGGGATGTGTCCCAGCCAAGTGTGACATTTCACAGCAGCAGCAGCAGAAACCTCACCTATATCATCTAAAAGCAACCCCCCTCTCTGCTCGTAGGAAAGGGCTGCTCAATTGCACAGACCAGTGAGAATGCAGTAGCTGCTATAACAAGTTTAGGAACCTCATATTCCCTCTTAATTCCTGTCTCTGCATCCACTCATGGAAGAGAAGGAAGGTTTGGAGAATGAAACATGCTCTTTTATGCCCCACCTCTCAAACTGTAATTTCAATAAAAGAATTCTATCACATGGGCCTAGTAAAATATTGGGGAATTTTATATAAACAAAACATCCTTAAGGGGAAAGACTGACATGAAACAAATCTTTTCTCTTATTTAATAAAAAAAATTTAAAGCTAGTCATTCATTTGTTATTCTAATTACTTTTGTTCTTTCCATTAATTCATTCCAATAAGCTTTTATTGGCTGCCTGCTATAGCTAATCCCTGGCTGGACCTATGGACAGGAACTAGAAAGATAAAGAGGACACAGACTCCTTCCTCAAGGATCCTGCAATCTAATACAGAACATAGGTAAAAAAAGAAAATTCTGATATGACATGGTAAATGCTGTGGTTGAAAAATGGACAAAGAACAAAGAACAATGGCCTAAAGGAATGAGAGAAGGTTTCACAGTCCAGGAGATGAAGATAAGGCAAGAAATGACACTCCCATTTAAAATGCCCTCATTCTTCCTCTCCACCTATTCCATTTCCATGTCATTTAAGACCCAGACCCAATTCTATGAAGTCTACCTTGATATCTGACTTCTGCTAGTATGCTAGTATGGAGATACCCAGTTTTTTGCACATTTATTTTAGACCAAGTACTCCCTGACATGTAATTGTCAATATCCTTATTAAAACAATGTTTCCCCACCCACAGCACGTATTTCCTACCCCCACACTAAGCAGTAACCAAGCTATGCCATGATGATGATGCTACCTGGGGAATATCAACTGGAATGTGGTCCCTTTATCAATTTTACTATTTTTCTTAACTTGATTTTCTCCCCAATCTACCCTAAATCTCTCTCTCTCTCCCCCCACCTTCCTCTCCCTGCCCCACTCCCTGCTTCCCTCCTTCTCATGAATTTTCTCAATTAAATTCATTTTACGTCTGGAAATTGATTTCACAGACATATATAGTGAAATACTTAGGGTTGTGGGCTTTGAACTCTGATCAACTTGGATATGGATTCTCACTTCTTCCTTACCAAACTCGTGATGCTGGACAAGGTGTGTAAGCCTTCTGGCACTGTCTCCTCCCTGACAGGGCTAATATTGTCCCAACCTCATAGATTAAATGTAATAATGCCCCTGAAGGGCTTGATACAAATCTCTGGTGTAATAATGCTAATGCTTGTAGTGTTAAGGGGGAAATGGTGGCTTGTGAATCAATAAAGATAGATATCAAAGATCTTGCATTCATTTAGGAGTTGACCAATGTGCCAGGGATTCCACGTTTCCTGGAGATAGAGGCGTGATAAGGCTGGCTTTGCTCTGCAGTGCTGGAGAACCAGTTCTCACTGTAGTATGATGAGTACATAAGGAGGTTCAGCTGCAGAGAGCAGAGGGTTATGCACATGGGTGAGCTGAGTAGGTCAAGGAGTGCCGCCCAGGCCAGGGCATGAAGGAGGAACAGGAGCAATCCAGGTGAAAGATCTTGGGAGAGAAAGGGGAGTGTGTTCCAGAGGGAGCATTATGCAGGAGGGCTCGGAGGAGAAAAGGAGCATTCTGGGAGCAAGTGTGGGAGGTAGAGAGGCCCAGGGAAGGAGGCAGGGGCCAGCTTGGATGCTCTGAGGGCAGGGGTGAGCAGTGGATCTTCCTCCTTGGGCTCTGAGGAGCCATTGATGCTGTCTCACCAAGGAAGGTCTACTTTAAAAAAATCACTTTGGTTACAGTGTGAAGAATGAATTCAAATGGACAAGAGAGGAGGCAGAATGCTCTGTTAGGGGGTAGCATCAGGCCAGTGGGAAATGGTCGTGGACTGACCCAAGCTAGTGGCATTGATGATGGAGAGAAGCATTTGGACTTGAGAGGTCTTTTTTTAAAAAAAGATTTATTTATTTATTTCTCCTCCTCCCTTGTTGTTTTGCGCTTGCTGTCTGCTCTCTGTGTGTTCTTCTGTGCTTGTCTTCTCTTTAGGCGGCACCAGGAACCAATCCTGGGACCTTCCGGAGTGGGAGAGAGGTGCTCAATCTCTTGCACCACCTCAGGTCCCTGGTCTACTGTGTCTCTTATTGTCTCTCCTCTGTGTCCCTTTTTGTTGCATCATCTTGCTGTGCCAGCTCTCCGTGCAAGCCAGCACTCCTACACAGGCCAGCTCTCCACTCAGGCCAGCTTGCCTCACAGGCCAGCTTGCCTTTTACCAGGAAGCCCCAGGAATCGAACCCTGGACCTCCTATATGGTAGACAGGAGTCCAATCACTTGAGCCACATCTGTTTGCCTTGAGAGGTCTTTAGGAAGTAGAATGAACAGAACCTGGGGATGAGCTGGAAGTGGAAGGAGATGACTGTCTCTCCCTCCAAAACCCTTTAGAATCTCCATGTCTCCATCCTATCTTTGTCCTCTTCTTTTAAACCTGCTGTATTATAAATACCAACAGTCAAATAAACACAAAGTTCATTTTCTAACGTTTTAGGTTTTTATGGTTTAATTACCATAATTAAGGAGATGGATCCTAAACATACGATGGTCATCATAAAACTACCAAAAATTCTGTGCTGATTTATAGTTTTCTGAGAGCTGACATAGAAATAGTATCATGAGATTCCATGATCTAGGCAGGACAACGGCTGGGATTAAGGTGCTCACTATTACTTTTAAAATATTTGATAACTAAAGAAAAACTTTATGTTTTTTAAGAGCAGGGCCTCTGGAAACGTACTGCCTGGGTTCAAATCTTCGTTCTTCCATCAAGAAGCTGTGTGAGTACAGGCAAGTTGCATAACTTCTCTGTGCCTCAGTTTTCTCATATGTAAACTATGAGTAACTGACCAAAGTTAAATGGTGCTTAGCTTTGTGCATAATATGCTTAACTCTGTGCCTGGCAGACAGGATGTTTGCACAATAAATAATACTTTTATTATAAATATTGTTTTTAAGAAGGTGCTGGATCATTGAGTGAAGGTCCAAAGTCAACTGCTTCTGGCTGGAGCAGCTTTACCTGCTCATGTCCTAGACTCTGTCTTCACTCATACCTGCTCTTGACAGCAGATTGAGTACGGCCCCCTTTGTAGGCTGCCAGGAGCAATCACAGTCTGGCACAGAGTGGTCACGTGGCTGGGCCATTTCCCATTTGGTGTCCCGAGAATGGAAAGTGAAGTCAGAGCTTTGAGGTCCTGACTCTGTCTGATGACTCAGATGTTTTCTGGAGTCTCCAGGGCCATGGTGAGGTGAAGCAGTGGAGGAGGGGGTGATTTGCACATTTCTCTTTCCTTTGTGAACAAACTGCTCTGAATTTCTGGAGCCAGCACGATGCCAACTGCATTTACCTTTATTTAATCGTTCAATAGACTCCTTTGTGAAAACCGGGATAATTAGGCCCAAAATACATCACCCAGAGACTTATTTTAACTACCCCAAATAAAAGCCAGATCCCAATTTCAACAAATTACCAGCTCATTCTCCTTCCAAGAACTTCTGGCAGTGTCAAGTTCCCTGGTTAATTCTCCTTCTGGGATTGCTGGACCCTAGCACTAGACGGGGGGCAGCCTCCTCTAGAGCAGTGGGTGCAGAACATGTTGGCCAGGGAAGGGCTCCCTGAGGAACCACCATCCGTGTCCTGCACCAACAACCCTGGAAATTTCTCCCCACCTGGCTTCATGACCTTTGGGACATCTTCCTGGAAGGAAGCAAGGAGTTCTGGATAAGTATGCATAGCCTCGTTTCGGAAATGCCTGCATTCCTATCCCACCTTGTTGCTACTAGCTGTGTGACTGTGGACACAACACTTTGATGCTCTGATCCTTACTCAGTCTAGTCTCCTATATAATAGGAGGTAATGATCATTACCTGTGAGGACTCAAAGATATGGTTGACCACATTGTAAGGATTTTGAGACAAAATCACTAAAGATGATAATCAATGCAATAAGAAACCACTGTGTCATAGTTTATTGATGGCAGCCTATGTTCTTTCCTATGGGCACAAAAAATTATCATGCATCTGAGAGTTAATAAAATATTAACACATAGCATATGGAAACCATTCCCTAGTAAAATGCAGGCTATCAGTGAATATTGATTTTTTTTTAAAGATTTATTTATTTACTTTATCCATTTTAAACCCCCCCTTCCCCATTTGCTGTTTTGTGTCCATTTGCTGGGCAATTCTCTGTGTCTGTCTCCTGCCATCTTCTTCTCCTCCTCCTCCTCCAGTCTTCACCAGGATTTGATCCTGGAGACCTCCGATGCAGAGAGAGGTATTCTGCCACTTGTGCCACCTTGGTTCCTGGTTTTCGGAGCTTTCGGAGCATCTCGTCTTGTCTCTCCCCTGCGTCTCTCTCCTGTTACGTCATCATCTTGCTGCATGGCTCCTGGGGCCTGGAGGCTCACCGGCACACAGAGCCTGGCAGCCCATGCGCCTTCTATATATTTTATTTTTTATTTTACCAGGAGGTCCCGGGGATCGAACCCAGGTTCCTCCATATGGCAGACGGACGCCCAACCATTTGAGCCACATCTGCCCCCCTGGACTTTTTTCCCTTTATTCTTCTGCTTTCACTTCACCACCTTAGAGGAACCAAGAATATGTAGAGGAGAATACAGATTACACAAGAAGTTTGGATTGGATCAAGAAAACACTAGTTATTTCAGTCAATGTGTAATATTTGCAAGTATCTTGCATACATTACCATTTTCCCATCCCCATATTCATGACAGACATCACTAGTCAATTCAGCACTCCTTCCCACTGGCCAAGAAGTAGCCTCTAAATCCTTCTCAGCACAGTTCTAAAGGCAGCCATTAGCAATCAACCAGTGTTGGTACACAAAGCAAAATCTGTTTTTCATCACTGACTAAGGAGCTTGATAGATAGGTAAAGAGACTAAGCATTGGCCAAATCAAGAAACTGAACTCAAAGATAAAATAGTTCATTTCAGAGAAGAAATCCAATTTCTAGAGAAATTAATCAGCATAAAGTTAAATTGGCATAAAGTCACAAAAGCAATTCTCTGCAGAACCAGTGTAGAACTAACTCTTCTGTTCTCCCTTATCCAAAATAGTCCTTTCTATCAAACCATGCTGCCTTTCTCAGCACCCAAATCAAATTCCTTGGTAACTTAAGTAACTGAACTATTATCTGACAGATTAGGCTCTGGAAAAGAGAGAAAGAGGGGACACCAGTCATGTAAACGTTTTGTTGTTGGTGGTGGTGGTGTTTTTGCTTTTCGTTTTTGTAAAATTTCCTTTTGTGCATTTGTAATCATCAACAATTCATTGTTCAGGCAGATGATTTGCACATAAATCAGTAATGGCTACTTCCAGCAAATGATAATTACAATGCACTGTACACAATGCACTGTAATTTTAATAGTGAACACCTTTTATCACAATGTTCCAACTCCTTCAAATAAAAAGAAAGCATCACGAGTTAATCACCCCAATAGCATGAGG
Organism: Tolypeutes matacus; assembly: GCA_026826555.1. Lineage (NCBI taxonomy): Eukaryota > Metazoa > Chordata > Mammalia > Cingulata > Chlamyphoridae > Tolypeutes > Tolypeutes matacus. The sequence goes on from JAKSZT010004015.1 coordinate 4,737,800, forward strand.
AGCAACCAGCCGCCACAGCCCTGGTAGAGACCTTCTCGGAATTTCAGAAGTACTAGACATGGCTGGTGCTTACCATAATATTGATTGTCTAATATTCCTAAGCAATGGAAACTAACCAATAAAAAATCACATCTGGAAAATTAATGGTGACAGTGGAATGGAGATTTCTCCTCCTCGTCAAATTTCAATTCAAAATTAAATGGGGGCCTTCAGCATGAAGACGGGGACCCCTAACCTCTGAGTAATTACTTTCCACCATCATTTTCTCTCATTTGCTGGAGATATTTCTATTCTAAGAATTGCTGGAATGGCCCATGTTATGAAAATGAAGCTATAACTTAAGAACAACCTGTTTATTTCTTCCTTCTATTTCAGGCACATTCCTTCTGCCAGTGAAGTGAGCTTGCTACACGCCGCTAGCAATCCCCACTCAGCCCTGCCATCGTTGTAATTACACTAGTAAACTCAAGAGCCATTGATACTAATGACACAACTTGCAAGTTAGAACCTCTGCAAGGCTTCTGGAATCGATCCAGGAGGCAGGGAAAGACTGAAGAGAGAATTCCTTACATTGCTCACACACTCCCTGAAATGTAGCTTCCTGATATTTAGGAAAAAAAACTTGCATTTAAGAAGGAAAAGCAATCCAAAGGGAGGGAAAAAAACATATACAGAAATATGAAGATGTGAAATAACTCAGCATTTTCAGGGAGTATCTCACTCATAGATTCATTGGTTCATGCATTTGTTCAGCAAACATTTATTGAGTGTCCACTGTATGCCAGCCACCTTCCTGGGTGTTGAGGATAAAGGAATGAATAGAGCATGGTCCCTGACCTGAAAGGGAGCCAAGAAAGTAGGGAAAGAAGCACAGAGACAGTCACCTTACCTGTGCTGAGATAATGAGCACAATGGCTAAGGCAAGCTCAGGAAAAACTCTCCCTTGGCAAACTGGGGGACACGGGCATTCGGTCCCAGGTGGGGAGGGACGGAGCCTACTGCACAGAAAGCTGCAGGCCTTGGTGAGTGATGAGAAGTGGCAGGCAGGTGAGGGAGAGGGAGGGGTCAAGTGCAGCTCCCCGAGTTCTAGGAGGACAGTACCACAAACTGAGAGCCCACACAGGGAGGGTGCAGAGCGGGTTTCAGGGAGCTGGTGATGAGTTGAGTTTAGGATACAGTAAGTCTGAGGTACTTAAGGGACATCTTATTGGAGGAGTCATGGTTTGATTGGGGGCACAGAGCATGCCTAATTCATTTTTGAGTCTTTGTGTTGAGTATATAAGAGGATCTCATAAAATGCTGAATGAATGGATGAATGAATCAATGGATGGATAAATATTATGTGCAAGAAACACATGTGCAAATGCTTCTGTGTATTATTTTATTTAATGTCACAGCAACTTTATGAGGAAGGTCTATTATTACTGTATTTTACACATAGGTCCCAGCCTTCAAAAGTAAGAGAGGAGCTATTGCAAATTTCCAGATAAAAATGACTCAAAATAGGAGGCAGAGTTCATGGAAAGGTGCTCAATATCATTAGTCATCAGGGAAATGCAAACTGAAATCACAGTGAGATATCATTACAAATCCACCAGAATCATTACACTCCAAAGGCTTGACAATAGTAAGTGTTGGTAAGCTCTTAAGAAGCTAGATTACTCACATGTTGCCAGTGGAAATATAAAATGGTACAGCCACTGTGGAAAACAGCTTGGCAGTTTCTTATAACTTTGACATATACTTCCCATATGATCCAGAAATTCCATTCCTAGAGTTCTACCCAAGAGAAATTAAAATTAAAATATGACTACAAAAAACTTTTATGTGAATGTTCATAGCAGCATTATTCATAATAGGCCAAAGTGGAAATAATCCAAATAGTCATCAACTGGTGAATGGATAAACAAAATGTGGTATATACAGACAATGGAATACTATTCAGCAATAAAAAGGAAGGAAGTACTAGTACATCCTGCAACATGGATGAACATCAAAACATGCTTAGCAAAGAAGCCAGGCACAAAAGACCTCAAATTATATGTTACCATTCATATAAGATGTTCAGAAAAGGTAAATCTGTAAAGACAGCTTTGTTGTTGCCTGGGATGGCGGGTGAGTGGAGAGAGGAGAGTAGGAATGGGGAGTGACTGCAAATGGAATTTGGGGGGAGGATGGAAGTGTTCTAACACTGAATTATGGTGATGGTGACTGTGATGGTTAGGCTAATGTGTCAACTAGGCCAGGTAATTGTGTCCAGGTGTTTGGTCCAGCAAGCACTGGGCTAATTGTAATAAAAGAGCATTTATGGACTTCGGTCACCAGTGAGTTTACTGCATGGATGGCTGATTACATCTGCATCAATCAGGGAGATTGCATCATCAATGGGTGACGCTTTTATCCAATTAGCTGAATGCCTTAAAAGGGGAAGTGATTTCAACATTCAGAGAGAATTTCCCAGCTCGTCGTTGGACAGGCAACTTCTCCCAGAAACTCATCAAGGACCTTTCATTGGACTTTCATTGGAGCCTCTGGTTTGCAGCCTGCCTGCAGAACCTAGACTTGGGCATCCCCACGGCCACGTGAGAGACTAATAAAATCTCATATTATTGACAGATATCTCCTGTTGATTCTGTTTCCCGAGAGAACCCTGACTAATACAGTGGCACAACTGTATAAATTTACTAAAACTCATCAAACTGAACACTTACAATGGGTAAATTTTAAAGTATGCAAATTATGCTTCAATCAAGCTGTTAAAAAATAAAAAGGCAGAGAGGACTGTGAGATTTAGAAGAGTGGTAGGTCTCAGCCAGGTTGGTGAGATTTGGGGCGGTTACATAAAGGAGTGCCTTTTATGCCAGACCTTGAACACTGGGTAGGATTTCAACTGGTTGAAAAGACAAAAAATGGAATTCCAGGCAAGAAAGCAGCATAGGCTAAGCATGAAAGTGAGAAAGTGCCAGGCATGTTTGAGAAATATGCAGACATTCACTGCAGTTGAATATTGGGATGGAGAAAAGAGGATGAAAAGGATGAAAAATGTGGTTGTGGCCAGACCACAGAAGCTGAGAGTGGTCAGGCTAATGCATTTATGACTTAATATGGGAGGCAGTGGGGAGCCACTGAACATCTTAGAGTAGGGGAATGCCCCAGCCAAGATTGATGGGGCAGCAGACAGGAGCATTTGTTGGAAGGGCAAGGGACCAGGGCAGAGCAGCAGATAAAAGGCTCATAGAACTGGCTGTAACTGAATGAGGGCCACATGGTGATCACTAGCCTGTTCTGATAATGCAAAGAGACAGAGAGATGCACTGCACCAAACAGAAAGGAAAACAATAATGGACACCACTTATTTGGCTCTTTCTGTGATCCAGGCACTGTTTTAAGGAATCACTGTTCTAAAGGAAAGACAGAGCGTTAAGAACCTGCTATAAATGGAATGAGCCAAATGGGCTGATGATCATTTTTAGGTTGGCTCCAAAGAGAAAGAATAAAGATCACGGAAGTGATAAAGTGCTTATCTAAAGTGTGTTATGAGAAACATGGATATGGAAGCTTGTAACTGAATAAGAAATGGTGAGACTTCCAAGGCAGTGAAATAGACATGAAGACAGATTTACACAGCTCTCTAGCCCAGGAAGCAGGAGTGTCTGGCACTGCCAGTGCTCTCTGGATGTCACCACTTCTTAAAATATACATTATACGTTAAGTAAACATGCTTCAGCAGTGAGTAGGCAGACTCGAATGGGTGACGAGAAGATTGTTACACTTAGCTGCTTCTAGGGATCAGATTTTGCCCCAGTGACTGTAATAGCCCTCCTTGGGGAGGGGGTTACAGTATATTACCATTCAACATCCCAAACCTGGCTCTTCCTGCACCAGTTTAAAGTAGAGATCCCAGACAAGCTTTGCAAAAGCTGGATCCAGCTGTTGGATGCTTATGTAATGTTTTTAAACATTCCAAAAAATTAGTTGCCAACACCTAAATATCAGGAAATTTTACCTAAAGTGGGGGACTTTCAGCTTCCCTTGAGAAACTGGGAGTTCAGGCAACTATATGGCCCATTCTTACATGGCATCAATCAATTAGAGCTTAGTAGTATATGTCCTCTTTAGATATTAGAGTCCCTGGGTTAGAGTCCCTACCTGGTACACTCCCTCCCTCCCTCCCTCCCTCCTTCCTTCCTACAAGTATTTATTGAGCATCTGTTAAGTGCCAGGCACTATTATAGACACTGGAAATACAGCAATGGACAAAACCAACAAAGATCCTTACTTTCTTGGAACTTATATTCTCACAAGGAGAGCAAGACAATAAACAAATGAATAAATTGATATACATTTCAGGTGGCGATAAGTACGAAGAAAAAGAAAGAAGGGGTTGAGAGTAAAATAAGGTGGAGAAGTATCAGCTATTAAAGACAGAGAGGAAAAGCTTCTCTCATTAGGTAATACCCGAGACCAGATCTAATTAAAATGAGTGAACAAGCCCCCAACTCGTGTGTGAGGGAAAAATGAGCAAGAGACCAAAGGCATTTTACTCTGGATTTTACTCTGAGTGAGATGGGAAACCACTGGTGGGTGTGCAGAGGAGTAACATGGTTGGATTATGTTCGTGGCTGGCCCCTGTAGGCATCTGAATTTGGGGCCCTTCATTTAAAGCAAGATGGACAAGGTTAAGGTGATTTATCTGAGTCACAAGTCTCAGAGATTGGCTCTGAGTCTGGAGAAGGGAAGAATCATATGAGGGGACAGACATCTCCTTATCTTCAGGATATCCTGTCTTTGAAGAATAGTCCAAAGCTTAGCAGCCACCTTGCATTAACTGGCACCTGTGGGCAGAGCTAACCCACAATGAAGCCACTTGGAAAACTAAGTTCACAGGACCCTGAGACCGTGCATTGCTTCACTCTAGGCCAGAAATAATGTTCCTGGTGAACTTCCATTTGGAGAATTCTGCCTTGTCCACTTACAAAAAGCTTCTCTTACATCTCCATTTTTACCAGTGACATTCTCTATCCACTGGTACATTCAACTTGGTGGACAGGTCCTAAGTCTTGTTTTATTTCCACAACTTGAGTAATTCGGCTAGGAAAAATCCAACCCCTGTACCCCAAAACAAAGCAACGATCAGTACTGGGTATTTCAGATGGTCTGGTCTTCCAGAATATCTATTCCTTACCCTTCAGAGTTTGAAATTTTTGACATGAAGAAGAGGTCTACTCACAATCAGAGCATGATCCCGGCCCATCGTGATGACTGTCCGGTTCACCGTGCGAAGCAGCTGGACCATGATCTCTTGGATGTGGTGGTACGTGAAGGCCTGTAACAGTCAGAGACAGCTGTGTGACAACCAAGACATTGTGCCTGTACAACCTCCCAAAGGACACAGACAATGGTGGTGAGACCTGGTGATCACCAAGACCATCTTCTCTACCACCACCACCACCACCACTATCATCAGTGCCATCATCATCACCCACTGCCATCATTACCCAGCACTGGGCACGGAGAATTTCACTGCTCACTTTATAAGTTAGCAATTGATATCTTAAGTTCTGGAATCGGAAACTTTTGGTTTAGAATACTAGCTCTGACAAGAATTATTGTGTTACATTGGCCATTACTTAACCTCTCTAAACCTTGGTTTCATCATCTGTGTAACAGTCAGGATCTAATGAGGAATATGAGGGAAATTTAATGCAGGACATGGGCTATACATATATGAGAGAAGCTGAGACACCAAACAAGGGATGATTGGGTAACCTAGAGATTAGACACAGCAGGAAGTCTCGATCTTCCCTAAATTGGGGGGACAAAGAAAGGAGGTAACATATCTGGAGCCCAGGGACTAGGGTTGTCTGGTGGAAGCTATAACCTTGGAGGTGCCTGTGTAGCAGAAGCTGCACACCCACCTGGGGGGAGAAATCCTGATGAGCCAGATGTGACAATTATAGGGCTCTGTCCACATTAAATGCAAGTCCTTGAACCCTCTGTAGGACTTGCTGATGCTTTTTGAGCTTTTGCTGTAGTAGGCAAGGGTCTCAGGCACATTCACCTATATCTTCAGATCCTTTTAGTGGTGCAGCCATAAGACACAGAGTCACATCCGTGCATCCCTGTGAGGGTGGAGATGGACAAGTGGAAAGGCCCAGAAGCTTGGGGTCCAAGTTCCAACTCTGCACCTGCCACTTTTCATGAAACCTCTCTGAGCCTCAACTTCTTCATCTACAAAACGTGGAAGGTCCTTGCACCAGCCTTTCAGGGTAGATGTGAACATAAAAGTTACATGTGCCATTTTGGAGAAATACACATGCTTGTTTCCATTGCAAGAGAACTGGAGGTTAGTAATGGCATCAGTAATGTCTGAATGTGTTGTGGGTGATCCTGATGGTGGAGAACCCTGGCACAATGCCCTGGAAAGCTCTGGAGATGGAGCAGCCTTGCATCTCTAGGACCTAACCAGAGCCTAACAGGAAAAAGCCGAATAAATGGTGGCTGAAAAAGCAACGATCATTCATGCTCATTCACAAGCACCTCATGAGACTTTGCTGCACTCCCCTATGGTTTTGTCTCTTTATGTAACCAACAAAAGGAACATAGATTCATAGTTGGGGAAGGCAAGGAAAGAAAAAAGAAATGCTTAAGATGCCTTCCCCTCCCAAAGTGATTTCAATGATTATCAGCACCCAGAGATTAATAACCCAGAGCTTGCTTTCTCTCTCTGCCTGACTCATCTTCTTCTGCATGTTAGCCGATCCCTGATTCTCCAGCCCTGTGGCGCTTCTCAGCAGAACCTCTGCAGCCAGGGCAGCTGTTAGGGCATGTTTGACAGAAGCAAGTTCTCATGCTCCATCCTGACCTCAGGCCCTTGCTGGGTTTGAGCTTCCCCCACCACCCAGCCCTCCCCCAACATGTGGTGCTTCCCTCCTGGTGCCTAGGAGCAGGGAAGAGAATGCATCTCTTTATTGCTGGCTACAGCTGAACCTCTCTCATCTCTTTCTTTTCCTTTATCTCTTTAAGCTTTTTTGCTGACTTTTATGCTATTTCTTGCACTATGTCAATGTGATGTTAATGGTAATCATTTCGACAATAGATAACATTTCTGGGTGCTTGCCATATGCCTGACACCCTGTAAGCACTTTGCCATATCTCACAGCAAGATGGGTAGGATGGTCTTCACTGTTCAGATGAGGAAAACAAAGCCGAGATAGGTTAAGTAAACAAAGTAAACAAAGCCCAGAGAGGAAGTCAAGGAGAAGGGGTTCAGGCTCAGCAGTCTGGCTCCAGAGTCTGCTCCTTGTCCAAACTCACCCAAGCAGGTTGGAACATGAGCACCAAGGTCTGGCCACTGCTTTGGGGCCTCGTCAGCCTCCTCCCCTTTGTCATGATGGACAGACCCTGCCTCAATCAGGCCGACTTCTCACTGCCTTCAGTGACATCTCATCTTTTCTTCCCCTTTTAAAAAAACTCTTCAATGTTATATATTCATAACTCCTTTATCTTTAATGCACGCCTTTGCAGTTCCATCAACCTATACACATTGCAAATTTATATAATGGTTTCCATTTGAAGTTATTTTTTTTTCCAGGATTACATCTCTGTCTTTACAAATAGAGATATATTAACCCCCCTTTTCTCTTGACCTCCTGCCTCCTGCTTCTTTTAAACAGTCATTTCTTTTAAGTCCAAATAGCTGCAATTAGACTGCTCAGTAAGTTTGTTATTTAAAAGGGGGAAACTGTCAAGTTCAATTCATTTCACTCTGAAAGTTCCCAAGCTGGGAGACTACGTGTTATGGGAGCAGACAGATCTGAGTTTGAATCCTAACTCTGATAATTTGACCTGGGTGACCTTGGGGAAGTTACTTCCCCTCTCTAAATTTTAGTTTCTTTATTTAAAATATGTGGCAAACAATACAAACCTCAACATACTGTTTTGAGAAATAAATTAGGTAATGCCGGTAAAGCCCTTGGTAGTAAGGGTTGGCAAACCTCAATAAATGGTGGCTGTAACTCATATTCCCCTTGGTCTGCATCAGCAGTCCGGCTGGGCTTGCAGATTCCCGGCACGTAGCAGAAAGTGCAGTTAAAGGCAATGCATAACCTAAACTCTGGGTGATATTGAAATGTCATCCAAAGAATGTATAGCTTATATGCAAATGGAAAACTTTCAAGATGATAAACCTGAGCTATGTAGTAAAAGTGCAGCCACAAATCACAAACTGCTAATTGCTCCAGTGCCAGTCAAGTCGACAGAAACACCCGGAAAGCGTTCTTCTCAGCTCAAACTAAACCGTGGCTTGTCATTGAAATGACAAAATCAGTCTTCTCATTATGGCCCTGGCAAAGAAATTAATCCATCCAACCTCAGCACACTGCAAATTGTAGTCAGTTGCATTTTTTTTTTTTTTTTTTTTCTTTTTATAATTATAGGCTGCTGCATCTGGAAGGGACTCAGGGTCTTTTCTTTAAGTGAAATCTCATGCATAAGCCCCACACCTAAGGAGAGCTGGGAATGGAGCAGGGCAGTGGAAGCCAACCCCTGTCTTCTCAGCTCACACTCAGCCCCATGGCAGACCTAACACTGTAGACTACAGTTCAAAATCATTGATCTCCGGCAGTATTTCTAGAACAACAGGCACACCATATATGAGATGACTCTCAGTAAGACCACACAGACATAGTCTTGTCACAACACTGAATTAAATTATGTAAAAGACGTTCCTTTCAATCCATCTGATGATACCAATTAGAAAACTCTCCCCCTGGTGCTAATATCTCTTTAATATCTCTCTAGTTCATACCAACTCCTTTTTAAACAAAGATAGAAGTCCTCGGGCCAGAGCTGACAGTAGACAACAGCGCCTAGGTAGAACTTAATAGCATGGTTTTGCTTTCAGTCAAATGGGAGAAAGTGTAAACTACAATGTAAACTATAATCCATGCTTAGTGGCAACGCTCCAAAATGTGTTCATCAATTGCAATGAATGTACCACACTGATGAAAGATGTTGCTAATATAAGAAAATGTGGGAGGTATAGGGAGCCGGGGCATATGGGAATCCCTAATATATTCTCTGTAACATTTATGTAATCAAAGTATCTTTTTAAAAATAAAAAAAGTGAAAAAAAAAAAAAAGATACCTATATGTATGGCAGAGGTGCTGGAAATATTATCCAAAACCTGGAAATAAAGCGAATTAAGGATTGCATGACTTTTAAATATATATATATATATATTATGTTATTTTTTTTAAAGATACTTCAATTACATAAATGTTACACAAAACATATAGGAATTCTCATATGCCCCGCTCCCCACACCTCCCATTCATGTCTTTTTAATAGAGCATTTTCTGATAAGCCCTCCTGGGTAGGGATGGCAGGAGTGTCCTCTTACACTCTTGGGAAATGTAACTTTGTTGGACTGACCATCCTCACATGATTAGAAATTGAGCATTTTAGAGCCCTGAAACATTAGAGGTTAACTTGGAGGAAAATGACAAGGTATGATATTTGTTTATTTGCTGGTTTGCCAAAGATTATGGTTTTATTGTTCTGGAGATATTTTACCTGTCTTATATCTAGTATCGGTTTTATATAGGCATCACTTCTCCAAGTGACTACAAAATCCAGAATCCTAAAGTCGTTTTCAACCAGTTCTCTTAGTGTTCAGCTTGTTCCTGAAATTATCAGTTAAATACACTGTTGGCACATGCTCACATGAGATATTTTTTTATACAAGTGATACTGAGTACTTAGGACAGTGACATAAATGTTTATTTATTTTTATTAAAGTATAAATGCATATACATTTTTAAAAATGAAAATTTCTCTAAGGTTCATTTCACAGAAAACAAAAAGTAGTTCCTTTTGTCTGCCTCATGTTTCCCCTCACCAAAGAAAATCTTCACTTCTTTTAACTACTATAGTTATTGTTTTGTTATTTTCAACCATGTCTGCAATAATCTGCTTGTGTGACTTTTTTTTTAATTTTTCACTTTTTTTGGAATTATCTATTAACTCCTCACTATAAAAGACAAGAATTTCACTCTCTTCTCTCCCCCACCCCGCCCCCACCCATGTTAGTTCATGCTTCCCATTTCTCCTTCCTTTTATACAGGTACACTATAATTTTGTTTTCACCAGTATTATTTTTTATACTATTTGATACATAAATGCCATTGTCATTCAAGTCATAGAGTAAACTATGACAAATTTTCATTTCTTGCACAACTTTCTATTTTCCCAAAAGCATTCTGGAAAATTCAGGGATTCTTTTTAGTTCTCTGTTCCTTATACTATCTTTTTCTTAATCCGTGATGGCCTCTTCTCCTGTATATTGAAGTTCTTCATCTGCCTGTTCTGAAAAGTTTTCTTTGCCTCCCAGAGTCTCTGCTTCCTCCAAGTCGTTCTTCTCCCGTTGGCTTCCTTCGCATTACTCTTACTTTCACGTTAAGAGCTTTACCTTGGCTCTCTGTTCATCCTTGGCTGTATGTTCACATTTCATTGTGGGTGACTCTAAAGTTGACTGGCAACTCTGAGCATGGGAGGAAAGCATGTCGACTACAGGGGAATCTGGTCGGGACCATTTATTTGGGAGAGAATTGATTATCAATATATGCAAATCTCTCTTCTTGGGCTGGATTCCATAGGCAGGAATTCTCCCATCTCCTGGCTGATGGGTTAGGATCTGGCTGCCAGCATTTTAGGAGTTGAGTGGGAAGGAAGTGCTTGGGATTTCAGTTTCTAATATGCATACTTTTATTGAAACCTTGCTTTATGTAGGTCTCTCCGCCCTCAATTGTGCCTGGTATCTCTTAGCCCAGATACCCTCTGTTTTACCCTTTGTATAAAATAAGCCTCTTAGTAACTCAGCTGCATGCAGTCAGACTGCTCCTTAAACAGACTTTCAATGGAGGCTCCTTATCTGAGCTCCTTCATTTCCAGCTCCAGGGGTACCTGGCACACTGATTCCTGAGACTTTTGGGGAATCTTTGCTCTAGATTGGAAGGGTTCTCAACTTTCCATGCTGCTGGCTTATGAATCTGTTTTCTTAGGTCTGTTAAGTCATTTATCAGTTTTCTGTATGATTTCTACCTTCCATTTAAAAAGAATCCCTTAACATTTTTTTTTAGTAGGATTTCAAGAGGAGCAAAAACATATGCCTATCGGGAAGCAGCTGTGGCTCAATCAGTAGGGCTCCCGTTTACCATATGGGAGGCCCCAGGTTCGGTTCCCGGGGCCTCCTGGTGAGGGCAGGCCCGCCTGCGCGGCGTGGTTGGCTGACCCGGCGAGCACAAGCAGCAAGGGGGGGATAAATGAATAAATAAATAAAAATTTAAAAAAAAAAAAAAAAAAAAAAAAAGCATATGCCTATGTTCAATCTACCATCTTTACATGGAATTATATCCTAAATTTTCATGTTTAAATATTTACAAGTGAGTTAATTTAACGAAAAGTATGTGATAAAGAAAAATAGCAAAAAAAAAAAAAAAGGATTGTGTTATGTAAATGTCTGAGGTTTTGAAAACAGTTCTAGTGTACTCTAGTGTATTTTCACAGAAAAAATAGCTCCAGCTCTGAAAAGGGGTTTGCATAGGGTCATGTGACCAGTGGCATGCAACAGCTGTTGTGATTATCTCTGGAATGAAAACCCAGTTCTGCTGAGCAATGCCAGACAGACCTCTCCCTCCACTCCACCAAGCGGCAGCCCTGGGCCCTTTGTTCACACCAAGGATGGTTCCAGCTTCTCTAGCTGCTTTGTCTTTAGGCCTTTTCAATACTAACATGGAGGTCCCAAGGTCACAGCTACAGAGTTAAATTCAAAGGTTTATTTATTTATTTATTTTACTAGAAAGAAATAATGCATGTCTTGACAATGAAAACAGCTGCAGTCTACAGAGGCTACTATTTTTCTCTGCTCTGTGTTCCCATATGTGAAGTCTTTTCAACGTCTATATGATCTGAAGGTACTCAAACTCACCTAGAAATAGAACATCTAACTTTCAAAAGACAGTAACAAGGGTAGGCTAAACATTCACTACATTAGAAACCACGCATGTGTCCCCAAACCTAGTTTTTCTCCCTAGGTCTGGTTTTTAGAATGCAGGTGATAAACTAAGCCTGATTTATTATATGACCATCCTGAATGGGAAAAGACTGTAGCTTTGGGTATCTTTGGTCAACCTTAAGAGATATAGCAGGAGGACGGATGTGGCTCGGGCGGTTGGGTGTCTGTCTCCCATATGGAGGGACTTGGGCTCAATCCCCAGGACCTCCCGGTAAAAATTAAAAAAAGAAAAATATAGAAGGCGTGTGGGCCGCCAGGCCCCATGAGCCATCTAGCAAGATGATGATGTAATAGGAGAGTGACCCGAGGGAGAGCCAAGATGAGACGCACCGAAAAACCAGGAACTAAGGTGGCATAGGCAGTAGGATGCCTCTCTCCCACATCGGAGATTCCGAGGATCGAATCCCAGTGAAGACAGGAGGAGAAGGATGAGAAGAGAGGGCAGGAAATGGACACAGAGAGTTGCTCAGCGAGTGGGCAAAAACAGAAACAGCAAAAACGGGGGGGGGGATGGATAAAAGTAAATAAATAAGTAAATAAATCCTTTTAAAAAATGTATAGGGGAGGAAGATGAGGACTATAGTTAGTAGTAATACTTTAACAATGCTCTTTCAAGATTTGTTGGCAAATGTTTCACAACAATGCAGGGTGTTTGTGGTGGGGTGATGTGTGGGAGCCCTGTGTGATGTTATACATGTTTGTTTTATAAGTTCATGATGTTTACTGAATACTTATAGTTTATGTATGTTAATGTATGAATGATATACTTCAATAAATTGCTTTTTTAAATAATAAAAAAAAAAAGCTAGAGGTCAATGGAACCCAAAAGAGAAGGGAAGACACTGTCATGTGCATTGCTATGTGATGGTAAAGCCAAGGAATCCCAGGATTGCTGGCCAGCCAGAAGATACCAACCCCAGGAGAAAGCAAGCCTTCTAGCCAATGAAAAAGTGAGTCAATAAATTCCTGTTGTTGAGGGGAAAAAAAGACAGTAGCAGCTATCGTCTAAGGTATGGCCATGCTCTCTCTTTCTTTGCATCTTAGAAGTAATATGATTTTTTTTTTTTTTTTTTTTTTTGCTTGAGTTCTAGGTTTAGCTCTGTCTTCTTTCTCCCTGTCTGAACTGGTTTCTGTCCTGAAAGACTCGACCTTACTGCACCAATACCTCATTGCTTGCAGCAAGTGACAGAGGCATCCCAGGGACTCAGGAGAGCAGGAGTAAGGGGTCAGCAGAGCCTGGGCAGTGGGGGTTTGGGGAGGTCTTGCCATATTCCATCATCTTGGCCTCTCAGACCCATTGGGGGAATAGCTTCCCAGGTGGGAACTGGGCATTGCCTTCATGTTATCATGAAGTGCCTTTGAACCTCGGATGAGCTTTCTCTAAAAGGGGAGAGGCTGAATCGGTGGCAGTAAGAGATGATAAACAGGAAAAGGAGATGAGTGACCTACTTCTGACATTGCTGTTACCTAACAACTTTTGAGGACACAGTATACACCAGGAACTGTGCGTAGAGACTTTCTATCTATAACCTCATTTAATTTTTTAATAAAATCCCAGTGAAGTTGCAGATGTAAAACATGAGGATGAGAGAGGATTAGTAACTCGCCCAAAAGCAACCCACTCATAGGTGGCCAAGCCTGAGCCCAAGCTCAGGTCTAATTCCAGTTCTCATGCTCGTTCTACAATGCAGAGTGTGATGGTGGTGCCAGGAAAGAGCAGTGCTTTGGTCCATCCATAACCCCTCTGGCAATTTTTTTCAGTTTTATGAAAAGTGTGCTGCAAATATAGAGTACATCCTTGCACAGAGAATTATGGAGCTACTATTTACTATGTTTGTCCCCTGTCTGTCCCTGGCCTTGACCAATCTTACCTCTCTGCACCTCAGTTACTTCTTCTGCATACTGAGCATAAAGGCACCCACTATATCAGAATTGTGTTGAGGCAGCAGTCTGTAGATGATAAATCATTCCGTAAATGTGTTCAAAGAGAATAATAAAATGAATATCCAAAGACATTTCTGTCCACAGCTGTTGACAGCAATATTGTTTATAATACCCAAATGTAGGGAGCAGGCTGAATGTCCCAATCCTGTTAAATAAATGATGGTGTAGCCACACGGTGGACTAGGAAATGGTAGATATGTCTTGGCCTGGATAGATGTCCTTAATATAGGTCAGAAAAAAAGACTACAGAGCACCATGTGTAATATGATCCCATTTATGCTTTTGGAGAATATTTTTCCATGTCCAAAGGGCTGGAAAAATGTACATCAAACCATGAACAACGGCAGTGCTGGGTGGTGGGAAAGAGACGAAGTTACATGGTTAATTTTAATTGCTATGGTTTCTTGGAAATTTTCACAATAACCATGTATTATTATGAAAAAATAAAAAGAACACAACAATTTCCCAATTGGAAAAAAAGAAAGGTGGTCTACAAACATTAGGGCTTGTGTTCACAGAGACTGGGTAGCTGTATGCCAGGGCTTGCTGGCCTGCTGCAGGCAGCCCTTGTGTTTAGGGTTGAGGGACTCAATCTGGCACTCCCCCTCCCCACCTGAGACCTCCCACTCCATGCTGGAGCAGCAAGTGTAACTTTGGTGCTCACAAGCAGGAGTGTGTTGTCAACAATGCTAAACCGACAGAACAGTGCCACAAAGTAACATGGGGTTTTTTGGGTTTTTTTTTAAAGGCACAACTCTGAAATATTTTATTCCATTCATCAAATGCTTTTAACTTCCATTTCCTGGGCAGGTGAAAAAAATGTACTTAAAGCAACCAGAGGGATAAAAACAAACAAACAAACAAAAAAACCATCGCCTCCAACAAAACAATCTCATCATGCTTAGAGAAAAATGTTGCTTTTATTCAGCTCCTGTAAATTGCTTTGTAAGGATTTTGTTAAAATATACAGGGACCTCCAACCTGTAGCCTACAGCTGAAAAAATTAAACCTCTCCAGGTCTATAAGTCTAACATCATGATGTTGATGAATTAAGACCGGTTGGAAAACTCAGGAAGCGGCTGTGGCTCAATCAGTAGGGCTCCCGTTTACCATATGGGAGGCCCCGGGTTCGGTTCCCGGGGCCTCCTGGTGAAGGCAAGCCCGCCCGCATGGCGTGGTTAGCTGACCCAGCGAGCACAAGCAGCAAGGGGGGGATAAATGAATAAATAAATAAAATCTTTAAAAAAAAAAAAAAAAGAAAGAAAGAAAGACCAGTTGGAGCCATTTATGAAGATGTACCCCTGAGATGCCATACTTTTGTGCTTCGTTCTTCCAAACAATAGAAGTCTATAGGGATTTTTCAGGGAGAAATGGATAAACAATAGAACTAGCATTTGTTAAATTCTTATTATGTGCCAAGCAATGGGCTGGGCTGTGTAGTTTGTACTAATTATCTCAATGTGCCTTCACAAAAATGGTGGGGATAAGTATTAGCCCATTTTAGGTAAAATGGGAATCATACTAATTATTATTATCATCTAATATTTATTGAGCATCTAATACATGCCAGGCACTATAATAAGTGCTTCATGTGCACTATCTCCTTTAATTTGCAGAATAACCTTATAAAGCTACTACACTGGTTCTCTCCATGTTACAAATGAAAAAACTCTGAGGTTTATGTAACTTGTCCAAAGTCACAGAACTGTGGATTAATGGAGCTGGAATTAAATCTGTGCCTCTTGAGTCTACAGCTTGCATGTTCTCTATAACTGCAGGCTACTTTCCAGAAAGAACAGTTTCATCTCCTTTCAAATCCTTGCTTTGCATCATTCAGCCTCCTTTCTCAAGCTCTTTGGGCCAAAGAGCAGCCTCTAGATAATCATGCTTGTGACAGTGCCACCTCATATCATGTGCCAAAGATATTAAAAGCAATAAAGACCTGGAGGACATATGTTGAGCGAAGCAAGCCATACACAAGAGGACAAATACTGCATGATTGCATGACTATGAACCAAATATATTGTGTAACATATTGTATGATTTTTTAAAAAAGCATATAAAAGAAAAAAGATGTCCACAAATAAATATTTAAACACAACTATATAAAAGTTGAGTTGTATTTGACTAGTTGACATATTATTTGTTTTGCAAATAGATACTTAAGCAAGTATTCATTTTTAAATTTGCATTTTTCATATTTTGGTGTCAACCTTTGGAGTCAATATACCCAGGGGCCCTGCATTCTGAACCTACACCTTACTAAAGTGTAAACTGCCAAAGCTTAAGTGGAAACTATACTAAATGATCAAATGGCCCTGTAGCAATGGACTTCTTTAAGGCTTCTATTGCAGAAATGGGGGTCTGTGAATGAATTTTATTATTCCAAAAAACTTAATAGGAATTATACACTCACTCATCTTCAATATTACCACCAAAATGGATTCACCAAAATGCCAAGATTCCTTGTTTGAATGAGAACAAGATAAACTCCAGGTAGTCACCCTATTTACCTCTGTTGGTCAAAAAGTTCTGAATGATGGTTATATATTATTAATTAAAGTTTAATATAGGCTGCTTGTTTGGAGACAGTATATTTTAAAACTTGCATCCATGGGCATATGATACCTTGGTGGTAAAAACTTTTACTACTACTTATCCAGAAAGCTATCCTATGCATGGCTTCCACCACCTCCATACTTCAACTTCCCAATGAGCTCCTTCTCTCCCTCCCCCCCCCCCCCCCCCCCCCTGTTCCCCCCCCCCCCCCCTCTCTCTCTCTCCCCCTCCTCTGGTAGTCTAGCATTTCTCTGCTGTTTCATTGTCTCCTTTTAGTTTATGCCTCTGGTTTATCTCTAGCCTTCATCTCCAATACCAGGATGGCTTCAGGCACAGATAAAGTAGGTGTCTGTAGGGTGCAGCATGATTCTTCCCCAACCAAGATAATTTCCCAAATATACCTCCAGCTGCTTATTGATATTTGAAGTTCCATGGATAGAATGAACTTTTTTTACTTCAGGGGTAATTCTCTCTTCTTAAAATGCAGCCTTGATTGACAGCATTAACATATTAGGTAGGGATCATAACATATCCACTCCAACCTGTCCCCCTTGCACTGTTGAACAATAGATAGTGAGTCACCTGGGAGTTCCTTGAGGACAGGGATTAGGTTTGTGTCATAATTTTAAGTTCAGTACCTAGAACATTACCTGTCACAGAATAGGTAATGACTACATTTTTATTAAGTGGATGTAGATTTAATTCATTAGAGGAGCTCATAAGGAGGTATTAGGTAACTGCTGTAGAGAGTGAGAAGTGATTCCTAGATGTGAGAATGGAACTGGGATGGAGAATCTGCAAGCTTCTGGATACGGACTTACTCAGCCATACTGATGACACAGCTTGATCTCACACAAAGAATTAAGAGGTTCTTAGGCAGGGAAAGAGATAGATCCAGAAGTACACCCAATCTTCTGTTCTGTTTCCCACAGAGAAAAGACCCCTCATCGCCCCACCTTCCTCCAGAGAAAGAACATGGGTATAAGACAGCTCATTCAGGGGTGACGTATCCAGTTTAAGCGAGGAGCTCTAAAAGTCAAAACCATACTGTACTCAGTTTTTAAACTGTACTCTCTCTCCCCTGAAATTCCTCCCAAGTCAGGCAGGCACAAAACTAAAATCAAAAGGCAGATCTCATGAAATATCCCAGCACCCTGTGCCTCAACTAGAATTCAGAGCCTGCTCTCATTGACCAATCTCCTTAGGAAAGCGAATATTCTAGAAACTTTAGAAAAACTTACCTTGAACCTCTTTTCCTTTTTTAGAAAAGGACTGAAGAAATAGGGCAATCTTAAATGCAAGAGAATTGGACAGAAAAGATCAAGAACTGTGAGGAATGAACATGCATCCTCTGGCCTAAGTATACAGTTTCACAGACATCAATGCAGTTTCCTCAGCTCAGATTAGATATAAATAAATCTTCCCCAAGGAGGGTCCACTGATGGGTTCTTGTTATTGATGATTAGCCTTACAAGTCTTTGCTCTTGTAATTGAAACTTAGCCTACTGTTATGGGGTGCCTAAGGGTTGCCACCTGAAAGCCTCCTTGTTGCTCAAATGTGACCTCTCTCTAAGCCAAACTCAGCATATGAATGCATTACCTTCCCCCCAGCATGGGACATGACTCCCGGGGATGAGCCTCCCTGGCAATGAGGGATTAATACCAAGTGCCAACTGGCAATTTGACTAGAAAAAGACCTTGAATAAAAGGGGGAAAAGGTAAAGACAAATGAGTTCATGTGGCTAAGAGACTTCAAAGAGAGTCAGGAGGTCATCCCAGAGGTAACGCTTATGCACACCTCAGTAGGATCTCATAGAACACCAAAGTGGATATCACCCCACACAGAGGGGCTCCTGAGGGCTCTGGAGACACTCAGGTCCTATATAAGGGGGGATAGCTCCAGAAATTGATGCCTTATCAGTGGGCTCTACTTTGGAATCTGTGCTCCTGAGAGTGACAGAGTTGGACTCAAATAAGTCCTCCCTGCACATGGTCCATCAGCCCCTTCTATTCAAACCTATATGTGATGCTGGAGTTTGTAGGTGTACTTCCAGAGACTGGAGCCTCTGGCCTGCCCATGTGCCAGCTGTGCCTGGAATCTTGGTGGAGCTGCAACTCCTACTCAGCAGCTCAATGGACTCACCCAAGCCACCTGGTGAGGAGACGATGATGGACAATGGCCATCCCAGGGAATGGAGAGGGCCTGCAGCTGCAGGCAGGATAATCCCATCCACCATATCCATGGGATATAAGCCCCCTCTCACTTGGAGGTGGAGTGGACATCACCATCCCAAACTCCTCAGGATTGGGGGAAGAGCTATGGACTAGAGTGGACTTAATGGTATTCTGTTGTAGGCATAATGTGATTTAAGCAATTGAAGAAATTACAATAGTGAGGGTGAGCCCGTGGCCACTGGACACTTTTGGGGCAGGGAAGGGAAAAGCAGTTGTAATACAGGTGCTTTTTCAGGACTTGGGAATTATCCTGAGTGACATTACAATGATAGATATAGGCCATTTTACATCAGCATATAACGTGCAGAACTGTGTGGGAGAGAGTGTGGTCTATAATGTGAACTATGGTCCATGCTTAGTGGCAAAGCCCCAGGATGTGTATATCCATTGCAGGTGATGTGCCACACTAATGAAAGATGTTTATGTGGATGTTATGGGAGGTGTGGGAGGTGGGGAACATGGAAATCCCTGTAATTTTTGTGTAACATTTATGTAATCTAAGCATCTTTAATATATATATATATATATATATATAAAACCCTCCCCAGAAACCCATCTCTATAAAGAGCAAGCAATAGAGAATCTGTGCCTCTCTCCATGGTGCTGATAAAATCACTGCCTATAGATGAGAGTGTTTCTCCACATCTTGAGACACTTATGATTCTTGTTTAACCTTTTTCAAGAGAAAGTCTTGAATCTCCCTTCTCCTTTCCTCCCTCCTTCTCCCCATTTCCCAGGTGTGCATCTTTGTTTCAATGCGGAAAAATTATGTGTTTTCTTTTTCACTGTTTCTTAATTGTGACTGATGATGTCAGCATACTTTTAAAATTCTATCACATTTATAATACTTACCATCATCCCCACCTAACTCTCTCAGGATAGTTTAGACTATGTGCTCCATCCTCTTTCTCCACTATTGCTCTCTGATCAATCTTTACATCTAAAATATATATTTGGGAGAGGGAGAGCTAGTTTATATTTCATGATTTGCTCCAAATTTTCTAATTTGATGTATGGTTTTTGGTGGCTTTTCTGTGTGATAAGAAGATGGCCACCTCACTTTTCAATCTCTATAAATACTCAGTACCCCCACTTTCAATCCATCACTGTGATCTTTTTCTGACCAGCTTCAAGCAGGAAAGACTTTCCTCTGAAGGCTCAGCCTCTTTGTATTCTCAGCTAGTGAGAGCCCACCCTTGTTGATTAATATAACCAATTAATTTTGAGCCAAATCATGTGTTTATTCCTGGCACTACATTAAGTGTTTCTTTCACATAAGTGTGTAGCATCTAGAAGCAGTCTTCTGCTCCCAATGTTCCTGGGGTCTGGAGTAGATTTAGACCCTTGAGAAGCTGCCTAAAATCAGACTGCTTTTCCCTTTCAACCCCCTGCCCTCCTAAAAATCAGATGGCCAGGCTAATGTTCATTATAATTCAATAGCTCTAGAAACATTCTCTAAGCATCTATTCTAGTAGTTCTTAACCACGGCTGCATTTTTAGAATAACCTGGGGAATTTCTAAATACATAAATATATTCATGCTCAGGTTCACCCCAAACTAACTCTAAATCTCTGGGGGGTAATGTTTGAGCACTGCTAATATTTGAAAGCTCTGCACGTAATTCTGACCTGCAGCCAGAGTCCAGTACCACTGATTCACTCCATTCCATATTCTGTCTTTGGTGCTGGGGGTTCAGGGACAGAGAAAAACCTGCCCCTGCTTTTAAGAGGTCACAGTCTGTTGGAGATGTATGACTAGGGAAGAAGCACACAGTGAAGAAAGGGCCATAATAATGTTATCACAGACTGCTAAGGAAGCACAGAGAAGAGACAACCCAATATAGATGAGTCTGGGAAGATGGCCTAAGTGAAGTGATGTCAGTGCTAGCCAGGAGCAGTATGTACCTGATAAGGTCTGGAACGCTTTCCTATATTAAGAGGATACCTAGTTACACACAATGGACCCCTTATATATTCCTCCCACCAACTCCTTTCCTTGGGCCTACTTCAAGTCTCATTCACATTGAGTCGGTTTGACCACTCTTGGATTCCTACCTGCTCCCTAAAATTCCAATTACACTTTTACCACCATTGTGATGCCTTCCCAAAGCAGAATTCACCACACCTTAGACTTGGACTGCAGGCAGCTCCTTAACGGAGTTCAGTTCTTTGGGTCTGGTGAGGTTTGGTTTCTCCCAAGCCCTACTTCAGCTGGTCTTCGTAAGCTACTCCTTCCCACAGAAAGCACTCGGAAAGCCTTTGTTCCTTTGACTTCCCACAAAACCTCAATCATAATTCTTTGGAGTAGGGGACCATATCTTTCAATTTAATATATCCAAAGTGTAGCATTATGCTTAACACAGAGTAAGCAATAAGTACATGTATAAATATGTGAATAAATGTGTGAATTGATGAACGGATGGATGGATGGTTGGTCAGATGAATGGAAGGATGAGTGGATGGGTGAATAATATTTTCCTAAATGTACTTTATCGGCTCAATTCAAAGTCTGATGCAAAATGAGATGTGCTAAGTCATCTATTCACTTGCCAATCCAGAGAGTGACACAAACAAGACTAGCCTTGTCGGCATTTTCACATTTCTGATATCTCACTAAAAATGCCCAGAAAGATGTGATAATGTCTAAGAAATTCAACTATCTGCTTATCCTTTCAGATGTGCCTTTAAATTATGCAGGGTACTCTTCAAAACATTTATTATTTATTGCACAAATATTACTAGAAACAAAAATGAAATAATGTACCCACAAGTTTACCACTGCAACATATCCAACTTCTCAGCCTTCTGTGAGCTTTCAAGTCCTAATGCATGCAAAATCTCTATGCAGTGTCTCCCACACCAAGCAGACAATTTTGCATTGTTTTGTCCAGTTAATGTCCATACATTTTATGAACATCCTTGATGGCCAAGGAAAGCCTCTGTTTTTACTTACCCTTTGATCAAGGGTAGAGGAAAGCTTTAGAAGTAGATAGAATGAATTCTGGCCCTGCCACTAACTCTGTGTAACCTGAGCTTGCTTATTTAAACTCCAGTAAGCCCTCAGCTTGCTAATCAGTAAATGGGAATGATAACACTGTACTCACAAGATTGTGGTAAAAATCAATTGGCTTCTGTATATAAAGTATATACATTCATTAAAGTATGGCTCATTAATAATGTTATATTAATATTTTTTTAAAACATGGATCTATTATGAATTAGGATATAAAGTATGTATAAATAATCAAGAATAAATACATGATCAAAAACAAATAAATTAAACTTTGGGCTCCACCCCCAGAACACTGAGAGTTCATATCCACTTATCTGATGATAGGGGTACTTAGGTGGAAAAGCTAGAAAAGAACTGAAACCCATCATCACTCTTTCATAGCTATGTTGGAGTCACCTGCCTCTGATGACACAGACTGTCAGAACTAGATCTGGGAACAGAGCTCACACCTTCCTGAAAGCTGCTGAAAGGCCTTGACACTAAATATCACCACCTTCCCTGTCATTAACACCATACCAATATAGAACTAATAGCAGACATCATTAATTAATTAACCAGATATGTATCAAGGGATTGCAAAGATAAGAACAACTAGGTAGTTACGATTAATGAAGCATTATGACAGGGTAAGCTGAGGCTCAGAGAGGCCATGCGACTTCCCCAAGATCACACTGCTAGATAGTGGTGATGTTGGGATTCAAATTCATGACTTTGTTTCTCCAAAGTCCATGCTCTTTCAACTTGAATTTAACTCAATATGTGTCAATAAATAATAAACTCAATACATGTCAGAAAAATGAGTATCCAGTAGACTCCAGGCACTGTGTTAGGATATGGCAGTAAACAAGACAGATACGTCCATGAACACATGGGGCTTACAGGATAGATGGGCAAAGAGACATTGTAAAAGGGAGCCAAGTGAGATGTGTGCCAGGAAAGATGAAGTACCTACAATGTTCAAAAACTATGCAATGAGGACAAGTAAGTGTAAGCCTCTTCTCTCTGTTCAATTACATTATAGGTTAAACAGGTTCACATAGGCTGGCCTGGCAATGCAACCACCCCTTCTGCATTATTTCTGTAGGAACATGCATGCTGAATTCTAAATCAATGTATAAACAACTTTCAGAGCACAGCAATACTAAAAGTCGGTGCTTACTCTTTAAATGATGTTTTAATGCAACAGCAGCAGATTTACCTTTCTCATTAGGTTCTGCTGAGCAAAAAAAAAAAAAAAAAAATTAAATTAGTGTCAGCATGTATTTCTAGAATGTAGACTAATTGAAGATGGGAGGATCAATCAAACCACAAAAATTAATTATTGAGTATCTGCTCAGAATTTGGCACTACTTGGCACTACTCCCAGGCAGTGTAGAAATATGGGAGAAATATAAGACCTGTTCAGCTTTGTCCTTGGAGCATCTGTAACCCATATACAGGGCCACATATAAGGTCACTTGTGATAAATCACAATCCATCTCAAATTTACAAGAGACTGGAGTGAACACACTTTGATATGAAAGGGGGGAGATGTCTGGGGACATCTCTGGGTCAGAGATAAGGAAAATTGATCCAGGCTTCCAAAGACAGCTTTGACTTGGATATTCAGAGAGAGTTCATTGTGGCAGTGGGAGGAGTATCAATCGTGGAGAAAAGGAGAGGACATTGTGTGCTCTGAAATGATGACTAGGCCATTGAGGTTGTCAAGGTCTAGAGTTGGGAAGCACTGGAAGTAAGATCTCAGAGTATCGAATGACAGCGAATGTTGCCTTAGTCATGTTTGAATCCCTAATGCTTAGCATAGTTCCTGACAAACAGCAGGTGCCTAATTAATATTTAGTAAGCTGTTGGATGGATTAACATAGCCTTAGTTGAAAAGGGAAATACTAACAACCGAAAAAGGGATAGTCTTGTTTCACACGTGACAGACAGGGCTAACATGACAAAAGCAAATTCTACATAGAACAACATGCTGTCAGAATGCAGCAAAGAATAAGATAGGGCTAAAGGAATCTGGGACTGTTCCATAATAGAAAAGAAAATTGGGTTGGGCCTATAAGGAAAGGTAAGGTTTGACTATCAGGGGTCAAAAATTCAGATGCCTACAGGGGCTGAGCAAATAGCATCAATGTGTGAATCCCGCCATCTAGAAAACAATGGGGAGTAGTGCTGACCTGTGTTTTTTATTAAATAATTTTGCATGCCAAACAAAATACATCTGTGGGCTAGATTCTGGCTGTGAAGGACCAGTTGGAGGCCTTTGGGACTGGAGATGCAGAAGGAAGACAAAGAATGCCTTCCAGGTGGAAGAAGCAGGGTAAGGACAAAGAAAAAGGAAAGAGCATGAACATTTGGTGGGAGGGTGGAAGACTGGGCTCTCCAGAATGCAAGACAAATGTCAGCTGAAAACAGTAGGAAATATGGTTTGGAGAAAAAAGCTGAGTTTGAATTCCAGGTAGAAGAAAAGGCAATAAATAGTCAAAGATGATTTTAGCATGCTAGGTTGCTTGGAGAAACTGGGCTGAAATTAAACTTTTTATTTTCTAGTATGGGCTGGAAATCGGTTTTGTTTATCTCTAAGACTTAAGTTATCTAAAGTCTTCCTGAGAAAATGCCCCTTCTAGAACACTTGGATTATTGGCTGGAAGCCTCCCAGGTATAGTCCCTGGTTTGCTGCCCCCAGATTGTATAAACAGCTGGGGCACTATATCAGAGCTGTGGATCAAAAGCATCCTCAAAAATAGAGCCCCTCCTTCCTTGCTTAACACATTTCACTTAAGGATTTACATTTACACCAGCTGAGCAAATCAAAGTTATAGTTCCCTCAGTACCTGTAACCTGGACCAAACATAGCCATATTTTCTGCGGGCTTTTAACTCATGCCTCCCAACTGTGAAGGGGAGATTCAATTCAAACATTATACAAGAAATCTTTTTTTGGAAAGCAAGTGGCTGACTCAGTAAAGGTTTGGAGTGTCGATCGCTATTCCTTTCAATGAGTGCTTTTATACAAGGGTTCCCTGCAGATAGGAATCTTCCAGCCCCTCCACAGTTTTAAGGGAAGAACGGAAAGCTACTTTCTCCACTCCTGAAAGCTTCCATGCTTATTCGCTGGCCAGAGCCCAGCTTTTTTTATTGCAGGAGCTAGTGGTGCTCAGAGGCCCCCAGGTCTAAGGTGAGGGAATTAGGTGAGTGAGGCACCCACCCAGGAGGCAAAATTTAAGGGGCGCCAAAAAACTCAGCTATGGAGATAAAACTGAATGCAATATTTTAAAAAACAAAAATATAAAAAAACCCACAATGAACAAAATAAAAAACATTGATTTTAAAAATATATATATTGCATTAAAATATTATTTATCTTTATCATTGGATTTTCGGGTGCTCCTTTACATTTTGCCTTGCAGCAGGCAAATGTCTCGCTTGCTAATCTTAGGCCAGTTCTTGAGAGGCAGTCAAGATGGGTGTGGGATGGAGGAAAGGAGTATGGAGAGGACATCATGAGTTTGCCTGTTGGCAAAATCTTTTATGACTTAGTCATGGGAGACAGAGGAATATTGAAGAACATCTCAAGAAATAGTTCTAGTTGGTGCCAATGGAATGGAAATCTTTGGATTATTAACTTTATCAGGAGGAGTGCTAGTCAACCATCAACAAAAGCTGTCTTCTAATTTTCCAAGTGGAGCCCCTGAGAATAAATGACTCAAAGATCGTTCTTTAAGCAATGCCAAACCACCGTTTTCCAAGCCCGCCAGGCAGATATGCAAGTCCCACACCCTGGGTAGCAGAGGGCTGTCAAATAGCCCAGGTGAAATGCTGTAGGTTGTGAGGTCCTTGAGGACATGAGAGGCTCTTCTGCTCCTCTATGTCCCCTATCCCCAGAGCTCAGCCCGGGCTCCAATGTGGGGTTGGCACTGCTAAATGCTGCTTTTGTCAAATAATTACTAATAGGGCTTTGGGTAGGAGGTCACACTGGCCCACTGAAAGGTTAGGGTAGTTAACAGGAATTCTGCAAGCAGAATATTCGAGTGAGGCTAGTCATTTGTCTGTGGAATTTACTTTTTTAACTGACAAGGCAGAGAGGAAATCCATTATCTGATAGCATCCCATCAAGCCGGAGCAGGTGTACTTTGGGGAACTACGTACCCTCAAAACTCACTCTTTGTAAGTGAGAAATCCTCCCTTAAAGTTTAAAAAAAAAAACTTTTTATTTTGAAATGATTTTAGGCTTACAGTAAAGATGCAAAACTAGTACAGAGAGTTTCTATATATCCTTCACTCAGCTTCCCTTAAAGGTTAACCTCTTCCATAACCAAAATACTATTAGCTAGGGAAGCGGCTGTGGCTCAATTGGTTGGGCTCCCGTTTACCATATGGGAGGCCGGGTTCAATTCCCAGGGCCTCCTGGTGAAGGCAAGCCGGCCCGCATGGCGTGGCGAGCTGATGGCCTGCGCGGCGCTGTGAGCTGGCACAGCAAGATGGCGCAACAAAAGGGAGACAAACAGACACAGAAAAATGCAAAGAAATGGACACAGTAAGCACAAACAGCAAGAGGTGGGGGGGGCATAAATAAATAAATAAACCTTAAAAAAAAAAAATACTATTAACTAAACTGCAGACCTTATTAGACTTGTGTCAGTTTTCCCTCCAATGTTCAGTTCTGGATCCCACCTTGCATTTTGTAGTCATGTCTCCTTAGTCCTCCCTAATCAGTGACTCAGTCTTGCCTGGTCTTTCATGATTTAATTTTTGAAGAGTCTTGGGCTGTTATTGTGTAGAATATCCCTCAGTTTGGGTTTGTGTAATGCTTTCTCATCATGAGACAGGTTGTGCATTTGGGGCAAGATCACCACTGAAGTGATCTCACATCCCTGGAACATCCTATCAGGAGGCTCTGATGCAAATGGCCTCATTCCCAGTGAAGTTCACTTTGATCTCTTGATTAAGGAGGTGCCTGCCAGGTCTCTCCACTGTAAAGTCACCATCTCCCCCTGTGTAATTTAAAAAGTGGCTACTTGGGGCAGATACTTTGCGACTATGCAAATATCCTGTTCCTTATCATACTTTAGCCCATTAACATTAGTATCTAGTGATGGTCTTTGCCTGTAACAATTACTACTGTGGTGTTTGTGTAATCAAAAATGAACTTCTAATGATTTTTAAACCCTAAATATTTAAAGCCCAAAGACACTGAGGCAGAAGATAACAACCTCCCTGTCCAACCTGCCCTTCCCACAGCTGTGTGGGTGAGACATAGCAGATCTACTCTAGGCATGGCGGACCCACCCATCCTGCCATCCCTCCCCATCTTCACCCCTGCAGGTATCACCACCAGGGCCCCCTTTCTCACTGGCCTAGGGAATGCTTCTAAATTTCCAACACCATTAGGAAAGAAGCCATTGAAAACAGTGAGAATGGGCATGAGAATGAAAAACATTTCTCCTCCCTGGTATAGGTTGGGTGTCTGTTTTGTCCTAAAATCATGGCATCCCTGGAGCATACTCTCTTTGACCAGTCCGATGAGAACCTTTAGACGGCGACAGAGTCAGAGTCCACTGGAGAGAAGAGAAGAGCAAAGCAGCTCCCCTGGGCCTGTGGGTTTTTCTTGTCTCTGATTATTCCTTTGGGTCCAGGCAGTGGGGTGCTATTTGTCAACCAGCTCTCCAAGAAGAAAAAAAGAAAGGCCCAGATACCTAGTGTTTGCCCCTTTGTGATTGATTTCAAGCTACCAACACGATGTCACTGCACATGGAGTTGGGAAGATATGCTCGGCAGCACACCATTAAATAGTTATATGTTCAATAGCATCCCATACAGACACAGTAGATGCAAATAACCTCCAGCACAGAGATAAGAATAAAATGCAGTAAGATAATTGGGAAGTGATGAGTTTCAGTATTTACTACCTTTGATTTTAATACCATTTAATTATAGATTTATATAAATTAATTTTTAATAATGGCCATCTTTAACAATTGCCTCCCCAAATTCCTAAAAACTTAACACTCAGTTCTCATGAGCCAATATGAGCCAGCTCCAACTCACCACAGGTCCCAGGGCTCACACACGCAGTGGTTGATCACGAGCTCTGGAGTTCTGGAATACCCCAAAGGAGCTCCTGAGCAAACAGGATGATGCTTTCTTCCAGTCCCTCCAGGAACCTCTACGAGGTCCAGATGCCCAGTGGGGGAAGCTTTGCTCCAGCGGCAGCATCTGCCGTTTCTTGGCAGGCCTCCCAGGGAGGCTCCAGAGCATCTGGCAGCCACCAGAGCAGGCTTGT
This sequence comes from Tolypeutes matacus, assembly GCA_026826555.1. Taxonomy (NCBI): domain Eukaryota; kingdom Metazoa; phylum Chordata; class Mammalia; order Cingulata; family Chlamyphoridae; genus Tolypeutes; species Tolypeutes matacus. Next base: position 4,765,906 of record JAKSZT010004015.1, read on the forward strand.
GGGTTGCTGTCAGTGCTAATGGGTCTGCAGAGCCCTCCCTAGGCTCAGAACCTGTATACCATTCTCCCAGAAGGCCACTGGGCCCTTTAAAGAATTACAGGGATATTTCAGAAGCAGCCTGGAGCAATGGAAGGAGCATAAGAAGGAAAGCCACATTTAGTGAGGACAGATTACATGCCAGGTATAATGCTGGCTCTTTTCACAGATGTTCTCGCTTGCTGTGATCCTGACACACCTGGGGAAATATTATCCCCCTTTTTGGCAGAGAGCTTACATGACTTCCCAAGGTACCATAGCTAATGAGAAGGACAGCTGACATTTGTACCCAGCTCTCCTCATCCCTATATTCCCAGCATATAGAAGAGTACACATGATAGGAGCTCTCTAAATATTTGTGGAATGAATACATGGGTACAGTCCGCCTGATTCCAGAGCTTTCATTCTTCCCTCCACCATGAAAATGATGCTGGTGAAAGTGCTTTTAACCTGCACAGGGTAATGTGAAGGCAAGGCAGGGAGTGAGAAGCTGCTGACTTTGGAGTGAGATGGGCTGATTTGCTATACTCTTTGCCTTTTGCTAACTCTCTAACCTTGACTGGAATTGTCATCTCACCTCTTTCTCAGGCTCAGCCTCTTCACCATAAAATGGAGGTGATAAAACCTACCTCACGGTATGTTAGCCAGAAACAACCAACCAAACAAATGTGATGTAAGAGAAAGCATTTTGCAGGTTAAAAGCTGCTGGGGAAGTATAATGTATATCACCATCCATGGAAAGCCATTCCACTGGCCTAGGAATGGCATATTTAACACCATGGAAGCCAGAGGAAGCCTGAGACTTAAAAACAAAATGGCCTTGGGAAACAGCCAAAGGTGAAAGATTCTCATTCATTTCAGCTCTAAGTTTTGGGTTTAATTAGCTGCTCTCTGTTTAGAATGCACCATAGACAAAAGAATTTCAGCAAGCCTTGTCTCCCTGTCTGTCATTTGAAATACAGGGAGCACACAGGTTAGAAGAAATTCCTGCTGCTTTTGCACAATGGTATTGATTCCTGGGAATTAGATGGTAATGCAAAGAAGCAGTAGCAGTCTCCCTTCAAACCTGCAGCAGGCAGGCTGCCTGGGATGAGCAGAGAGTCCAGGGTGGCCATGAGGAACACACATCAGAAGAAGACACCCAAGCCCAGACTAGCAGGGTCTGACTCTTTCCCACACGGCAGGTCAGGGGCAGAGCCGAAGCAATAATTTTCTCTAGTCTAGATTACTCCTGGGCATGCCACAGTTCCTTGCCCACCTGTGGGGCCCTGACAAAGCCAAAAAGGCTAATGTCCTTTTGCTGTCAGTGTCTGATCCTCTTTAAGGAAGGGGCATGAGTGTGTACGTGCATGTGTGTCTCTGCATGTTAAAAAGTACATGCACCCAAATCACACGCACATATTCAACACATTAGACTGATTAGCCAAGACAGGTAGGGGAAGTAGGGGAATGGGAGTGAGAGATGGAGATAAAAGGTGATACACACACACAATAAGGGAGGGCCTTGCGCAGACCAATGAGGGTGGTATGTCATGAACTAAATAGTGTGATGCATTTAAACCTCTGCACCTGAGGTTCAAGAAAGGCAAAAAGAAGAAGGGAATACCCTACTAGAGACTCCAGGGAGAAATCAGGACCAGTAATTGATTGGGCAAGTCACAGATACCCTTCAGTGGATAGCTTCACAAGCCAGGCATTGTGCTGGGCTGGACAAGGGAAGAGGGAGAGCTGCAAATGCAGGTACAATTGTTCCCTGTCCTCCGGGCACTTCCAGGCCCACAAGTCCACAGAGGTACCTTGACAGAGCAAGGACAAGCTGCTTCCTGGATTCCAAGAGGGGGTTGGAGAAGGCTAGGGGAGAGTGACATTTAATGCAGGTCTCAATTTTAGGTAGGATTTAACTAGGCAAAGAGTGTAGTCGAATGCATTGCAGGCAGTGGGAAGAGCAGGCACAGCAGCCCAGAGGTGAGGAAGTATGGCACATTTGAGGAATTGGAATTTTAGTGGCAAGTCAAGGTGGGACTGGCAAGAGGTGAGATGAAAATTCAGACTTGCTCTCTGAGCTTCCGTGCCCAAAGCCTGGTAGGGGGACGCACACAGGGATGTGTAACAAGGAGTGAGGAGTCAACACAGGAAAACACAGAAGGAAGTCCTTGATTCTACCTGGGGGAGGACTTCGGAATGGAACTGACTGAGAAGACCTCAGGAAGGAAGTATGACCTGAGAAGAACCTAAGAAGAGTGAAGAATTTCACCTTATGGAAGGAGTAGGAATTGGGAAGGGCATATCCCAGGCAGGAGAACCTGATGGGGCAAAAGCCCTCCCTACCAGCATCCAAGTTGATGAGTAAAATATCAGAAATCCCCAACGTTCCTGACTTAAAACAGTACCTCGATAAAACCCCTCAGGTTTAGTCAAGGCACTCACGGTTTATATAAATATTTTAAAGCTGGTTCTGTGCATTCCCTAGCTCCGTGATTCAGAGCCCAGCATCACCATTTCCTCCTCAGAAAGGTGTCATCTTTGCCCGCTAGACGATTGCTAAGCAGGCTATCAAATGATGACTCTCCTTTCTCTTAGAGGAGTGAAACATAAAAACAAAAGCTCTGTTTTAAGAGGGGAGAAAAAAACTACTCCCTCTGGGTCTGGTGCAAAATTAAATTGTAGGAGTTGCTCGGCAGCCAGCGAGGCACAGAAGGAAGCCAAAGTGAAACCGCCTTTCAAAGAAACTGGAGTTGACAACTAAACTTGCTCAGTGAGGGGGAGAAAAGGTGTTAATAGAGGCAGAAGTCAAGCCTTTTATCCTTCACCTGAGCCTGTCCCTTTCATATGCTAAGTGCAACCCCAGCAAACTGGGTGAGGGCATTTAACACTATCATTAAAAAAATATCAACACCCAAGCCACAGCGGATATCTCCCCCTGAGTCATCTGCCACCCAGGGTTACAATGAAGAAGGTAATAATAGGAAAGCTTAGCTTCCTCATGCCAGGCCTGCCATGCTGGGCTGTAATTACCCAAACAATGACAATTAATTGAAGGCAAGCATCATTCCCCATCCCCCAAGCACACAATGGCCCCAAATAGAAGCTTGGCATCCTGCAATGTAATTGCTAAATTTCCACCTGTGGTTGGACCCCTGGGCACTGGGTCCAGTGAGCGGACATATGCTATGCCTGGGTTGGGGGTAGAGGAGTATTCAGCGGTGCCTACTAAGAGCTGGCTTCTTAAAAGGGCTATGCCCTTATCAGTAGAGAGGATTCAAACAACCTGAAGAAAAATCCAGGACGCTTTTGCAGGGAGCCTTTTTAAATTTGTTTTCTTCCCAATTTCCAATTTGGATGTGCCAGTAGAAACCAAAGAGCACATCTAATGGCCTGGATTTTTTTTTTTCCACACCAGAACGCGAGGCCCTTGGTTACCCAACTTGCCCAAGGTCACACAGCACATTAGTGGTAGGGCTGGCATCAGGAACCCTGGCTGTTTACTCCAAGTCCAGTGCTATACTCATGACCCTGATGGTCCCCTGCCTGGAGGGTCAGTTAGATTTGGGAGGGGAGAACGGGGACAGGGGTGGGACTGCCCAGCCCAGTGGCCTGGGTTTTTAAAGTCCAGATCTTTGCACAGGCCATGTGCCCACCACTAGGTGAACATGGATTTATGAGTATGAGTACCAATGAATTTGTTTGAAGACTTTGACATTTTATGGTTTATTAAATGCCATATTGGAAGGTGCTTGATTATAGACTGGAGAAGGCTCTTAAATTAAGAAGGGACTGAGGCTGAGCCCAGCTGTTACTCTGTTTCCAGTGAATATTGAAGAAGAAAAAGTAGGTCACCTTAGAGCAGTGGTTTTTTAATTTGGTGCCTGGACAATCAGCATCAATATCACCTGAGAACTTGCTAAGAAAAAAAAAAATCCGCAATACCCATTCACCCCAACCTCAGAAGTGTGGGGGTGCCACTCTCCACAGTCTGTGCTTTAACCGTGCCTCCAGGTGGAGGATACCCTCTGCACTGGAGCTGTGGTTCTCTACCCTGGTTGCCTGGGAAACTTTCTGGGTAAACTTCTCAAAGTATTGCCCCAGCCAATCCAACACCAATTAAATCAGAATACCTGGGAGTGGCACCCAGGCAATGCAGTTCTTAAAAATCTCCCCAGGCATTTTCAGGGGGACTGGAATTGTCCTGAATGACGTTGCAATGACAGATACAGGCCATTACACATTTTGTCATAACTTACAAAATTGTGCGGGAGAGAGTGTAAACTATAATGTAAACTATAATCCACACTTAGTGGCAATGCTCCAATATGTGTTCATCAGTTGTAACAAATGTACCACAGTAATGAAGGATGTTGTTAATGTGGGGAAGTGTGGGAGGCGGAGGGAGTAGGGCATATGGGAATCCTCTACATTTTTTATGTAACATTTATATAATCTAAGTATCTTTTTTTTTTTTTTTAAAGTATATTAAAAAAAAAAATTTCCCCAGGTGATGTGACTGTGCAGCCAGCCGCTATACACCAAAGCAAGAGGGATTTAGATTAGATACATTGGGACTTTCTGATATTCTGTTTAGCTCAAAGTAATAATGACTACACAGTGAGTCTCTTTCCCGGAAGAAGCAGCTTTTGTAACTAGGAGAGATTTCCATCTTTGAGCTGGCGGGTTAGATATGAAGCTCACCAAAACAATCAGAATTTTGTACCAAACTAAATGGTAAAAATAGGATTTAATAACTCACTCAGCAAAGCAGTTGCTTCCCCTGGCAAGGGATGGGATAGTTCCCACAGTCAGAATTCATTATAAAAGCAATATACTCAGGGGCAGTAAAGAATGACAACATGCCTCCCACACACCACAAATCCAGATGCCATAATCCCCCAAGGGGAGCTCAGCGCCTCCCACTCACTTCTTGGCCTCAAAGCCCTAAGTACCAAGGGTGTGTGAGACAACAGCCTCTTCTCACCATGTCTGGTATTACCGTATGTGCAAGGTGATGGCCATGTGACAGGAGGCCACTCCCCTGGGACGGCCAGAGCCCCATCATCTCTGCTACACAAGGAATCTGTGAGCTGCGGCTGTCCTTCCACCCAATCAGGAACTTGGCAATTTGCTCACAATAGCTGTGTTCCTTAAACTGGGGTCCACTGGCATATTACCAAGTGTCCATGATTCTCCCCCATTAAAAGGGAAAAAGGGACATGAGCTTTACTCAAGTGTAAGAAACATTGCAAATTGGTTTTCAACAGGAAGCAGTAACATTCTTTAGGAAGATTCTGCAGAAATCAGGGGCCAACCCTCATATTCCCATACTATAAGAGACAGTAAGACCAAACTCAACCTTAAAGAAAGAATTAAAACTCCAAATAGTAAACTGGCTTAACAGCTGTTTAGCAAATATGTTTATCATCACCAGACGTGAATTTTGGGTATCCAAGCTTTTGCATCTTCACCAGAGTGATTTTTGGGTATCCAAGCTTTTGAATATTTATTCCCTTTCCATAAAACAAGGATAGCCATGGAAGAAAAAGAGAGAGAAGATTCTATGGTTTCACAGACTTGAGAGTCTAACCAACCTGGGTTTGAATTTTGGCTCTGCCATTTATTTGCTGCCTGGCCTTGAACATTTATTAAGTCTATCAATTTCAATTTCTCCATCTGCAAAATGGGAGTAATAATCCTCAGCAGCTAGGATCAGAGTGAGGAGAGAGAATGCATGGAATGCATTTAGCACAGTGCCTAAAATACAAATAAAGTATGAGTTGTGGTCATTAATTATTCAAGATGAAGCTTCACTTCCTTTGTGAAGACATCCTTGACAAAAGTGCTTATACACACACAAGTCCTTTGCAGTTACAGTACCCAGAGTAGATATCTGGATTATGCCTTTATATCATATTGCAATTGCTTATTTACATTTCTGTAAATATTTTCTTGAGGAAAGGGGACACACATTTGTATCCCCAATGGCTATCATGTGTCTGGTGTATCATGTGTATATCTGAATGAATGAATGAATGAATGAATGAATGAGTTAGTGAAGAAAACTAGTATATCTACTAAGGAATGAGGTGAGAAGAAACTGTACCAGGATAGCAAAAAGAGAAAGGAAGAGACAGAAGATACATATCACACAAGGAAATCAATAGTAATGATTGACTATGGGATAGGAGAGGTAAAGGAATGTTGCTCCACAGTTTTCCAACTATAGTCATCATAGATAAAGTTCATCCAGAAAGCCATCCTAGGAGAATTTTCTAGGGAGGAGTGAGAGAGAGAATGTTCACATAATTACTTAGACAATATTTATTGTTAGTTTGGGTCTACACAGTCCTCTGAATTCAGTGCCATCTAGGGACAGAGGCGCTCTTGGAAATTACTCAAGAACAAGGGTGGAGTTGCCAAAGGAAGATGAGATACATCAAGAACCTTAACCTCCCTCCTCCAAGTCTTAGGAATTCTAGGCCTGTCTATAATCATTGCCTCTCAATTTGTACACTATCACCACTCCATTTTGCTTATTGTCTTCTGCAGACTCTGCCTTTTGGAAGCCCTCCACTTACTCCCACTGAGACTGATGCACCCTTCAGACCTTGCTTTTGCTTCCATCTCTGGAAGATGCCTACCAAATATACACTGGAATCACTATCACGGCTATCTCTCTACCACCACCCCACTTCTTGCCCTATCTCTGGACCCTGGGCCTGGGCAATCTGCTCATCCAGGAAGAGACTCTTAACCATTTTCATCATCACTGTAAATAACTGGAGAAAAGAAACCCAAGGAAATCACCTAAGATGTGTACAGGAGGGTTTTCTTGGCTATGTAAGAATAAGAAATGCCCCCTCCTGCCCCTGAAAACCAGAGTTTGAGTCAATAAGTAAGTCATCTGAAAGTCTGCAATAAGGTCTATACTTTCATCCTGAAAGAGTCTGTCCAGCAAGGAACACAGTGATAACACGCTACATGCTTAATTCCAATTCCTGAGCCATCTTTCACAGCAATGGGAGTTAGTCACTGGAAAAGAAGGCCTGCTGAGCAAGTCATTGACTTTTATCTTTAGACTGCAACTGCTATCCATCAGCATCAATATTTTAGAACTTAATCAACTCAGCTCTAGTCTGAGGCCAGGACATCTACATCATCATGAGGACTCACTGCATCCTGGCAGCTGAGGACCTCCAAAATGCTGTTGAGTAGTTCTATGCAGTACTTCTTCTCCAGGACTTGGTGTTGCACCTCCTCCTGTTCCAGCAGCTCCTTCAGTTCTTTGGTGATGACAGGAAGCAGAATGTCCCGACATTCTGAAATGAAAGCAGAACAGAGAGGTTTGGGCTTCCTCTAAGTAGTTTTGTTTGTCTTTTTAAAAATTTCTAGATAATTTTTCATTAAGTGAAAATACTTGAATACATTCCCCTTGTGAAAAATATACATATTAAAGATTCGACTAAGATTTCCTTAGAACATTATCCATAATTCCGGTTCCTCTCTTCCCTTCCATCCCCCAAGGCAACCACTGTTACTTTATTCTACATATTTATGTATACAGATACACATGAATCAGCATAAAGTAAGTAGTATCATTTTTATTTTGTTTTCAATATAAGTATAACATATTATCACTGCATGTAAACCTTCAACATCTTTTCATATAATTCAACATATCTGTTTATATATGTATGTATAAAATACATAGTGCCATTATATTTCTGTCTCATTTTTACATAAGGGGACCTGGCTGTATGGACTGCTCTGCATCTTCATTTTTTTTCACTCCCCAATATATCTTGGAGTGCTTTTGATATTATTAACACAGGGATCAATTTAATTATTTTTAGCTGTTTTATAGTATTTTCTATATTAGCTTATTTAGCCACACCCCCTATTAATGGACATTTTTCACTTGTGTAAACAGTACAAAAATGAACAATCCTCTACTTGCATCCCTTTGTATACTGGCTTTCATTTCAAATATACTACAACTTTTGCAGAGAAGGGTACTCTTGATATTGCTGGGGAATTTCTCAAAATTCCTGACACCCTATCCAGCTTTGTCTCTATACTTACCCTGAAAATAACAAATGTTAAGGGATCAAAAAAAGTCAAAAAATCTTTCTAGCCATCTGCACCCAGATGCTGCTTGAATCATATACACTGGAATTTCATTTTATTTCAATCCAACAAATTGTAATTGAACATCCTTGATGTAGAAGGCACTGGAGCAGGAGGTAAAGAGGTAAGATATGGTTCTTGCCAGTTAGGTGCTTAAAATCTAACAGAGGTAGTTACTGAATAAAATAAGGGACAATGGTAGAAGGGAGAATAAGATACAGGTGGGAACAGGTGGAGGCCATCTCCTGTACTGTCAGCCCAGCATGCACACTCCCTTCTTTTGGCACAACAACCTGATTCCTCTCAGGGGAATTGCCCTGCTATGGGACATAATTCTAGGGGAACTGTCATAAGGTGCCTTGCCCTCCTGGGTCCCCAATTAGGATGGCCTTCTGAAATTTAAATCCTAAGGGAAATTTAAGAATACTAACTGCTGATGTGGCAAACTTACATCGAGTGCTTATAACCTGCCAGGTACTATTTAAAGTATCTGACATGAACTGCCTCAGCTAATTCTCCCAGTGACTCCATGAGGTAGATACTATTACTTCCCCACTTTGCTGAAGTACAGAAGTATTTGTTCAAGTGTGTACAGTGAGGAAGGGGTGGGTCCAGTCCACCTGCAGAGACTGTGCTCTTAACCACTATACGGAGAGTACAGTCTCTCTTGGAGCTCGGCTGTCTACACAGAAAAGCCCTGAAAAGGATGCCATAGGTGCCTGCTGCATCCACCCCAGAAGCTGTTCTGGGCCTCTGCTCTGTGATGTCTAGGTCCCTAGCTTCTCCTTTGCTTCTATGAACTACTGCTTATCTTCCAAATACATTTGAAATTATTTTCAAATTACCAGGGTCAGTTTCTGCTGCTTGTGACCAAAGAACCTAACTGGTATAGTCAAAAAATATCATGGGGCTTCATAAGGGAAAATAATCTCTGGTTATCAGGTTCATGGAAGAATTTATAGGCTCTCAGAGAATTGTGTCCCCTCTCTCAAAGCACAAATCTCAATTATAACTAAATTCTAATGAGTGGGATTGATTAACATCCATTTATCTCACTAAACTGTCAGTTCCATGAGCATGGAACTAAATCTCTGGTGCCTACTGCAGTACTTGGCTCATAATAACGACTCAGCAAATCTTGGTTGAATGAATGGAAGAGATGGCATTTGAGATGGTCCCTGACAAGTACATAATATTGCCCCATAGGAAATCCCCATAGGAAAATGGAGATTTAGATAACAAAAAGCAATTTACAGTGCATAGATTTAGTATAAGTCAGATATATTCTATTGTAAGTAGAATGGGAGATAACATTCAAAAAGGAAAGTTCTCAAATGCAGTGTGGAAGTGTTAGGTTATAGTACTGTGAAAATAGGAAACTATAGGCTCCAACAACTTTGATTCAGCTTTGCTTAAAATTATTGATGAAATTATCAACCACAGGTATAAGAGTATCTAAGGAGAAATTTGGATTCAAGAAATTGTTGACCTAGAGACTTTTGAGAATTTAAAGAACTGGGCTAGTCATTGCCCTTTGTTTAGAAAGATAAGGAAGAAGGTTGGAGAATATTTATACAGCAATTAGCAAAATACTTAAGTGGAATGTATGCTTAGCCCACATTTTATCATCATAAAGTCACATTTTTATCCAGGTCGATTTATTAAGAGGGGTAAAGAAATTTCCTGCAATGTTCAGAAATTTGTTTTAAAAATTATCTTCCAAAGGATTGTAACTCATAACTTTGCAACTCTATGTTGGTTAGAGGAAACCGTAAATGCTAGAATGCTTGCTGTAGAAAAACTATGTGAGGGAAGCAGATGTGGCTCAAGCAGTTAAGCACCTGCCTACCAGTTGAGAGGTCCCAGGTTCAGTTCCCGGTGCCTCCTAAAGAAGACAAGCAATACAGCGAGCCAATGCAATAAGATGATGCAATGAGATGACACAACGAAGAGACACAACAAGGAAACACAATGAGTGACACAAGCAGGGAGCAGAGGTGGCTCAAGCCATTGGGTGACTCCCTCCTACATGCGAGGTCTTGGGTCCCATTCCTGGTGCCTCCTAAAAAGACGACAAGCATACAAAGAATGGACACAGAGAGCAGATAGCAAGTGCAAACAAGGGGGAGGAGGGGAGAAATAAATTTAAAAAATAAATCTTTAAAAAAGAGGGGGAAAAAAAAGAAAAACCGTGTAAGGCTATTTGAAGTTGTAAACTGGAAGGTGAATAATCTCACAAACTTCATGATATTCAACTTCCTGAGTCTACCTTCACCGATGTTGTCACATAATTAAACCCAACCAGAAGATGAAACATGTGCATTCTCTTCTTGTTAGGTAAAGTCTGCAAAGTCTTCCTCCTCAAAACACTGATTTTGCAAGTAAAATAAGTAAGGGATGCTAAGAAAGGAATTATAAAACACAACAAGAAGCTCTGTTGTTCTAGAGTCCCCTGGGTAAAAGGTACACACCAAAAGGTGCATTTTAAGGAGCTTGATCTCACTGCAGAGCAGCAGAAGGAGGAAAAGAGCAGAGAGCAGAGGCCTTTGAAGATGCCTTTCCAGTATCCCAGGTGATCACAATGGGAGTGAAGGGGCTGGGGTCACCACCCCCATCCCCTTAGAGTCCTGGTTTCTACCACAACATATGGAGAACTCCCTTCTGCTGAAACTAAAAATTTGATAAGACCTGATGTTAGATGATAAGAAACAGATGGAGTGTGGTCCATTGTTCTGACATTAAAGTATAAGAAGAAAACTTACAATGGTTTAAGGCCTAAAATAACCATTTATGACTCAAGAATAAAAATCATTTAAAATTCTCCCCCTTTAAAATGGGGTCACTAGGACCCACAGGAAGGTGGTCTGTGGAGGCAGATAAAGGGTTAATGCATTCACTCAGTCATTCAACTTCAACTACATATTGAGGGATCTCTGTGTGCCAGTCATATTCTGGGATGGAAGAGAATGACCAGGGTTTAACTGGGGTAAATAACTAGAGCCAAGAAGAGGTAAGAAGCAGATTTTTAGTAGATTAGAAAAATACAAAGTGCTTTTACCTCCTGGGGTAGACCAGTGGGTGATGCTATTCTGTTAGGAATGGCCATAAAACAGTGCTGTGAAATGAACTGAGGTCAAGTTTTTCCTTAAAAGTTCATTCTGTTAGTACTCTAGTAGAAATGTCATAGTTAGACCCCATTAAAAAGATGGTGATCCAAGATGAAGGGTCAATTGGGAGATTTTAGAGATTAATCAAGGTCTCTTTGGGAAGTCACTAAACTTTAAATTCTACTTTAAATTGAGCTAAATTAACAGAGTCTCATGGAAAGGTCTGGCAGTGAGCTCTCCATCCTTGGAATTACTGGAGCTTTAGGCAGCTGCAATGGATAGGAGGTGCTGAAAGTATCCAGATGAAGGACTGAGCTGAATTATTGTTAAGGCTGGGTCTCAAGTTGTCTGAGTTTATGAAATATAAGCTCAGAGGAAGTGGCAGGAGGTGGCTATATTTTCCAGGTGGAAAGACAGTAGACATTAATTGTTCACAAAACACTGAGGATGGGGTAGTCGCAGACCAGGCCCCAGTAGAAACAGTGGCTTGTCGATCTGAAAGTCATTTGCTTTACATATGATCAAAGCAAGTACCCCCGTAAGACATAGGCAGGCTCTTGGTGCCAAGATCAGCAAGATTTTAGCTGAGGAAGCCATTAATAACATAGCCTGTTTTTCAGAAAATACTTTGTCTTCTCTTTAACCATGGTTTTTCAGAAACATCCGGCTCCTCTGTTTTGAGATGAAATAATTTTTCTCTTTTGTAATTGGAGCCATGAAATTATATTAGCCTGTAAAGCTTCAGGAAGCAGCATCTCTAAATTGTTGCTTGATTGTCAAGTAAACAAACACAAAGACAAATATTGGAAAGCCTTAAATCAATCTTTTTAGGTGGAGGACCAGAGAACTGCAAACTCACCCTGGGTTTTCCTGCCCCAGGTATCCAGTGTCAAACGAAGGCTGGGAGATCTGCAATCAGATGTCAAGTTCAAATTGTAATTCAGACCAGCCACCTAGGAACCTGCAGAGCTACTCTGACTCTTTGTATTTTAATAGGGGGGAGTTTTCTTTGTTGACTATGTAGTGTTTCTGGACTCTGGCTTCTCCCTTCTTTAAGGAAGTTTTGCCATATAGCAGTAGGTGCTGCCTGCCTGAATTCACAGTTTTCTTAAAATGTGATATACTTTACACTAATTTTATAATTCCGGGACCCTTCAAATAATACGGTCCTTTTCCTCACTTCCTCTTACCCAAAATCAGCTCCATGCAAAGAACTAAACAAAGATTTTTTTGTCCACTTTGGAACACCACCTTGAGGCCCATGAAGGCAAAAATATATCTGGGACCACAGCCATAGTCCCAACTCCAGAGGGAAACACTCCAAAGAACCACATCTGAACTTACCATCTTCCCTCCAAATCTGCTACTTCTCCTTTGCACTCTCAGAGTGAAGATGTCCAGCCACATAACCAACCAAGCAAACTGAGATGCCACCTTTGACTCCTTCCTCTCTCCATATCCTGATATCCAAGCCACCATAAAGTCATATCCATCCTACACCCTAGCCAACCTCCTCATCTTCTGGGCCAACAGACTCTAAATTGATCTCCCAGATTGAAAGTGGGATTCTTCCAAAACTCAAACCTGACCACATGTCCCACCTCCTTAAAATTCTTCAGTGGCTTCCTATTGCCCTTTAGCTCAGCTGAAGGCATCACTCCTCCAGCTCCTACTCTGTGTCCCAGCGAGGATCTCTCCTTCTTCTGCTTCTGAGCTTTTGTATGTTATTCCCTTTGCTTGGAATGCTCTTATCCCACCCATCTTCACCTGGCCAACTCCTTCTTGTCTTCTAGGTCTTAATTTAGATGCCAAATCCTCCAGGACAAATTTCTTGACACCCTAACTCTGTCTTAGGTGACTCTCTTTGGTGTTCCCATAGCACCAGAATAGACTTCTATCTTACCATATATCACACTATGTTGTCATTGTCTAGCGAGATTCTTGTTATTGTCCCAGAAATGAAGCTAAGGACCAAAGCAGAAGACAAAAGGTGTAGCTATCCCACATTTTAAGTTCAAATTGCCTCCAGGATTTGGACACTATCACCCTCAAGGTTTTTTGAGAGGTACTAGTTTAGTAGCAGCCCTGCACCAACCCACATGCACCACATCCCCAGAACTTAGGGAGCATCAGCAGAGCCTGTATATTGGATATAATACATTGCCCTTCTCTTCCCATAGCTAAGGTCAAGGGAGGTGGAACTAAAAGAATCTCTCATTAAATATATGAAGACGATGGGGAGCAGATGTAGCTCAAGTGGTTGAGCACCTGCTTCCCATGTACGAGGTCCTGGGTTCAATCCCCTGTATCTCCTACACATGTCTAGTTCACCTCTACACCCTAAGTATCTTTAAAGGGCTTGGAATATATTAAATATTTATTCAACTTATTTGTTGAATAACTCAGTGGATGGAATGATGGACGGGTGGATGAAAGCATTTAGAGAACAGCTTTTGACCTCTTGTTGACAAAGACTCCATTGCTTCCGACTGAGCACTTCTTTTTTTTTAAGGAAGTAACAGGGATTGAATCCAGGACTTTGTACATGGGGAAAAAAGCACTCAACCACTGAGCTACATCTGCTCCCCAGTAAGAGTTGTTTTTTTCATTTGTTTTATTTATTTATTTATTTATTTTTTAGGAGGTACTGGGGATCAAACCAGTGAATCATACATGGGAAGAAGGTGCTCAATCACTTGAGATACATCTGCTCCCAATTGAGCACTTTTTATGTTAGACTTTGTTGCAGGCCTGAGGATACAAAGCACAGCCCCTGCCTTCAAGGATCTTATGGTATAACTGAGGATGCCAAAAATGTAATCCATTTGGCAAATGAGGGCTGCTTTTTATTGAGTACTTATTCTCTGCCAGCACTGTATAAGGACTGTCTCATGCAATCCTCTCAATGACCCTAAAAAGAGGTGCAGTCATGATACTCACTTTAGAGCTTAGGAAATACCTCACCTCCAAGTCATATAAACTGGTAAGAGTTAGAGTTGGTATTCATCCCAGACAGCTTGACAGCAGAGCCCATGCTCTTCTCCAAAGTACTTTAGCTCCTCTCAGATGTGTATGGGGTCCGATGTCCCTGTATATTCAGAGGAGGCCAAGCTCCCTATGGGAGGCTGTAGGCAGGGTTGTTTTCTAGAGAAGATGGCAGTGACCAGGCATGTTGGGGGTGGGAGGGGACACCTCTTTAAGGAAGCCTCAAGGAGTTCCTCTAGTCCAGCCCTTAGTCTTGAGACAGAATTACATTACTCCCGAAGGCCCCAAGGCAAATGAGAATAGATCCCAATTTTAAAACTTCCCATTAAAAATATATGGGAAGCAGATGTGGCTCAAGCAGTTGGCCACCCGCCTACCCAGGTTCGGTTTCCCGTGCCTCCTAAAGAAGATGAGCAAGACAGAGTAGCTGACGCGACAGGTTGGTGCAGCAGGTTAATGCAATGAGATGATGCAACAAAGAGACACAATGAGGAAACACAATGATAGACACAGCAAGCAGAGAGCGGAGGTGGCCCAAGCAATTGGGCACCTCCTTCCCACGTGGAAAGTCCAGGGTTCAGTTCCCGGGTGCCTCCTAAAAAAATAAAAGCAGATGAGCACACAACAAGCAGACACAGAGAGCAGACAATGAGCGCAAGCAATGAGGTGGGTGGATGGGGGGAGAAATAAATAAAAGTAAAATAAATCTTTAAAGAAACAAAAACAAAAATCTAAATATATATATATTCCACAGCCTCCCTCAGTAACATCCATGCCAGTCCTCAGCCTCTGGAGACCCTGCTTATCTCATCACATGCCCATTACCTGGGCTTCAGCCCACAGCCCCTTATGGGTAAATCGGCCAGGCCGCGCAGGCGCTGCTTAAACACAGGCAAGGTGCTTGCGTCAGGGGCTCAGTCACATCCTCAGGACAGTTACCACATTTCTAAACCTCGCTGTGGGAGCCTTCACTTGGAATTTCGCTCCCCTCATACCCAGCCCCTTACTTTGTCACCAGCACAGGGTAATGGACACTTCAATCCTGCTTGATTTTTCACAGATTTTCAGACGAAATTCATTCTGCTTTGGCCAAGTTGTTATTGACTGAAAGGCGAATTCGGCTTAGCTCTGCCCTTATGGGGGAACAGCAAGAGCCTGTGGCTGTCAAGACTGCCCCTGCCCTTCTCCTACACATTTCAGCAAGCAGGGAAAACCCCAGCTGAAGCCCCAAGCTCTCCCCGCAGGGCTGAGCAGCATGGACCCTGCTCTGCTCGGCTACTTGCCTTCCATTTGGTTTGGGGGGCATTTGCAGATGCCAAAGGTCACTGGGTCTGATCAGCGAGGCACACTGGAGAACCTTTACAGACACAACTCTAGTCTGACAGAAGCAATTTGCTCTCACAACCCCCTCCACCAGCCAGTGTGTCATGAAGAAAACTAATTTCACCTGCTGGGAAATCAATAACTACCCACAAACTTCATATGCCAGATCAGGTTACAAGCCTTTTACAACTCTTCCAGCATTTTCCCCTGATGTAGTCTTCAGTGGCTCCCCATGATTCACTTTCCTTACCTCCCAGAAAACATGCCTCATCACAGTATCTGAAATCATCACTCACTCCCACCCCAGCCTGCCTCCTCCACGATGTACATCTCCACTTTATGAACCCTGAGGGCCAAAATATATCTCCCCAGCTAAACAAACACAGCCTATTTAGAGATTACAGAACTCAGCAACTGTAAACATTATCTTCAGGTATCTTAGAAGAGAGAAAGTATTATTAGGCAGTAAATCCTAAAGAAGAAATGTACATCTGGAATTTTATTCCAGATACACAAAAATCAAAGCCTAAGCTCTTGTTTTTACCATATATCCTTTATACTTAACGTAAAAAGTGATTTTGCACTAAACCTATAAAGAAAATGCTCTATAATAAGTTTATGTTTGCCATTCAAGAACATAATGGTGACAGGAAAAACAGATTGATATATAATTGCCGGAATTTTTAAGGGGATGTGGGCATGTTTGTGTCCAAAAGAAGTCACACTGATTATAAATATAATTTGTAAGTTCTGATATTCTACATGCAATATATTTATATCCTTAAGCACATATATATTATTTTCAGTGAATATTTATTGTGGCAGGTACTGTTCTCATGGATATTATATTCCTCATGGGGTGACATAAACAAATAAATAAAGGATATAATAGTTGCCGTAGGTTGGATTTTCCAGAAGCAAACACTGAGATGTGGGTTTGTGTGAATGTGATTTATTAGATCTACCAGGAAAAACTGGTAGAGGGCTGGGAAAGGGGGCCCATGGCAATGTTACAAAATCAAGCAAATCTCACAGAAAGTAACTTATGGTGTCAACCCCAAAGAGGAGCTCTGGAGACAGTGTAGGTCAAGGGGAGAGGGAGCTAGAGTATTTAGACCAGGGGATAGACATTCCCAGGCACTTTTGGCTCTTTTATTTTTCAGGCAAAGTAGGCACCTGCAGCCTGAGGGCAGCCCCAGTCTTTTGGGAGGGAAAACTGTCCTGGAGCTGCTGTGAACAAAAATGATAAGGGATGGGAGGAGATTCGGGCAGAGTCCTGAGACTCAAGGCAACAATAGGAGGTGGTGAAAACAGCTGGCAAGACACTAAACCTGAGCAAAGAGAATGTGGAGGGCTGGGAAGACCATTTCACACTCTCTGGGGAGAACATTCCAGGTAGAGGAAACTGCATACAGAGGCCCGGGAGGGGGTGGGAGGGGGAGTTTGCCTAGCGTGTTGGAGGAATCACATGGAGACAAGTGTGGGTGGATTCTGGGAAACAGGGAGCATGTAGTATGAGATGAACTTGGAGAGGTTGGCTGGGGCCAGGTCCCATCAGTTCTTGTGGCCCATGGTAAGGAGTCTGATTACTGAGTGGGGATGAAGGGCCTCCTTCCCTCCCTCTCTCCCTTCCTCCCTCCCTCCCTCCCTTCCTTCCTTCTTTTCTTCCTTCCTACCTTCCTCCTTTCCTCCTTTCCTCCCTCCCTCCCTCTCTCCTGCTCTTCCTTCCTTCCTTTGTTTTTTTATTGGGGAAGCTAGAGGACAAAGCAGGAGAACACTGAGGAAGCATTTTCAGAGGGGAGAGAGGGGTCCCTCCCTGTCAGACATTCTCTTTACACATGGGCTATCCTATGAAAAAATATATCACTCTCCCTATTTTATGGGTGAGGAAGCTCAGTGGATTTCAGTAACTTGTCTAAGATCATACAGCTAGATTTAAAGTCAGGCAATCTGATTCCAGAGCCCTTGTTCCTATCTCTTAAACTCTCCTACCTCCTTACTAAAATAATTCCAGGGAAAGAAAATGGAAGCCTTAGTAGTTTGCAGCAGCCGAGATAGACAGAGAGGGCAGATTTGGGTTATACTTTGAAAGCAGAGTTGACAAGTTTTGCTGATGGAATGGATGTGCTATGTACACGTGTAAGCACATGCATTTTTGAGCATTTGAGTGATGAGTGAGAGAGCAATAGGTTCATATTAGGATTTATCAAATTAGGATCTAATAATGGAGACCACTTCATTGCCTCAACTAGCAAGTAATGAAAGACTCCCATCAACATTTCTCAGATGGTTTAAAGTGGCTGCAGAGATGTGCTCTTGTTACACCTTCTGAAAGCTATTAGGATATAAACTATGTTTTATGACAGGTACTTATACCTTCAGTTACCTGCCCCATTTTCCAAGATCATTTACACTGCAACTGGTGACCAGCACCTTACTGCCAGCTCACTCATTAAACCATAATCCAGCTCCATAGAAAATACTTTTAGGAAAAGAAAAAATGCAGATATGGTCAATTGAGTCATGACCCAAAATTTGATTTGCTCCTTAATGTTCAGGAAGATTATATTCCCGATGCTACACCAGATGAGGGAAGCTGGGACTGTGAGAAGACTGTGTTCCACCTACCTCCTAACCCTGCCTAATGGAAGGAAAAGCAAATGAAAAAGTTGCTGCTGAACCATGCTGCCTTTAGTCGGAATAATTCTGGCAATTTTTAAAGGAGGATTCCCATAAAAGGAATGCGCTCCATTTCAAACTCACACAAGAGGAGAAGTGTAGCAAGGTAAGTTTTTGGTTTGTTTGTTTTTTACTATGAAGAGCTGTGTTTTACATCCCTTGTCCCCATTTGGTTCCATTGCAGTGACATCTGTAACTCACATCAATTTATAAGCACTCAGCACCATCAGACCCTCTCCAGGGCTTATCAACCCTGATTTCATTGCCAAACTACCCAGAATCCCTTCACTCCAGCCTCTCCCCTCTGGAGACTTACAGAATTCCCTGGCTCCAACAATCCTAATTATTCCTTAACGAGGAATTCTTAAACCTTTAACTTGTTATGAGTCAGTCTGTGGCCACCTACTCAAATAGGGCTTTCTCAGCAGTAGCAGTTATTATAACAGATGTATTTTAATAAGGATCAAAAAGCGTCTGTCTAAAAAGCTAGTGGGAATGAAAGTGGGAGAGTAGACTAGCAAGAAGAAGAGATGTGTAACATATGTCAAACCCCTGCTGGATTCCAGGCATGATACAGTATTTATTTAATCCTTACCAACACCTGTCATGTCGTTTGCTGTTATTCCCATTACACAGATGAGAAAATAGAAACTCAAAGCAGTTTCCCCAGGGTTTCTCGGCTAGCATGGCTATGGCAGAGGCAAGACCATGGCAGATTCCAGCACACGTCTGCCTGACTCTAATGCCAGTGTTATGCCCACTTCACCCACATAGGCTCATGAGTGCTGGAAATTATTCCTATAACTCTCAGATTCTGCAGGATTAAGGCAGCCATCCTCTAAAATTAACTTTCTTAAACTGGCTTTCAAGAGAAAATCCAAGAGCCGGATTTATTTGTCTGTTTGTTTAATGTTTGGTGTTTATAAGGGTGCAGTCCAAGGGGAATAAAACAATCCAAGAAGACATTCTAATCCTAGAATTGAATGTTGGCAACTCAGATTTAGTCTTCAATCCAATTGATCACTTCTTTTATTTTTGATTCAACCAATCATTTATTCAACTACAATTGGTTGAGCTTCCTCATCTCATTGAATTGGCTAGCTAGCTGCAATCATGACCTCAAACCAGCGCCAGGGGCAAGCTAGCTTATCTCCATCAGGTCACATCCCCTACAGTGCCTAGCACAATGACGGTCAAACAGTAGGACTCCCTGTGAGTGTTAGATGGATGGATTAGTGTTTGCTGGTTTTGCCTCAGGGGAAAGGAGACTGTTTGCTGGCCATTGCTCTCCCCTGAAAGCTGATGTCAGTGGGGGTGCCCTGTGCAACTGCCAG
Source organism: Tolypeutes matacus (assembly GCA_026826555.1). NCBI lineage: Eukaryota > Metazoa > Chordata > Mammalia > Cingulata > Chlamyphoridae > Tolypeutes > Tolypeutes matacus. The sequence goes on from JAKSZT010004015.1 coordinate 4,785,485, forward strand.
AATCAGCACCCTATTGAGTGTTGGGTTATTTCAATCTTCATTTTTCTGTGATGCCCTTGAGGTAACCAGGTAGTACTAGCTGCGGCTGGAGGAAGGGTTTAATAAGAACTGTATGTATATTTCTTCACCTGCACCACCTCCCCTAAGTAATCCTCCTGGCACTATCTTCCCATTCTTGGCTCTACCTTGTCAGAGAGACAGTTACGGGGAAGTATATAGAACAGTGGGTTGAAAGTCAGGAAATTTAGGATTGAATCCTAGCCTTACTACCGCCAAGCTTGGATAGGTCGCTTTTCCTTTCTTCCTTCAAAAATGGGAATTCAAGTGCCTATTTCATGAGAGGATCAAAGTGAAAGACTATATATAGCCAGTTACAGTTATTAAGTACAATGAGGTGTTGGCTTCTGAGACTAAACCCAAGGAATTTTTGAGTTCAACAAAGGGTATGTTGAAAGTTCAGTTTCCTTCAGCTGTATATAACATACACACTTGACAAAACATATGATTCAGGCATGCTGGGATGAAATGGACTTGAAGTTATTATCTTCACTGCTCAAACAAAATATACTTTTATCTGAAATATGAAACTTGGAGAAGTGAGTTCCAAGACGCAGGCATAAATTAAAATGATTCGGATAAATGCCTCAATTTTTCATTTTCCCTTCCCTGTATATAAAGACTAAAGGATCTATCAGGCAAGCTTTCTCTGAAAGTCCTTTTACATTTCTGTTTGCAACTTAAAAATAGTAGTACCAAAAATCCTCAAGCTGCACATGAACCTTCCTGTATAATTGCCATCACAAAACTTACAAATACCAAGAAGAACAAAAAAACAACAGCAATGTTTTGGTTCAATATGAGCAGGCAGCATACCATTTCTGGGAAAAATGCACATTAAGAGCCTCTTGTTTGCATTTTAAGGCTAACAGAGGGGCCCTTCAATTCAGAGAATTAAATGAGAAAATTCTCCTGGATTCAAGCATTAGCAAAATGGAATAGTTGTGTAATTGTTTCCAATCATCATCTGATTCTCTCCTTCCCTCACCTTGCCCACATCAGCTCCAAAGGAGAGGATGTTGGAGGCCCTCTCCTTTACAGCTCCACACATTTAAAATCTAGTGTTGTTTCTTACAAAGGAAAAACAGAGAAATACAGAATGTTTTAAGACTGAAGAATCAGAAGCAAACTTCCAAGAGGAAGGGGGAAAAAAAATCACTGCTATTTCCCCCCTGCCCCACCCCCCCCCATAAAAACAAATGGAAATGGGAAGAATTTATCCATGTGGCCTGGTTTTATTTTTCTAAAAGCACCCAGTTAAGAAGGACTGTTGCATTTCTCCACTCATGCCACAGAGCCAAAGTGATCCCTCCCCAGGAAAACCCAAAGCAAGAGGCTGATTTAAGAAATGTATCACACACCGAGACCCAATATTTAAATAAGGCCAAAGAGATCCTGTTCCTACTCCAAAGCCAATAGAAGAGGAACCTGGGGAAAGTATGAGATGGGAAGAAGTAAAGAGAATAAACAGCCATCAACAGCATGTGCTGAGCACTATCTCTACAAAGGAGAACAATATATGGCTCTTAGCCCTGGGACAATCTGAGTGTAACAGAGAAAAGCGCCAGTCAATTGTTGTGAAAGGTATAAAAATGCACACAATATAACATCCTGCGTTTCCAATTATGTTCAGTCCCTGCCTATGAATCTCAAATTGTACTCGTATGTGATTGATATTAATATTTTGTTTTGTGCATTACTTGTTGATAGAGTTAGTATTTATTATATGTATTTCTTCGTATGCTACTTTAGTCCAAAAATATAAAAGAAGACAACATGCCAATATAAAAGCTAACACAAGGGCCTCCCATAGCCCATAAATGTGGCTGTGAACACACTTGCCTGTTCGATACATCAAAGCAATATCAGGGGAATTATCCAAGTTCTAGAGTTTCTTGCTCATTAAGGAAGAAGCAAACCAATACCTTGTGGGAAGCTCAGCTTTCTGTAGCACTAATTTCTTTAAAAATATTTTCCCTATTGACCCTTAACATGAATGTTTTCTACAATAAGTTTAGTCATGATAGGCTGCTTTTGACATCAAATTGTAAAACTTTAGCTCTAAAAAGAATAAGAGAAAAGCTAATGGTTTCTACTCACTTGACTGGGTTATGGGCTCATATGAAATATGAAAGCAATAAATGCACAAGGGCTCATGACTGCATGCTTGTTTTTACATAGCACCTTCATTTATCTCTTCATGTGAACAAAAGTATATACCAAGTGCTGAGCATTATGTAAGGTGCCAGGATGTGTAGAATCAGGATGTAGTGATAAAGATGGAGAAAGTGACCAGGTTCAAGGCATATTTGAGAGAGCTTCAAAGATCTTAGTGATTCATCGCAAGTGGAAATGAGGCACAAGAAGGTTTGAGAGCTAGCTCCAGGTATCTGGAAGATAACTTGTAGAAGAAGAGAAGATTTTGACAAATACAATGAAAACAATTTTGGAAATGTTGAGTCTGAGGGCCTGTAAGACACCCAAATGGAGGCGTCAAAGGGATAGTTGGCTAATTTGTCTGAAAATCACCTAGTACAAATGGGTAAGCATTGATTCCATTGTATAAAAGATACATGGACCATGACCTTCTCCAGCAAAGAAGTTCCAATGGGAATTACAGTGTGTATAGCAGAAAGTGGTTTATTAAAGTTTACTTGATGGTGATCATGGAGATCATGGTGAGATGGAAAGGAGAACGAAAAGGAATGGGAAGAAGGAAGAGGAGGAAGAGAAGGAAGAGGAGGAGGAAAGAGAGTAGGAGGGAGAAGAAGAGAAGGAAGACAAGGAGGAGGAAGAGACAGTGGAAAAGAAAAAGCAGCAACAAACTGGCAAAAGAGGGACTGGAGATGAATGAGTATGGGAAGTTGAGGCACCGTGGCTAAAAGTGGCTTGGAAATATGAAAGATATGCACTTGAAAATTTCAAAGTATCAAAAGGTCAAGTTTGGAGAAAGCCCAAAATAGTTAAGCAGGCTGAACAGCCACTTGTCCAGGTGATCCAACCATTAAGTTTGTCCACCCTCACTTCACTAAGTAGTGCCAGTTGGGTGTGACATGGATGGCAGAATTCTTTGGAAACAACAGTCAACAACTGTTTCCAGACCACCTACCAAGCACCTGACTTTCAAAGCTAAGGATGGAACAGTGGCTAAAGCTTTGCTTTTTCCCTCATGCATAGTCTGCTAGTCCTACAGAAAGCAAAGCAATAAACTGGACTATGGAGAAGAGACGAAAGGAAATGTCAGCATCTATTCACACTCTTCTGAGAGTAGCTGTGACAGAAGTTTTATGAATTCCAAACAGAAAAAAAGATTATGTTCTTGAACTAATCTATTCCTGTGGTTGTGAGACCCTTCTGATTGGACTACATCAGGGAAGCATTACTCAAGTTTAGTCTCTGCCCTTTTGTTGGTTCTTATATAAACAGAGGCACAGAGAGCAACACACAGGAAAAGGGAACTCTGCCATTTTTGTTCCTGCCATATGAGAGAGGACTTGAGGATCACTAGTAGCCGAGACTGAGAGAGGAGGCCAGGAAAGAAGCCCTATTCTGATTGCCCATAACTGAGCTCCAGGAGATGGTAGATTCTGGAGGGGAAGGCAGGGACTTCAGCAGAGATTGGTGGCCATCTTGCTTCACCACATGGCAGAACCCCAGGATCACCAGTAGCTGACTTTGGTGAGAAAGCATCTCTGCTTTGGACATTTCATGGCCTCGGAACTGTAAGCTTTAACCCTAAATAAAATTCCCATTAAAAAAGCCAAACCCATTTCTGGTACTTTGCGTTTGCAGCCCTGTGGCAAACTAAGACAGTAACAAACATTTCTTGAGCACTTCCTAAGAACCAGGGCACGTGATAAATACTATATAGTGAACTCTTGAGTGGAGAGTGGAAGTTAAAAGTGTGAAATCTCAGTCACTGACCGTGACCTCAGGCAAATCACACAACCTCTCTATATCTTGGTTTCTTTCTTTATAAAGTGGAGATAATAACACAATCACAGGTAGTTCTGAAAATGAAATAAGATAATATTTCCATTTAGAGCAGTGTACCTGGCAATGGTAAGCACTATCAAAGGATGAATATTATGATTTAATCCTTAAAATATCTCAATGTAACTTTCTGGGTGGTGGAAATATGCTATATCTTGATATGGGTCATGGTAGCATGGCTGTACACAAATGTAAAAAATTCACTGAGCTGTTCACTTAAGATCTGTTCATTTTACTATATGTAAATTATATTAAATTTTATATATAAAGCTATGAGGTAGGCATTATTGTTTTCCCTGTTCAATAAAAGTGAGGCCTGAGGAAGTCAAGCAAATTGCCTAAGGTATTGGCACCAGGACTCACACTCAGCTATTTGGACACCAGAGCCCCTGCTCTTAAAGACTGGGCTAGGTCGTCTCCTGTGCCATCTGGAACTTGGTCCTTAATGGAGATGAAGACAGCAAACAGTTACCCAAAGATGCCCCCAACCCTACTCGGAGAATCTCCTACCATCAAGAGAGACTGGCTCTTTATGCATTTCTCCTGTTCTTTCTCCCTCCTTTCACTCTCTTCTCATCTCAGCTCATTCCCAGTGTCTCATTAATGCTTAAACCCAAGATCCCTGCCAAGCAGCGCCCTGGGCTGGTGATGAAGTACACACATCCCAGCAGGGAAACACCCAGCAGAGTGATTCAGGACTGAAAGGAACACCCCCCACCCCCCCAAACTCCCCAGATCCCTCAGGGGCCAAAAAGACCCCCACTACTAACTGAAGGACACCCACTTTGAGTATGTAGGCAGTTCTTGCCAAGACAAAGAGTATCAGCCGAAGAAGAGTGATGATCCTAATTTATGAGGTGCTGTAGAAATTAATTTTGTATGCCTCCTCCATTAGCAGTGTGTCTGAATTAACTTTAATATGCAACTTATCATGTTACTCCTTGATACTAAAAAAGAATGTATCATCATTAACCTTCCTAGCCCTTAATTTAGCAATGCAGGCTTTTTTCTTAGTGGTGATAGAAGTAGCATTATTTCCCGGCACCTCAGAACTCTACCCATCTGTATGCAGTTCCACCAGCCTCTCTGCAAAATCGCTGCTGATTCAGACGCTCATGTCTCAAACATTTGACTCTAACTGCCCATAAGTCACCAGAAGTTGACCCTGCCTTCCTTTTTTCTCAGCTTCCTCTAAATGAGAATAAATTCCCCCACTGAAGGTGCATCCCACAAAAACATGTCATGCACATCCAAGTCACCTGGTGAGGAGACAATGATGGGCAATGCCATCCCAGGGAATGGAGAGGGCCTGCATCTGCAGGCATGGATCATCCCACCCACCATATCCATGGGATATAAGCCCTCTCTAACTTGGAGTTGGAGTGGACATCACCATCCCAGTCCCCTCAGGATTGGGGGAAGAACTATGGACTAGAGTGGACTTGATGGTATCTCTTGTTCACATATGGTGATTCTAGCAATGGAAGAAATTATAACAATGAGGTGGAGCCAGTGGCCACTTGACACTTTTGGGGTAGGGAGGGGATGAGCAGTTGAAATACAGGGGCTTCTTTGGGAGTTAGAGGTTGTCCTGAGTACCGTTGTGGCAACGGATGTAGGCCATTTTAAGTCAGCACACACCACTCAGAACTGAGTGGGAGAGAGTGTGGTCTACGGTGTGAACTGTGGTCTAGGGTTGGTGGCAAGGCTCCAGGATGTGTAAGTTCACTGAGGGTGGTGGGCCACTTGTGGGAGATGTTTGTGTGGGATGTGGTGGGAGGTGTGGGAGGTGGGCAACATGGGAATCCCAGTGGGTTCCGTGTAATATTTTGGGTAATCTAAGCACCTCTTAAAATATATGTATATATATATATATATAAATAACATTTTTGTAAGCAAATACACATATATGCATATATATTTATATATCATTTTGCAAATGTTTGTATGTATTGTGAGAATTTTGATTTTTACCCACAATAAATATAAATAAAAAATTTTAAAAAAAAACAAAAAACAAAAAAACATGTCATGGTCAGTGGAAGAGGGCAAGATGTGAACCAGTTCTGTGTGATGTTTATGAAAGTCATGCTCATCCTAGGCAGGCAGTAACTGCAGAGCTCCATGATCCCTAGATAATTAAGTTATAGCTAAAAAGGAACTTCTGCTTCAGGGAGCAGGAAAACAAACTAAACAATATTGGAAGATTAGCTTTTAGAAGATAATGGGAAAACCATCCAAATAGTACAGCCCAGTTCATCTTTCTTTCCATGTACTCGCTTGACATAGGTAAATTATAGATAAAAGAAATATGTGGAAAGTTCTATACCATATTTTGATGAGTAATTTTAATATTCCTATTCTATTCATTCAGTATATGATAGTCTCCATGCATGAACATAGTGAGAAAAAAGGTTGATAACTTGCATTTCATTATATTTTTCTTCCATTCACACCCTCTAATTGAACAGCAAGATAATCAGAAATTAAAGCACCTGGGTGGGGAGGGGGAGAGATGGGAATAAGATCTAAAATATAAATTTTACCAGAGCATCAGTCTCTGAAAAATAAAACCAGTTTCTGTTCTCAACAAATTCAATGACATGTTGTTTATAATTTAAAATATAAACAAAACTACCTATATGTTGAAACTAATTTGGCTACCAATCATACTTTTTGACTTGTGGGAAACCTACCAATAATGAGATTGTTGACACATCTGTGTTCATTTCTGGTATAGGGATAGTTTTTTATGATCTCCTCTTAGAAAGAAGAATTATTTTTCTCACTATTACAAGAAAAAGGGGTGGCATGAATAAACAGGAAGCTGAGATTCAGCCATATCTAGCCTCTTCAAAGGGCTTAGAGCATTCCAAAGGACAGAATCAAACAAGAAAGTATTTTCCAAACGTTAATTAATTTTCACCTACGTGAAACCCACAATGTCCCCCTCATAATTTACAGTCTACCCTATTATTTTTTAATGTGTTTTCCAAAAGTAGATCCATTACAACCTGCTTACATTCATTTTAAAGGAAAATTTTATGACTCTAAATGGAAAACCAATATTAATTGTCATAAATGGAAGATAACGGTAAATCAATACAATGAAAACAAAACACTTTTATTAAATTCTAAAAGGAATTTAAGTCTGAGGTCTTCTTCGTCTTTGTTATCAAAGGAGATTAGTAGAGAAAGACAACATAGCAAAGGTATAGAACCCTTGACATAATCAGAAAGCTTGAAAGAGTTGAAAAAGAATGAATGATCTGTCTCCATCACATACTACTTTATCTGTGCATACCTAAAATTATCCTTCATGCCAAGAAACATCATTTTGCATACTGGAAAACACAGCCACACTTGGATTAATACAAGGAAAGGAAAGAAATAAAAATCAGGATTCCTAGCTTCTAGTTCCATCTCTGTCATCTCATGGTGTCATATTGGCCAGGTGAGGTCACCTGTTTGGGCTTGACAAATGAGGAGGCTGGATTAGGCATTTCTCAATTTCACATGCCTATGATTTTGTGGAACCTTTAAATATGCTCAAGAATATCTCATCATCTAAAGCATGCTATTGTTAATTGCATTTGTCCTGTTATCTGAAAGCCTTACCAGGAAAAAAAATATCAGAGGTTTGAAAAGATTGGCTACTTAGGGGCAAAAGAGTCTTTTGAAGCTGCTGTGCTGAAGGAAATCAATAAAATCGACTGCAATCCAAGCAAAACAGTAGCTGACTGCCCAGAACATATGCTGATGTGTCCCTGGGCTTTGAAAGCCAGTGGGACAAGGTGCTGCCTTTAAATTGGCATCGCAAGCCATCATCTGATGGCTTTCCTAGGTCAAGCAACAGTTTATGCCATGTGAGTAATAGAGAGTGCTAAATCCAACTATGGACTTATCTTCCTCTTCCTATGAGAAAAGAAGACTGTGGGGGGTGGGGGTGGGGGGAAGATCAGCTATTAAAAAGCTAAGTAGCTTTTAAATTTTGTTAATGTGCAAGATCTGGTATGGGTGAGCAAGTTTCTCCATCTGCAAAATAGTGACAACCTGCTTTATAAGGTTTCTATAATAAATTATAAAAACTATTATGATAATTATTATAATATACAGGAATATCCACTTTCTCATATAGTTTTTCCTTTCTGGATATTCTGAAAAAGTCCATTTGAGCAACATTTTTAATGCTCTGCATTGACTCTAACTCTGAACTGATGATAATAAAAATGAACATAATCATAATTATAATAATTATAAGCTCCATTTGTGAAGCATTTATGACCATTCGGGGACTGAGATAATATTCATTTAACCTCATAGATAAACCGAGGACAAAAGAAGTGAAAAGACTTTTCCAAAGTCACTGAAGGCTCCAACTCAGAGATTATGAAGCAAAATGCATAAAACCCACAGTGCCATTCCACGATTCAACAGGGTCTCTGGCAATGAAGTCATCCAAGAAATGCTCTATATATTTGGGACAAAAAAAGTCAAGATCATGAAGAAATCAGAGGCTACCAAATGAAATTTCATGAGCTAGAAATGGCCCAGTGCTCACAATTCCAAGGCTGTCTGGTATTTTTTGTAGCTTTTTTTTTTTTTTTTTTTTTTTTAATAATTATTTAGGGAGTGGATGTGGCTCAAGCAGTTGAGCTTAAGCCATGAGGGGTCCCAGGTTCAGTTCCCAGTACCTCCTAAAAACAAAAACAAACAACAAGCAAATAAACCAAAAGCCAACAAAGGGGAGCTGATGTGGCTCAGTGGTTGAGTGCTGGCTTCCCACATACAAGGTCCCAAGTTCAATCCCTGGCCCCAGTACCTCAAAAAAAAAAAAAAAAAATTATTATTATTTAGATGTTGTAAACAAAACAACCAAGACTTAAAAGTCATCTAGCACTTGCCTCTGAAATCCCATTGCACTTGCTTATATCTCTACTATAGAATATTCATTCTGCATTTTAATAGAGTGCCTCATTTCACAAATGAATGTGAGCTCCTTGAGGACATCACTGTATTTCCTTCATCTCTGATTTCTAAATGGCGACCTGATGCTTCATATATAGCTGAGGATCAATCAACATTTATTTGATCAAAAAGCCTGTTCTAAATGTTGCCTCCCTTCGTTAAAACGGTGGCCCCATCCATTCTGTGAAGAATCTGAGATGTCAGAGAGGTGGTTAGAGATACAGGTCAAGACAGAAAGATGAAAAGCAAAGCGTTGGATGAAAGATTAAGAATTGTGAGCATGCAGATGGTATCGGAAGCCACCACCTTGGACGAAATCTCTTAAGCAAGAGCCGGTAGCAACACTGGAAGGAAGCTAAGAACTGGAGTCCTGAACAGTTGTTGAGTGAACTGAATTTGCTCAGAGGCAGCACTCCTCCTCTCTCTGGGTCCCTCATGTGTGACCACCCAGGAATAGAAATAAGCACCTAGATCCACACAGCCGTGCATTCTGAAGAAGCCCCATTTCCCAGGATCAACCAGGAAAAAGAAACTACTGAGGGCTGCCTGGGGTTCCCACCTACATTGGGAAGAGAAGGAAAAAGGAGTCAGCTGGTCAGATTTAGACCTAGGGAGCAAAGAGCTGCAAGGAAACTAGCCACAGGGAAGGAGACAGGATCTAACAGTTGTTCCCTCCAGGTGAAAGAGCCATCTCCTGCTCCATCCCCAAGCCCTGGGGTTTGTCTCCTGATGAGTGGGGAAGAGGGAACAACACATCTTATGCTCAGGGAATTATTTTCTTGTTTTCCTGCTGAGCCACAGTATAAGCCATTCTGCTATTTGCAGATGAGTCCCCCCACCTATCAAGATTTGCAACTCACTGCAGGACCCTGAAATACCACAAATTTTCCCAAGATGTGACTGGGACCTGTTAATTTCTCTGCATGGGCTTCTAACAGACAGAGTGCTGAAGCAAATCTTCTGTAATTGACTTTAAAACCTGCCACTTGCAACCACAGACAGAACTCAATATCCCCCTAAGTAAAACAGAACCATGCAAAACATCCCACCACACACATAGTTTATGGCAAATCTGGGATATCAGTAGAGGCAAGCCTGAGGAAGAGCAATATTTTGAGGCCCATGGAAAAATTTACATGAGGAGTGATCTCCACCAGTAACTGGGGGATTGTTTTCCTGAGTGCTATCCCCTCTCCAGAGGCTCGGAAGACTGGTGGAGACCCAGGTCTCATACCAAGGAACAGCAGGACCAGTCTCGAGAAACCTCTCAATGACGTGCTATTGATTCAGCGATGGTCTCTGTGGACAATACACTGCCCTTGGATACACCTGAACACAACACTTCCTTCAGTGTCTGTCGTGTCAAGCTAACACCAGTGCCCTCAAAACCCCAGGATAGTAAAATGCTTTCAAGCAGTTTGAATAGTACTTGAAGTCACTGTCTCTTTTTCTATGCTACCTTGGCAATGCAGACTGGCTGACTATCAGAGATGGGTAGGATCTTAGAGATCCAACTCTGATCATATGCATGGGGAATGGAGCACAGAGAGGTTAAGTGGTTTGTCCAAAGTCACACAGCTTGTCAGTAGCTTTCTGGGGCTACAGTTTCAATCTCCCAACTCCTAGTGCAGTATTTTCTCCAACAGACTATGTTGCCTTCTTTTAATTAAGGCAGTTGTCCCTTCATCCCTTATACATTAATTGAGCATCTACTCAGTTCCCATTCCTGGGAATACAAAGAAAAAAAATATACTTTACCTGAAGTAAAGGAGGGGGTACTATGCAAGTACAAGGAAAATCTCAGGGAGGCATCAGAAGGAGGAAAGGCCCCCTCAGATGCAGAACATGTGAACTTTCATTGCATCTTGTTTGTCTTATGATCAGCCAAATGTGAACCAGGACGACCACTCTACCTGGACGGTGCTACCAGCATGAAAGGCCCAGGGGTACTATAGAGTGCCAACTTCTTTCAACTCACCTCGGAGGGAGAAATTGACAATTTTCCTATCTGTTTTGAGGAACCCACAAAGATTTCACTAGGGAAAAGTACGTTAGAATGACTGGAACATGTTAAAGGAAAAAAAACAACACTTTTATTATGGAGAGTGGGAGAGCTTTGAACTACCAAATCTAATCAGAGCTGACTCCATCCTCTTGGGTATCAGAGGAGCCTTTTATAGCCCTTTACAGTAGAATGGCAACTCTCAGGGCAAACTATGCCCAAGCTGGATGGGAAAGAGCCAAATGCTCCTTAGCACAATAATGACAATAATGTGGATCCAAAAAGATTGAGGCTAAAGCCACATTAGTAGGGGAAATATGCTTCCCTCAAATGAGATTAGATGGTGCTGTGTCTGAGAAAAAATAATGCCCACCTTGGCAAGGTGTGCCTACTTCTTAGATGACCTAGAAAGAAAACTGGTTGCAGTTCTCTCGGAGGGAAATTGAAATGGGATGAATTCCTAACTCTCTCTAGGTGCCTGCAGTCAATCACCATCCCTACCCCACAACCTGGAAGCTAAAGGGACTGACTGGGCCGAGGAGAGCCTCACTGAATATCGGCTGATGCCTGAAGCGGACACACGTTTTTCAGGCATAAGAAGAAAGCAAGGGGCAAGGTGAAGTTTCTCAAGGAAAGGGGTGAAGGCGGCAGATTTAAAAAAGGGGCTGACTGGAGATGACGTGGGAGACAGAGCAAATGAGAGATGGAGATAGAGATGGAGACCAAGAGATGGTTAGATTTGCAGTTAGTCTGGGAGGGCGGAAGCTGGAGCTGGTGGGGCAGTGGGGTGGACACAGGGTGGGCCTTAACCAGCACCTAATCATCTTGTGGGTCCTTCAGAAATGGCCCTACAAAATCTTCCCCTACAGCCACCAATGGCTCACACGGGTTCACGCAGGTCCGGTGATACCCCAGATCCAGCAATAGCAGAGAAGTCCCCACACAGTGGCAGAGAGGGCACCACCATCAGCATGAACTGTGCAAATGAATTCCCTTATCAGGCCTGAAGTGCACCCCTCGACTCAGGAAACTCTGCTCATACTTCTCATGGTAACAATCTGCCCAGGCAAAAGAAAATGCTGGACAAAGGAACTCTAGTCCTAACTCTTCTACTAACTAGCCTCGGATGAGCTGCTTAACCTTTCTGGGCCTTTGCTTCCTCCTCTGTAAAATGGATCGTGGGACCAGATCAATTTTTCACCTATTTCTTTTGTGTCGGGGTTCTTTGTTTAAACAAAATTTTTCTTGGACATATAAGTTAACTATAGATAGGTAGGTAGGTAGAAAGATAAATAGATGACTGACAGATAGATATAGATGGAGAGATACATGAGATAGATAGAGATGGATGGATAGATAGATAGATATAGATGGATAGATAATTAGATAGAGAGATTAGATAGATAGATAGATAGATAGATAGATAGATAGATAGATAGATAGATA
>JAKSZT010004015.1:4797960-4831321 GCA_026826555.1 Tolypeutes matacus
ATAGATAGATAGATAGATAGATAGATAGATAGATAGATAGATAGATATAGATGGATGGATAGCTAGATAGATAAGGATGGATGGATGATAGAGATGGGTGGATAGACAGATATAGATAGATGCATGGATGGATGGATGGATGGATAGATAGATGATTGACAGATAGATATAGATAGACAGATGATAGGATAGATGAGAGAGAGAGAGAGAGAGATGATAGAAAGCAAGAGCAAGCTACCTTGGAGGAGCAAAGGGAAGCATGCCTACTTTCCATTCACTTCCCAAACGTGAACCTTCTTCAGAGGGTTTTCTTCTGTGTTGCTGAGTTTGACAATCTCTGGGTAGGTGGCTGCCAAAATACCTCTCAGCTGTGCCCATTGATGCACCCCATATGCTAAAATCTCTAATGCACATGTGTACATATGATCCTTCATGTAACTCTCAAAATAATTCTACCGGGCAAGTAGGGCAGAGCAAGTATTTATCAGTTTCATTTGACAGAGAGAGAAAACTAAACAGAGATGAGGAGTCAGAAGTTGCCCCCAAAATCTGACAGGAACCTCCTTCTTGATTTTGTGTCTAAACTTTTGTGGGACCGAGTAAAATAGAGAAGGCTGCAATGTCATGAGCTTCATCTCCCTTCTCAGTCATTCAAGTCTTGAGTTCAGCTCAAAACTTATTAGCACCAAGATATTACCCATCACCGCATTGATTGCTGGAGACACAGAGACAAGCATGCTATCGTTATTAGGAGCTTGGGGTTAAATCCCAGCTTCTTATCTAAGGCTCAACTTTGGCACCTGCAAAAAGGAGATATTAATAGCACCTATAGAGTTGATGGAGGATACATTACGGTAGTGATATATCATTCTCAACACAGTGCTCAGCCTTTACTAAGCACTGGATAACTGTTAACAAGAATGCTACCATCTGGAGGACTTACTGGGATGGACATATTGGGGTTGTACAGGGCAATGCAAACCCTGTGCCCACTGGTTACAGTTGGCTTAGGTCCACAAAACATTCCCATGAAAGGGACCTGAACTGGCATATTCCCTAACCCAAGCTTTTCAATTGAAAGATGAAGAAATGAAATTTAGAGATTAATTCACTTTTAAAGTTAGAATAAACAGAAAAGAGCAGAGCTGAGAATCCAGCTCTGAGAATCCTGACTTCCAGTCTACATTCTATTATACTACCAGATAATTACAAATAATAGCAATACTAATAATAGGTACTGATGATGATGATGATGATATTTCATTTATGAGCCTTTACTAAGGATCAGACCCTGCTATGCCTCTCTCAGGCATTATCCTCTCAATAAACCAATGAGGTCAACAGTTTATATTGCTCCTATTTTAAAGATGAGAAATCAGATGCTTTTAAAGGTGATGCTGTCTTGCTTAAGATAGTAAAATCGGGGCACGAATCCAGGCCCCTGTTCTAAATCACAGTCCTATGCTATGCCCAGATCAGAAGTGAGATGTCTCTCCTCAAATATTTTACCCATTTTAGCTGAGGCCATAATTACAGCCTCATTTGTCTTGGGATAATTGGATTCCTTCTCTCTTTGCTTTGGTGTCTGGTTCCACTTGGTCGCTCGCTCGGGCCTGGATGGTGTCCCACTCAGCAAATCCACTTTGGCTGCCGGGAGCTAATGAGGACTCCAGTGTGGTTGCATTTATGTGCCTGGTGTTTCAGAGAAGGTCACACACAGACACAGCCCCTACCATCAGGGATGACCATGGAGTTGTGAAAACATGTCCCTCCCACATTGGATCATGCCATTCCAACTCCTTACCCAAGGACAACATGGTCTGCTTCATGCTGAGTCTACTGCATAAGGAGGAAGAAAAATCCCAGGTGTGAGTGTCAGTGTGTGTGTGTAAAGCACTAGGAAAGCTGGGTAGGATTTGTGCCCAACAGTAAAGAAATAATGAGCAAAGAGGACAAAGATTTGTCTACGAAGGTTATGAAATTCAGTACGTTTTTCTAGCATAAAATGAACCCAAATGTTGAAAAATAGGAGAATGGTGAAATCAGTTATGGCCCATCTATACAACAGAGTCCTATGAAGTCCTTAAATATGTAATGGAAATTTTCCCCAAAAATTCTAAGTGAAAAAAAAAGCATATTGCAAACCTGGTAAGACATTATCCCAACAATATAAAATATATTATAGAAAAGAGAAGGATAAAAAATGGTTACTCCTAAATCATGAGATCAGAGGTGATTTTATATGTTTCAAAATGCTCTAAACAAACACATAATCTTTTGATAATACTAATTTCCATAAATAATCAATGTCATTTTTTCCAACTCTGGGCCAGCATTCCTAGTAGCATGCCCAGTACAGTTTATGGTGATCTGAGATCCTATTAGCAAGGGAGCATGGCAGCAAGGATGAACCTCAGGTTTTCCTGCAGCTCAGACCCTCTGAGTTTCCTCCACAGACTCTGGCCTTACTATCCTATAATGGTCAGCTGAAACCCTAACTCTTTCAGAAACCTGTCCCCAACATTCCCAAAGCATTGTTCTTTCTGAATTCTAGTCTTTCTCCCAGGGTTAGTTAGCAGCTTTATAAATTTACACCAGAGGCCACTGCCCTAGGTAATGTACGTGAGTGGGTTTTATTTGGCCTGCAAATTATTATTTTTTAAATCAGCTGATTTCACATAAAATACTCATTTGGTGTACCACACTAATGAAAGATGTTATTAATGGGGGAAAGTGTGTGTGGGGGGTGGGACATATGGGACTCCCCTATATTTTTTATGTAACATTTATGTACTCTAAAGCTTCTTCAAAAATTAAAAAAATAAAATATAATATAAAGACACACACCCAAATACTCATTTGGGGAGCTTCTCTCAAAAAACAGCCAAAAAGGAAGTTGAAGTAGCACTGAACTTACATGATGATCATATGGCAACCACCAGCTGGCACTAACTCAGCCATCCTATTTATACCAGCATACTTCTCTACAGTCCTCACCATTCCCTAATGTCTCACTACCTTGAGCTGAGTGGCCATTGATCATTCCCACTCTTGCTTTTCTCACTAACAGAGAAATAAAACTCTTAATACTGATCTCTGTCAAAGGTGGGGGGATGAAAGATTCACCAAATGGCACTGCGTTTTAGAAAAAAACAGAAAGAAATCACAATTCTTTGTGCGTGAAGAAAGTCCCTACCTATCTAATAGGCAAGTAGAGAATGTATGCTTGTAAAACATACAACTAAATATGACATTAGAAATATATATTTGAGGGAGGGGTAGGGAGTGGGGCATAATGGAATCCCCTATATTTTTTATGTAACATTTATGTAATCTAAGTATCTTTTGAAAAAAAATTAAAAAGTATATTTAAAAAAAAGAAATACATATTTGACAAGTTGAAGTCATCGTATCAAACTGTGTAATAACATTTATATTACCTGCCTGGTCTGTGTGGGGTCTAGTTTGATGACTCTTGGTGTAAATCATATCTCCCCCAACTGTCACTGGGACAGAAACCCCTTCTTCTCTTCTAGAGGTCATATAGCATAGTAGGTCAGAAAGTACACTTTGAGAATTAGACAGACCTTAACTGGAAGCCTGGTTCTGCCATTTTACTAGGTATGTGACTATTGGCAAGTTTCTAAACCTCTTTAACTTTTCATTTCTTCATCTTTAAAATAGGGAATAATGGCTACACTATTCAGGAATGTCATGATAATTAAATGAGATGATGTGTGAAAAGCTTAACAAAGTGCCTGGCATAAAAATATTGGTTAAATAAATGGTTGCCATAAAATTATTTATTACTATATTTCTTTTATATTCCCCACAGCACAGTGCTGCTACATTTTTAGATTTTCAATAAATATTGCTTGAATGGAAAAGAATCTGAAGCTGGTTTCCATTTAAACTGTATCTTGCTTTTAAGGAAATTTCTTTCTATTCTAGGAAGACTTTGGGGCAAAAAAGAAAAAGAAAAAAAAAAACACAGTAAAACCAAACAAACAAATCAACATGAAAATCTCAGAACATTCTAGAACCTACCTCACTATAATTCAGACTTTCATCCATGATTATAACTTCACAATGAAAGCAAAACAAAACAAAACAAAAAATGTATTATGGGATAAACATACAACCTTTTTTAAAGATTTATGTAAACTCACTTATTATGTGTGCTTCCACTTTTAGGAATCACTCTAAAATTGGAAAAGAATCCCATGGAACAGGATTGAAAGGAAGGAAAACAGCCTGATTTTGCTGTTCTCTGCTTTTAATGTGGTAAATAAAATTCTTTGCAGAAGAGTTGATTTGGATTGCCACTAAAGAAGTGATCTGGGATTTTCCCCCCAATTAAATTGTCATTTATAATGCCATTAAAAACTGCTATTCTAAGGATTTGGGGAGGTTCAAGAGGGATTTTTTTCTTTGATTGTATGTCAACTTTTTTCTAACTTCAGCAAGACATTTTTTAAAAAGCACACTTTAATAAATCTCTCTTGAATTTGTTCTGCAGTTTATTAAATCACTGTCTTCTCTGATTCTAGATCTGAAAGTTTCTCTCTGCGATCTGAATTCACATCAAAAAGGGAAGAGAAGATGTGAGGGAGAGTCCCTTCTCAGATCTCCAAAGTGTAGAAGGAAAGCCTGGGAACTGGATGCGGCTTTGTGACACTACAGATCAGAGAGACAAAATGGCTTCCCTTTCTGTCAATCTTTGATGCCTCTGAATGCTTTGATGAGAAAAAAAAAACCTAGTCCTCAAAACCCACAGTCCTGAAGAAATGGAATTGGCTCCAGAGAGAAAATCCTTTTAACTTTTCCAAGATTCTGAGCCTGGCTCTGCTCCTCACTGGCTGTGTGACCTTGAATGCATCATGCAATTTCCGTTCAGTTCTTTAGCCTTCTGTAAAATGGCATCACTCGTTGTCCCCAGCTCAGGCTGCACATTTGGAAGCTTTGGGGGCAAAATATAAGAAGAAGAGGGCTTTTAAGGCAATTAAAGATATTATGTGAGGAGGGTACAGAAAAGGTATCATTATGAATCAGAGAGTGATTTTTCAAATTATAGATTTTCACTGTTGGCACAGTTCTAGAAAATCTTATTCAATTCTATCGTTTTATAGATGCTCTAGAGAGGTTAAGTGACTTGCCCAAGCTCACACAGCTGTGCACTTCATGAGGTAATATGCATGACACATTTAGCATAGTGCCTGGTACTTAATAAGTGCCCAATAAATGCCAGCTGCAGGTGCTGGCTGCTGCTACTATTACCCAGGTCTCCGTACTCTCAGTCCAGTGCTTTCGTTGTCAGATACATAAAGAATCTACAGGACAGCTACCCTACGTTCCCAAGCAATTTCTTGCCATAAGAAAGATTATATTGGAAGAAACTTCACTTCTTCCATAACTGAGAAAGCTCAAACCTAAAGAAGGTAATTGCTAGATCCTAGGACATAATTCCCAGGGCACTGATAGCACACAGGAGCCTAAGGGAAGAGAGGACTTCTCTTTTTCCTCCCCTTCTGACCCTTTAGCCATAAACTGGGAAACCTACAGAGGACCTGCACATTGTTGATCAGGGATTGAATCCAGGCTACAGTTCCTGTGTCCTACAGTCTCTGGGGAAAAGCAACATGCTAGAAATGCAAAACAATACTAGTGTGGAAAAAGAAGAGACTGGCCAATAGATGAAGCTGGGAAAAATGTATGTCTTTATGGAAAAAACAAACAAACATAAAATTAGATTCCTACGTCACACCATATACAAAACATAAACTCAACAAATGAATATCAAAAATAAAATTACAAAACTTTCAGTAAAAATATAAACGAATATCTTTTAGACTTCGGGATGGAGAAAGATTTCTCAAACAAGACACAAAAAGATTCTAGTATTAGAAATGATACACTGATAACATGCCAATGATATTATCTCATAATCTGTAACAAATGTTCCACAACAGCATGGTATGTTGGTGAAGGATTCTACACATGTGCATGATTGTTTTGTAAGTTCACAACTTCTGTAATAAAAAGATATTTTTTTAAAATGATGTATTTGATTATTAACAACTTCTGTCCATAAAAATACATCTTAAATAAAACAAAAAGATAAATTATAAACTGGGAGGAGATAGTCCTATTACATAAAATTGACAAAAAATGAGAATCAAGAACCAACCCAGTAGAAAAATTGGCAAAAGACATGAATACGCATATCACAGAAGGGGCAATACAAGTGGCAAAGAAACATAAGAAAATATCTCATGGGGGTCAAGGAAATGCAAATCAAGGAGTGATAACATATTTTTACCCATTTTATTGGCAAAATTAAGACATTGGGCAGATCCTGGCTCACAGGATGTCTCATGCATAGTCGGTGGGAGTATAACAGTCTAGCACTATCTCCTAACGTTAAATATTCAGATCCCCTTTGACGCCGCAAATCCCCAAAAGAAACTCGTGTACATTCACAACAAGAGATACTTGCAGGAGTGTTCTTAGCAGCAACGCTTACAATAGAAAAAAATAACCTGAAACAAGCCAAATGCATACCACTGAGAGTGTGAATGAACAAGCTATGCTTTATTCACACAATGGAATTTCATGCAGGCATCGAAACAATGAACTACCGCAACCTGTAATACAGATGGATCTTACTATAATATTAAGTGAAAAAACTAAGTCCCCCCAAATTACTCACGGTCCAGTACCCTTTATAAAGTTAAAACAACTAAAACGCAAGGGATATATATAATTAAACTGCATGCAAGAGGAAAAGAAGCAGTGGAATGATCAACACAGGATCACAAATGTGGTTCCCTTAGGTGGAGAGAGGTAGAGCCTGTGGTTTTACATGTGGGTGATTTGATTCTAATTTTTGTTTCTGGTGGTGAGTTCATGGATGCTTAATTTATTATTAAAATAAATTATTCAACTAATTGAATAATTAAGCAAATAAATAAAAGCAGGCCTTGTGTGGACCAATGATGAGATGTAATATGAATCCAGGATTAAGTTTACTCTACTTCTGTACCACTGAGGTCCTTTCTTTGCTTTGCTTTTTTCAAGGGGCATTGCCCATCAAATCAAGGTACATTTTACTGTCAAGGTCCACCAACCAGCCTCTGAGAGCTGGTATCAATAAGATCCTAAGCAGATTAGGCACAGAAAGAAATAAAACATATCCTTTATCCTCAAGGAGTTCACTCAATCAGCGCAGACAGTCACATAAACAGACAGATGACAGAACGACATGCTGCCTTATAATGAAAGTTTACACTGCATGCTCTGAGAGCCATGGCTGATGGCCCACACCATCTTTCCTCCCCCACCCCTCCAGGCTTCTGGAGCTGGGTTTCCCAAAAGAGAGGAGTCAGGGGACCATTTGCATCAGAGTCATCTTGGAGGGCTGATGCCATGCACATCCCTTGCCCCCTCCCCAGATCTTCAGAGTCAGACTCTTTTGGGGTAGGGTCCAGGAATCTACAATTATGACAAACTCCCCAGGTGCACCTAAGGTTTGAGAAATCTCCCTCTTGGAGGTTAGAAACCTTTTTTATCCCCCTTGTGAACCCAGGACAATATTTTAAGCTTAATAACCTACTGGACTTGTCACCTTCTCCCCTTAGTCTGGTACATGGGCAGCCATTCCGTTTTTACAGCCCCAGAGAAGGGAGATGAGGAACGCCTCCTCAGAATTGGAGAAGATACGTTGGAGGGGAGGGTCAAGCCGCCCCTTTGCCTAGTGTGGGGAGCAGAAGCTGGCCACAGTACCCAGTCCCAACATTCTCCTCTTGGCTAAAGTCCCAAAGGGAGCCACTTTAGATAAAAGAGGGAAAAGTGAAAAGCAGAGCCTTTCTCCCCTTTCCCATTTGAGTCCCTGGGACTTGGCTGCAGACACCATTTGGGGGAGAGGGGACCAGTCTGAACTCAAAAAGACTAGTTAAATCTGAAGCCACCAAGATACCATTCCTGAAAATTTTAAGTTGCTGCACTACAAACTGAGGTGGAAACACAAAAAGAAGATGGCATTAGATAAAGAAAACACAAGAAGCTTCATTTTCTTTGCACATCAAGTGTGGTACAGGAATTTCCAAGCTTGCCCCAGTTATGTATCCCC
The DNA here is from genome assembly GCA_026826555.1 of Tolypeutes matacus. NCBI lineage: Eukaryota > Metazoa > Chordata > Mammalia > Cingulata > Chlamyphoridae > Tolypeutes > Tolypeutes matacus. The sequence goes on from JAKSZT010004015.1 coordinate 4,806,089, forward strand.
TCTGCCTGGGCCTGACCTGTGGTAGGGACTGAGAAAGTGTTGGCTGCAATTGAGCTAAAATGCCTGAGACATCAGGGACGATTCCCTGCAGACTAGATTTCTAGCTTGGGTCATAAAATGATGTGTAGGTGTTAAGGTGTAGTGTGTCTGGGGGAAAGGAGAAGGGATGGGAGGAAGAAGAAGGTATTTCAGGCAGGATTTGCAAAGAAAGCAATTGTGAATGGGCTAGGGGAGAGATGAGAAGCCAGACACAAGGCTAGAACGCTTCCTGAGAGGAAGAGGTTACTTTCTCCTTCAGAATAGTCTCGGCAACCAGGCCTAACATAGACACCTTACATCTCCTGCAGTCTGCTAACTTCCTGAGCTCTGAAGCACCACAACAGACACAGCACCCACTGGCAGCCAGAGCCCCTCCTTCCCAGAAAAGGTTTCCACACACTCTGTCAGAGAGTTGCATTTGGAACAGGGGTGGAGAGGCGGCAGTGACTGAAGAAAAAGAACAAATACTACCATCCTACTTTTTATTTGTTATAAGAAAGAAATACATGGTTCAGTGGAACAAGGACAAGTTTTGTTGTTCAAATGACTTATATTCAGAATCCAGCTCTAACACCTGTGAATGGCAGAGGCAGTGCTCATCAGATATGCTAGGTGTTTCCCTTCACATCCCACAATCCCTTGCAGTTAGGTTGGAAACATGTGATGGGCTCTGGCCAATGGAGAGTGGTGGAAATGGCGATGTGGGGGTGGGGGCCCTTCAGGCAGAAGTAGTTAAGAGCACCATCTTCCTCCATCCCTCCCTTCCCTGCCGCAGGGGCCTCCCTGGCTGACATAACTTCAGTCATGAAGTCTTTTCAGGAGAGGAAATAAACTTTACCCTATTAAACCACTGAAATCTGGGGATGGCTTTGTTACCACAGCATTACACAGCCCAATATGCTAATGCCCTAATATACTGTGTAATGTGTGGTCTCGCTGGGATGAAAGTTACTTAACTTTCTAGGCCTTGGTTTCCCCATCGATAGGATGGGGATAATAATACCTACATCACTGGGTTGTTGAAAGAATTCAATATATTCTTATGCTTATATGGCACTTGGTACATAGTTGGTATTTAATAAATGTCCCTCTAAGATACTGTTGGTGCCATTATTATTTTTGTTGTTATTAGTGTTGTAACAATAGATATAGTAGATGCCTTTTAAGAAGCAGCAACTGTGTCTCAGGCACTCTTTTAGTTGTTTTAAGCACATTATCCCATTTTTTTAAACTAAAGAAACAGGTTTAAAGAGGTTATGTGTTCAAAGGAATGCAGTTAGTAGGTAGTCAAGCCAGGATTAGAAACAAGGATTGTCTGAACTGAAAGCCCATATTCTAAGGATAACACTCCTATGCGTGTTTTTCAGATGTGGAACCTGAAGCTCAGAGATGTTACATAACTTGATTGAGCAAGGTAATACCTGCTATGGTACAGAGGACTATTCCCAGCTCAACACTTCAATGATATGATGATTAGAAAAGATAAACCCCTTATAGCATCAGGCACAGTCATTTGTCCCCCCATCCCTATACCCCCTTCCCCAGTTGCCCAGCCTATTTGGAACTGAGGCCCGAGCTGCTCCAGATACTGTGGGCAACAGATAAACTACGTCTTGATAAAGGGAAAACTGGCTGCTTTGTGCTAGGAGAGCAAATTTTTAATAAAGTTCCCAACAATAAAACACACTAGCTGAAAATAAACATTGGAGGAGTTTCTAAATCTGTCAGCTTTTATTGTAGTCTCTCTCTCTCCTCTCTCTCTTCTCACTCTGTCTCTCTCAATCTCTCTGTTTGTTTTGGAAGTTGAAGAGTGAAGCAAGCAACGTGGATCCGAAAGCAGTTTGTGCTGAACCAGATGGAGCATCTGACTAACATGAGACTAAAAAGACACATTACTTAGAGATTAGTTCTCATAGGGACAAATCTGTTCCAAAGGAACAGAAGGTTTGGCTTTCTCCTAGACTCCCGTGGGAGAAGGCTTCTCAGGGCATATTTATTCAACCTTTCTCTCATCTTGGTTAAAGGAAAAAAGCAAACTAGTCTCTACAGTTGCCCAGTCTCTTTTCACTGAACCCTGGAGTCCTGCACTCAGGGACAGGCCCTTGCCCATGGAAATTCCTTATCCCCTCATACCCCAACTAAGGAATGTTATTGAGAGTTTTCTATGTGCCTGACAAAACAGCCACACCAGGCCACTGAGTCTGCAATGAAACCTATTCTGTGGGTATTTCCATTTTATAGCTGTAGAAACTGAAACTTATATAGACTAAATGACTTAAGGGGTGTGGCTAATTGAAGCTAATTGTCTCCGTGAAAAAAAAAAAAAAAGTTGTGTGTGTGTGTGTGTGCGCTAAAAGAGCCCCAAGGAGCAAATTGCCATAGAGCAGGGGTTCTTAACAAGGGGTCCCTGAGCTTGACTTGAAATTTAAAAAAAAAACATTATTCTTGTGAGACATGTTGGTGCAGGTGTGATATATTTATTAAATAATACACAGTATAGTGTGGACTTAGTAAGGGGTCCGTGGTTTTCACTTGACTGGCAAAGGGGTCCGTGGGAAAAAAAAGGTTAAGAAGCCCTGCCTTAGAGGATAGTTGTCAAGTTTCCAAAACTATGTTGAGGTCAGGTAGCAAGGTAAACAATGAAGTAAGAACCACAGACTGCTCACTCTGACCTATACTTTTTTCTCTGGGTATGCATAGTACGAGCCTTTTGCAAAAATACTTCAGGGGAATGAAATAACAACTGAAAAACTACTCAAAGCCAGAATGGCAAGCACATACAGACAAAGAACCTTTTACACCAGTCCCATGTTTCCTAGATGCTTAGGAAAAATATGTACCTTCCAGTAAAACAAGAAAGCTTGTCTGAGAATTATGTACAACACTCAAACACGAAGGGGCTCCCTTATTGCAAGTAAGATCAGAATATAAACTGGGAAACTGCAAGAAGCAGCAGAATTAATAACTGCAACACCAATAATAAGTTACCACGTAGGAGAGGAATTATGCTGCACAAGATATTATCCTGGGCCTAGCGCTGTGCTAAGCACTTTAAATGCATCATCAGTTTCATTGAGACCACACAGCAACCTTCTAAGGCAGCCACCATTATTATTATTATTGTTCCCATTTTACAAAGTAGCTAGCTGTGGTTCGGAGACGTTAAGTAAATTGCCTAGGGGAAGCGGCTGTGGCTCAATCAGTAGGGCTCCCGTTTACCATACGGGAGGCCCCGGGTTCAGTTCCCAGGGCCTCCTGGTGAAGGCAAGCCCGCCCGCACGGCGTGGTTAGCTGACCCAGCGAGCACAAGCAGCAAGGGGGGGATAAATGAATAAATAAATAAAATCTTTAAAAAAAAAGTAAATTGCCTATAGTCACACAGCTAGTAAGGAGCTGAACCAGGAATCAAACCCAGGTCTAGTGTGGCCCATGGCCCAAGTACCAGTGCTCTTAACCAATAAACCATTCCCCTTCTCCAGAGGATCCTCCTGAAGACAAGCCAATGGAGTAGTCTGCCAACATTTCAGAAAGCACTTAAAAGCATTCTTTTTTTTTTTTTTTTTTTTACCAGGAGGTCCCGGGGATCGAACCCAGGTCCCTCCATATGGGAGACGGATGCCCAACCAGTTGAGCCACATCCGCCCCCCACTTAAAAGCATTCTGCCCCCTCCGTTTGACATCGATACAAATGTTCAAGGCTGTGAGTACAAGCTAATGTCACCCACAGTCCTCCAGGCAATTTGCACATCTGGCAGTTAAATGAGTGTGGGCTCAAAGCAAATCATGTTCCCGAGGCACAGGACACTTCACAGGAGGAATTTCATTACAGCTCGAACTTGGCCAGAGGGGGAAAAAAACTGACTTTATTTAAAGGGTGTAAAGAGAGAGGCTCACCCAAGAACAATGGATACCCAGTAAGCACATATGAATTCAGATTTCATTCGTTTGAAACTTGAAGAATTGGGAAGGAGAATGAGATGAAGTTTCCATTTTGGGGTTATTTTGGTAAGAGGACCCACTTAACAAATAAATAGTGGGAAAGGACTTACCTTTCAGCCGTGTGTAAAATCATACTGGCTTTCAAATACGCAGCGAGGATGGATAGATTAATTATACATGCATCCTCTTTAAAGTGGGTCTCCAAAAGGCACTTTGCTCACCTAAGTCTAGTTTCTGTGTGCATTTAAAGGTAAGAATTGTGCATGTCTTTTGTAATTGTGTATAACATTAGGGCTGGCCTTCTGTCAGTTCATATTAATCAGAGGGTTTTTACTGAATCTGAAACTCAGACACACAGCAGGACTGGTAGGCAGAGCAGCTGTCCAGCCTGCCTGGTGGTTATGCTAACCCTCAGGGGCCAACTCCCTGCCCAGGAGAAGACTCCTGCAAAGGAATTACGCCTAGCACTCCATCTGGCCTTGATGCTAAGCCTGACAATGATGGCAGCCCAAACAATGAAGGGGAGCCAAGTAGTCTGCTCTCTGCAGCCTGTGCAGTGCCATATGCAGCTAGAGTGATCCTTGTCACGTCCCCAGGACAGGACTCAATATGTCTCTACAGTGGCGCCTTCCAAGACACCTCCGAAAACCTAGAGGAGGACTGCCAGGGCAAGAAGGGGCAGGGATATTTCAAAGCTTTCAGACAGAGGGCAATTCACTAGGATGTGGAAAGTCAAGTGTCTCACATAAAAGAGCCACAATGATAAAAGGAATGCAAGCAAGACTTACAAGGATTAGTTTCCAATTTACCTGCCATAAACCACCTTGCACAAACCAACCACATTTGTATTGGATTAATCTGTTCCCACACATCTATTTAAATGGTCGGGAAACTATAGACATGAATACTAAAATCACAAGAACATTTTCCTTCCCTATGAATACTAAAATCACAAGTGCATTTTTCTTCCCTACTCCCCCTCCTACCATTAACTCCAGAGATAGGATTCTGACAGCAATTTTGGATGCACCATGTCAACCAGGCATTGGGAAAAAAAAACAAAACATCTTTACAGCGGAGTGGTTCCTGAATATTTCTGTGATTACCAGGAAATTTGCATAAATATTCAGGCTTCACTCCCTGAATAAATTACAGCTGGGCGATGGCAGATCCTAGGCTTTCTAAGACTTCTTGTTTCTTGCACGGTTTGCTTCTCATTTTATCATTGATGCCCATGTGGTGAGTGAGGAATTTTAAATGGAAAAGGCTTGGTCTTTGGGTACAGAGAACGGCACTGACACCGAATAGTCACTTCTCTGAAGACAGGAGTGACATCAGGAACCCAGTGTGTTGCTGGAGACAAGGTAGATGAGGAATATTGACTCCTAAATCCTGCCTGGTCATATCTGGGGGAGCTGTGGACACCTTAGCTTGCCGACCTCAAACACAGGGAACTTTAAGAGGCCTCAGTGCCAGCAGAAATCAGTTTAGGGCGAGCAGAAATTTTACCACAACTCCTGCCCAAATCCATTGGGAGTCTCTCATTTTCAGAAAATACCGTTAAGTAGAAGAAAGGCAAAGTACAGAGCAGTTGCATAATATGCTACCATTTGAGTAATAAAAAAAGATCAGGTGGTTACAGGCCATTATACATTTTGTCAAAACCTATAAAATTGTGCTGTGCAAAGTGTAAACCATAATGTAAACTATAGACCTTGGTTAGTAGCAAAGCTTCAATATGTGTTCATCAATAGTAACAAAAGCACCACACTAATGTAAGATGTTAAAAGGGGAAAATGTGAGGGGGTGGGGTATATGGGAATCCCCTATACTTTTGATGTAACTTTTCTGTAATCGAAAACTTCTTTAAAAATAAAGTTTATTATATGAAAAAAAATAGACCAGGAGAAAATACGTGGGGGGGGGTGTGTTTGTATGTATTTAGTTATTTATGCATGAGGTGTCTCTGGAAGCAAATGCAAGAAACTGGAAACACTGGCTGCCTCTGGAGAAGGGATCAGAAAAGCTATGTGCAGGGTTTGGAAGGACCCATTTCATGTGGTCCCCTTTTATATCTTTGCATTTCAATCCATACAAATGCATTATATATTCAACAATAATTTGCATTTTTAAAACTACAATAAAATATTAATTCCTACAGAATCAGAATCTCTGAGATGGTTTCCAGGAATCTGCACATTTTAACAAGCTCTCCAGTTTGTATGTTTTTTAGGAGGTACCGGGGATCGAACCTGGGACCTCGTACGTGGGAAGCAGGTACTCAACCACTTGAGCTACATCCACTTCCTTCCAGATTATTGTTAAACACTGTAATTTTGAGAACTTCTCTGTTAAAGGTTCTTTCTTTGCACCAAAAGAAATTTCACTCAATTCCCCTCAAGTTAAGGACAGCAAGCATAAACCAGGTAGGGGCAGGGCGACACACACACCAAAATGACCTAAAGTATATGACTCCAAACTAACCACCTTGCTACATTTTCTGAGAAAGAAATGGTGCCACCTAAGCTTTATTGAACTCAGTTGAGATTCTGATATCTAAGTTGCCTGCTACCTTCTACATTTCATGCTTATGAGGACCAATGCAGTTGTCAGAGAAGAGACGTCTCAGTAACCTGACAGGTTGCCTTACCCTGCTGAAGCAGGCTAGTAAAATAGGGAATCAATAGATGGATCTGGAACCTGGCTAGGAGTCCATGTGGATGTCGATATTCCCAAGATGGCAGCTGGAAAACTTTCATGAGATTTCTGCCATCTGGAATAAGGTTTCCTCCAGAAGCCAGGAGAAGCCCTGGATATTCTCCAGGGACATTACCATGGGGCCCTCCCGGGGGATTGATGGGTGGGATAATCAATCAAAACAGCAAACAGCTGGAATTCCTCCCATGCCATTAGCAAAGGGGCAGAATAATTAATGGTTTAAAAAGCAAGCGCAAAGGCCAAACCTCTCTCTCTTGCCTTCTGCAGCCTGCTCTCACCATCCCCCGCTCCCCCGCCCCCATGGATCAACACACGAGTAAAACCTGGGCATTTGTAATCTATAATGGGCAATTGTAGTCTGTAAATCAGCCCTCTTTATCACTTTTCAGCCCTTTCCTCTCTACCTGGTACCCCTGATCTGTTATTTCCTCCCTTTTCTCTTCCCTCCCTACCTTAATAAATTACTAGCCTAATCAACCCGATGTGCTCTTGAAATTCACTTCTTGCAGCATAGTCAAGAACCTAGACAAAATCCGGTAACACCGCCATGCGGTCACAAAGAGCATGTGTGGTTCACAGCACAACTCATCCAGGGAGATGCCTTGCACTCACCTTGCTTTTTAAATAGGTTGCTCCGGACTATCTCATTCATGGACTGTACTTTTTGTTTCTGGAGTTTCACAGGTGGGATGCAGGTGTAGAACTCGTACAGGAGCTGGCTGAGGGCAGGAAAAACAGGAGACCATAGAGCAAGTCAGGCCAACGTCGCCCCAGCCTAGAACTTCCAGCCCATCCCTGGGCTGTAAGCTCTGTGGAGGCAACAGCCATGTAGATCTAGCTCCCTTTGCACCCTTCACTCCTGGCCCAAGGTCAGGTGCATATCAACCCTCAATAAATATGTGTAGCTGCTGGTGGTGCACAGCATTCAAAGAGAGGTAAAAATCTGTAAAAAAAATTACCAGTAACTGAGCACATACTAGGAACTAGCCACATGCTTTACACTTTCCATTTATTAAACCGCACCACTTTATAAGGGAGATGCCATAATTATTCTGTTTTGTTTTGTTTTTAAACTAAGGTTTACAGACTTTTCAAAAGTTAACAGCTAGGAAGTCAAAGGAGCAAAAAAAAAAAAAAAAGAAAAGAAAACAGTATAGAACCAGCTCCTTTGACTTCACTACCATACCATTTTATTTACTAATGCTTTAAGATAGGTCTTAAGATCAAAACCATCTTCAATTTTAAAAACAACCTGCAAAATGTTGTGGATTAGAACCAGCTTGGGTCATCAAAAGGGAGACAGCTCTTCCCAAACAGAGTAGAACTAAAACATATCCCTGAGACTAAAATATAGTGGCTGTTAGCTTTCCAAAGTAAACTCATTGTATTCTCTCTTTCTTTCAAAAACTTGCTTAGCATCTACTTAATAAGTGGCAGGTTATGTACAAAGCAATGGGGATACAATGAGGACAGACTTAGTCCCATTTGGCATTAAATTCTAATGGAGGTGGCCATGCAAGACAGAAGCAAACAAATCCATACAATGTGATACATGCAATGACGGAATTAAACAGGGAGTCATGTCAGAGAATAAAGTTACAGGACTTGGGGGGAGGAATTTAATTTATATACAATATTTAGAGGTAGCTTGTCTGAGGAGGTAAAACATTTAGCTTGAGACCTGAAGAGGAGAAGGAGGCAGCAAAAATCTTCTGTATAAAAGAAAAAGGGCATTAGGGGGGAAATTGATGAAATCAGAATAAAGTTTGGAGGTCAGTTAATAGAATTGTACTGATATTAATTTCTCAGATATTGATAAATGCACCATGGTTATGCAAAATGCTAACATTAGGACAGGGGTTCTTAACCTTTTCTGTTCCACAGACCCCTCTGCCAGTCAGGTGAAAACCACAGACCCCTTACTAAGTCTACACTACACTGTGTATTATTTAATAAATATATCACACCCACACCAACACGTCCCCACAAGAATAATGTTTTTTTGAATTTCAATTCAAGCTCATGGACCCCTTGTTAAGAACCCCTGCATTAGAGGAAGCTGGGTGAAGGGTAGATGGAAACTCTCTATTTACTAACTTTGTAACTTATCTCTAAATCTTAAAGTATTTCAAAATAAAAAGTTAAAAAAATCTAAATAGAAATTCTGTACAATTTAAGCAGTATTCTATTTGGGGTGATGGAAAAATTTTGGAAATGGATGGTGGTGATATAGCACAACATTGTGGATGTAATTAACAGCATATGGTTAAAAGGGGAAATTTTAGGTGGTACATATGTTACTAGCCTTTTTAAAAAGTTACAAACCAATAGGACTGTACAACACAAACAATAGACCCTAATGTAAACTATGGACTATAGTTACTAGTACAATTATAATATTTCATCAGTTCTAACAAATGCACCACACTGATGCAAGGTGTTAATAATGGGGAAGAAGGGGTATATGGGAACTCTGTATTTTCTCATGATTCTTCTGTTACTTCAAGTATCAGTTTTTTAATCTACAGGTTTACATCCTGTATCATCTGTGGGCACTAGAGAGGGATGTTAATTTTATGTTCAGTTTTCACCAAAATCTGGCACAACAAAAGCACAATGCCAATGTCCCCCAGTGGAGGCCCTGTCCAAGGACCCTCCCATCCCCATGCTGAGTGCTCCACTGGAATGTCCCACAAGAGCCCGCCACTTCCTCCAAAGCCACGCTTTGCAGTTCTCCAGTAGAATCCAGGAAAGTACATCAGGAGCTCTCACCTGAGTAACTTTGCATCAAAGACCATTTCCACATCATGGAGGACAGATGGAATGTATTTCAAAGCTGCCACCTAGATGGAAAGTGAAATAAACATAAACGATGCCCACATCCAAAAACCCAAATCAGGGGAAAATGGCCCTGCATCCTGAGCATGACGACAATGATTCAAGACTGTATAAAGACCGAAATATAAGCATGTGCTTCTTTGAATGCAAACATAAAGCTACAAACTTCTGTCTTCAAGGAGGCAGTAACGTATAGCACAAGGATAACAGACTCTGAAGTTACTATACAGTCCTGCAGTCAAATCCTGGTTCTATACTTAATAGCCATGTATCTTTGGACAAGACACGTACACTCTGCTATGTGTCGATTTCCTTATCTGTACACTAGGATTACATGATGGTGAGGATTAGATACAATATACGTGTGGCATCCAGCAGCACATTGGGCATATTTTCAGGGCTCCAAATTGGAGTTTTTATTATTATCGGAAGATGGTTTGGACTGAGGTATTCATGTTTTTTCCCTCCGGCCATGTTGTGAACCATATTGGGCACACTTGGTCCACTAGCTGGATTAGGAAAGCTGAGCATTGTGGAGGATTTTCTTTCCTCTGTGCAGGTTAACTGATACACCCAGAGGTATAGGGCACACCCACTTCCCGGCCTAACAGCAGCAGCATTTGCTCAGCAGCAGGACAAACTACAACCTTGACACAAGGAGCTGTAAGTCACATGGCTGGAAAATTATGTTTAAGAATCCAGTGGAAGTGTGCATTTTTCATTTTCTTTCTATGTTTCTGTCCATTCTAGGTATTGAACTGTCAACATGGATCATCCTTTAATGATCAGATAGAAATAAAAATTGTGAAAATTATTTTCTTAAAGATCTTTCTTCTAGCCATATACAACTGAGCTTCCTACTTAGCACAAAAAATGACTATGATTACGACGATTCTCTAAGAGCTTGCAATATGGCAGATACTGTGGGGAACATTGGAAATGGATTATCTTGTTAAACTTCAGTACGACTGTTGAAGGGAAATAGTACTTTCATATATATAAGGAACCTCTGGCACAGCAAGGTTAAGTAACCAGCCCAACGTCATGAAGTTAGCAAGTGGGAGAGCTAGGATTCCTATTCAGGCAGTCTGCTTTTAAAGCCACCTCCATTAAATCTTAAGCTCTACAGTCAAATAGCAAATAGTCAAATAGCAACTTTCTCTCTTTTTCATCTTATTGTTTATAATTGTTACTTTTTGAAATAGTAATATACATTTAATGTAAAAGAAAATCACGCAAGATAGGATGTCATGGCAAATGTGCAAAATGTTAAAAGTTCAATCTGGGTATCCGGATCAGTGTATATTGGAGTTCTCTGTATGGTTTGTATTATCTTTGCAACCGTCCTGTAAGATTGCAATGATTTCAAAATAGAAAGTTTTAAAAAAACATTATGTCTCCTTCCCCTCTGTCACCTCGATACACTGGGGTAGGATATTAGTGATGGTGAAACTTTATTACTCTTTTCATGTCGTTCTCATGCTTCCTTTTCAGAAAGAATAAATGCAAGACATGTGCTTCCTTTGTAATTCCTTTCTCAATCATTTTTTCTCCTTAGGAAAAGGAAGACATAGGGGTAACAGCAGCACATCCAAATGGAATGCATTGTAGCCTCACCAGACCTGAACCAAGCGAAGGGAGGGAGGCATTATTCGCATTTACCCTTTCCTCTTTTCAATGCCTCTGAATTTCCTTCCCTCCTTTACCTCTGACTCCACACTCCTCTGGTCTGGTTGGGGAAGGGTAGGGGAGTCGCAGAGTTGCAGGTGTCCTCGCAAATTCCAGTGCTCAGGGGAGATGCAGGCAAGGACCCCGGGCTCCCTCCTGGAGAGGTATCACCTCTGAACTGAGCAAGAGGATCAGTTAGCGGGGCAAGGGCCTCCCCCGGCCCCAAGAGACTGAAGAACACATTCTTGGAGCCAAGGAACATGCTATTCCTTAATTTATTCAAGTGACGTTATGTCAATGTGTGTGTGTATGTAAATAATACAACATACACTATACACATGCCTGTGCTTTTAGCCATTTAGAGTTCAATGGCATTTTAATTACATGTTTTAGGATTTCAATCGCAGGATCTTTCGAACTGGATATTTTCAGGTATTCGCTTAGAAAAAATAAAAATTCTATATAACATAAAAAATAAAAAAAATAAAAAGATAGATATCAGGATGACAATTGTCCCTGAAGCCTAACCCCCCCCCCCATCTCAACCCCAATCCCTCCACAATACTGTCATTATTGTAATGAGTTTCCTTTCAGTCTGTTTTCTATGCACTTACTGTGTGTGAGTGTATGTGTGTGCATTTTACATAGCTCTGCAACTTGATTTTTGCAGTTAACCCAATGTCATTGGGATCTTTCCATGCCATTTCATAGACCACACTCTCTCCATTTCTAACTGCTACACTGCAAAGCCAGTATGGTACACCATATCTTTTTTTTAACTCCATCCTCTATTAATGGGCTATATGCTATTTTTAGTTTTTATTTATTATAAAACCTGTGGTTTATGTACCTGTATGTATTTTTGCATACATTTACAGCCTGGATACATGTAAAACATGTTTATGTATATTTATGGACCTATAAGAATCCCAGTAGAATGGACTACTTGAAGAGGAATTGGTGCATCAAAACGTATGTTCATATAAATTTTAGGAGTTGGTGTCAAATTCCCTTAGAAAGAATAGCAACCAATTTCCTTTTACTAACAATCTATGAACCTGCCATTTCTCCATAATCTTGCTAATACTGGGGATACAAGTCTTTTTTAATGTTTATCAATCTAATGTATGATTTGTAACTGTAATTTGCAACTCTTTGGTTTCTACCGAAATTGAGCATCTTTTCTATATTTATTGAACATCTATATTCACTAAATTGCTTGTTTTTAACCTTTATCCATTTTTCTTTGGGGTCATTGTTTTTCTTACAGTTTGTGCAATTATTTATGTATCAATAAATTATAATCCTTTTGCAGTAATACAATTTGCAAGAGTTTTCTCTTACTTATCCTGTTGTTTGACTTGTTGCTTGTCTTTTAGCTTTGTTCATCATATATTTCATTGCACAGGAAGACTATAATTTGCATGTTGTCAAAGCTGTCAATATTTTTCTTTATAATTATTAGATTTTTTATCTAGAGAGTTATCCTTTATTCTTTCAAATCTAGTGTTTCCAAAACTATGCTGTGTTGGACACTCTTGTCCTGTAAGATTGTTTAGGTATTCTGTGGAGGAAAAGGGTTTTGCAGTCAAATAATTTGTGTAAGCATTGGCTGAAGCAAAGATATATTAGTGAGGCTTTTATATTGTAGACCTTTTCAAAACTTTAATATGCTAGGCCACATTATGACATTCCTCGAGGTAATTATATAGTGTATATTAAAGATGGCCAAAGACCATCTTTGTTATGAAACATCAAGCAGATGTAGCAAAACCAGATGCTTGCAAGTCTGGGCAAGCAACAGAAAGCAGTGGAAGGGGCTGTGCATAGGACGGTTGAACTGATAGGAAGCGTGGAACCTAAAAGGTCATATCCTATTTAAAAAATGATCATTCTTTTTCAATTGCTTTCCCACTGCACTAGCCAAATCAAACACATCTGCAGACTGCATTTCTCTCAGGGGCTGCCAGTTTGCAACCTCTCAATTCTAAAGAAGCATTATATGCCCACAAAAATGATGGTCTGAGCACATCTAGTAACCTGACTTAGGCAAAGAACGAGCTCTGGGTCCACAGAGCCCCTGCATCTGCATGAGCCTGAGCCCATTCTTCACCCCCTGAGCCTCGGCACCTTCACATAGAGTCAGGGGACACAACCTGAATTAAAGTATACCATGTACCTATTGTAATGCCCAGCGCGCAGCAGGCACTCCAAGGTATGTGTGCCAAATTTCGCCTTATCTCATCTCTCGAGTTCCTGCTCTCCTTCCAGAGTGCCTGGACAAAGTACAATGTGTACTCATCATAATTAAGACCAAAGTGAGAGAACCAAAAAAAAACAGAAAGAAAGAAAAAAAAAAAAAAAAACCCTCATTAAGTTGAGGAAAGCCAGGACGTCAGCATCTGCAGCAGTTTGCTGGTTTTCAAGAGCTGCATATCATCTCAGTGCTTTGGAGTGATGCTAAAGTCTAGCCGTCACCAGGAGTCTGCACAGACAGTCACACTTAAACGTTTCAGCTGTTAGTGAGGACTTGGACAGGGCTGAGAGAGCAGCTGCCTCCTGAGCTCCGGGCTGGCAATAAAGGAAAGCAAACTGAGTAGCTGTCATCCTGAGACTCAGAGGGTGTTAGCAACTCAACAGAAGAGTATTAAACTTTCAGTTTGTCCAGGTGGCCTTGCAGGGAAGTGGAAGGACTGCAGTTCTCTCTTCCAACAGGTTCTGCCCATCTCTGGCTCAGAAAGTTTGCTAAGTCCATTGTCACAGCCTACACTGGCCACGGGGCTCCTGTCCACAAGTCCTGACACACCCGAAGGCTGTGATCAACAGATTCAGCAGGTGCTACCAACAAGCACTCCCAGAAGGCAGAGCAGCTCAAGCAGAACATCTGCTGGTTTCTCAGCTGTTGCAGGTTTCTAAGACCTGGGAACTAGAGGCAGCTCAGTAAATAAGTAAACTAATAATGTATTGCTATTACTTTTATTCTGTGGTATATATTTCTATATTATATATAATATTTTATAATTATTAAAACACACACATGCATATACGTATGTGTATTTATGTGTGTGGGGTTATTAATCATAGGGTTTTTAAATAGCAACCACTAACAGAAATGGTATATATGTCAAATATGTTACATGCATAACCTCATTTAATTCATACAACTACTCTCTGAGTAGACTATGAGTAGATATCATCATCCATTTTACCAATGAGGAAACTATGGCACAGAAAGGTTAAATAATTTGCCAGAAGCCACGTAGCTAATAAACAGCATAGAAAGGTTATAAGCCTGATCTGTCCAACCAGCTCTTAAGCAGTAACCTATATGCTTAATATATCCTTCCCGCTATGCTTTAGGGAAGGCATTTCATCGTGGCAAGTGGGGAAGTTTCGATGAGGGCAGCAAAGGCTGATTTGGGGGAGGAAGTAGATAAAGAAACTTTCCCCTTTTATAAAAACAGTCTTTGAAAGGAATGTACAGTTTTCTTGATGTCCCTTAAATGGAGGATCCTCCTCACCACATATATAGGGGGTTGCAAAAATAGTCACTGAGGAAAAACATTGCCCAGTTTGGTAATTTGTTATTCATGTAACATCATGTGAATTTCCTAGATTAATCATGTACTCCAACCCCTCGGCCTAGGGCCAGGTACAGGCCTCTAGAAAAGAGCCAGACCCAAACCAAGCAATAAAGATTCCACTGGCTCAGAGAGAAGTCATTGGAGAACGTTTGAGATGATTGCTATCCAGATGGGCTGCACAAGAATTGATCATCTCAAGCTGCTAGAACACAGCAAGTGTTAAAAAATAAAACTAAGTAAATAAATAATAAACAAATTAAACACCAAACAGCTGCACTCTGAAATGGGAATGGTGGCTTGGCTGCTGTATGTTTCCAGGATCTCTCTCTCTCTCTCTCTCTTTCTATTTCTCTCTCTCTCTCTCTCTCTCTCTCTCTCTCTCTCTCGTGAAAGTAGCCCAGAATAAGGGTGAACAGTGTCAGTGCCAGTAAACAGAGACCCCTGACCAAAAAGAACATCTTGCAATCTTGCGAGTTTACACACGAATGCTAGACATCTTCCTCATTAAAGAGCCACGGGCATTCAAAACAGATGGTATTCCCACCCCATCAAATTTTCAATCCTTTTAGCCCAGTGATGGATTTTCAAGGTCCATGGAAACTGAACTAACAAAGTCCAGAATTCACCACAGCATGACCAAAAGAAGGCAGCTCCCTTAGAGATGCTGAGTTGTCTCTGAGGAAAATAGGTACAACTCTCTCAGGACATTAAGGCTCATCACTAATCTTCCAGGAAAAGCAGGGAAGGGGGACCAACAGGGCTCTGGAATGCCCGTGTCTCCATGCTTTCACTTTCACCTGTGTGACTTTGGGAATGTTAACTCTGTGCCCCAGTTTCCTCATGAGTCCGATGAAGATAATAAAGTAACCTACCTTAAAGAGTTGATGTGAAGATTAAATGAAAAATGTTAGTGAACGTGCAAATGTTAAATCAGTAACCCGTGGGGACAAGATTCTACCCTACCTGCTGCTGCATTCACCTTTCCCAAATATTACCCCCGAAGGGATAGGAATATGGTTGAGAAGGGGGGAGGGAGTGATCAAGAATCATTTAAAGATTTGGGGTGAAACTCCAGCTCCTGTTGTTAAGAATTGAGTCGCATTTCCCTATCTCTGGGGGTTCTGCATATGTAGTCTGTGGGCCACTTCTCAAGTATGGAGTACTTGAACAATTTGAACGCAATCAGCATCAAAGGAGAGGAAAGAGAAAGGCATCCTGAATTAGCTAGCCTTCAGGACCATGACCGAAACACACCACCATCTTTACATTTAGGGTTGGTTTAGTGTTTTTTAGCTCATAACCACCTGGCATTTTACCAGAAGTCTTGGCTCTTCAATAAAACTATGCTATTGTTCAGTGATGATTAGGAACTCAAACTCTAGACTCACATGCCCTGGATTCAAATCCCAGTCCTGCCCCTTTTAGCTGTGGTGAAGTTACTCAGCTTTTCTAAATCTCATCTATAAAACAGAGATAAGAAGAGTATTTGCCTCATAGGGTTGTTGTTATAAAGAAATGAGCTAACAATATATATAAAGCTCTTAGCTCAGTGTCTGACACATAATTAATGATTTTTAACAATGAACAAGCAAAAAATAGAAAATGTAGGTAGCTAGAATTCATTCTTCTATTCCTTCGGCCAATAGATAAATATCTACTATGGGGCAGCCACTGTTCAAGCCACTGGGGGCAATAACGACAGAGGCCCTTGCCCTCTGGGGCACTCTAGTGCCTTTCTTTAGTATAAATGTCACTGATAATGGCCAAGGCAGCATGTCCTTCAATATGAGCTTAAGATTTAATTCCACTACACTTGGATCATGGCATTATGAAGAATCACTGACCTAAAGAAAAGAGGGTCAAGTGGGTCTGCACAATGTTGCCATGCGCCCGTTACTCACACTTAAGCTACATCCCATTCACAAGTGTCCGGTGCCAACCCTCAAACCTGCCCTCAGTATTATCAACAATGCTCACAGAGCTGGCACACAAAGGGACCTCCAGGCATGTAGCCCATTATGGAAACTCCTGCTCTTACCCTTTCCATTTGGCATAGAGAAAAGCACTGATTTTAGAGTCAGGAGACTGGCTGGGTTTAAAGCCTATCTCTACCACTATGGATAGGTGTGACTCGGGATGAGTTAGTTAGCTTTATGAGCTTCCTGTGGACACTGAAGACAGTTAATTCCTTGCAGATCTGTGGCAGGATTAAAGGAAGTAAAGAACACAGCTCCTTGCCTGGCACACAGTAGGTACTCAGTAAATGACAGTGTTTTTATAGCTATTTCTACACTCTTTGAAGTGGCTTTAACTATCCATGGTTCCAGGTGAGCTGCTGCCCATGCCGACACTGAACAAGGAAAACTACAGAAAGTAATTGATAAAAGTTTCCAGATGAGGCCTAGAAATGAGAAGTAACTTGCCTAATGTCCCAGAACTCAAAATGGACAAAGCTGAGCTTTGAGCCACATCTGCTCTATCTCTCCACTAAGACAGGCGTAAGGTAAGTTTGGTCCAGGAACATCAATCACTAGCATTCATACCATATGTTCCCATCCAAAACTCATGGCAGACATTACTAATAGATGGTTGCACTCTTTTCTACTGAACCCCAGGAGTCTCCGCTTACCTTTGTCCTATTTAATCAGAATCATGGCATTAGGTGCAACTTTGCCATCTGTTTTCTTTTTTGTTTTTTGTGTGTTTTTTTTTCATACAGTTATTATGACTTTATTCTCTGAAATTTTTATCGGTGTTTCTTTTTTTTAACCTGTGTTTCCTGATGTAAATGAATAACTGCACATCCTAGCACTCTTTGGCCCTGGGTGACAAGGTTAAGAACACAAATACCCCCCTTCCAGATCCCACTCAAGTAAGACAGCCCAGTGTTTTATGATGAAGGAAAGGAAGGAGAAGTACAAATAACTAAAAATCATTTAAACTAAACTCTGTAAGATTCTACACTATATGCTTTGTGTGTATTATTTTATTCAATTCTTTCATTAATTTTGTAAAGTAGGCATTATGTTTCCCATCCTACAAAAGGATGAACTCACAGGCAATTTCCCACTCAAATGTTTCTGGCTCCAAAGCCAAAGCTCTTTCTCCCATAGAAAACACCAAGGTCTACAGAAGATTCCTTGCGATGGTGTTTGCTGACATCGCTTGACCTGGGTCCTTGTCCCCTCATCAGCTCACACCCTAAAGAGTATTAAATTCTCTTCAAATGCTACTGCTCTCCATGTTTGAATATGACTTTATATTCTTCTTTGATGAATTTTAAACAACCATGGAAATAGGTGGAAAGCGTCATCAGTTTTATGTAAATCCCTGAAGCTAATTTTGGCCTGTAGAACAAATTAAACAAGAGATAAGGCCCCTTCACACTGCCCTGAGGTAGAAATCCCTGAGGAGAAAACCAGCATAATCTGACATAGTCTGAATGACAGGGAAAACAAGCCACTTCTTACACCACTATCCAGACAATTAGAACTGGAAAAAAAGACTTATGCCAAAACCAGCACAATCATATTAGTTCTCTGCATTTGCATAGCATTTTATAATTTGCTCTTTTGCAGGCAATGTTTATTTGATCCTCACCAAAACAGTGAAGCTTTATAGAAGAGGGAATTGAGACACTGAGCAGATAAAAAGCCAAACCTTATGGTCACACAGCTGATAAAGAAGTGCATTCTTGTTAGCCCAGATCTCCTTGACAAGCTAAGTGCTCACTTGCTCAACCTTCCTTCCTTGCTTCCTTTCTTTCTCCCTCTTTATTTTTTTTTCCCTACCTTCTTAATCCCTTCACCCCTTTGCTCCTTTCCCCCAAGATACAGTTAGTTCATCACAGGAAAACAGGTGCTGAATTTAGAAAGAGTAGCTCTATGAGGGTCTATTCCCTCCACCCTTCTCCAGGCCAGGCACTTTCCCCATGGCACCTCTGCCTTTCTCTCTGGACTGCTCCTCCCTTCTCCTCTTCACCAGCTGGCTTCCTCTGCTGGCTCATCATTTCTGCTCCCACTTACATGGCGCCTTCCTCAGACCTGATCAACCCTCAAGCCTCTCTCCTTGCAACAGGTCACCCTCAGCTCTCACTGGCCATCCTAAGGCTGTCTGGCCTTCGGCTGAGAGCTCAGCTACTTCCAGTATAATAAAAACAGGGTGACAGTCTCAGACTCTCACCCCTATTTCTTCATGCAGCTCCCTGCTCCTGTTATTCACTTTACTACAAAATGACGGAGGGTTTAGGAGCCGGAGGAAGACTTTTAAAAGCCTAGCAAGAGGGAAGGGAAGATGAATACCTTATTGTTGCATGTATCAAAGGTTCATTCCTTTCTACTACTGTTATGATGTATTGCTCTTTATCAAGTTGTAACACCACACATGTTGAAAGATAGCTGGATTATTCCTGATTTGAGACTATTACTGATAAAGCAACTATGAAATTCACACACACAAAAAAGACTGTAGTCCCAAATAATTTCTGGAGAAACCCTCTGTATCCCCAGTTTAGTGGCTCCACGTAGTAGGTGCTAAATGAACAGTGTAACGTAGTGGTTGAAGCAAGACCTTTAGAGCCAGGCAGGAACGAGTTTGAATCCCAGCCTTACCATTTACTAGCAATGGAATCTTGAGGAAGCTATTTCAACTCTCTGAGCTCCAGTTTCCTCATGTATTAAGTGGAAAGGTTTACACCTATCCCTGGGGTTGTTCGTTCATTCATTCATTCATTCATTCATTCATTCAACAGATATTTTGTTGAGCATCAACTATGTATTAGGACTGGTCTAGGTGCTGAGGATACAATGTAGAGCAAGACAGAGCTCTACACATGCACACACACACACACAGGCCTCCATTTTCTAAATTAAAGGAAGCCCTTAGCAGAGTGGTGCCCAAACTTTATTGCACCTTAGAATCCCCTGGGGAGCTTTTAAAGTCCTTATGCCCAGATCACAACCACACCAATTAATTTAGGATGCCTGGTGGTGGTGACCAGGCATCAGAATTTATTAAACTTCCCCAAGTGATTCTAAGGGGTAGCAAAGTTTGGGACCCACCGAGTTAGAAGAAAAGGCTTCCTCGGCCTATTTCTGCTTCTGCCTCTGCCTCCCCACCTCCATTCTTGTTGACCACTAGTAACTCATTAATTCTAAACAGAAGCTGGGCAACCTCAAGCATAATAGTGAACATTTAAACTTGTAATCAAAAGGATAACGTTGATTTAAAAAAAAAAAAAAAAAAAAAGGTTATCTGCATTAACTCATTGATTTAGATAAATATGTTTGGGTTTTCTTTATTAACAATGCAGCCCCTCCTGGACGCATTGAAGTGAATCCTGTGAAAGTGAGGATGTCTCCCTAAACAGCTTCTTCATTCACACTCTCTGCTACTGAACCCTTTCTCAAGCACAAGGCTGAGCCTCAAGGTTTCTCCATTTACAGAGTGTACAGATCAGCATCAGATAAGAGATGCACTACATAAGAGAACACTTTCTCTTCCGAGTAGCTCTTGTTCATTGAAGAGATGCCCTGATCCCAAAGGGATACTTGAGTTTATGGTGTTTAGAATAAAAGGTGGACTATGGGAGCCTCAGTTTAGAAGACTGCCCTCATAACTTTTCTCACCATTAGAAGCAGATAAGGTTCGAACTATTTCCTTCCATGTAACAAAAGTTTCAGAGCTATTTGTAAAGGAGGCACTTATACCTTCACAGGAAACAAACAATGAATATTCTTTCTCCTACTCTTGGCCTTCGCGATCATTAAACCACCTTCAATTCTGCATATTTATGCAAAAGCAGACATTAGTTCAACATACTGGTATTGAGTGGATGGCCAAAGGAAACGATAGGGTTTTTTGGCAGTGTGAACCAACCTGCAAAAGGATGGTGGTTTTATATTGACTTTTCATCAGGTTGTTGATGGATTCAAAAAGCCGCCTCATGGATTCCTCAAACTCCATCTGTTCTTTGCCTTCGTAAAGCCTGAAAGAAGACACATCTGGGTTATGTCTCAAGCCAATGGGCAATACCTTTGAAAGCATGTGCCAGCCACAAGCTTCCTTTAGAATTTAAAAGACAAAAGGGTGAGAGATGGGGACTTACGGGGAAAGGGAGTTGATTCAGCAGTGGTTGCATGCATAATTCATTCAAGGGAGAAAATCGTATGGAGACATACTGAACAGAAACCTTTCAGATGACATAGTGTAATGTTTTTCTTTTTTTTTTTTTTTTTAACTTCAAAGGAAAGAAACTTGTCTGAGCCAAGGGGACATTAATAATTTCACCCTTCTGCAAGAATCAGAGGAGAGAGTGTGGTCATCAGATTTTCAAAGTATCTTGGAAACATCAAGGAGAAATATTTTCAAATACACTGTCCCTTCCAGGTAGCCACTGCCTGCTTGTAAGGTCAGTACCAGCATGGCTGCTCCATAACATGGAGCATGGCCATGGCTTTCCTGGCTCACTCATCTCAGGAATGCACTCACTGCCTAATTTAAGCCTTTTGGTCTTCTGATTATAAAGGCCTTATGTTGTTATTGTGAAAAAAAAAAAAGGAAACATAACAGAAATGCACAACTTATCAAGTAAAACTCCTCTTTAACCTGAGATTAGCTATTGTTAACATTTTTTTTTTTTAAGATTTATTTATTTACTTTATCCATTTTAAATCCCCCCTTCCCCATTTGCTGTTTTGTGTCCATTCGCTGGGCAATTCTCTGTGTCTGTTTCCTGTCATCTTTTCATTCTTCACCTCCAGTCTTTGCCAGGATTCGATCCTGGAGACCTCCGATGTAGGAGAGAGGTGTTCTGCCACCTGTGCCACCTCGGTTCAGAGTTTTCAGAGCATCTCGTCTTGTCTCTCCCCTGTTACGTCATCATCTTGCTGCATGGCTCCCGGGGCCTGGCGGCTCACCGGCACACAGAGCCTGGCAGCCCACGCGCCTTATGTGTATATATATATATTTTTTTTATTTTACCGGGAGGTCCCAGGGATCGAACCCAGGTCCCTCCATATGGCAGATGGACGCCCAACCATTTGAGCCACATCTGCTCCCTATTGTTAACATTTTGATGTGTATCCTTCCAGAGATTTTCAAAGCCTCTACTAATATATATATAGATTTTTATTTTTTATTATTTTTTTATTTTTATTTTTATTTGTTTTATATATAGATTTTTAAAGAGAGTCCATCCCCTGATATAGAATTAGTCTCCCCGCCTCTGAGTCTTATTACCCACCTCACCCAGCCTATGAGTGTTGTTCAGCCTAAAGCGCCTCCAGACAAGCCTCTGTGGCTAGCTGTGAGATATCTGCAGCCCGATCTGTGGCACCCAGTGTGAAATACCCCCAGCTCAGATAAAGAAAGTGTCACCTACACAGTCAAAACCATTCAGGGCGCCTGGCTTTGGTGAAGATGCTTTCTTAGATAAAGCACTGCCACACTAAGGTTTATTTGCTCCATCAGCCACAGAGCCGGCTGGTCAATCACAGCTCACCTCAGTGCTGTCTCAACTAAATCCCCAACCATCCCTCTCCTCCTCTTCCCATCTTTCTATTTATTTTCTCTGTCTCTGAGGGTGTGCCTCTGTTTATCTCCTTCGGAGTCTTATTTCTCCCCTTCTCCCACTTCCTCTCTCCCTTCCCCCTCTCTTTCTGTATCTTTCTTTTTTCTCTCTCTCTCTCTGTCTCTCTGTTTCTGTTTCTTTCCTGACTCCGTCTCTATTTATCTTTCTCTGTGTTAATCACGCTCCCTCTCTTCTCCTTTTCCTGACAAACCCTAGGTCCCTAACGCCCTCCTAAGTAAGATGCTTAAGGGGAAGCCAGTGCAGAATGCTCCAGTCTGGTACTGGGAGGCTACTGCTGCTGACTTCTGGAGAGCATCTAGTTCAAGGCCCTAGAGCCAAGGCTCTGGGAGCGGCCAGCATTCTCGAAGTGGCCTCATGCCTTAGGCTCGTTATTCCTTCATTTTCTTCCTCTCCCAGGTTAGTTCTTCCCCTTTCGATCCCTCTTTCTATCTTCTGTTTTTCCCTCTTCTATGCCACCAGCTCCTGAACCTTCTTGTCCTGCTGCCACTGGAATACCTGTACAGGGAATGTTTTAGAATCAGTAGGCTCTGGATTCAAATCTACACTGTGCCCTGTACTTAACAATAACAAGCATTACAGAGCCTTGCTATGCCCCAGGGACCTCCCTTATGTAATTAAATCCTCACTCCTTGCAACCACACCTGAAGCCAGACCCTATCATTGTCCCCACCCATTTTACAGATTGAGAGGGTTAAGTAACCTGCCTGAGGACACCACACCAGGAAGGATTACAATTCGGGCTCCTCAGTCCAAGCTCCTGACCAGTTTGGCTACCACTTTGCTCTCTGCTTGACCTCCTCTCAATTTCTATAAGTTTCAGTTCTCATCCACAATACTTGGGCTGTAGCAGCATTGTGTCATAGGATGGCAAGGAGACCAACTCATACCTGCAGAATTTGACACAGTGCTAGGCTCCCAGGATCGAGAGATGTTAGCTGTTGTTTTGCTGTTGTGACTAGCAGGAGAGAAGTATTATTACTGCTATCATTCCCAATTCACAGATGAAGAAATAGAAAACTCTCAAGAGATTGACACCTGTCCAAGTTCCAATAAACAAAGTAGAAAAGTTGGCACCAGTAAACAGTAATGCCTAATTTGGCAGGGAAGGAAGGAAGGTTCTTCCTTCAGTGTAGTAGTGGTTGGTTTCCCCATGAGCTGGTTCTGTTGGGTTTTCTTGGTATCCTCAGCCCATCATTCTGGCTAATGGATGGTCCATCCTCCAAATCTTCCGCCTTGAAATCCATTACTCTTTGCACTACCCACAACTGCCTGTGAATGGTTACTTAACCACATCACTATTGTTGTTAGTGGCCTATAGAGTTGGGCCTGCCCACTGTCTCCTACCATCCTTGGCTGCCCATGGTGCATTCATCTGTGTTCATATATATATGACTCTCTCTGAAAGATATACTCATCTGTGCATTTGTGTTTGTATGTGTGTGTGTGTTGCAGTGGTGTGAGTGGGTGGTAGGGGGTGGTTCTGGCCAGAACCTCTACTTGGTAAATACCTGCTGCACCCACAAGGATGGCTTTGAGCTATCTTAATCTGCTCATTGGCACTGCCCACTCCGACTCCCCACCCCCATAGCTCAATGGTCCTATGGCAGTCCTCAGTTCTCTCTAGAATTGGTCCTTCTGAACTGAGAAACATGAAAATGGCCTTGATTGCGAGTCATCTGAGTGGTAGTCCTCCAGGTGGAATGTTCATGAACTACTGCTGAAGAGATCCCTGAGGCTGCCCCGGTTCCCAACCTCTCAGGGTCTGGTTATTTAACTCTAGTTTCCATGAGCTGCAAAAATATCCTTACAATAAACTCTCTTTTTGCTTAGATAGCCCCAGTTGGTTTCTTTGCAACCCCTTTCTAGTCAGAAATTCTCAGAGTGGGAAGGGCTTCTTCCTTCAGCTCCCCAGAGTACTGAACAAAGAGCTGTTAGGAAGTCCAGTAAGCATTTAGTCCATCCCTTTTGTACAGATGAAGAAACTGAGGGTCAGAGTGGCTAACGACTTGGCTTCACTGCCATCTTTTAAATGTTATTTGACTGAGGTGGGATGGAAAGGAGACTTTTAGGCTCTAAAACCCAAGCCAAGGCTCTCTGCTCAACTCTAAACTTCATGGGAAACTGAGTTTAATTTCTACCAGCAAGTGATTTGCTCTAGGTTACAGACTGTATCAGTCATATAGGTCTAACCAGAACTCAGCATTCTTCTCCTTCTGTGATCTGAGAATTTAACAGGTGAAGGCAGATAAGACAGCTCCCCTGAGGCCAAGATCCTGTAGGGGCTTCTGTCTCAGTGGAATCCAAGCTGCTCCCTGTCATGTCACAGGTTAAGCATCAGTCCCTGGAAAGTCTCCTTAACACCGCTCTCCAGTCCAGAGATGGAAATAAATTCTGCACCTGCCATAGTTTTATAAAGAATAAAAAAAAATTCTGCATGGAAAATGGTTTGCATTTTACAGGAACTACATCATGCATTATTAGTGTTTTTTTCTCGAGTGTTTTTAATTAGTCAAAATTTATAGTCTTATCATGATATATATGTTTATTTTTAAGCCAGAGGTTTTCCTTGGTGGTAATGGGAAGAAGAGTAGAAGACATGACTACAGTTGGGAAGAAGAAAGGAAAGAAAAGAGCTATTTAGACGAATGGATAAGCAAAATGTGGCACATACATACAATGGAATATTACTCAGCGGTAAGAAGGAACAAAGTGCTAACACATGGAATAACGTGGATGAATCTTGAAGACCTTATGTTGAGTGAAGCAAGCCAGGCACTGAAGGATGAACAGTATATGACCTCACTGATCTGAACTGAGGAAAGTGAGCAGTCTCTGAGAACCATTGTCTGAAAGATA
>JAKSZT010004015.1:4836321-4966810 GCA_026826555.1 Tolypeutes matacus
AATAAGTCCTCCCTGCACATGGTTCACCAGTCCCTTCTATTCAAACCTATATGTGATGCTGGAGTTTTTAGGTATACTTCCAGAGACTGGAGCCTCCCGCCTACCTATGTGCCAGGTTGCATGAAATCTAGGTGGAGCTGTAACTCCTACCCTACAGCTCAATGGACTCATCCAAGTCACCTGGTGAGGAGACAACGATGGGAAATGGCCATCCCAGGGAATGGAGAGGGCCTGCATCTGCAGGCAGGATCATCCCACCCACCATATCCATGGGATATAAGCCCTCTCTCACTTGGAGTTGGAGTGGACATCACCATCCCAGTCGCCTCTGGATTGGGAGAAGAACTATGGACTAGAGTGGACTTGATGGTATTCTCTTGCTCACATATGGTGATTCTTCCAATGCAAGAAATTATAACAATGAGGTGGAGCCAGTGGCCACTTGACAGTTTTTGGGTAGGGAGGGGATGAGCAGTTGAAATACAGGGGCTTCTTTGGGAGTTGGAGGTTGTCCTGAGTACTGTTGTGGCAATGGATGTAGGCCATTTTAAATCAGCACACACCACTCAGAACTGAGTGGGAGAGAGTGTGGCCTACAGTGTGAACTGTGGTCTATGGTTGGTGGCAAGGCTCCAGGATGTGTAAGTTCATTGAGGTTGGTGGGCCACACTGTGGGAGATGTTTGTGTGGGATGTGGTGGGAGGTGTGGGAGGTGGGCAACATGGGAATCCCAGTGGGTTCCGTGTAATATTTTAGGTAATCTAAGCACCTCTTAAAATATATGTATATATATATATATAAATAACATTTTTGTAAGCAAATACACATATATGCATATATATTTATATATCATTTTACAAATGTTAAAAAAAAAAAAAAAGGCTTTGCTATACAGGCATGCCTCGTTTTGTTACACTTCATTTTATTGCAATCCGTAGACACTGCATTTTTTATAATTTTTTTATAAATTGAAGGTCTGTGGCAACTCTGCTTCATGCAAGTCTATCAGCGCCATTTTCCCAACAGCATGTGCTCACTTTTTGTCTCTGTGTCACATTTTGATAATTCTTGTAATATTTCAAACTTTTCATTATTATTATATGCGTTATGATGATGTGCGATCAGTGATCTTTGATGTCACTATTGTAATTGTTTGGGGGCTCCACGAACTGCACACATATAAGTCGGCAAACTTAACTGATAAATGCTCTGTGTGTTCTGACTGCTCCACCTACTAGTCGTCCAATCTCTCTCCCTGGCTTGGGGCCTCCCTATTCCCTCAGACACACAATATTGAAATTAGGCCAATTAATAACCCTACAATGGCCTCTAAGTGTTCAAGTGAAAGGAAGAGTCTCATGTCTCTCACTTTAAATCAAAAGCTAGAAATGATTAAGCTTAGTGAGGAAGGCATTTCAAAAGCTGAGATAGGCTGAAATCTAGGCCTCTTGTGCCAAACAGTCAAATTGCAAATGCAAAGGAAAAGTTCTTGAAGAAAATTAAAAGTGCTAATCCAGTTAAAAACACAAATGATAAGAAAGCAAAATAGCCTTATTGCTGATATGGAGAAAGTTTTAGTAGTAGCAGATCAAACCAGCCACAACATTCCTTTAAGGGGTTCTTAACAAGGGGTCAATGAGCTTGAATTGAAATTCATAAAAAACTACATTACTCTTGTGGGGACATGTTGGTGTGGGTGTGATATATTTATTAAATAATACACAGTATAGTGTGGACTTAGTAATGGGTCCATGGTTCCTACCTGACTGGCAAAGGGGTCCATGGAACAAAAAAGGTTAAGAACCCCTGCAGTCTTAAGCCAAAGATAAATCCAGAGTAAGGCCCTAACTCTCTTCGATCCTATGAAGGCTGAGAGAGGTAAAGATTGCTGGAGAAGAAAATTTTGAAGCTAGCAGAGGTTGGTTCATGAGATTTAAGGAAAGAAGCCACTCCATAACATAAAAGTATAAGGTGAAGCAGCAAGTGCTGATGTAGAAGCTGCAGCAAGTTATCCAAGAAGATCAAGCTAAGATATTTGATAAAGGTAGCTACTACACTAAACAGATTTTCAATGTAGATGAAACAGCTTTATACTAGAAGGTAGAGGAGAAAACTCAATGCCTGGCTTCAAAACTTCAAAGGACAGGCTTGTTAGGATTAATACATCTGGTGACTTTACCTTGAAGCAAATGCTCATTTACCATTCCAAAAATCTTAGGGCCCTTAGGAATTATGCAAAATCTACTCTGCCTGTGCTCTATAAAAGTACCAACAAGGACTGGATGGCAGCACATCTGTTCACAACATAGTTTACTGAAAATTTTAAGCCCACCGTTGAGATCTGCTGCTCCGAAAAAAAAAATATTCCTTTCTAAATATTACTGTTCATTGACAATTCACCTGGTGACCCAAGAGCCCTGATGGTGATGTACAACAAAATGAATGTTGTTTTAATGCCTACTAATACAACGTCCTTTCTGCAGCCCATGGATCAAGGAGTCTTTTCAACTTTAAAGTCTTATTATTTAAGAAATACATTTCATAGGCTATAGCTGCCATAGGAAGTAATTCCTCTGATGGATCTGGGCAAAGTAAATGGAAAACCTTAGGAAAGGATTCACCATCCTAGATGCCATTAAGAACATTTGTGATTCATGGGAGGAGGTCAAAATATTATCATTAACAGGGGTTTGGAAGAAGTTGATTCCAACCTCATGGATGGTTTTGAGGGGTTCAAGACTTCGATGGTGGAAATAGATACAAATGTGGTAGAAATAGCAAGAGAACTAAAATTAGAAGTTAAGCCTGTAGATGTGACTGAATTGCTGCAATCTCATGGTAAAACTTTTAACAGATGAGATGTTCCATCTTATGGAGGAGCAAAGAAAGCGGTTTTTTAAGATGGAATTTATTTCTGGGTGAAGATGCTGTGAACATTGTAGACAAAGGATTTAGAATATTACATAAACTTAATTGATAAAACAGTAGCAGGTTTGAGAGGACTAATTCCAATTTTGAAAGACATTCCACTGTGGGTAAAATGCTATCAAGCAGCATCACATACTACAGAGAAATCTTTCATGAAAAGAAGAGTCAATCAATGTGGCAAACTTCATTGTGTCTTATCTTAAGGAATTGCCATAGCAACCCCACCCTTCAGCCACCACCACCCTGATCAATCAGCAACTATCAACAAAAAGGCAAGACCCTACATAAGCAAAATGATTACACCTCACTGAAGGCATAGATGATGGTTAGCATTTTTTAGCAACAAAGCATTTTTTTTTAGTTAAGGTATGTACATTTCTTAAGACATAATGCCATTGCACACTTTACAGAATAATGTAAACATAACTTTTATGCACACTGGGAAACCAAAAGATTCATGTGGCTTCCTTACTGTGATATTCACTTTATTGCAGTGGGTCTGGAACTAAATCTGAGACATCTCTGAAGTATGCCTGTACTGACTGTAGTGGCCTCAGACAAATTACTTCTCTTTTCCAAGTCTTCCTTTCCTTATTGGTAAAATAGAGATATAATGCTAATTCAAAGGGTTGTGTGGCAGTTTGAGATTATTTATAATCCCCAAAAGAGAGATTACGATTGTAAACCAATCTATTCCTCTGGGCATGAAACCCTTTGATTGTATTAGATTGTATTAGATTCAACTGAGATATCTTTGATTCAGTAGGGCATGACTCTGGTTGAGTCCCCAACCCCTTGGTGGGTTGATATAAAGAGACACTCACTCAAGAAGATACCTGGAAGAAGACATGAAAGAGGAGATAGCTCTGTCATGTTTGACCATGGGGTCCCAGAGAGTGATGAGCCATTAGCCTGATAGTTTACAGCTGACCTTGTGAAGAGACCAGAGCAGCTGAGCAGCTGAGAAGCCCTGAGAGACAAGCCCTATGCCAGCTTACAGCTGAGGTTGGGAAGAACCTGGGCCCATGGAGCCTCAAGCAGAAGAGGAAGCCCCAGAAGGAGAGACCAGGCAAAGATCAGCAATCATCTTGCTTCAACATGTGACAACTGACTTTGATGAGAAAGCAGCCTTGAGCTGGACTCTTCAGGGCCTTGTAACTGTAAACTTCTACCCCAAATAAATACCCTTTATAAAAGCCAACACATTATCATCAGGGAAGATAGCTCAGGAGTTTGGTGCCTTGCCAATGGAATTCATGTTCCCCAGAGTGACAGAGTTGGACTCAGTTGTGGTTTCCCTATACATGGCTCTTCTGTCCTTCTATCTGAACCTATAATTTAGTACTAGAGTTGGTAGGTGTATGTCCAAGAGACTTAAATCTTTGGGTTGTCCATGTGCCAGCTGGGCCTTGAATTTCATCGGGGTTGCAACACCTACTCTCCAGTTCATTGGTCTCACCCAGGACAACTAACATGGAGATATGATGGACAACTACCATACCAGGGAACCGAGAGAGTCTACAACTGCAAGCAAGAGAGTCCCATCCATAGGCCCTATGGGATCATAGTCCTTCTCAATTAGAGGTAGAGTGGACATCTCCATCCTAGAATCCTTAGGATTGGGAGATTAACTATGTACTAAAGTAGAATACTTGTATTCTACTATAGACTTATTGTGATTCTAGCAATGGAAGAAATTATATCACTGATGTGGAGGCAGTGGCCACTGGAGGTTCTGAGGGCAGGGAGATGGAAAAACAAGTGTAATACAGTAGCATTTTTGGGACTTGGGAATTGTCCTGAATGACATTGCAATGACACATACAGGCCATTACAAATCTTGTCATAACCTACAAAATTGTGTGGGAGTGCGTGTAAACTACAATGTAAACTTTAATCCATGCTTAGTGGCAATGCTCCAAAATGTGTTAATCAATTGCAATGAATGTACCACACTAATGAAGGATGTTGTTACTGTGGGAAAATGCGGGAGGTGTGGGGAGCAGGGCATATGGGAACCCCCTACATTTTTTATGTGACATTTGTATAATCTAAGTATCTTTAAAACTAAAACAAAAATTAAAAATTTTTTTAAAAACCAACAGATTTCTGGTACTTTGCTTCAGCACCCCTTTGGCAGACTAATACAGAATTTGGTACCAGGAGTTACAGATATCTCTTGTCAATTCTGTTTCCCTAGAGAACCCTGACTAATACAGGTGGTTTTGAGGTGAGAAAAATGAAATAATGCATTTCAAGTACTTAATATTGTAGCTGGCCCATAAAAATGTTAAGTAAATATCAGCTATTCTTGTTGTTGTTGATTCCTAAACACAGACATGATCATATTAGCAAACTCTCTAACCTGAGGGTAAATAAGTAAGAGGAAAATTTCTAGTAAGAATTGACTAAGGAAAAACTATAGATATATATAAGGGTTTTAGATTATATGGAAAAAATAACTTCATGAGAGTGGGACCGGTAAGCATTGTGGGACCTCCCTTGAGAAACTTGAAAGAGAAGAAAAATAATGTCTCATCTATCTGGGATGTGTTAAATGTGGCCTTGAAATCAAGGGCACAGCAGATGTGGTTTGAAGGCCCTTTTTAGCACTTAGTTTCTGTTATGGCTTCGGGAGGGAAACATTTTTTTTCTGGCTTCAGAACGCGTAGGAAGATGCTTCAGGAACTCGCTAATTCTGCCAGGGAACGCATTATTGAAGGGCTCTAAGGTCCTGACCAAGAAAAACTGGAACAACCTGTGAGGCACTGTTCTGGGGGCATGCAAGTCCAACTACAGCGCGCGCTCCAGCTCCCAGGGCTTGGATAAATATAGCGATGCTCAGCTTGCATGTGATTCATTAAGGAGACACTGTGTACAGCTGAGCACTCACTAAATGCAAATGGAGCCCAATATGGCGTGTAAAATGCTTTGCACCACCTCTTCCTTGCAGGTACATAAAGCCCCAGCCTAAGACGGAGATGCCAACCTCAGGCCAGTGGCCCAGGGGAACAGAATCCAACTACAGCATCCTCAGGCTGTGGAAAGCAAGTGGGGAGATTGCCTTTAGAATCCAGAGGTGAATAGTCTCCTGGTAAGCCCCAACTTTTCTTAATTTTCTATACTTCAGCCACTTTCAGCTCTTCTGAGCTGCATTCACAGACATCTCCCTGATTCTTTCCCTGCTTTTATTGAGGCAGTAAAGTTTAGGTAAGTTTAAGTAAGGCTGCCTGGGTTGGTTCCAAATCTTCCTCTGCCACATACTAGCTGTGTGATCTTGGCTAAGTAACTTGCTCTCTCTAAGGCTAATTTTTCTCATTAAAATGGTGCTAGCCCCAGAAGGTTGTTCCAAAATCAAATAATGTATGTAAAGTAATTAGCAGCATGCCTAGCACATAGTAAACAATCAACGTTTTTTTAGTTTATTACGATATAGTGTAACATTTTTCTTCTGGATCTGTTCATTTGGGGTTCTTAAGCCTTGAGGAGGAAAAAATGAGTGTCTTCATGAAGACAGCTACTGTTTACTGAGCACCTACTATGGGCCGGCACTGCATTGGAGACAAACATGAAGACGACTCAGCACCTACACCCCCTGAGAATTCATGAGACAGGCCAATGGATAAATCATTTATTACCACAGAGTGAGAAAAATGAAATAATAAAGGTTAATAATTTTATCAAGCACTTTCTAGGGCCCAGGTAAATGAGTTAGACTAGTTCATTAGGTTTAGAGAGGCATGCACAAGATACAAGGGACGCTGGGAGAAGTGAGGATTCTGGCTGACAGAGCGTCTTCCCTGTGCCCTCGGCACTCTCCCTCCCACATCCCCTACCCACCAGGCCTGCCTTCCCCACATGTTTCCTTCCTCCCCAGCAGTCCCAGAAACACGTCCTCTCTGTCTCCCTCACCCGGTCACATCCTTGCCTCACCCTGAGAGACATACCTGACTCGTTTCACAAATGCCTGGGAAGAAGCCCAAATTAACTGGAAGATGTTTTCAAATGGAAAATCATTTAAGATTTCATGATCTTATACGGAACTGAACAAAATTACTTAAACAATATGGTCTCCACGCCATTTTCTTACCTTGCCACACAAGTCAAGACACCTTTGTGCCCCCAAATACGATGCTGGGCACTGAAGAAATACTGTAGGAGGTAGGCCACATATTTAACAAATTTTCTTAAACCAAAGATACACACTCAGAGCACCACAACTCAGACTGCCATAGTGATTGAGGCTTCACTATCATTAACACTTCATTCTTTATTATCATCATTTATTTCCCTGTCTTCTCCACCCGAGTATAAGAACCAAGCAGTCAGAGATCAAGACTCTCTTCTGGAACAAATGATGTTACTGAATGAATGAACATCACCATTCTCCAAGTGGCTCCACAGAAATGTCTTATAACTCCAGAACCCATCTTAGAGTGGCTAATTCTGAAGGTGCCCAAACAAGAATCTCAAGGGGATTCAAGGAGGGTAGTTCATTAATCATCATCTTCAGTTATGCAGCCTGTATCATTATTTCCTTTATTACTAAGACTACTGCTACTACTACTAGCTGCTTTTTATTAAGCAATTGCTATGCACCAGACACTATGCTAATTGTTTTTGCAAATATTGGTTTGCTTGAACCACACAGCAACACTACGATATGGGTATTGTCACCATTAAATGAAAAGGAAATGGAGGCTCAGCTAGGTTGCATAATTTGCTCAAAGTCACCCAACTAGTAAATGGCAGAGCCAGAAATTGAGCCCAAGAGAGTCTGGCTTCATATTTCATTCCTAGCATATCCACTAGGCAATACTGTCTCCAGGGAACAGAGCAAGAGAAAGGATGATTGCCAGGAACTGGAGCAAGTAGGTGGGTTGGAAGCACCATTTGCTCAGGGGATGATGTTATGGGAATATTGGAGCTAGCTGACTGGACCTAAACTTTTTTTCTGTTCAAGCTCTAAATTCAAGGTGACTTGGCTGGTGTTCCTTCCCCTGAACTAATAATAATATGCTCTCTGTTAGGGTAGGCATAAATTAGTGACTTTTCAAAAAGAACCATTGAGCCATTCGTGCTTTCAGAAGAGTGATTACTCTGGGAAAATCATAGGACTTTAGGACCAACTTCCTCTCTCTCTCTCTCTCTCTCCCTTCCCCCTTCATTCATTCGTTGTCTTCCTCCCTACATCCCTTCCCCCTTCCCTTTCTCCCCCTTCTCTCTCTCTCCTCCCCTCTTTCTCTCTCCTTCTCTCTGTCTCCTCCTCCTCTCTTTCTTTCGCCTTCTCTCTCTGGCTCCTTTTCCCTCTCTCTCAAATCCCACCTGGGATCAGGAATAACTGTTGCCAAACCAGTGGCTGGATGTAATTGTCCTAAAATCACCCTCGTGATTATCGATCCTACTATAGAAAGAAGCCCTTCAGTGCACTCACAGGCAGTAAGTCAAAGCAATAGGGCTGGAAAGGGCCCATGATTCTGTCTTCCCTGTGTGAGCACTGTCACCACCCCCAGAGCAACCACCAATTACAGATTGAGCTTAGGAACTTGGATGCAACAAGCCTGGTCAACAGTGACTAGAGAAATTCTTTTTTAAGGGTTGGGATGTAAAGAGTTACTCTCAGAAAAGAAAGAGTAAAGCCTTCCAGGAAAGGGAATGCAGAAGGAAGGGTTAGGATGACTGCAGTGCTGTCAGCATGAATTGCCCTGCAGCCTGCATGGCCAGGGAGAAGTCCAAGCAGGCTTTACTGAACCGAATGCCACCAGAGCAGCTCCAGGTGTCAATCCTCTTGTCAATGACAAAATCACCTCTACTTTACCAGAGTTTGACCTTTGCAGAGAGATCATCCCTTAGGGAAAGCTGCAAAGAAGTTTCACTCAACCGGCTTCTTCCTATAAATCACCCCAGAGAAGAAGGATTAGCTGATGAGAGGAAAGAAGACAAACTCAACGTGTGGGGTCCTGTTCTGAAAAATGTTTATAATGAATGCACACAAATGAATACAATCACTGAAGAAAAACTGCCTCTGGTGGAAGCCTAACAGCCTAAATTTTTAAAAAGGTGGGGGGGAGTTAACAATATGGAAGAAATGAAAGAAAAACAATCCATCTTAAATGCTCACTTTAGTTTTAAAATATGACAACCCTGTGTAATAAATTAATGGTAAGGAGGTAATAAGATGCAGGCAAAAAGCCTTGAAAAGAACTCAAAGGCAGAGAGACTGTGTGCTGTGCCCCTTGCTACCCTTCATTCTAGAGCCTTTAGATAATTTGGCAAGAAGAACTGAGCTGCATAATTCTGCACTTAAGTAAATTTCTCTATTAGCATGAAAAATAAATGGTCTTCAGGGTTTCCTTCTCCAATATAATTAGAAATTGAGTGTTCCCAAAACAATGTGCTTAAGGGTAGAAACACACACACATACTTTCCCTGGTCCCAAGACATATAAAGAAAAATATAGATTGAGTCACCTACTTGAAAAAGAGCTAATATCCAGCAGAGTCATTCCAGCTCTTTCTCTATGGCCCAAGTTGGTCTAAAAGTGTAGATGCCCATGAGAACTAAGGTTTCAACTGTGTCTCTTTAGTTTTTTTAACTGACCTAGGAAATGTCCGTGATATCTTAAGTGACGACTGAATGAAATAAGTTGCAGAATGATTTTACACACACACACACACACACATATATACACATAAATAAAACTAGGGAAATCTGGAAAATCTATACATTAAATTAATAAAGGAGTTACCTCTGGGAAAAGGGATTGTATATGACAACAGTCCTATTACATGCTTTTATGTTATATTTTGTCTTTTAAACAAGTAAATATCACATTTAACTTTAAAAAGAGTTATCTACTCTTTCTTTGGGGTGAATGTCTCTTGCCCTCTAGCCCCTTTCTACAACAATCCTTTTCCCCAACGTCTTTTCTACATTCTCTCCTCCTCACTGTGATAACTTGGGCTGGAGCTAAAGGTCACTAAGCTAGAGGTAATCTTCCCTCCACAGTTACAGAATTGAGACGCTGGAGGATTATTCTGGCCCCTGGCATAGATGACAGCTAGAGAGACAACTGCCTAAGAAATGTAAAGTTATTCTTGCTCAAAGTGTGGTCATGCCAAGGGCATGGGAACTGTGTCCTTTGAGTCAGTGGCTTCCTAAGAGGGATAATTGACCCCAGGCTTCCCGCTCTATTCCTCTGAGAGCCTTGACATTTGGTACGTGTGGGTAAATGGAATTGTTAACATTTTCCTTACTAACGGTATGGATTTTTAAAAAAACACGTGCCATAAAACTCTTTGTTTTGAAATTCTGGAACATACATGGAAGTCCAAACGAACTAGGTTTGCATTGTTGGAGATGTCATTTCAGTAGGAGGATGGCCGAGGGCCACAGGATCTGCAGGCAGGGGACCATGTAGCAGGGAAAGCAATGGTCTGGGCCAAGACACTTCACCATTAACGTGTGCATTGTGACCTTTAGCAGGTCACTTCACTCTGAGCCCTAGTTCCCTTGTCTCTAAATGGACTACTTTACCACTGAACTAAACCTTCAGGATTCCTAACTGGCTTCCATTGTCAAAGGATCATGATAGAAGACACCAGTCTTCTGAGACCAAGCCTACTTCCTGCCGAAACTGCGTAGGCACAGTGGATGGCCCCATTGGTGCCCAAGACAGAGCCCTGGAATAGGGCGGGGTGGATGCCAAAGAGCTTCCATGTCATTCAGCCACCAGGTCCCATTAATTCCACCTCCTAAAGCCACTTGCTATCTCCATCTTCATCAGCATCACCATTGTCCAAGTATGCATGCTTTTTCACTTACAGGGGTCTCTGAACTGATCTCCCTTCCTTCATTCTCAACTTCTTTCAATCCATTTCCTATACAATGATCAGAGGGACCTTTTTAAAAACACATATAGGATCTCCTCAAGATAATGCCCAGACTTCATTGCCTGACATTCAAGTCTCCTCCTACAACTCCAGGCAATCTCTTGCTTCTCTGTCCCTCAGTCACTGAATTCCAGCCACCCTGGCCTTTGCACAGCTTGACTGAGCCGAGCTCCTTCCTAACTCAGGGACCTCCTTCTGGCTTTAAATTCACCTATTACACCCTCCTCCTTTGCACCTGCCAACTCCTACTCATCATTCAGGCTACAGATTAGATGAGCTCCCTCAGGAAGCCTCCCTGGCCCTGTGATGAGATTTGATTGCTACCTGCTCTCAGAGCACCCCACACCCACACCACCCCTGGATTTTACTTGTACACCCATGATCAATGCTTAATGCCCTATCCCCAGTTAGATCACAAACTCCATGAAGACTAGGCCTGAGTCTGTCCAGTTCATTGCTGTCTTTATAGAGTCTAGCACAGTGGCCTCGTGGCTACTTAATAAATATTTGTTGGAAAAACACTTTATACTAATGCAAACCAAACCTCTACCACCAGTCAAATATTTCAACTAGATAGAAACTTTCATTATCGACTCAGGTGTTCAGAAAGAAGAAGAACCAAGACTTATGGCCTAGGGTGCATGAAGCAGGTATATTGCTGAATGTAAGGAATAAGAGATGTGGACTTACCAGCCTTTAAGAAACTGTACGCTATAGGGCAATTCTAACAAAGAAGAGAGACATCCATGTACTGAAAAGCTCTTTACCATCTTTAGACTCCCAGGTCTTAAGACTGCCTGTGATGTGGTAAAAGATACACACTGTCTCCCCCTCCCCCTGCCTCATGGATGCCTTCAAAAATGGGAAAAACAGCAAAAGCTAAGGCTCCGAAAAGCCCAGCCAGCAATGCACACAACAGACAAAGGCAACTGTGAAAGTAAACCAGTGTAGGTCCTTAACAAGCTCTTGTTGACTTCAAGGGTTTAGGACAGTCCACCTTCTAACATTTCATTAAAGGGGAAGCACTAGATTGTTACATTAAATCATATTTTAGGGGGAAATAGTGATAAAGGGAGAAGGACTGTGACCCAAACAGGTGGACTTTAAAATTCAGGGCTATATCTTAGTCACCAGACCTCCCTGACCAGCTGTGCATACCTGGCCTGAATCCAAATGAAGGAGCAATAAAGTTACTCCAGGAAGCAAGCCATGAGGGTTGAAGGAGGGAAAAACTAAGAATAATGGACTCTCTCAATTCTCAGAGAAGGGCAGCTTTTACTCAGGGCAAGCAGGCATGTTTAGGGTTTCCAAAGGATAATTTATTCAGGTAACATTTGTTGAGCAGCTACTATGTGCTGATCACTGTGCTGCCAAGGAACTTAGAAGGGGAAATAAGAGTTGACACCCAAACACATAAAACAGCAACTGTGCCATGTATTTCAAAGACAAAATACATAAGCAATGAGAACGTAAAATAAGGAGAGTTGACCCAGCCAGAAAAGCCAGGGGTAGGGTCCTCAAGGAAGTGACACTTGAGGTGATATAGGAAAGGTGACTAAAGGCGAACTAGTAAACAGGAGAGGGAACAGAATTCCAGGCAGAAGGATCAGCAAGTGCTTGGGCCCTGCAGCAGAGGGGAGCTGAGTCAATCTGATGGCCGGAATGAAGCCCACTGAATCAGGAGCAGAGAAAACCTGCAGAAGGCAGGGTGAGAGCAGCCGGAGGCTAGGCACAGACTCTTGGCAGGCCCCATCAGGTGCTGTCTTCATCCTAACAGTTATGAGAAGAAATTAAAGGGTTTTAAAAAGAAGAGTATCTTCATCAGATCTGAACTGAGGAAAGATCACTCCGGCTGCAGGGCAGAGAACAACCTTTAAAGACTTCCATTGTTGACAGCTTGGTAGACAAAACCTCTCAATGGAGACCACCACCAAAGCTGGATTTTAAAAGTACATCACTGAACTGTCAAGAAAGTAAGAAATCCACAGAGGACAGAAACAAAGCAAAACTGGGACTCTGAGCACTTAAAGAGCAATAAAGTCAGCTTGTGCCCCGAGGGCATCTACCAACCCTAGAGTCCTTAAACTTTTATTTTGGTAGCTGCTTGGGGGATAGAAGGAAAGAGATAAATCCTAGGTTGTCAATGGGAGACTCGTGCACAAATGTGGCAATCCAAATTGTTACACCTTCTTTGTAAAGTAGAATGAGAAATAAACCCCACATAGAGAAGAGAATGATAAAGAAATTAGCCTGACTTTGGTGCTGTATAGAGAAGGAAAAAATCTCCACTGAGAATTCTTAATCGCAAGCCAGTGCTCACTTACATTTCTTTTTTCCAGCAAATCCAAGTTCTTTGTTTGGGTACGATATGATAAAAAACAGAAGCAGAAATTTTAATTTTTAAAGAGGTATCTGGTTGCTAGTGGCCCCAGATAAGTGATAGAAGGAAACCCTGCTTTTCTTTGGAGGAAAAGAAAACTTTAACTCAAGACTAACAAATAGAGTTCTAATAAAAAATTAGCTTTTAAAAATAATAACAACAAGGGGAGCAGATATAGCTGAGTGGTTGAGTGCCTGCTTCCCATGTACGAGGTCCTGGGTTCAATCCTCATGACCTCCTGAAAAAAAAAAAAAAAATAACAACAACAAAATACACAAGGAATCAAGGCCACCAAAAACCAAGACAGAAGAATCAGAACCCCAAAGACTCCCCCTTGGAATTATACAACACAGAATATAAAATAAATATATTTAATATGTTTCAAAATATAAAAAGAAGGCTTTAAGATATGAACAAAGGACAGTTATAAATATATAATTACAAATTTAAAAATGACATTAGATTTGAAAATTAATATAATAATTTAAATCAAACTTAGTCAATGAATTAAACAGCACACTAGACATAGCTAAAGATAGAAAATGATGGTAAACTGGAAGTAGGTCCAAAAGATTTAGTAGAACGAACTAAAAAAAATAAAATTGATAGAACATATGAGTTTACGAGGCCATGGACACGAAAGTGAACTCTAACATACCCTTAGTTTTCATTTCAGAAGAGATAATAGAATATGTGGGGAAGGGGTGAGATTTAAAAAGATCATGAATAATAGGTTTTTGGAATTGGTGTTAAAACACCAAACTCCAGATACAGGAAAACTAATGAACCTCTAGTAGTATAAACAAGCTTGTGCCTAAGCGCATCGTGGTGAAATTGCAGAACATCCAAGACAAAGACATGATCTTAAAAGCAGCCAGAGAGAAACAACAGAATGCCTAAAAAAGGAATAGCAGTGAGACTGACAGCCAGCCACAGAAGCAGAAGACAGGGGAAAATAGCTAGTCCATATCTGGGAAAACCACCTTTCCAATTTCAGATTGAAATCAAGGTGCTTAAACTTGAGCAATTTTACCAACAGAATTTACTACAGTTAGTTCTAAAAGATTTACTTCAGGAAGAAAAAAAACAAACACTGAAGGTCTCAGATGACAGGAGGAGTGGTGAGCTTTCACTGGTAAAAAAGAATGTGAACAAAGACTGGCCATTTACAACAATAATAATAAAGCCTGATTTGTGGAGTTACTAAAAAGCAAAATTAAAATACTGGGAAATTCTAGAATAATATTTAAGAGGAAAATGATAGGGTGTTCTAAAATCCTTTTATTTAGGACCGTAACAATATTAACTTTAAACATCAATAAATTAGATACATATGATAAAATATCTAGATAACCACTAGTAGAATTGAATATAGAATGTAACTTTCAAGCTAAAGGGGGGAAATGGAATGAGAAAATTAAAACAATTAACCAAAAAGAAAGAAAAAAAATGTTTAAATGGGCGGAAAACGAGGGTGGGAGGCAGCACAGATATGATGGTAGAAAGAAATCCAAAACACCAGTATCCACAATAAATGTAACCTCTCTTCATAATTAGCATTATTAGCAAACTAGGAATAAAAAGGGACTTTCTTAAGCAGATGGAAGGCATGGACAATTTTTAAAAAACCAATGCAAAATATGTATAACCATTTCTACTCAACACTGGTCTAGAATCCTAGCCAGTGCCTTAAGGGGCCCGGGGGGCGGGGGGAGTGGGGGGCAAAAAGATAAGGATTATAAAGGATGAAATAAAACTTTCCATACTTATAGATGTGATAATTGTCTACAAGGGCAGGGACTATATCCTTGTCTTATTCACTGTTATATCCTACCACAGCATTTGGCCAAAGAGCAAGTCTTAAAAAATGTTGATTGAATGAATGAGTGAATGAATGAATGTGTTTTTGAAACAGGCTACAGTGGAAGAGTAGATCTGAAGGGTAGAGGGACCAGTCTGGAGAGTTGAAGGACAGTGATCATATGTACCTCATACCTAAACCTTGTTCAATTTTTCTTCCACTTAAAAATACGAGACACAGGAAGTCCAACATCTGAGCAACATATTATTTTCTATTAAGGAAATAAATTCTACTTTGGGGTGATGCCTGCCTCAAGTGCATTTGAAATGGATCACAAAGTACATCCAGTTATCCTAATTCACTTCGTCATCCTAACAATTACGTTAGCTTGGTGAATTTCACCCCTCTGGCAAACCAGACCCCTATCATTCGGCATGTACATATTTAGTTACAGGAATTTTCAGACACATTTTCTAAATCTACATATTTATTAAGTCAATTGATTTCCCACCCAAGTCATTCTCTGAGGAAATCCGTATCTGACAGAAACAGCCACTTCTGTGCTCAGGCAAAGATTCTGCCAGCAAGCTGGCTCCCAGACTTCTAACAAGTAGTTAACAAGGAAAGCAAATTGTCTACTGCTTCGACCTGGAAGAATGAATTTCTTGTGTCCTCTATGCTTTTCCCTTAACTATCTCCAGCACAAACAATCTTGTTCTGAGAAATTAAGCCATTTAAAGGGGCACTAGAAGCAGACAAAACCAGTGTCTTACACTTCATCGTGAGCAGAGCATCAGGTGGATGCTAAAAAGGCAACCGTTACCCTGCCTCTGAAAGACAAGCAGGGAAGCCAGGCTAGGATATACCCCGGCAAGGACAATTCACCATGTAGGAGAGCCACATGCAGACGGTGGGAAGTCGATTATACTTCAGAGCCCTGATCCTCCTGCTTACTCTGATGGCTTCCTGACTGTATATTAGGAAAAACGCTAAGCTCTGGGGTAGAGCTGGCTAATTGGCTAATTCACCAATGACCTCCTAACTGCAAAATACCCTGCCTCCGATCGCCAGTGGTTAGTCTCCATGAACTCACGGTTGCAGCTGACATTGCTGACACACCCTCCTTGAAATTCTCTCCTTCCTGGCTCCTGGAATGTCAAACCTTTCTGCTTCCTCTCTAGATCCCTGATCCCCCTTCCCTGGGACTCTCTCTCTGCACTCATCCCCTCGATGTGCTAATCCCCTGGGTTTCACTTTGAGCTTTATCGCATCACTTATCTTGTGCTATAGCTTCAAAAATCTCTTTGCATCAATGTCTACCAAACCCATATCTCCATTTTCCACTCTCCTGAATTCCAAATCTCTATCTAACTGCCTGCTATACATTTCCATCTGGCTATGCGATAAACGCCTCAAACATTACACGCCCCAAACCAAACACACCATCTTCTTCCTAAACCTGTTCCTTCCCTGTACTCACAATGTGATTATCAACACCTGCTTGAATGGGCCAGAAAGGTAGCCTCAGGTCAGCTGACTTCATCATCTCCTTCGTTCCAATCTCACATTCAACTAGCTTTTTGTTTTGATTTGTGTGGGGTTTTTTTTGTTGGTGGTGGTTTTTTTGTTTGTTTGTTTGAGGTTCTGGGGCTGGGGATTGAACCTGGGGCCTTGTATGTGGGAAACCAGTACTCAACCACTAAGCCACATTGGCTCCCTGTTGGTTTTCTCTCATCTGTTTGTTTGTTGTCTGTTTTGTTTTGTTTTGTTTTTAGGAGGCACCAGAAACTGAACCTGGGACCTGCCATATGGGAAGCAGGCACTCAACCGCTTGAGCCACATCCATTCCCCAATTAATTTTTTTCAATCCTGCCTTCTATAAACCCTGACCACCTCCTTCCCTTTTGCTCCAGCACCCCCGTGGCTACCTTAGTTCAAGTCCTGCTGCCTGGATTATTGCAATAAGTTTCTGATGGATCTCCTATCTCCAGCCTCTCCTTCTTCTTTACCATTTTCCATGCAGTACTCTTTTTTTCTAGAGTTATTC
This sequence comes from Tolypeutes matacus, assembly GCA_026826555.1. Taxonomy (NCBI): domain Eukaryota; kingdom Metazoa; phylum Chordata; class Mammalia; order Cingulata; family Chlamyphoridae; genus Tolypeutes; species Tolypeutes matacus. The sequence continues at coordinate 4,853,370 of JAKSZT010004015.1, forward strand.
TAAACCATGAATCTAATTGTGTCAATCCCCTGCTTAAAAATTTCAGAGGTTCTCCACTGCCAAAAACCTATGGTTTCAAATCGATCCCTAGGAGGAAAAAAAAAATGTAAGCATGACTCTCAACAGATGTTTATTTATTTATAAATTATATTCATGTACTATTCTAATAAAAAGTTAAATGTTTGTGAAATTTAATGCCTCTGTTTTAGGATAAAATAAAGACTTTTTCATAGTTTTACCTGATCTCAGTGGACCTGTTTGCACACCCGCTGGGGTGCCATCTATGCCAATATCTCCAGGCAGAGAGGATGACGTCAGGCCCCTGGGTCTGGCATTCAAGGTGTTTTGCAATCTAGTTTCAACCCATCACCACAGACACATCATCCCCCTCCCCTTCCACCACAGCTTTGCCCACTAACCACTCTCCTCCACAAATATGCTCCCACGTGTGGGCACAGAGTATGCACAGGAGCTAGGTGCTGGTGTCAGTTTCCTCCCTGCTATGTCTAGCAGTGTGACCTGTATTTTGGGGAAGCCTCAATTTCCTCTTCTTTACTTTGCAGGGCTATTGTATGTATTAAGTAAAGCAGAGTGAAAAGCAATGCAGGGCCAAGGTCAGAGGAGAGGGCTAATGCATGCTATCTACTAGTAGCAGGAGTAATCGGACGTTCTCTTATATATGTTTTTCCTTGTACTCAGAATTTGTGGCTCTCTTTCCTTCCATGGGTGGGCCTTTTAAAAACCATTCAGTGTCTAGTTTAAAGCATTACCTCCTCAAGAATCATTGCTGGATCCTCCCCAGATGGAATTTGTCAACAAATCTGTCTGCCCCCTTCGGCAAATCTCCTTATCCCAGTGAACTGTGATTTGATTGCAGTGTGAATGTCTGTTTCCCCCACCAGACTGGAGCTCCTTGAGGAAGCCTGGCTTACTGTTTTCAGAGTTCCCAGCACTTAACAAAGTGTCTAGCACCTAAAAGATGTTCAATACATGTTTTCCAATATTTCCATAGGCAAAGGGGAAAAAAAAACTATTTAAAAGTACACTCGTACGCACAATTTCATGTTCTAATAACAGCGACTTACTTGATAGTTTATAAAGCACTTTCACATATGTTCATGAGAAACAGGCTGTTAGCGTCCCCTCAGCACTGCAGCAACTCATAAAATAGATAATAACTTAAAGAGAAGTCATAGTTTGACAATATCCCTTTTATGACAGTTTTCTCTTCTATCCTGATCTGATGCCAACTTAATGTTATCATAAAATAATTCCATTAACTGCAATTGTGCAGTTTACTGAGCCATTACTGTCACTGAAAAGTGAAATTATATTCAAAACCTAAAACAGAGGCTTACATAGGAATAAATGGCATTAACATGCAAACAAATTACATGCAGGAGAAACAGCAATAACCATGTGAGGCATTGCAGCCCAAGCTCAGGAGAAACAGATGAGTACCTTTTAATATTTATTCACATATGAACAATGAAAACAAATCACACTGGCAAGTGCCTTCAAGTTACATTCATATTTGTTTAAAAAGGCAGAGGCTTATGCATTCCCTCCTACTGCAGGCTACACTGTGCATATCTGAGCTTTCCTCAGACAATCTTACTGCCAAATATATTCATGACCTAGGAGGTAAACTGGTACCTAATATTTACATAGGAAAAAATTAAGCTGGGGGAGGAGTGGGTGGGGGCAGCATGAAGTAGGTTGCAAAGAAAAAAAGCAGAAGAGCATCAGAGAGCTGGCTCCTGGGTTCAGAGCACGTGGTGCTGAGGCAATGATATTTGACTCTGGGTGAGGCAAGCTGGACTGGTGGTGTCCACTGGAATTGTCATGGATGCCTGAATTAATGGAGTGGCAGTCTCCAGTACAGGCAAATGGAACTCCACGGGACATAGTGGTCCTTCTCAGCTCCCAGGTAGGGAGAAAGGTGACACCTCCAGATAACTGTGATAGTTAATTTTATGTGTCAATTTGGCTAGGGAATGGTGTCCAGTTGTTTGTTCAAGCAAGCTCTGACCTGACTGTGTGGGTATTTCGTGGATGGATTTGCATGTATAGTCAGTTGATTGCATCTACGGCAGATTGCATCTACAATCAACAAAGGAGCTTGCCCTCAGCAAGGAAGGGTATCTCCTCATCCAATCAGCTGGAGTTCTTAAAAGCCAGAACTGAGAATTTCAGGAATTGGAAAAAAGAATGTCTGCCTCTACTTTAGCCAGGCAGCTTCTCCTGGGGCATTCAACTTCACCTTCATTGGAGTTTCAAGTCTGGGGCCTGCTGTATGGAATTCGGACTTGCCAATCCCCACAATTGTATGAGACAATTCCTATAATAAATCGCTTTATATATATTATATATTTAGTCAGTTCTGTTTCTTTGGAGAACCCTGACCAGTACAATACTACTGCTCCCTTCAGATTGCAGAATTTATTCCTCTTTCTCAGACCAGTGATTCATTTCTAAAGAGTATGTACTTGCCTGGGCCTGCCTTATGTCAACTTTTCTTTATTCATTCCTTGAAAAAAAGGATAAAGTCATGGATGCTTGGAGAGCTTAGGCAAAAATGGTAAGGACGCTTTCCCAAAAACTCCAACCCCAAGTCATTATTCTCTTTGCTGAATTCCTCCCATACTTGGCCTGGTACCGTGCAAGCTAATTCCTAAAGCCATGCAGCCTTCTCAGCAACGCCACCCCCAGCACCCAGGGAGCTGGCCCTTGCAACTGGAGCTGCTCTCCCTCATTACAGTCCCTCCTCTGAGCAAATCAGTCCCCACAATTGCATAGTCCAGAAAAAGTTCCAGTTCCTAAATTTGCTTAATCGGATGAGGCAGAGTGCAATACCTCTGCTAATTCTTAGCTGCGTGATCTTTAAGCTTGAATCTAAGGCTCAGTTTCCTGTGAAAATGAAAGGGATAGATACGGTGTCCAATTTCATATTGAATGAGTGCCTACTATGTGCCAAGTGCTGCTCCCGGTCCTTGGGATACAGCAGTGGACAAAGCAACGATCCCTGCTTCATGGAGTTGACCTTCTAGCAGGAAGAGGGGTGGTAACAAAAACATAACAACTGATGGTATGTTAACATGTGATTAGTCCTACAGGTAAAGAAAAAAGAAATAAAGAAAAGCAGAGTGAGAGGGAGCGGGGATCAGGAGTGCTGGGGGCAGGAGTTACAATTTTAAATAAGGTACCAAAGATGGCATGTGAGGAAAAATGTGAAAGAGGGGAGCAAGTAAGCCAAGCAGCTATCTGTGGAATGGGTAAAAAGGCCCTAAATCAGGAATTTGAGCCACAGCCAGGAGGGCAGGGTGGTTGGGACTGAGAAGGAATAGCAAGAACAAAGTCAGAGGGAAATAAATTCCTCCATAGATTTTTTTTGTGAAGATTGAAGGAAATAATGTGTGAAATGTGCTCCGTGGTGACTGATGGCCATAGGCACTTACTATGTGGCAGGTGCTGTGCTAAGTACCTTGTATCCATTAGCTCAGTAATCTGAACACCCTGATAAAGTAGCATGGTAGTTTGAGATTATTTTATGAATCCCAAAAAGAGAAAGATTATGTTTGTAATCTAATCTATTCCTCTGGGTGTGATACCCTTTGATTGCATTAAATTCAGCTGAGATGTCTTTGGTTGAATTACCTAAGATTAGAACTTTTTTGATTCAACCACATCATTAAGGCATGACTCAGGTTGAGTCCCTGCCCCCTTGGCGGGTCTGATCTAAATGGACACTCACATGGACAAACAGACACAAGAAGACACACAGAAGAACTTTGTCATTTTTTATCCTGCCATGTGACAGAAAGGAGAAGGCTCAAACAGCTAAAGCCCCAAGGAGAGATGGACCATTGGCCTGACAGCTTACAGCTGATGTTGGGAAGAGAGCCAAGACTGATATAGGAATCCCTGAGAAACAAGCCCGATGCCAGCTGAGATCAGGAAGGAACTGGGCCCACGGAGCCTCAAGAGGAAGAGGAAGCCCAGGGGGGAAGGCTAAAACCTGGCAGAGATGGCTTGCCATCTTGCTTCAGCACGTGGCAGCTGACTTTGGTGAGACTATACCTCTTAAGGTACCTTGAGTTGGACTTTCCATGGCCTTGGGACTGTAAGCTTTTACCCCAAGTAAATACCCTTTTATAAAAGCCAACAGATTTCTGGTACTTTGCATCGGCAGCCCTTTGGTGGACTGATACAGGTAGATACTATTATTATGATGACTATTTTATACATGAAGAAACTGTGGTTTCCCCAAGGTCATATACACTATTAAGTAGAAGAAATAGAATTCAAACTCAGAATTCAAACCAAAGCAGTCTGGCTCCAAAGACTGCTGTGCCTTTAACCACTGAGCTGACTGCCTCTCCTAAGCAAAGTGGGTGTTGGTAGAGGGTTGAAGGAGGAATTGGTGGATGGCAGAGCATGCCCAGGAGACTGGAATTACATAGAGAAGGAGGAGAAGGATAAGAACCAAACAAACAGGCCTATAACGAGAGCAGAAGGCATGATGCAAAAGAAAACCCAGGCATAGCAAGCAGCCTAGCAGACACTGGGTATGACAGCTGCTCAGGTAGAAGGAGGCTGATCACACTCTCAGGGAAGTGGAAGTGGCAAACAAGATCCAGGTCCAACCAATGAAGCCAACAACAGACCAAGCTGAATTCATGGAGCCAGAAAAGTTCCTACACTGTGGTACTCAAAAAGCACAGGCCCCTGGGAAAGATACTCCCCCACACCTCCAAAACATGAACAGCAAGAAAAGTTGAGGATAGCATGTACTCCCATCCAGTAAGCCAAATTTTGAGCATGCATCGAGAGTCCAGAATTTCTTCTTAGTAAATCAAGTACAGGTTTTTGAAACAAGCTCCCTTGGTGTCTCTCCTAGGTGAAAACATGACAATGACAGGTAATATTTACTATATTTGGAGTAAGTACCAGATATTGCTTGGAGAACTATGCACATTTCATCATCAAAACACTATGAGCTGAAAAAACAAACAAACAAACAAAAAAAAAACACTATGAGCTGGTAAAGTTGTTGATAAATGAAGAGCTGCTAGAAATAAAACAGCTAATGGAAGAAGAAAAAAAAATCTATGAGCTGGTATATCCCCATCTATAGATGAGGAAACCGAGGCTCAGAGAGGCTGATCACTCACTAAGTCAAGTGCTTACAGACAAATATACTCCCTCCAATGTCCGTCTGATGTAAACCCTGGGCTCATAACCATTAAAATATGTCAGGAAGAAAAGATAAGTAGGAGCAAATGTCACTGCAGCACCAAGCTCTGCATCTAATCTCTTTTAGACAGTCATCTTCACAGCAACTCAGCAGTCTCATTTCTATATTCCTGACCAGCAGAAAGGGAATAGACTAAGTGCCCATCAGGGAAGCATGTCCAAGTAATTCCAGAAGCTCAAAAACTTTGGGAATCAGCAGAGCTGGTTGTGTGAGCATCAAGATAAAAGACACTGCAAGGAGCTTTGTAAAGAAGCTCAGTGCCTGGAGAATAATCACTTCAACTCTTCCTGAATGGTCCTTGCTATGCTCTGTACCTACCAGGGTCTCAGTCATTCTAGAGAAGCCTACTGGATATTGGTCATATTTACTTTAGTAATTTCTTCCTATGGCAGAAGCGAGAACCTGCTCTCCCAACTCTTCTTGCAGCTATGGCACGAGTATAATATGATGTAAGTTCACGCAATTGAAGACACTTACCCCAGGCATTGACTCATAAGTTAGTAACGCAAGAGGAAGGACAGGAAACTCATTTTCTTTTGCTATGAAATAGAAATGAGTCAAACCTAAAAAAATTGTCAGTTGATTTCTGACAAGGGTGCTAAGTACATGCAGTGGGGAAAGAATGGTCTCTTCACTAGTGTTGGGAAAAGTAGATATCCACCTGCAGAAGAATGAAGTTAGACCCCTGCCTCGCACCATAAACAAAAATCAACTCAAAATGAATTGAGGCTCTAAAGATAAGAGCCAAAACAATAAAACTCTTAGAAGACAACATAGGGGCAATTCTCCATGACTGGGATTCACCAGTGGATATGAGCAACAAAAAAAAACAATAGATAAATTTGATCTCATCAAAATTTAAAACTTTTGTTCATCTAAGGAAATTATCTAGAAAGTGAATACCCAAACAACAGAATAGGATAACCATATATTGGGTAAGGGTTTAATATCTAGAAATACAAAGAAACTTGACAATGCAACAAGAAAAAGATAAAGAACCCCGTTAGAAATGGCAAAGGACTTGAATAGACATTTCTCTGAAGAAGATACATAAATGGCCAATAAACATATGAAAAGATGCTCAACATCATTAGCCATTAGAGAAATGCAAGTTAAAACCACAATGAAATAGCATTTCACACCTACTAGGGTGGCTATTGTGGTGGTTTGAAGCTATTATGTACCCAGGAAAGACATGTTCTTAAATCTAATCCATTCCTGTGGGTGTAAATCCATTGTATGTAGGACATTTTGATGAGGCTACTTCAGTTAAGGTGTGACCCACCTCAATCAGGATGGTTCTTAATCTTATTACTAGAGTACTTTAAAAGAGAATGAAATTTAGACAGAGAGAGAAAGCCATGAAAGCAAGAAGCTGAATTCAACAAAACCTCGAAGAGAAGGGAGAGATCAGCAGGTGCTACTGTGTGCCTTGCCATGTGACATAGGAGCCAAGGCTTGCCGGTAGCCAGTCTTCAGGAAAAAATCATTGCCTTGATGACCCGTGTACTACATGCAAAACCAACAAGTTTTTTTGTGAGAGCTGTATGAACAAAACTACTGCCAGCCTGGACTACAAGGGACAGAAAAGGGACAGAATGAAGGAAAAATCACTTCAAGGGCAGAACCATGGAAGCTGAGGTCTGAACCAAAGACATCTTCTAGGGCCAAAAGAGCAGGCCCACCCACATGTGTGTGGAAAGCGTGAGTCTGCCCAGTGCTTGGAGAGAGCCAGCCTCCACTATGTTGTTCAGGAAGAGTGTTGCCACCCAAGTGGTCTCAGAGGGTGGAGCCCAGGCCCCAGGGATTGTTGAGAGCCTGGCTGCCAACCCAGTGCTTAAGAAGATGGAACTTTCACCCCAGTGTTCAGGGAGAGCATAGCTATGGCACAATAATTTGGAAGGGTTGGGGCTGTTGCTCCATCAGGCCCAGAGGACAAAACGTCATTCCATAAATAACTCTCAGACCTTGAAATCTAATTGAGTATATCCTGCAGGGTTTCAAATTCTTTAGGAACTGTGACCCCTGTTTTCCTTCCAAATTTCTCCCCATGGGAATAGAAATGTTTATTCTATGCCTCCCTCTCCTTTTTATATTAGAAGCAAATAACTTGTTCTCTAGGTTTCACAGATCCACAGAAGGAGGGGAGTTGTGCCCCAAGACGGACCACACCCATAACCAATTTTGATGAGACTTTGTACTAGGCTTTGTTACTGAAATGACTTAAGGCTTTTGGGATATTGTGATGGAATGAATGTATTTTGCATGTAGAAAGGTCTTTTTGGAGTCCAGGGGGTAGAGTGTGGTAGTTTGAAGCTATTATGCATTCCAGAAAAACATGTTCTTAAATCTAATCCATTCCTGTCCCACTGTAAGTGGGACCTTTTGATAAGGTTACTTCATTTAAGGTGTGTCCCCTTGATCCTATAACTGGAATACTTTACAAGAGAATGAAATTCAGACCAAGAGAGAGAAAGCCCCAGAGCAAAATGCTGAAATCAACAAAACCAAGAAGAGAAGGGAGAGACAAGCAGACACTGCCATGTGCCTTGCCATGTGGCAGAGGAGCCAAAGATTGTTGGCAGCTGGTCTTTGGGAAGAAAGCATCGCCTTAATGATGCCTTGATTTGGATATTTCCCAAGCCTTGAAACCATGAGCAAATAAAGTCCCATTGTTTAACCTGACCCATTTCATGGTATTTGCTTTGCGCAACCTAGCAATGGATTCTTAGCTATGCACTGAAAGCTCAAGCAACAAAAGAAACAATAGATAAATTTGTTCATCAAAGGAAATTATCAAGGAAGTGAATAGACAAACTACAGAATGGGGTAACCATATATTGAATAAGGGTTTAATATCCATAATATATAAAGAAAGTTGACAATGTATGAACAAAAAGACAAAGAACCCAATTTTAAAAATGGGCAAAAGACTTGAATAGACATTTCTCTGAAAAAGATATATAAATGACCAATAAACATATGAGAAGATGCTCAACATCATCAGCCTTTAGGGAAATGCAAGTTAAAATCACAATGAGATAGCATCTCACACCCACTAGGGTGGTTATTATTATTATTATTTTTTTTAAAGGAAAATATGTGTTGGAGAGATGTGAAGATATTGAAACTCAAGTTCCTTCTTGGTGGGAATGTAAATTGGTGCAGTCACTGTGGAAAACAGTACAGCAGTTCCTCAAAAAGATAAATATAGAATTATAATTTGGCCCAGCAATCCCATTTCCATGTATATACCCAAAGAGAGTGAAAACAGGGTCACAAGCAGATACATGTACACCAATGTTTATAGCAGCATTATTCACAATAGGAAAAAGCTGGAACTGACCAAGTGCCCATCAGCAAATGAAATGGATAAACAAAATGTGGTACATACACATAACGGAATATTATCTGGCCATAAGAAAAAAAAAGAAGTTATGAGACGTGCTGCAACATGGAAGAACCTTGAAAACATTATGCTTGGTGAAATAAGCAAGACATGTAAGGACAAAAATTGTATGAGAATATTTCTAAGAGATGACTAGAAATAAAAAATTCACAGAGCAAGAAAGCAGATTAGAGAGTACCAGGGAAGGGGAGATGGAGAGAGGGAAGAAGGGGAGTGTTTGTTAAAAAAACAAAACAAACAAACAAAAAAACAAACAAAAAAAAAACAACTTCCACTCCTTCTCAACAACTTTTCTTCTTCCCCTACGCAATTTCATTCTGCATATTGGGTATAGGAAAATCCTTAACCCTTGTAAATGTTTATGTGCATTATATGCAAGGAAAAAAATGGTAGGGGAACAAATAATAGGAGCTACATGAGCTGCAATTATGAGCATGGGGAAAGAGAACAAAGAGATGACAGGAAACAGAAACACAAAACCAGACACAATAAGCCCAAGAGCAATAATTATTCCAATTTCCCACCAGCTGGCTTAGAAATCTCAAATCTCAAAGCATTGAACCTTCTATTTTCTAGTTTTCCAAGTAAAATGCCCCCTAATATGGGGAAGTACCCCAATCACTTCTCAATGCCCCCAAGGCTTCACTGGAGAGAAGAATACTACCAAAGATTATAAAATGTACAAGACACACAAAATCCTACCTTCCCCAAGCATGAGGTCCTAGACACCCTCCTCAAATCAGTTTATATTTCTGTTCATAAGAAAGAATTCAAGGTTAGTCCTGGGTTACCTTAGAGACAACTCTTCTGACTCAATGCATTCCCTTAGACCCCAAAATACACATCATCCAACAGATATTTTTTTGAGTGGCAATGGTATTCCATATGCTCTAGTGATACAGCAAAGAATAACAGATCGTCCCACTCCTTAAGAAGGTGAAAGTCACTTAGTGTTCCAACAGCAATGAATTTATATTGATTGAATAGTTAGGGACTCTGCAAGATGACCGGCCTTGAGGCAGAGAAGAAAAAAGTACAAGTGTACTTTGCTTCCCTAGAGGTAAGAAACAAAAAGTAAGAGAGATAAGACAGGGAAGGAAGGAAGGGTGGGAGGGAGGGAGGAATAAAATAAATAAATCAAAAAGAAGAACTTGGGAAGACTATCTAAAGATAAGTAATAAAGACGTGTTCCTGATACAGATCTAAAGTTCTCACTCAGAAGACTGATAAGATATCCTTGCCTATTGATCTGGAATTGCCAATGTTTGAATCCTTGAACTCTTTCAACTCTTAGAAAGACATTCCATAATGATCACTAGCATCTCCTACTGGTTTTCAAATAATTGACAAGTATCTCTCGAGTACCCCCTGAGACTTTAATACACAGTCTCTGCCTTGATTAATTGAAAGACCAGAGGAATTGAAACAAATATTTCACTTTTAGAATAATCTACATGACCTATGATTTACATCTGGGATCAAGACACCTATCTCTTTCTACTCATCACTTGAAATCACAAAGAATGTTATAGTAGAATACCAATTACCCATTTCAAAACACTTTGTCACACATGAAGGATTCATAGCCCATCCATTGTCATGATCAAAATAATGACCACAGACTTCAACTGTCTTTTGGGAAACCATCTCTCCAACAAAACAAGACTATCATACCATAAGTGGTTAACCCAACCCATGGCTCCAAACATACACATGTGACCACAACTACACAATTTGCAGATTTCATGGCCCTGGCAATACTGTTTGACTAAGACCTTAGCATGTGACTCAAGACAGTTCTCAGCACAGGACTTTGCTGGAACAATGGGGAACTAAGGATTGCTTAAACTAGTAGAATATGAGCCTCAGGCTTCCAGTGGCCGCCACTTTGGAAAACTTGCCACCGAGAGCAACCAACAAAAGGAGAGCAGGGTCTAGAGCTACAGAGACAGAGACTACCCCAATAACACCAGGACTGAACCCAGGATCCCATGTTGGAAGCAGGCACTCAACTGCTTGAACCACATCCACTCCCCATAGCACACTTTTAAAAAATAGAAATGCTCCTGACACAAGGGGTTAACATATTGAGACTTTATTGGCCACTGATACCCTAATGCAGGTGTGTCTTATGCTTATTTTGACATCAGACCAGGAAAACATGAGTTGTAATAGAGAAGAGCAAGAGACTATTTGGGAAGACAGAAAATCAGCAATGCCTGAGGCCAGTCTAACCCTTGTACTTTTCAATAATGCAAAATAAAATAAAGTCCTATTTCTGCCTAAGTCATTTCGAGTTGAGTTTTCTTCATTTGCACTAATAAGAATCCTGACCAGCACATTTCTTTTATATATTTTTCTTATATCCCACCATACACACCCAACCAGTTCAAATTTTGCCTTGTAGCCAGGATGAAGATAAATCGTTCTTTTGCAGGTTGCATTTGAATGCCTCCATCTCCAAAGACATTCAAAAAGGCAGCTAATCTCTATGATACTGACCATCAAACATCAAAATTCTTAGGTGTTCTAACACTTCAGCTCACTTGTTGGCTTCTAGGATGTCAAGGACAAACTGCAAATATCAGCTCATCTGTCATACACAGACTACTAGAGCCAAATAAATGTCAAACCACCTGAGTTCTGCTCTCCCAACTCCCAGCTCCTCCATCATTGAATCTAGATTCCTGAAAAGTTTTAGTGTCTCAAATCAAATGAAGAATGTTAGATGAAGCACAGAAAAGCCCCAAATCACAGATCACATTTAATGGATGAATCATAACTCTACCAACCGTTAGCTTCAGACTAACAGACAAGATTTCTTTTTCCCCTGAAAATGAACTTTGAGATACAATTATGACATATACATAACTCTCTAGGTCTGATTTAGTAAGCTGTTGTTCATCGACAGCTGACTATAATTTTTTAAAAGAGTTTCTCAAACAGTACAAATACAGTTGTATCCCAGAGGAATTATAAAGCTAATCAATCTCTCTTACATAACAGGTACTCACTGTGAAAATAACGTCCTTGACCGAACAATGAACTTGAACACATATTCCAAAGCTTTCAGGGTTCTTAGGATCGGTTCACATTGCTCCCCTCTGCTGGAGGTATCCAAGTAAGTCTTCAGAACTGTCATCAATTTCCTAAATAAGGGATTATGTTTTCAAAATACATCTCTTTCCAGCCCACAGCCTGGTAATTAGTTTGTTCAGTAAATTAGAAGGCATTCAATCAAAGGTTAAAGGTGGTAGGCCAAGGTCACTCACTCTTTTGCAAGCATAAAAATAACTCTGCTTTTAAAAAAAATAGATTTATTACATGGCATGAATAAGTATTTCCTGTCCATAAGAAGCCAGCAAAGGAGAAACTAGTAAGAAAAAAATCTTCGACTAGGAAAACTAGTCACAATCAACGTATGAGTGAGAATAATGGTGGTGACAATGTCCTTTCCAGACTTTTCTTGCTACAGAAAATGTTCTTGTAATATCAGGGAACTCACTTCCATGTTTCTTCATTGCCGCCAGGTAGACTTTAAACTCTGCCCGGTTTTCAAGACCCCTTGACAAACTGGCCCCCATCAAGCTTTCTAGCACCCTTAACCCTCAGTCCCCTATACCTATAAGCTATTCGGAACTACTTGCCATATGTCCTTCTTCTCTCTAATCTTTGAATCCCAGTGTGGACCACAAGTAGCTTCTCAGTAAATGATGGTTCAATGACTGACTGAATGAGTGAATGAATACCTTCATGTACTTCACCACCATAAAGTATTCATCCCAACCTATGGGTTTGAATATTTTATTGATGTCCGAATAAACCAGGCATGTTTGGGATGGGTTGGGATTTATTAGAAAAGAGAGAACTCCCACAGGCTGGTTACAAAAGGAAAACACTAAAGTTCCTTGTGCCCTAGATAGCCAGTCAGGAGGTAGACAAGAAATCTCTGGGTGCACAGTTACTTACTTGTAAGCCAAGGTAGCACTGAAATGCTGTTGAATGTAAGCCTCTAGAACAGTATTGAAATGCTGGAATTTCCTGTCAGCGATTAGTCCTATGATGTAGATCTGAGGAAGATGCAAGGAATCAGTGTTTTCAGGGCAAACCTGAGGAAAGAGCCATATTCCCATGGCATAACTGAACCCCTATCAAAATTCTCAGTGACGTATCTACTTCTCCAGGAGTTAGCTTCCTAGGATACAGTTCATTCTTTATATTAAGGCAGTGTCTCAAAAAAAAAAAAACAAAAAAAAAAAAACAAAAAACGTTTCGTGAAGTGTGCTGCAGGGTATTGTACTCTGAAAGGATTTCATTGTAAAATAAAGTTGAGAAATTCTAGGTTATCATCATTAAACTGCCTTCTTTATTACAGGACTCAACTGCATTTGTGGCATCTCCAACAGGGTTAGACACTGTGCAGCACTTCCCTAAGTTGTTTACTCAAGGAATCTTTTCTTCACAGAGCATCTTTCTGGTAGGCCTAGCATTCCAAGGAACTTCCTTGGGAAACACCAGGTTAAAGCCCCATTGTCTCCCAGCACACTTTTTTTTCTTTCTTTTTTTTTTTTTGAGGTACCGGAACCAGGGATTGAACTTGTGATCTCATATGTGGGAAGTCTGCACTCAACCACTGAGCCACATTGGCTCCCCCTGAGTTGTTTTTTTTTTTTCCATTTGTTTGCTTGCTATTTGTTTTTGTTTTCAGGAGGCACCAGGACTGAACCCAGGATCCCATGTTGGAAGCAGGCACTCAACTGCTTGAACCACATCCACTCCCCATAGCATACTTTTAAAAAATACAAAAGCCCCTGACACAAGGGGTTAACATATTGAGACTTTATTGGCCACTGATACCCTAATGCAGGTGTGTCTTATGCTTATTTTGACATCAGACCAGGAAAACATGAGTTGTAATAGAGAAGAGCAAGAGACCATTTGGGAAGACAGAAAAGAAAGAGCTGGACGGCGTACCACCATGAAAATTTCTGAGTAGGCAGGAGCCATGTAATGACTCTGGGGAGTTGGAGAATATGAGGAAGAAGAAGGCCAAAGGGGATTTAAGAAACATTTTGGGTGCTTTGCAACTTTGCCAGAGACTATCTGTCAGCATTAATGGTAAGCCAGAGATCATTCACAGTATCTAGCCCCACTGTGCTTTCAACCAGTGCCAATCTGACATCAACACTTAAAATTCCCCTTTCACCCATCCTGCCCCATGCTTTCAAAAGACCTCGAAACAAATGAAAAGAAAGAGCAGATCATTCACTGGTCTGGTTGCCAACTAAAACACCTGGTCCCTACCTCTTACCAAAGCATCAAAGACGAGGATGTCATACTCATTACTTTGAGAATGCTCCATCATGATGTTGAAGAGGGCATCCAGAGTATCCTGGAGAAACTGGACAAAATAATGAAGTTCACGTTAAGAAAGAGAATAAGTGACCCAGAAATCCCACTCCTGAGTGTACATCCAAGAGAATGAATACACATGTCCATCACAAACCATGTTCAAGAGATCCATGGCAGCTTTCATCATAACAAGCCAAAGCCTGGAGCAACCCAAATGTCCATCATCAACAGAATGGAGCTATGGAGGTAATTTCACACTACAGAACACTACACAACAATAAAGCAAGCAACAGGCAACAATGAGGATAACTGTCTCGGACATTGTGTTGAGTGAAATAAGTCAGACACAAAAATGTACATACTTTAATATTCCACTTTTATGAAGGTCATGAGCAAGCAAAAGTCCATCTAGGAAGAAGATAGTCAGAATAGGGTTACCCCCAGCAGGAGGTGGCCACTGACTAGTAAAGCAGTATGAGGAAACCTACTGCAAGGGGGAAGATGTTTGGTGTCTTGATCTGGACAGTGGGTACGTGGGTGTGTACATGCGTAAAAATTCATTGAGCTATACTCTTAAGATTAGTGCTCTGTACACATTGTACTATATGTATATTTCAATAACAAGGTTTTTAAAAAAAGAAAAATGAAAAATACTACTTATCTTTGCAAAAGGGAGAAAAGGAATTTTCCCCTTGATGACCTCTCCAAGCTGCCCAAAGGATATAGATCTTAAAAAAGAGGTGTGCAGGGAACTTCTCTGCCATTATTTAGCCAGGTAGGTAGGTCACTAGTACACATTTAGAACATTGATCTGGAAATTCTACCACTGCTCTGCCATGTATGGGCAAATAAATAAAACTTGACTCTCCTCCCTGCTAAGGGATGGGTCGATATTTCCCTCAAAACATAGAGCTACCACATAAAGATGTTTAATCCCAGAGTTTCTTGCTTTGTCAAGTTTATGATGGAAGCAAGATGGCAAGGACTGCTGGGAAACAGTTGTCCTAATTCACACTGCTAGAGAGGAGGCTTGCTTTAATTACCCCTGCACTTAAGACTCTTTTGTTCTCCACCACCATGTGGACACAACATATACTTCATATTTGCATTCTTTCTCTTAAAATATTGAATGCTAGGGTCTTTCCTTTTCTCATCTTTAATACATAATGCTCTCCAAGCAAACAAAATCCAGAACACTTTTTATTTGTAACAAAAACGAATGAGTACCACTAAAATATCATACTACTATAGAACCACATAACAACAAAAATAATTAATACTTATTGTTTATTGAGCTGTATATGTTTTATATGCTTTAGTTCAATTATTGTATTCTATAAACAAGTGACTGTGCTAATTTTTAAATATTATCAACTTGAATGCACATAACAACCCTCTGAGAGATGTCGTATTCATAATGTTATCACATGGTGTGGCACGTAGGTGAGGTGGCATCTACACCCAGACTTATCTTTTTGCAGACACTGAGTACAACCATAGTTTTCTTCTGCTCACCATTCAGTGCCATTGAACCAAGTCACATACCGAGATTTCCCAATAAAGGTTCTTCATGGCAAATTGGGATGGTGTGTCCCATTGTCAGAGAAAGTTTGTCCTATCTCCTACAACAGTTCATTTCTCCCCTGAAGCCACCCTTAATTAAAGCTCTGTCACTG
Organism: Tolypeutes matacus; assembly: GCA_026826555.1. Taxonomy (NCBI): domain Eukaryota; kingdom Metazoa; phylum Chordata; class Mammalia; order Cingulata; family Chlamyphoridae; genus Tolypeutes; species Tolypeutes matacus. The sequence continues at coordinate 4,869,064 of JAKSZT010004015.1, forward strand.
GTGTAAGAATGCAAATAAAATTAAGCTCCACTGACCTTCACCACTTCCTCTCCATCCACAATCTTCAATTTTTCTAAATTCTCCTGTAGCAGTTGAGGTTTCATTCGCCACTTCAGCAAACCCAGCAAACCCACTAAAATATAGTCAAGAGAAGCAGAATTGCTATTACTGGCCTAAACTGCCCACATCAAGACCTCCCCAGGCTCAAACACATGCACTGCATGTGCGTGCATGCACACACACACACACATACACAAGCTCTTGATATTTCCATTACCGTTCTGGGTGAGCTTTGTGGAACACACCAGGGTGGAAATGGAGAATACATCCCGGGAGCTGACAGAGAGCCCCCCGACACTGCTGGAGCTTCGGCTCAAGGTGGCCCCCTTGTTTTCCACATGATGTCGATAAGATGGAAGAGTCAGGTAAGCACTAGCATCCTCCATCTTCTTGCTGTCCCCCTGGAAACAACACCTTGGTTACCATCCCAAGCCAGGGCTTACAGGCCCAATGCTACACCAAGCTGACAATGGCCAGGTTACAGGCTATGTGCAAGGTGTGCAGGGTCCGAAATAGAGTCACCAGAAAAGCAATTCGCATCAACTGGAAAGTCAAGGCTATTTTTCCACAAATTAGGCAAGAACACAAAGTTACATTCACAGGAAAGGGGCCGATCAACCAGTTGAAGGCTCTGGGAACTTCACAAATGGCAAAAAGAGAAGCGAAGATTCCTAGACAGGCCACTCGAATTCATCATGCTTTTTATGATATCATAACAGATGCTAACCAGCAAGCTAAGGAGTCTATTTAAAGTAAAAGTTCCCAGCAAAGGCACTAGAGCCAGACAGTCCTGGTCTAATTTTCCAGGACTACCATTTACAAGTCTATGTCATCTTGGATCTATTTCTTGACCTCTTGTGCCCCATTTTTCTCAAGAGTAAATTGAAGATAATTCTGTTACCTTCGTTTTTAGAATTCTCATGAAGACTAAATGGGCTAATAAATAGAGAGCATTTAGAGTGACCCACACCTAAGTCCCTTAAATCACTGGAGGTAGGATTATAGGAGATTACATTTGGTGAGTCTTACTATGCAGCAGGAGCTGCACTAAGTGCGTCCTATGCCTTATCTGTTTCACTTAAGCCTCCCAACCATTGTGTGAAGCGGATACTGCTACCCATCTTCAGTTTCCAGAGTGAGCGCCAACAATGGTACCTTTAGGACAACCAAGTCGTGGCATCCGTCGTGCAGAGTGGTCCCATCTTCCTTCATCAGCTTCACGTAGGACATGGCAAAGTTCTTTTCTCCTTTATCTTTAGCTGCAAATAATATTGTCAGGTCAGGACAGGATATGATGGATGGGCCACCCTGCTATCCCACTACTCTCCACCTTGGGGGAGCTGCAGAGATGACACTCAGTTGGGTACTTACATTCCAGAGAGGACCGATGTCGAAACATGAATCGCAGGTGGATCCTCTGCATGTCTTCAATAGGGACAGCCACCTCAGCACACAGAAGCCAGAGCTCAGGAGACAATGAGTTAAATGGCCGTCCCCACTCCACCCCCTGCCCCAAAGCCACCCTGACCATTTAACTGGGAGTGCTGCATGCTGATTTATTACCCATCCATCAAGCCTGATGAACTATAAATAAATTACGTAAGAACTAGCTATGAAGAGAAAATAAAGTCCCAAATGTAATCCATTTGGCAAATTGCCTTCCCAGCCAATAAAAAGAGGTCTGTAAATTATAGTGAGGAAAAATGAATCTCCCCAAATTGATATAAAAGTCACATAACTTTAGCGCAGGATTTGATGCACTGCAAAGTGCACAATGCACATTTTCTTTACATACTCCGGGAGTTCTGGCAATTGCAGTAGGGCTTAGCCAATTAAGAATGGTCATTAAGGGCTTATCTGAGGGCTCTTACTTTATGAGTACTCTTTTTAATCTATTATTAGATTTTAAAATACTTTCATCTAATAATAGTATGTGGGAAAATCTTAGGACTCATTCCTATTCTTGGTTGGACACATGTGCATATCTTTTTCTTCCAAGGAAAATGAAACAAAACAATCACTCCTTTCAACCCCAGTATCACTGTGCAATGAGTGATCTGTGGGCACCATTGATTGGGATGCTTTAGGACTGGCTCTGGACTGCCCCTGCAGCCCAAAGGCTCACAGTTCTCTCTGCAATGTGCAATTTGAGCCAAAGCAAGAGGGGTTTAACTACCTGTGAGAAACCACTTTGATTTTTAAAAGGGACAAGTTTATACTGTACAGATGACTATGGAAAGCCAAACAGATGTATACTTTGGGTGACGTTCTGCTCCAGAAAATGAAATTTGAGCTTGAGGAGTGCTACCATTTAGCTGAGTATTTCAGACAGAGCCAAAGAACTGAGAGCCTCATGGGCAACTGCAGTCCTGTTCATTCTTTCCTTGCATTTTGAATGGTGACTATAAACTACAATAGTAAGGCAGAGAGAGAGCCCCAGCACTCCCAGAGTTCATGGTCATGGGGTGGGAGCCATGTGATAAAGGCTAGCGAGGAAATATAACGGGGCTGAGTAGGACACAAAGAAGAGAAAACCAAGCAGGTCCAATAATTTTCTGACCACACAGTTGGGCAGGTCATAATTTTGAAGAGAATGAATATAGGGAAATGCACTGAAGAAACAGAAATACATGTGATGTGGAAAGAACCACTGGGGTTTGAAGAGATCACTGAAAACGAAGTTGTGTATATATCTTGAGTTTGGGGACAGGGCACGGTGCGTAAGGAATACCACTAATTACAAGGCAGAGATATTTGAAGTTGTGATCATTCCCACGCTTTCACTGAATTAATCCCAAATTTGCTTTATCTTCTAATGCAGGACATTCCCTTCTGCTTAGTGTGAAGAGGTGGCAACGTGAGTCTTTGTGGTTAATGCCATTTCTGTCTGCAGCACCGTCCCATTAGGGCATCTTTTGAGCATGAAGTGGCCTTTCACAGCTTCATATTTGCTCACAAGCTCTGTCACCCCTCTATGCTGAGTAGGATGGCACAGCTTGGTGGGCTGACACATCTATAAGAGGACAGTGTGACACTGGGAGGCCCTGGACCAGTGAAGGGTGATCAGAGACCCAGGGTGCTCACACACTGGATGCCATTTCCACTGCCCGACATAATACCAGACAACTCCAGGGAATTATTTCAGATGCAGAGAGTGACCTCAGAGGACCCCATGCCCATCTCAACGGAAATTTCTACTGTAACCCAGAGCTAGTATACCTGCTGGAAATATGTTTAGAATTGTCCCCAGAATTGCAACGGGCATTTCATGAAGAAAAGCATGGTACGTTCTTATATCTTGTTCACAATCACATCAGTCCATCAAGTCCCCCACCCCATTTCCTGCTTATATTAGAACAAGGTATTTCCCAAATATGTTCAACAGAACACTAGCCCTGGGATATGATGCCAGGAAAAAAAGAGAAAGCTCCTTGTTCGATGATGTGTGGGAAATGCTCTGTGCTAGCTCCCCTTTGCAGATTTGCAGAGCACATTTACATCTGAAAGGTTCTGAGAAACTGCAATAAAGAAGCCTTTTGACTTTGTTCTCAAATTTCTCACATTTATTTGACCAGGGAACATTATTTTAATATAGCACCACTTAATTAGTATTCCACAGCACATGAGGGGGATGTTGAGGAAGACCCTGTATCACATATTTGGAGCTTAGACACACACTCTGCCTTCCCTTCCCAGCCCACCCCCAGCCCAACCCCAGCCCCAGTACACAGAGCAGGCACAATGCTGCCTTACAGAGGGATAGGTAAAAAACAGGCAAGCGTCAAGTATATGAGTGGTGCAAAATCCAGCTCAGTTTTGCAGATGAAAAAAACTGCCAAGGATGATGTAGCAGTTTGATATTATTGATGAATTCCAAAAAGAAATATTGGATTATGTTTGTAAACTGGTCTTTTCCTCTGGCCATATTACAGTGTATTGGATTCAGAGGTTTTACTTTTACTTGATTAAATAATGATTAAGGCTTTGATTGGGCCATGTCAGTAGGCCATTCAGTCCCTGCTCCCTTGGCTGGTGAGGATTCACAGAGAAACCGCACCACAGAGAAAGGAGTGGAGTTTTTTGAGCTGGAGCCCCGGGAAGTAAGCACACAGAGGAGCTTGGTCATGAAGAAAGAGAAAAGGCCCTGGGAAGAGAAATAAGCTATTCGCCTGATAGTCTACAGCTGGTCTTCTGGGGCTAGAGGCACTGAGCCCAGAGAGAAGCAAGCCCTGGGAAAAGAGGAACCCAGGAAGACTGAACCCTTGCAGATTTCGGCAGCCATTTTGCCCCAACATGTAGCAATAGACTTTGGTGAGGGAAGTAACTTGTGCTTTATGGCCTGGTAACTGTAAGCTTCTACCCCAAATAAATACTTTATAAAAGCCAACAGATTTCTGGTATTTTGCATCAGCACCTCTTTGGCTGACTAATACAGATGATAAGGTTAATATTTATCGAGTGCATACTCTCTTCCAAGTACTGTTCTAACAGTTTTATATGTATTAAATCCTTTCATCTTCATGGCATCCTACTGCTCCCATTTTATTGGTGAGGAGACCAGAGCACAAAGAAACTGAATGACTTGTCCAAGGTCAAAGAGCTAATGAATGGTAGAGCTAGAATAGAACCAAGCCCCTTTGGATCCGAGGTCCAATGTTGTAACTGCTTTGTTCTACTGGTCTCAAAAGAAGGGGAAAGAATGCTACTTGTTCCACTCCATCTCCTGTTCCCTTCCATAGTAGTCAAGAGCACAGATCCAGAGTCACTTACTGTCCAAGTTCAATCCCCAGCTCGGACACTTACTAGCAGTGTGGTCATGGGCAAGTTACTTACTCTCTCTTTGCCATAGTTTCCTTATCTATAAAATGTGGGTGGGTAATATTGGTACAAACCAAATAGGGTAGTTCTGAGCAATAAACAAATTAGTTTAAATAAACCACTTAACGCCTAGTTTGTCATAAGAACTATATACCTGTCTGCTGCTATTGTTATTAATTATGATTATTATTACCTTGACTGTCTCCATCCAACGTGGCTGTTTGACTTGATAGTACACAACAGAGCGATATTCGTTCATGGGCTTATCTCCAGCTCCCACGCAAATTGCATTCTGACCCAAGAAAAATGGAGAGAGAAAACACTGTAAAATAGCCATTTTCTGTGCTTGGAGAATTTTGGCCCCAAAGCCAAGGCTGGCTTTAGTACCCTGAGATAACCCTGCCTTTCCCCAACCCTCCTGCCCGGTACCCATCCCAGCCCTTCTACATTACAGATTTATACTTGAGAGTCCCCAGCCCCAGGAGTGACAGCTGCTTAACTACAGAAATTCTATTACTTGCATTCTGGAAACCACTGGAGCACGCCAGGCACTGACGTGTCTGCCTTATTGTAAATGGTAACCAGCCTTGGAGTTACTGCACCCTGCCAGTCTTATTAATCCTATTTGTTTCCTAAATCCGAATGTGCATAACATTTACAAACAGGCTCAGATAAGCCAAGTAGCAACTCATTCTGATGGATTTCTAATGCTAACACACCAAAGTCTCGGGTGGAGGAGGTTGAGGGGAGAGTGATGTGGTTCATCCCACGATCCCTGAGCATCTTCTGGGTACCAGGCCCAGGCTAAGTACTGGGATTATGGGGATAAGTCATATACCTGACATAAGAAGCTCACAGAGGAGGAAACATCAAATGAACAGACAAATCATTTCAGCAACATGAGGCAATGGCAGACAAAGGTACATGCTACTGCAGGACACAGAGAAAGGGCACGTAAATGCAACCTGAGGATTCTGGGAAGACTTCTCGGAGGTGGTAATCATTCACCATTTTGAAGGAAGATTCCAAGTTGGCAGCCTAGAGCAGAAATGTGGGAAGGGAATTCCAAGCAGAGAGGACAGAGTGAACACAGAGCAAGCATACCTGTATAGGATATTTATTCTTTGCCATAAAATCACCCTCAGAGTTTCAGAAAGAAGCTTACTGGGTAACAAGGAGTTATCTTGTAATAGAGTATGCCAGCCCCTAAGTCTTTCCCTATTTATCACAATTGTTTGGCCTTAAGGCAAGATCCAAGCAAGTGTAAGCCAGAAGGGACCTAGGTGTGATTATTTTATCAGACCAACAGATTTCAACCTTAAATTTTCAGACTCCTGGAGACATGAGGATTAGTTTTAGAGCCCAGAGGTCCCCAAAATGGTGAAACTGTGTGTATCTGGGCATCTTCATGGTGAGACGGTCCATTCCTTCACCAGATTCCATCACATTCTCCAATGGTCCTTGATTAACCCCACCAAGCTGGCAGTCACCAATGCTGGGCACACGGTAGGTCCTGTGTAAGCCCTGGAAATGGAGCTAGGCTGTGGGAAAGAGAGCCCTGCCCTTCTCACTGGAAAGCTCCCTCTTAGCTTCCAAGCTACAAGAGAAGAAAGAACTCGGTTTCAATACTGACTGATGGTACTTAGAGCCAAAGTGAATCCATCTGAACATGAGGACATAAAGTCCTTTCAAAAGGTATCTCTTAAAAAAACAATATCCAGTGAACTCCCTCCAGGGGAGGGTAAACATGCAGGAAATGAGGGAAGTCACACAACCCTTTGGCTCTCCTCGAGATGAAGACTTGAATGACGTTGTGAGACACCGAACTAAAAACATGCTCCCAAAGTTTTTCCTAACCTTTGAGAGAGCACTTTGTGTCTGGCATCATTCTAAGCACACAGTGTGTCTTGGCCCAATCCTCACAACCACCTCTGATGATTACCATCGTTATTCCCATTTCACAGCTGAGTCAACAGAGGTCTGGAGAGGTTAAGTCATTTATCCAAAAAGAGACTACATCCCAGACCCTCTAACTCCTTGTCCAGTGTTCCTTCTATAACAACTTTGTTGTCCCAGCCTACAAAGATTTATGGGCTTAGAGTTTCTATAGCTCCAGCGAATCCCACGTAGCTTATAAAATGTGAAAATACACATATATCTCTGGCCAAAGTAAAATTGCTGTACGGCAGGCAACCCAATCTCACAAAACTCTCCTGATAATGATTTTTTTTTTTTTTTAATTTCTTTAAGGCTAGAAAAGGCAGTCTTAGTGTTATTCTGAAAAAGTCCTGAGATAGCAGACCTCAGCCTCAACATTGCAAAAGAAAACCCAACATTGTAATGTGTCAACAGGGCATCACAACTCAGGACTGAGCCTAGGTTTTAGGGAAAATACAGATCCACATATATCTCAAGCAGGACTATTCAATTATTTTCCACATTCCCCGCTCCTGCAGCCCCTGATTAACAGTAAGAGCCCCTCGTTGGAGTGGTGATGCTTCAGGTCAGTTTAAGAAAGTCTGAGTAGGAATCTGGAAGCCTGAAGGCTTTACTGCTGACTCGCCCTGAAGCTTTGGGCAGGACACTTCAGAAGGAGGATTACTGAATGACCGGGCTCCTAAAGCATGTTCCGTTGACCTTGTAGGAATCATACGAGGAATAAATGATACCATAGATGCGAAAGCACTTGGAGAGCTAGAAAGCCTTCTGCATCGACCAGACCACACCATAGGAAAGATGCTGAATAGCATCCCAAGGTGGGAATCAAGCTTGGAGTTCGCTATAACTTTTTATAATAATGACTAAATTTAATGAACACCTATGATGTAGACTGCATCATTAAATATTCACAAGGATAAAGTGTCATTGCTGGTCCCATTTCTAGATGGAGAATTTTGGGCTTAGAGAGGTTACGTAGCTTACTCAAGGTCACCTTGCTCATCCTGGGCTTTGCGCCTCACTGCCTGGCCCCAGAGGTCATTGTCTTAATTACTACACCACACTGCCCTGTAAGCTGACTGGTCACAGGAAAGCAGATCGCCTCTGGACCCAGCATCTGAATCTGTTCTTCTCTGGAAACCTGTTCCAGGCATCCACATTAGAGTGCCCATTTGATCCCCTCCTTCATTCCCTCTGAGGACTTCACCCTGCCGTTGGTCCACTGTCCATGAATGTCACCTGCCTTCCTGTTACTCAGCATTTACTGCATGCCAGCTGCTTCACACCTACCATTTGGTTTAACCTGCAACCTCACAAGGAAGAGATTATTATCCCTCTTTTATAAATGAACAAATTTGACCCTGATCGTCCAGCTATTAGGAGGGGGGCTGGCATTTGAACCCTTTCTGTCTAAACCCAGAGCCCACCTCGTCCCTTCCTCCTCTGTGCCCTACCCCTCCGGAGCCAGGTCCTTGAGAACCCAAAGCGAGCTCAAAGCAGCCTTCACTTTCTCTGCTCTATGGTCCCCCCTCTGCCAAAGGCATGCACCTGGAGCAAGAAGAGAAACCGATAACTCTACAGGGGGCTGTTCCCGCAGGAACCTGCCAGTACCAAGCAGGAGTGTTTGAATGTACTGCCTGACACTTAATTAGGCAGTAATATTTATTTCTGCAAATAGAGAAAGAAAAGCCTCCCACAGGCTTCCTTAGCAATTTTCAATAGTCAGTCAACTCAACTCCCCCATAACTTCCCTAACAGATGAAACTGCAAATTATCACTATGCCCCACAGTTACCTTTCCATTTCAGCACCCAAAATACCTGCTTACATATTCATCTTTGATAAGTGTGTCTGTTCAGCCTGGTCGAGTGTGACTGGAAAGGGTTGCAAAGAAAGGCTCACTGAGACCAGAAACGAGAAGATGCCTGCTTTCCTGTTGTTAGCTGTTCCTCTAATTTGTCCTTTGACAACTTCGGAGGCAAACATATCAATGTTTTAAAATGAAGCAGAGGTTAAAGAGCTTGCCAACAGGTAGGTGGGTAAAAATAACTTCAAAGCCACGGTCTATACACTCATGCATTGCAATTTTTCTTCCAGATAAAAATCCTCTGCTATTCATGTTCCTTTGAGCAAAGTTTCTCTCATTTACTTTTCAGAAAAGTTTCAGAATCCAACAAAAGGAGGATGAGTTAACACTTGGATTGGGCTCAACTAGACATGGGGCCAGTCTTGACAAACAAAAAGGCAGTTGTGGGGATTTCTTTAAATTTAAAAAATAATTATCTGCCTTCCCAGAATTTGATAGAAGTGGTCATTAGCTTCATTTAAAAAAAGGGGGGGGTGGGAATAAATAGGAAATTAAAATATATATATATAGACATTATAATGAAATGGTTAAGAGGGTCTAGAACTGGGACTCAAATCCCATTTCTGCCATATACTAATTATATGGCCTTGGGAAGTTGCTTAACTTGCTTAGGGTTTCATTTCCTCTTCTGTAAAATTAATGGTAATGCATCGCATTTACTACCATGCCTGGCACAGGGTAATTCCTCCATGAATGCCAGCTATACTTAGACTTAATAAGCTCACCAAAAAGCTGACCTGGGTAGAGAATGGAAAACCAGCCTGAGCTCCAGGCCCCAAGGCAAAGGCTGAGTGGATGGATGGTCAGTACTGGCACTTCCCTGTCCAATTCACACCCCCAAGCCTACTTTGCTATCTGATCACCTACGGGGGCCTAAGAGGAAGGTTTTTCCATGCTGAAACTTCTTCTGAGAGCTGATTTTATTTTCAGCTAAGTACTCTGAAATGAGAAATTCAGAAGCAAAACCCTCCTACACACTGGACACAACTACTGACAACCTTAAAAGAAATATAAGTAAATAAATGTAAACATGCATGACAAATATTGTATAGGACATATGCTGTATAAATATTTATAGCAATGTGCTTTGCATTCTTGAATCCTCTCTGCTGGCCCTCTGGAGACCAATTTAAGAATACGGCTTTCCAACAGAATTTCTGGCTGAGTGCTAGGAAGCTGGATTAACTGTTGAGAATATCCACTTTGAGGACATCCCAAGTCTCCACATCAAGCCAAGACTCTGCATTGATCTTCTTGCTTGCCATGAATTTTACCTGAACAAATTAGTTGAGATTTCAATGACAGCAACATTTTAACTGTGAAAAGCTAACCTATAAGCCAAGGTTAAGTGAGGGAAAAAAAGAAAAGAAAAAAAAAAGGGGGTCACAAAAGGAAAGGGACAGACATTGAAAAATTGTTCTGGTGTGAAGAAATAACAACAAATGTCTCATTATGAGACTGTGCTAACCAAGCTTGAAAGCTGCAGATCACATTATTCAACACCAGTCCCAGAAGCACCTGGCATTAAGAGAGCAGAATCCTGGAGATGAAAAGCACATTTTTATGGGCAGAGGCACCCCCGACAGTGCCTTGTCACCCCCAGCAACAACAGGGTGCCTTACGGGCAGTGTCTTGCCGTCTTCCGCGCACACGCACATGATCACTTCCACGTTCCTCTGCGTGGTCTTGTTGTACTTGTCAAAGTCACCTTGTAAGAGAGTAATGTAGATGTCGTTCCTGACATCCCCTGAGGCGGAGGGAGAGAGACAAGAGTTAGAGTCAAACTGCAGCAGGAGCCAGGCAGTGACTAACTGCTGGGGAGAGTGGGAGGAAGTGCCCCCACCTTGGTTTCTGCTAATGAAATTAAAAGCAGAAGAGTTAGGAAATGCATTTGCACCTCATCGGGGAGGCTGGAGAAGTAAGTAACAAGGGGACGAAGGAACACTAGGAAATCAGTTGCCAAAAGGAGGTAGGATGGTCAAAACTGGCCATGTTTTTTGCTACGTTAAAATCATTTAATTTTCATCCTCTAGTGACACCTTCTGGGTAGGCAAAGGAAAAGCGTCAGTGGAATTGCTCTTAGCCCAGGAGTAGCAACCAAACACATACTTCCACAGGTCTTCTACTGCATGGAAGGAGAAGAGCATGAGTTTTCATGTGTCCTAGGAATGCCGTGACAGCATCAAGTCGCAGAGGGCATTCAGGAATGGGGGCAGTAAGAATTGAAATTCCCACGGGGAAATGCACAAGGAATTGAGGTCTCAAGTGAAGCAGGCCCCCGATGGAACATAATCAACAGTTGAAAGAAGGGGTCCACTGGTGAGTGTGAACATGGACAGAAGTCCACGTCACAGGTTTCAGACAAAAGGGGAAGTTTCAAAAGAGTGTTATCATATAATACCATGTTTTAAATAGACATTTGGAAAATGTTCATAGTTCATAGTAGTGGTTACTGCTGGAGGGAAGGATTTGGGAATGGGATTGAGGAAGCTTTTAACATTCCACGCTAGACTCTTTAACACTATTTAAGCATTTTACAATGAGAATGGATTTCTTTGGTAATTAAAAAAAACAGTTCAAAAATGTAAGAGAATGGCAATATTCCCCCAGAAAGAAGGGAATTGTTCTATATGCCATAAAATAGAAATGATATCCATGATAAATTATTAAGTGATAAAGCAAGGTACAGAATATCATATAAAGTACATAAAGTAACAGTATATAATGTACATAAAGTGTAATACCAGTTGCAAGGGGCAAAGTGCATGTGTGCATTTATGTGTGTTTGTGTTTATTATGAGTGTCCGTAGAAGATTCTTTATATCCAAAACTCATTTTCAGTGGTTACCTACATGGAGAGAAATAGAGCAAGACAGTGGAAACGGAAGGATTTGACTCTAAAAAGGACATAGATTAAAGAGGCCAGGCTCCCTAGGGGAAGGCCAGAGCTGCTGGGTCCCACCTGGCATGATGATTTCTGGGAAGCCCAGCTTCCGGGCCACCACAGTGGTCCTGTCCACCAGGTGTGGATAGTCCTTGCGGATCTGGATGATGTCACCCACCAACATCTTCATGGTGACCCAGACGCCTAGAAGGAAACACTCACCATGAAGAGCCAGCTTCTTCAAGGTAGTCTCTCAGCAGCCCCGCCCTTCTCCCAGCACCTTTCCTCTTGGTCTTCTTTTCCAGAGGAGAGCTCTGGGAGCAGAGACATGCAATGATAGATGCAGCAACCCAACCCGGCGGGAGGATGGAAAGTGGAAAGCCAAGGGGCTCTGGGTGACACACCTCTGAGATTGAACCCCACCTGCCACTTCTAGCAGTGTCAGCTTCTGTCAAGTTATCCAACCTCTCTAAGGTCAGCTTTTATAAAATGAGGATGAAACCATCTATCTCACAGGACTGTGATAAGGACAAGATCAAACAAGATGACTTATGAAAATATCTGACACAGTAGATATTCAGGAAACACCAATTCCTCTCTTCCCATAAACCACTAGCATGTGCCTCCAATGTGCTTCAGGAGATCTGATTTCCATCTCTAGAGATCACAAGCTCCCATTCTTTGCAATGCTCTGACTGAAAGGAAAGATAAGTTTCCCAGGGTCCAGGCTCTGCTTCTGTTTGCCTAAGAGCCAGGAGCTCCCAAGCCCAAGTCGGGCTCAGCCCACTCTACACCTCAGCACTGTACCTTGACCTCCACTGTCCCCCTTGGATGCTGTCACTTTGCCCAGCAGGATTTGTAGGAAGTCATTCTCAGCTGTTACTCTGCAAAGGAAAAGAGAGCACAAAATGCTCACATGGTTCCCCAGTGGGACTCCTGACATGTAGCTTGAGGTGCTCCAGAAATTTCCCCAACCCCTCCATAGCCCTCAGATAAAAAGTCAGCCTGCCTGTGTCAGAAAGCACATATGTCATCAAGAAGCACGTCTATCTTTTGTACAAAGCAATGTGGCTCTGACATCTGGGAATATTGGTACTGGAAGTAGAAGCCAGTTTTAATCACCTAGGAAGGCTCTTAAAACAGCAAGGATTGCCAAGCCCTCAAAGTATATATCTCTGTTCAGCAAGGTGCAGACACTTTTGCTGCTCCTGCTAAGTCCTAACCACATATCTTAACCAGTACTGACCTCATTACCTGTGTCAAAAAAAATCTCTTCCTTGGCCTATCTTTGGGGGTGATAAAATATGACAATGTTCTCAAACTGAGGGCTCTACTTTCTCATAAACTCTTTTTTTTTTTTTTTGTCTCTTTTTTTATTATTATTATTTTATGGAGGTACTGGGGATTGAACCCAGGACCTCATACATGGGTAGCAGGCACTCAACCACTGAGCTACACCTGCTCGCCACAGACTCTTTCCTTACCCGTCCTCCTCCCAGGGAGCAGGTTAGGATTCCATCTTCTGTGCTTCTGATACGCTGCTGCTTCACCGCTGTGTGACACCTGTCACACTCATCATTAATTCACTAATGTTTTGCTGATTATATATTTAATCCTCCATCTAGATTACGAGCTGAGTGAAGACAGAGCCAGGTCTAATTTTTTCACCACTTTATCCCCATGTCTAGCACAGCACCCAGCCCTCTGCCTGGCCTTCAGTAAAAGTCTGTTGAATAAAGAGCATTTGGTCAATTAATGGGTGAAAAGGTGGTTGGTTTTGAGTGCCTTGGCACTGAAACTATCATTCTTATCCTGCCCCCTTTTGGGAGGCCTGGCCTGGCTATCACTAGCTCAGGGAACCAGCTCACTCTGAATTCAAGTTGCCCTTGGTGAGAAAGGGTGTGCTTAAGAGAATGGAAAGAAATGGGAAATCGCTCACGGGTGGAAAGGAATGAAGTGCTGCTTTTCTTCATCACTCTCTGCTTTCCCCTTGATGATGTCTGTTATATCCATAACTAGAAAGAGAAGAGAAATGAGTTAATGGTTTTGACCTGCACTCTCCCAGGGGAGGGATGACAATGGGATGAGACTGTAAAGCAGAAGGTAGGACCAGGGATGCAGGGAGGCAGGCAAGTCCTAAAGGCAAGCAAGCCAGCATCGGCCAATCCACAAGCAGCAAGGGTTCAGAACGTGCAGCACCTGGGAAAAGCAGACTGGGGGGTCAGCAGGCCAAGGAAACCATCAAGAGTCCAGGTGTTCAGCAGCAAGAGAAGAGTCAGATGTGTGGCCGTGGAATTATGCAATTAGGTTTGGATTTGACATATATATGTATGGAGTGTCTCTTGTGCCTATCAAAACACGAGTGCAGTGACTTCACATAGGATCTAAGAAGCTAATGAAATACATCCACTCTTTTTTCACAAATGTGCTCATACATGCAAATGTATGATTGCAGGACCCCTGAACTCTGCAATTCCAGGGGAGTCCTGGATCCTCTGAAGCGTCTCCGTAAATCAGTCGCTGACCGCCTATACAACCAAGGTGAAGAGCTCCTGCACTAAAGTGGGGATTAAAGAAACAGGGGGTGGGAAGGGCACTGAGGAAAGCTAGTCAAATAGAGCTAAGACCCTGGTAGCATGAAATACCTCAAACACTCAGGCTGTGCTCAGGGAACCACTGAAACTGCTTGGGGAATAATCAATCACTGGCTGCATCTGGCTAGAGAGGGGAATCAGGGAGCAGGGAGAAGTAGAAGAAATTGCTATTTGATCCTGACCAGCATGCATCCTTTCTGATTAGCAGCTACTCCTCCCCTATTCTCAGCCCATGAGGATTGGGTAGGGCAAACTCCCTCTGGCTCCAGAGTCGTGTATATGACCCAAACCTGACCAGTCAGAGAGCCACATCCCCCTGCCCACAGTAAATGCTTCGAATATTTAAGCTCCTGGGGCTTCTGTTGGAACTAATAGAAAAGAAGCAGTCTCTTTCCACTGAGTTACTAAGCCGGTAGGCAGATATTTTGCCAGCTAAGCAGACAACTATCCTGAGAATCAGCCAGAAGGAGGACATCAGAGCTGAGAGATAGAGAGACATAAATTAGGATGCCTGGATCAAGCTATGCCTGAAGCAATTTATCCCTGAACTTTTCAGGGATAAATTAATAAAAAAGTATTCTTTTTCTGGCTTCAACCAGTTTAGATCAGATTTCTGTGCCCTGAAACCAAAAGAGAAGGCAGACGAAGGCACACTTGGTGGTAAGGCTGGAGGACTCTCGCTGCCTTAACAGGAACGCTGTGATGCCAGCAATGCCCCTTATGTGGCGTCAGAGCATTTTAGAGCAGGTGGGGATTTCGTGGACCAGCCAGGTCCAAGTGTCTTATTTTGCATAAATTGGAACGAAGCCCTGGGGGAAATGCTTGCCCGAGGCCACCTAGCAATCTAATGGCAATGCAAGGTTAAAAAACCAGCTAGCTCAGTATAACTTCTTCCACTACACCACTTTGCACGCAGTGCCAGGGGACCGTCGGAGAGCCAGCCAGTTAGAGATCACGGAAGATCAAGGTATCCCAAAGTGAGGAACCTGAAACACGGGGTTTAAATATGGAACACAGGAGTGCACGATTAAAAATGTGTATTTTAATAAAAAGAATGCAACTGGCATATCAAATTGATGCTTTCACAGGTATTTAAATGGTCTTTTAAGAAAAACACACTTTAGCATAATTAAAGTGGGTTGATTAAAAGAAAATATATTAGGGAAATAATAGTGCAGGTGATCCTCAAAAATAACAAAAACCATAAAAATGGGACAAGAATGTTGAAGGCTTGGAAATCCTGAACAAGATAAAGCTGGATGCAAAACACAGAGCTGGAGCTGCTCTGCAGCAGCCTCATTTGGGGCTGGCCATCCAGGTCATGCCGAATCTCCAAATGTCCATTTCCAGCTGGAATTTAGATGGGTGGTGGGTGACTCATTCTGGGTAACTGCATTTCCCGTCCTGGATTTTTTTTTTTTTTTTAATGATTCGCTCTTCATAATTAGATCTTGCCCATATTGTTCTTCCTTTCTCATAGCGCTGGGGAGCAAATAGGCGCCAAATGCTCAGACTGTGCCGTGCTCCCAGCGCTTGGCTCCCAGACAGGGGGAGCACATTATTCACTGCCTTCATCATAAATCTGGGCTTAGTCACCAATTATATTAATTTAGTCACGAGAAATGTAGGGTTTTAGGTTTTCATGGTATAATATGGGGGGAGGGGTGCACAAAGGAGGAGGAAAAGAAATAATCTTTAAAATTCAGCCATATAAAATGTACATGCCTATAAAAGATAATGGCACCGAGTGCATTATTACCTGCCACGCCGAAGGGGCGCCTCAGTCCCTGTGTGCATTTCTTTGTATTAGTATCTTTAAGATCCATCTTCCCAACTCGGACTATTTGACAAATCAAGTAGATTTTATCCCTGTTGAGGTCTTTGTTTCCAAGATCCTGTAGGGCAGGAAATGGAAGGAGTTATTTCTCCTAATTTCATTTTAAGTTCACAGGTCAACACAACACGTGCTGAATGAAAAAAATGTAGAAAAGAAAACCTAGTAATAGTAATTGCTGAGGGATGCACTGAGACTTAGTCTATATATATTAATCATACAATTAATCCTGAAAGGAGTAGTCAACAAACCTATCACACCCATTCCATAGATAAGAAAAAGTGAGGTCTGAAGAGGAAACTGAGGGATAGGACTCTGCTGTTCAACCCCAATTCTTTGACCTCAGAGAGAGGAGGGTAGAGGTAGAATATCAGTTATATAGGTAGGATTCCCTACACAGAAGTAACGGACCCGTATGATCCCAAATAGCATTTGCTAGGAAGGACTTCCCCTGTCTCATCATCGTTCAGCACCTATCAGAGAAGGAAAAAGGAAGAGGAAAAAATAATCAGAGCAACCATTTATCAAGCACTAACTATGTGTTTATCAGTCAGGGAGTGGGTTGTTGGGGTTACCAAACAACCCCAATATCTCAGCACTTAACACCAGAGAAGTTAACTTCTAGCTCACACCACAGGTCCAAAGCAGAGGGTAGCAAATCTAAACGTTTCAGTGTTCCTGGGACCCCCTGCCAGTGGGGATCAGCTGGGGAAGGAACATCAAGGCATGTTGTTGGCGTCAGAGAGTAGACCCCAGGGCCTGCCCTCTTGAGGGAGCAGTCGCTGCCCCTCCATGTTAATTCTCACCTGTGGCACATGCACTGGGAACAGGATATCAGCTCATGTGCGAACTGCCTAAATACCATCCCCAGCCTCTCACTGTGAGTGCAAAGTCTCTGGGAAGAAGGCACTGCCCATACTCAGTGCTGGGGAGCTGTTCTTTGACCAGCTGGAGGACCCGATATCTGCTTCCCCCTCTCTCAGGGAGAAAGGGAAAGGAAGGGGGGATTGGGCTTTCTGACTGAGAATGTCCCCCTCCTCCCATTTGCATTCCCTACTTGGCCCTATAGGCATTTAAGTTGAGACCCCAATTATCTCACATCCAGATGGTTAGAGCAGCCTCTTCTCTGGTTGCCTGATTCTTCCTCCAACTCATCCCAAAATCTGCTACAAAATTCATATTTACAGGCCATGTTCATTATTTCATTTCTTCCCCCCAACAATTTTAATAGCTCCTTATTTCCTACCCTATTAGTACTAATCTTCCTAGGCAGAATATATTTCCAGCTGTCCTATCCAACTGATTCTCCACTATTCTCTGGCTTTAAGTACTCTATTTTTGTCACAAAGATTTCTTTATTGCTCCACAAATCTACAGTGCTCACTTTCAACTCTGGATCTTTCTTCCTAAGCTTCCCCCCCTCCCACCTCCACCTCAAATGCTTACCTCTTATTTCTCTATATAGCCAAATCTTTCCCATCCTTAAAATTCTGCTTCTTTTATAAACAGGCTTCCCTAATTACCTCTCTCTTCCCATTAGGATTTTTCATATTTTAGAAATCTCTAGAATGGCATCTTTCAGAGGCATTCTGAAGTCGTGGAGGGTCTGTCACCTCTAAGGTTCCTTGATGAGCCACTTTTCCACCCCTCTTCTCTGAAAAGACTTTATTTGCTCAAAGGAAGAAGCCAGATCTTTAAGAGCTGCCTCATCAGAGATACC
Organism: Tolypeutes matacus; assembly: GCA_026826555.1. NCBI lineage: Eukaryota > Metazoa > Chordata > Mammalia > Cingulata > Chlamyphoridae > Tolypeutes > Tolypeutes matacus. The sequence continues at coordinate 4,886,778 of JAKSZT010004015.1, forward strand.
CCACCCCCGGCCCTAGGATATCTTAATATTTTATAGAAACCACAGCAGAAAGGCCATGCATGATATTCCCTGGAAGATGAGTCAACAGTCAATTCTTACTCAGAATTGTGCCCCAATTTGTAATGTGTCCCAATCAGTTCTATTTTGGCCTTAAAAAAAAAACTTGAACACATTGGGGAAGCAGGACCATGGAATTTAAGCGTCTCCTGGTTTAGCAATTCATTAGTTACCCCTTTTATTGTACAGGAGTGTACCCATGTGTTAACAGCAACCCTCAAACTGGACTAAATCTCAGGGGACCAAGTGGTCTATGCTGCTTTCCTCTTACAGGGCCAAAGAGAATGAAGGTCTATAAAGCAGACAGAGGGCAAGTCAAACATTAGCCTGACCCACATGCCAGCTCCTCATAGAGCTCTAAGCCTGCCCCAAAGAGGATGCTAGCAAGAGCTAACATTCAGGGAGGAGAGAAATAAGGCCAGCAGGGCACCTGCCTGCCAAGTCTTAGCTCTAACTTAAATGTCACCTGAACACCCAATAGAAAGTAACTCCTCAGTCAAATGCCATTACATCATTCTGGTTTAATGATTTGTATTACATGGATTATTTTCTGGCATTTCCCTTCTTATTCATTTTTTTATTCTCTGAATTCCCCCCACCATGCCATGAGAGCAGGGACCGGGTCAGCTTATTCACCACTGCATCCCAGCACCTACCACAGACCTTACACATAGTAGGTGCTCAGCAGACCTCGCACACAGTAGGTGCTCAACAGGTCATTCTTGAATAAATGAGACCATCATGAGCAGGAAGGAACCGTCCTTGTCCCAAAACGAAGACTCCCATGATCTCAACTGAGGGAGGTGTCAGCCCAACTAGCCATTCAAGCAAGGCGATTGCATTCACTTGCTCTGGGAAGCAGTGGAGGCCTGACAGGCACAATTCCATGAGGGCAGGATCAGAGTCTCATTAATACCGCAGAACACAAATTTACCAATGCCCCTTTCCCTCATGTTTACATCATGAATTGTTCTCTGCAAAATGAATCACAGATTGATTCCCCATCCTTCCTTCTCTCATGAAACATCTGTCTCCTGGTTTAATCAGGAAGCCCCGCGGGACTCTCCTATTTATCAAGAAAATAAATAGGCTCCTCCTTCTAACTAATAATAAATAAACAGGACTGAGGCACACTTATATATGCCAAGAAAACTCTGTCTAAGCAATTAGGATCTATGATTCTATTCCATGCCTCTGGACCATTTTTCAGGAAATAACAAACAAAATAAATCAGCTGTGCTCCAATTTAATTGCAACATACATAAGACATTGTACTTAATGGGCTGTAACTGGAAAATTATTGTAGAGCAAAGTAGGTTAATCTAGCATGTCGGTCACTCCTGGATCAAACCCATCAGTTTGGTCAATGCCCAAATCTTCCCAGGCTCCTCCTCTGTCATTTTCCTTGCTAATACAGGCACTGCAGTCAGAAATCTCATGAATGGTCTTCTCCCCAAAGGAGCTTGAGCTCCTCATGGAAATAGGACAAGGAAAGGATCTCTGATGGAAATTACACCCTTATCCTCTTCTTCCCACTCTTTCTCCTATCCAGAGTTAAAAAGCCAGGTTCATGCTCAGAGATAGATCATCCAAAGAACAATTGATTTCAATGTTTCTACAAATAAGTCCTGTTCAGTGAGGATCGGTGTTCAAAAGGTTGATCTCAAGGACCCATACGATTTTCAGTCATCTATGTCTCAATTATGTTCAGAATATCCAATTTACCAACGTAGGAAATGTTCTTGGAAGACCTTGTTTTTTTTTTTTCTGATATAACATAGAATCGTTTTCAGAAAACCCTGAGCCAAAGAAAGGGACTCAGTTTAAGCACGATTTAACCAGAAAATCAAAGTAGCTGCTGTGCCCAGTTCACCAAGGCACTGTCGCTCACAGAGGTTTGTGCTTACTGATAAATAGCACTCGGCACATGTTTTCTGTGTGTGCACGAGTGTGTCAGAGAAAAAGAGATCGGCAGGGAGGAAGGCAGAGGGAAGGAGAAGATCCATCTGCCCCAGGTGCCCCGGGGGCACATGGCACCCTCTCTCTGCTCTGGATCGCCACACAAAGCCAGGAAGGGGCCACACTTCACCTCCAAGTTCCTCTCCTCTGTGGGTGCGAACGTGGGCATGAGAACTCACCGTGAAGACCACCTTCAGGTTGTTGAGCATCTCGATCTCCTTCGGGAAACCCCTGCTGCCCCATCGCACCAAGTAGTTCTCACTGTGGGAGGAAGAGTGGGAGCAGCACATTACCTACTGCCAGGGCCTCCACGTCCATTCAGTAACTATTCCTTGAGCATCTACTCTACTCAACACGATGCTCGCTGCTGGGCATGCCGTAGGGCTTGAGACAGCCATGGCCTCTCACTCCCCCTCACTCCTGGGGATTACAGTCTCATCAGGGAGACAGACAGACAGTGACACCGCAACAGGAGCAAAGAATTACTAACATATGTGTATTCACAACCTCCTCCCTTCCTCATCTGCTAAGCAAATTCTGGCACAGCTGCTTAATATTTTTGAAGAGCAGCTGCAGTTTCTGTAAAGATTTATTAAGAGTGGCAAAGGTGGGGGGAAAGGATTTTAGTATGTCTTGCAGGCCATTAAGAACATATTTCCTCTTCTCATCTCATGCCTCTTTCTCATTGCTTTGAGATACTGAGTAATCTGAGATTTGGATTATTTTAAATTATTTTTTGGATATAGGACTGTGTTTTCTTGAATGGAACATCACTCTGTGATGGGCCTTATAGGGCTGAAGCCATTATCTGAAATACACTTTACTTAAATGCAACTGCAACAAGGGCTAAAAAAGGAAAAGTTCAGGATGTTGCTACAATGTATAAGAGAAGGACCTGAACTAGTCTGGGTAGCCAGGGAAGGCTTCACTACAGAAATGACACATAAATAAAGGTGGTCAGGAAATGAGAGTAGAAAAGGGAAATGTCTCAGGCAAAGCAGATGTGCATGCAAAGGCCCTGAGGCAGGAAGGAGCTTGATGCTTCTAAGAAACTGATCCAAGGGAAGGGTGGTAAAAGAAAAACTAGAAGGAGAGGCCAGACCATGTGGGTTTTGTAGGATTCATGGGTTTTAGACATGATCCTGAGAGTAATGGAAACACATTGAAAGGTTTTACATGGGGTAGTCACATGTTTATGACATATAATCATTTACCATCTCGTATCTTCTAACAACCATGCGCCAACCTGATTGTATCTTTTAAAAACTATATACCAATCTGGTTCATACAAGTCAGCCCAGCCACAAAGAGTGAAAAGACTGGCACTTATACCCTAGAAGACACTAAGTGAAGTTCATTCTGTTGACTGGTGTTAACCAAATACCCATTATTTTGAATTAGGAAAAAAACAAAATATAGCTCAAAACCCACGTGAACCTCAGAAGGCATGTTAAGAGAATTCAGGAGCGTTAAGGGGAATTCTCTTCTTTTCAGACCTTTGTTCTCCCTTGTATCTTGCTTTTCTTTCTCCTCTCTCCACTCACCACTAGAAAAATAATGAGAGTAGTCTGAGTAAAGTTCAAGGGGGAAATAGAACAGATAACAAAAATGAATACAACCCTAGAATAACCAATGGTTAAAAATCAAGCCAAATGCACTTTTTTATTTTACTTTTTCAGTAAGATCTAAACATTTTAGTGATTGGAATTTACAGCAAAATTTTTTTGGCTCCATCCAAAAAAAAAAAAAAAATTAATTATTTCCCATTGGCTATTTCTGTACTGTGCATAGTAAAGCATATGGGTATTTTCCAGGCCCTTTCATCACATACAGTAAGCCCCTTAGTGACCCAGCCTACTAGGTCTAAACAGCAAACACCAGCAATTTTCTTAAGGGGAAATACAATCATAAATAAGAAAAGCAATTTAGACTCCCAAGTTGGCCCCACCTGTCCTTGCCCAGGAAGACCTGGGTGGTAGAGCCCAAAGGCCCACCTGGCACCAAGACAGGCAGGACCTCCTCCAAATGACACCCTCCTCAGGGGAAGAGCGGGTGACTATTCCAACTCCTCCAGCTCTCTGGACATCAGCCTTGCTGCTGGCTTGGTGCCTGAGCTGCTGCTTTTGTTTTTCCTACAAAAATTTAAATTCCCCAAACCATATCTCTTCAGGGACCCACTGCAGATCTGACCATGATTCCTCCTACCACTGAAGCATTAGTTCTGACCAAATGCTCCGCCGTCCTCATCTTGGTCTCATAGAGCACACCTTAACTTGCCTGTTGTTCACTGTAGGACAATATCTGCTCAGGTGGACAGGAGTGGAAAAGATTGCTTAGGGAAAGAGCGGCTATTTAGAGTCAGATGGATACGGGCCGTCTTTCCGTTTCTTCTTTGTTTTCTCCTTTTTCCTTTGGTTTCTGCCCTTTGGGCCTCGTCTTCCTCACCCCCACCCTGCTGAGGGCTGCCCTGTGTCTCTTCCTCAGAGGCAACACTTAGGCATGCCCCATTAAGTACATCCTCTGATGTGGCACATAGGGACAGAGCCGTCACCCCGCTGATCCAGTGTCGTCCTCTACAAAGCTAGGTTCAGGCCATCCATCACTGAGATGGGCTGATAGACCAGGTACCCTTATTTGTACAGCCATGAGGAGTCCTCATGCTTTTTGAGAGGCAGGGAGGGTTGTGTGAGGGTTTCAGTATCTTTTCCACAGGTGCCTTGGGAACAGCTGACAGGGCACAGAAAGGGACCTATAACATGCAAACCATACAAGGTGGGTTCTGTCTAAAGGACCAGGAACTATTATATAAAGAGCAGCTTTTTCCACCATAACAGTGCTGAAATCTTGGCAAGAACCACCAAGAATATTTGATACAGCTCCTTCTTTGGCATCAGGCTAAAGTGAGGAAATAGCTTGTTTTTGGCATCATTCAGATCTGGGTATAAATCTCAGCTCTGTCACTCAATAAATATGTGTGACTTTGAGCAAGTCACTTTTCCTGCCTCAGCCTCATTGTCCTCGCCCAAATGGCATGGGGTAACGAAGATGGAAAGAGATAATGTACAGGACTCAGTGCAATCTTCTTAGATGGACAGCCCATCCATGTTTCAGAAATGTCTCCAAGGGGAGTCATTATTTACTAAAGGACCACTCTTCACTAGGCAATGTAGGCTATTTCATTTATCATCATAACCACCAAGCCATAAAGGCAGAGGGATCGTGTTGCCTGCAGCTCCATTCTAATGTTTCAACTGGTAACCTCAAATATGGGACCATGTGTTGGCCTCAAAGGCCACTGAAGGAACAGATGGTGGCCACCTGGGGGAGGGGGGAATTCTGAGCCACAAGCAGAGTACCGGGGGCCAAGGAGGGGTGTACCAAAGTCTTTTCCCTGGAGATTTCCCAAAGGTGTTTTCCTTTTCTCAAGCTTAGGCACCTGGCTGTTTCTTAATTTCCTCCATTCCCAAGGGAAATTCAGAAATACAGTAATTGTGATAGTTGCTGCTATTTGGAGCTCAGGGACCAGGCATTAGGCTGAGTGTTTCATATGCTTTTCCTCATTAAAGCCTCAAAGGAATTACTTCCAGAGGTTGGTGCTCACATTGTGCAAATGGGGAAACTGAGGGTTAAGACAGATGAACAACCTGTGGAAGGCTGAGAGTAAATGGGGGGGGGAGGTGGCAGGATATGACTGCAGACAGTCTAATTTTAGAGCCTATACTCTTAACCTATTGCTTCCCTGGAGAATCTGAGGATCTGCAGTTTTCACCATTCATTCCTCAACTCCCATTTTAAAAGTAGGTATTCTATCCTATGCTGCCTGTATCTTGTTATTTCTGGTTGTTTTCTGGTCATTAAAGCCATTTCCCTGTAACCATAACCCCACTGTGGGGAAGATTTGGTGGCAAGCAACACCCACACCCTCCAAAAAAGTTATTCACACAGTCTCTGCCTCAATTTCTCTTCCAGGTGGGAATTTCTTCACAAGCGATGATGGAAATAAAAAACGCTCTGTGATGTATCAATTCCACCTTCCCACCTACAGAGAGGACAGGCAATACTTGAGCACACCTACCTTATGACCGTTTGCTTGTTGGGATCATAGAGAGACATGAAGAGCTCAGCATCTTCCCCAATTCTGCACACGAAGTTTCTCACAAAGACATAGAGGCTGTGGGTGGGGGATGAAGAGATCCGGGAATACATTCCATAATCTGGCTGGTCTTTTGACTGAAAGGTGGAAAGAAAGGTGAGGAAGATGGAGAAAGTAAGCCCAGCACCACTTAAGATAACAGAAGACGGTGCCAGATATTGAGAGTCACTTGAGGTTTCAAGCCTGAAGACATGGCACACACCCAGCTCTACCATCAAAATGTCTACAATCTTAGGGGTTTTGGCTCGCTTGGCCTTGATATTCCCTTCTTTGGAAATACCATGACTGACCCAGCCTTTTCAAAAAGTTGGTGTCATAAAAAGCACAGATTCTAAAAGAAAAATTGATAAAATGGACTTCATCAAAATTCTAAACTTTTGCTCTTTGAAAGGCACAGTTATGCAAATAAAAAGGCAAGCCACAGACGAGGAGAAAAGATTTGCAAACCATATATCGGAAAAAGGATTTGTATCCAGATTATACAATGAATGCATACAACTCAATAATAAGAAAAACAACCCCATTAAAAATGGGCAAAAATCGAAACACTTCACAAAAAAGATACAAATGGCCAGTAAACATATAAAGAGTGGGTCAACATCACTAGTCACCAGAGAACTGCAAATTAAAACCACATTAAGATTCTACTACACAATACTACTACTACTATTACTAGAATAGCTAAAGCTAAAAAGACTAACAATACCAAGTGTTGGCAAGGATGTGTAGCAACTAGAACTGTCATAGATTGCTTGTGGGAATGCAAAATGGTACAGCCATTTTGGGGTCAGTATAGCAATACCTTAAAAAGTTAAACATATACTTATCATATGAACCATCAATCCCACTGATAGGTATTACACAAATGAAAATACATGTCCCCACAATGATTTATATGTAAATGCTTATAGACGTATTATTTATAATGGCCCCAAATGGATGGGAGAGTAGGCAGGAGCCAGAATACACAGGACCTCAGGGCTCATGGAAATGATCAAGCAATGAATGGCATATCTGTACTTTGGAATTCCAACTCAGCAATAAAAAAAAAGCAACATGAACCTCAAAAACATCATGTTGTATGAAAGAAATCAAACACAAAAGGCTAATATTGTATGGTTCTATTTATATGAAACTCTAGAAAAAGCAAAACTATAGAGACGGAAAGCAAATCATGGGTTGCTTGCAGCTTGGGATCAAGGATGAGGATCAATTGTAATGGGGCACGACGAAACCATTAGGGTGATGGAATTGTTCTACATCTTGATTGTGGTGGAGTTTACCCAACACTATCTAGTACTGACATGCAAACTGTAGACTTAAATGAGTGAATTTTATTAAGATTCATACCTCAATAAAGCTAAAAAAATTAAGTTGCTGTCAAATAATACATAGTGCCTAGAATGATTTTTAAAAATACAAATCAGGTCATGTTAACCCTTCCTTAAAATCTTTTGATGGCTTCCCACTTGGAATAACATCCTAACTCATTTCCATGAGCCCTGAGGTCCTGTGAATGCTGGCTCCTGCCTACTCTCCCCAGCTGCTCACTCCCCAGCTGTGCCCATACACACAGGTCTTTCTAGTCCTTGAACAATCCGAGTTCAGTCCGACCTCAAGGCTTCTGCACTTGCTTTTCCCTCTGACTGGAGCACCTGTCCCCAGACCTTCCCATTATTCAGCTGTGGACTCAGACATCACTCCCAAGAGAGGCCACTGGAGATCATGCCTTTAAAGTAACTCCTTGGGTCACTCTGCTTCACAAAATCCTAGTTTCATTGTCTTTTGGAAACATTGCCACCTAGAATTAATTTGTTCATTTATTTATTTACTTTTTTACTGCTTTTCTTCTCTTCTCCTTTCTGGAACATAAAAGCTCCCTGGGAGCAGAAGACTTGCCTGGTATTTAACTCCCTGTGGGATGGACATGGAATGAATTGCAGATCTGAGTGCAAAAACTCAATAAAAGGCTGTGATTACTGATCATCTCTAGTCATAGGACAGATGTCCCCTTGAATAATACACACTCTGGTTAATTAGCCTATTACTTTAAGTTTATGATGTGCTAAATGCCTGCTTTGCTTGGCCAAAACCTAGTTAACAAAGCTCACCATTTCTTCCTTGATACGCTCTGTGATTTTATCAGTTGCTTCCTCGTGTGCATGAAACAAGCTGATGACGCTGGTGTTATCAGGGTCCAAAATATTTCCGTCTTCATCTCTGACGATCAGATCGAGCTCAAGAATTCTGAAAAGAAAAACTGGAGGTGAAGGCAAATGAGGGGAGGTCAAAGCCTTTGGGATGTTATTGAGTAGTTTTTACTAGAAACTAATCTCTGAGGAGCATATACACCCACAGAAAAGCTCTCGCCGATACCTTCCTACACAGCTGGGGAATCAAACGTTGGTATAGTGCAGTCTCTTTGGAAGGTCTGCCTTCTTTGGCAATGCCTATCAAAAAGTTTTTAGGGAGTGGGTGTAGCTCAGTGGTTGAGTGCCTGCTTCACATGTACAAGGTCCCGGGTTTGATCTCCGGTACCTCTGAAAAATATACATATTCTAAATGTATCCTTCCTCTGATATGGACCCTAGAGAGACACTCCACATTGAACCAGGGTGCGTTTTAAGCGTAGTTTGCATCAGCAATATGTTGGGGGTGCGGGAACTAATTGTCTATCCAAAGGGAAATGGTTAAATAAACTGTGCTCTATATTGGAATACTTATGAAGCAGGGTTCAAAAACATATGATAGAGTTTTGGTATGTTTAATGATACATCTCAGTGAAAAAGGCAAAAGGTGCATGCAGTATATTTTATGTGAAAAACTGAACAAAAATAAACCAAGCCATTTAAGTTTTAAAAGGGGGGTGGGGTGGGCGGAGTGCATTTATACAAGTGCACAGAGAAAGATCTGGAAGGAAAAGTACCAAACTGCTATCAGGGATTACCTCTGTGAAGAGGGAGTGACTGGAATTGGAAGGGGCAGAAGGGTCAAAGGAAACATAAACTTCATCTCAATCCATTTAATGTATTACTGTTTTCGTATACAGAGAATATGTGCATATATTAGTTATTTAATAAAAAAATTGAAAATACTCTTTGAGGAAACAAATCTCAAAGACACCCATTGCTTGCTCTTTAGCTGCTTGACTTCTAGGCCACGACCTGCGCCCTGTGTGCTACTTATTTGTCTTGACTGCATCTGTCATTCTGACTGGCATCAATAATTCTAATACGAGCAAACACCCACACAGCACTTACGACAAGCTTACACACAGTCCTCATTATAGAGGAAGGAGGTACCGAGAATATAAATAATTATATTCTAAAGGGCTAAGTAATTTGCTCAAAGTCACATGGCAATAAGAAGTAATAAGACATCAGAGTCTGTGATCTTAACCTCTGTGATGATTTTTCTAGATAAGAGGAACTTAGGACAGTATATGGGGGTGAGGGGGTAAGCTTGCAGAGGCATTAACATAAAACTACTTTTGGACATGCTATTAAGACGGAGGAGCCTGTTGTCCACGCAAAGAAGGTAGGGGGAGGTGGGCTGATGGACATTCTGAGAAAGCCAAGAGTGTTCTTACTTGGGCACCCCCACCAAGTACCAGCTTCTAGAAGGGCAACAAGGACAAACAAAGAAGACTAAGTTTTCACCTCTTATTTGAGAATCGCATGGAGAGACACATCTCCCATCTCATTCAGATGCAAACAGAAAGGAGCTAAGGTTCATCTGTTTGTCCACATTCATTAGGAAATTAACCCCCAACTGGATATGACTCATAATGTTGCACAGCCACACTGCCCAAAGGACAATGCTGACGGGAATAAATGCATTCAACTAATGCTGAGCAGAAGTGTGTGTGACCTTGGAAAAGACAGAGCAGAACTGATCCATCATTTAATGCCAAGAGTGGTACCAAAGTGGATTTGGTTCTAAAATGTATGAATAAAACATTCTCCTAGGTCCAGCTACCTTGGGATTTAGAGAAGTTGTTTGAGGATCCCTCCCTCCATGGAAGCCAAAGCCTTTTCCATTACCGGGTTCACCTATTACTTTGGATGCTCTACTAGGCATGGGGCAGGACTGACGGGATTCCCACGACCCAGGGTCAGGAGGCGCTGCCCCCACCCTAGGATGGCAACTCTGCCTGCACCACCCTGAGCACAGAGCCAGGGAGGCTGAGCATTTTTGACATTTTTCTCTGCAGGAGGCAGCCCTCCCACTCTCTTCTGTTCAAGAAAGCAATAAAATAAATCCAAGATGAGGGCAGGGGAAGAAGACCCCACTGTAACCATTTTTCAGAAAATGAAAGGTAAAACAGCAATGCTCCCTGCCACGGCTCCTCCAGGTTCCAGCCTCCACCTTCACCTCCATGTTCCTCCCTCACCTCCTCCCACATCCTCCAGTCAAATCATTTCTCAGTGTTGGTCCACTCTCTGAACAGTTTTTTCCCACTTCACCTGACAGTTCCTACTGATCCCATTAGGCTCCAGGCAGGTGTCAACACTTTCAAGAAGCCTTCTCAGACACTCCAGGCCTCCTCCCTCCTCCCCACCTCCTGCCTCTCCCACCCTTTCCTCCATGCTTCCTCTTCTCACGAAACATATGACTTCCTATTGTGAGTGCTGTTTACTTCTTTGTATCTTTTATTTATTCATAGAGTTCATTGGAAGTAGTGGAACTCAGTCGTTAAGCACTTGAACTCTGGGGTCAAACTACCTGGTTCAAATTCTGGCTCCACTATTTTTAATGTGTATCCTGGGCAAAATTTCCTAATCACTCTGTGACCCTCAGTTTTCTCATCTGATAAATGGAGATAGATAACAAAGTCACAGCATTGCTGTGAGACTTAGAGTTAATACAAAGAAAGGGCTTAAAGCAGTACTTGGCAGACAGTCAGCCCGCAGAAAGTTATGATTAGTTATCATTGCTTGTTTGCTTTTATTGTTGCTATTAAATGTAGAGGCTACATTTTGTAAATATCTGTAACCTCAGGGTCCAAGAGGTGCTCAATAAAAGTCTGATGTCAGAATGAATGAATGGGATGAATGGGAGAAGAATGAGACTCATCCACATCAATCCTCCAAGACTCAATTCCTCTTCCTGCGTCACAGCCTGAGGTTGGCATTCCCATCACTGTTCCCGATGCTGCCCCTGGCCTGCTGGCTTTAGGGAAGCCGCCCGCCCCATACCCAGAGTTCTGAGCTCCCGAGACAACAGGCCCGTGCTAAGATGCCCTACCCTCTGACTTGCAGCTGAAGTAGTCGGGAAAGGGGGCAAGAAGCAAGGGGCCCCTTAGCTCAGGCCCTCTGTCTCTGAGGCAGGGAGTCTCTCCCTTCCCCAAAGGAAATTGACTGAAAATAAAAGCACAAAGCTGGGCCAGAGGGCAATGCTGCAGGGGTGAGTCTGGTTTAGTGAGGACCCACTTTCCCCTCTTTTCCCACCATCTATCCACTCATTCACTTGCCATTCCCTGAGAACCTACTATGTGCAGTCCCTGTTCTAGGAACAGGCATAGAGATGAATGAAATAATCAGTGTAGAGTTGTTCCCTGCATAAAGGAGCAAGGAAGGTGATAGTGAGGAAGACGGGCGATTACAATTCAGGGTGCCAAGTACCTGCAAGAGCATCTAACCTGGCTGGAGATGGGGATGGGGGGAGAGAGGAAATCAGGGAAGGCTTCCTGTGAGTGGTGACCATTTCTTCCATTCCTGGTCTTTCTTCTCAGGATTCCCATGTGGAAAAAACATCCAAAGGTCACAGATGCCATTACTGTAAAGCAGCAAAATGCCCTCAAATCCCATACACCCAACTGTGACTATGCTCAAAGACACACACTGTCCCAAGGACTGTGGCAGCTGCAAGGTGAATCTGTCCTGTCACTTTGGGATGATGTGCATCATAAGCAGATTTGGACATACTTGCCAGCTGCCAACAGAGGAACCAGCAGAAGGACTGTGCTTCTGGGAAGGGAAGCAGCTGCAAGTTGGACCCAGTGACGTTTGTCTCTGGATCCCTCCCTCTTCCTAGTACATATACAAGGGCAGAAAGTCCAGCTGGTGGGAAAGTTTTCTTTTATTCCCATTAAATGGGACTTTTCTACTTCCCCTTCCGGTCCTATGTTCCAGCCTTCTGACCCACTTTGCAGTCTCCTGAACATGCCATGCTCTCATGCATCCCCACCCCTGTTTTATTAGCCTGCTTAACATCTCCTTATCCTTCAAAATTCAGCTCAGGAGTCACCGCCCCCAGGATGCCTTCCTTGATATTATTTTCCAGGTCATATCAAAAGCACTCTTGCTTCTTAGACCATCAAACTTATCACAATACATATCAGCAGTTTACCTGTAATTTGCCCTAACAGGCTGCAGTTTTCTAATGAACAGGGACTCATTTCTGTAACCCCAGCACCTCGCAGAGAATCAGGCCAGCCATAAGTGATCAACACATGTCTGATGTTGGGATGAATGACCAAATGAAAAGGATGTTTGGAGGGCACTGAACATCCAGAAGGGAGGGGAGAGCCTTATAATTCTCAAATACTATCTAAGTAATGTAGTGATGAGGCCCCTGGACTCTGGGACTAGCCTGCCTCGGTCTAAGTTCTGGTTCAGCTTTCTACCTGCTGTGTGACCTTGGGCAAGCTACTTAACCTCTTTAAAAGCCTCCGTTTCCTCATCATAAAAAAATGAGGATTATAAAATTACAAGCTCTGTAGAGTTGTTGCAAGATTTCAATGAGACAATGCATGTAAAACACAATTCAAAGAAGCCGTGTGCAAAATAACCAGATTCTTGGGTATATTACTATTATCACTGTCGTTGTTATCAGTGGGTTGCCCTGCCTCAAACAAAGAAAAAAGGTGTCAGTTTTTCCTTAATTTCATAGCATTTCTATTCCAATCAATTTCTGCTTCTCTTCCCTTTTGAGGAATTACTCCTGTAATTGTGCATTAGAGTTAGTGTTTGGCATGGGGCTTGGATAATTTAGGGTGGAGGATGGGACACTGAGTCTCACACTGGGATTTAAGGGACAGTTTTGTAAATGCAGAAATAAAACAACAACTAAGCCGAAAATGAACCAGCATGACCGCGTTCCCTGGTCCCACGGAAGTAGGTTAAATGAGTGTCCTAAATCTCTCAGCCTGGTAATAACCACTGTATAAGCAAGGCTTCTCTGCATCCACATCCCTGGGTCCCGAGGGGCGAGGGGCGGGTGATAATAAAGGCACTCAAGCCCGGCCTTTGGTAACAGCCTGCTCCCAAATAGAAAGTGGCAAATGCGCATCTGAATATGAAACAAAGCTTCTCCGGAAGGAGAAAGGGAAGAAGGGGGTGGGTGTGGGGAAGAAAGGGTCTTTCTAGAGGAAAGAGAGGCTACTTGTTGCCATAGTCGATTTTGGATGTGACTTTCTGCTTCAGTTCCTTCAGCTCGTCCTTGGGCAGCGTTCCTGAGAGGAGCTGGGACCGCCACTCCATCAGGTCGTACATCATGGACTGCACCTGGAGGAAACGCTCCTTTTTGTTGGCCTAGGAAACAGGACACAATCCCTAATTACCCATGCTGCAGGTGCTTGGGCATCAGTTTGGCGAACTGTGCCAAAGTCAGGCAAGAATGTTCAAGGGCTGTGGGACTCCCCAGGGCTGGAACCCTCTCTTTCTATCCCTCCCCAGCCACAAAGGGACTGATGGGGTTGTAATCCTAGTCTTTGATATATTTCCTCCCCCTGGGACCAGCAGGGTCTTCCAAAGCTAAAGCAATAATCCCAATCACTTCAAAAGGGTGATTTCTGATTTTTACCTAAAAGATTTTGTTGAAAAAGACTGATGTGAACATCTATGATAACACAGGTCCCAGAACTCAGACCCTGTAAAGCTGGGAACTGGGGCCATTTCTAGGGCAGCATTCACCACGTGGCATGTGTTGAACCAGTGGACACAGGGTGGCTTTTGGTGGCACAAAGACACAAGGTCCACTGACCCATATGAGGATTCTTTTCCATTCTCCTCCCATCCTTCTGTTTAAATGAAGGAGAAAGTCTCAGTTTGATTCTAATGTCTTTATCACCTCCCCAGCACTTGTAAATTTCTCTTTTTAAGAGAGAGAGAGAGTGTGTGTGTGTGTGTGTCTTGGGCCCAGAGCTTTTGACAGGTTATTATAGCAAGCATTAAATAACAATGTCTGTTTTCACTGTATTTATTTGAATAATGTTCTTCTAATCATGCAGATAGTTTTGCCTTTCCACTTGGGAAACCATGCTATAAAGTCCCTAATATTCGTTGGTTTATGTTGACTAAAAGGGAAGCCAATATATGTATTAAGTAAATATTACACAGGTGGTATACTGATGTGGCAAGAAACCTGAAGGTGATACTGGAATAATGGAAGGTCAAGGATATCTCTTGACCAGGGCAAAGGACACGATGGACTTGCTATTCTAAGATTTCATAAGAGGAAAGGCCAAGCTTCCACGATGCACATGCAGGTGGTTATATTAAAAGGGGGAGGACCAATGGTGATATCAGTAAGAAACAACTTCAGCCCAGAGTCTATCATTTGCCCCTCAAACAAACAACTTCTGGGAAACTTACAGAATTGGGTGATTGTGTCAATTACCATGTATTATGGAATGCCCAACATTTATAAGCATAAAAGTTAAGTCCAAATAAAAAATAACATATATAAAATTAAAAATCTAAAAATAAAAAAATAAAGATAAGTCCGTGAATAGCGTGGTGCACTCCAGCTGTGTGCACAGTGCTGCAACAAATACGCAGTAAGTCTCGGGTGACATTTTCACTCTCAGCTTAATGGTTTGCTTAGCTAATTGCTTTCATTAGGAGCTCTGGAAGCATCAAAGGCGGATTTAAAATTAGATTTGCTTCAAAACAGAAAACACATGCGAAATGTGCTCTTTCTTTTTCCAGGGTCAAAGCTACCTCAAAGATCTGAGGACAGTAGCCATCAGTCAATTAAACATACGAGCACAGTGTTTCCCAGTGTGTTAGCAGCAGCAAATTGGAATCCCCTGGTTCATTAAAAATGCAGATTACTGGGCCTTTTAACAGTTCCCTAAGCAATTCTTATGAATACGCAAGTTTGAGAACTTTTGTACTAGTTTAAAATCAGAAGGATCACCCATGACACCACTTATTACAGCTTTGACATTAGTTAGCCATCCGGCTTTGAGCAAGTCACCTAATCTCCCTGGCTTCAGTGTCCTCACAGTTAACCTTGTGTGCCTGCTGTGGGTCACCAAAGCCACACCTCTGCCTGTCCCACTCAAGCCTAAATTCCAAATGTGAACCAAACCAAAGACTGCATTCCAGGGAGGCAGAGTGGAGTCTCACCACATAAAGCTGTTTCCAGATGCTGCCCCATTCCCAAAGTGTCGTTGTCACTTCTTGTGCCAGAGGAATTTCAGCAGGAATGATATTCTCGGTATTTCTATTTAAGGTAGGAGAGAAAATGGCATGAAAGTGAGACCCAGGTGCTAACAAGATAAAAATGCAGGCAAATTTGCATTAAGCAACAGCTGCTGAGAGGGGTCTTGCTGGTCTGAGACTAAATTGCCTCCAATAGCTACACCAATTACATTATGCAAATGCAAGGGACTTCCTTTTCAATGTCCTCCTTCTCTAGGGTGGGCCCGTCATGCATATGATTCAAGAGTAATCTGCTTTAATACAGTTCAAAAGCATCTGCCAGTGAAAAGTCTGATTCCCCACATTTCCTAATCTCGCCTCAGAATCAGACCTGAACATAAATAAATTTGGATTAAATCTTCCATCAAGTGAGGGAAGGGGACACACAAATAAACCCAGGCACAAAGGAGGAAGACGGATGAGGATCCTTTAGCTCTACCGGGTCAGATTTTCAAAGTAAGCAGGACAGAGACCTCCAGGGGCCACTGAGGATCAAGTTTGGTAAAGAATAACAAATACCTTCTTTTCTCTACTGTAACTTCCTTGATGTGGATAAAGGATCTAGGAAAAACGCCCTGTTGGAAACAAATAAAATAAATTAAGCAAACAAATCCCTACAGAAATGGCTGACCCCACGGCTTCATGATTTTTCCAAAGACGCTGACTTCTAAACTTCTCAAACTTCACGGGAATAATCCCAGAGTCAGACAGAGCAAGAAATGGATTCTAAATCCACTCATTAAGGTCCAGCTTCCCCTCCAGTTCTCTGTTAGTTGTTCTAGATCCCACAATAGCATTAGATCCCAAAGAATGCTCCAATCCCATTATGCACACTCACCCTCTCAGGCAGGCAAGAGGGAGCAGTGCTTGGAACACGTCTGAACCAATCTAAGTGAAACAAAGAGCTCTGCCTCTCCCCTCCACTGCCCCGCTCTAGGTTGGCAGTCACCCTACACTATCATGAACCAGCCAGAAGTTCAGGTCCTAAAAGAAGAAGGTCCCTGCTTGCATTTGGGTTCCTTGGATTTGAGATTTATTTCCCCCTGGATTTATTTTATTGTCCTTTGAGAGAGCAGAGTAGGATCATGCCTTCCAAGGAAGAAGGAGGAAGCTTCTATTATTTCCTTTCTCCATAAGCTTGGCTCAGTGAATAAGAGAAGTGTATCAATTATTTGGAATTTCCTTCATGGATTCAACCACTGTGCACCCTGGGGATGCTTGGTCAGTGGGCTGGGCACCATGAAAGACAAGGAGCTGAGCAAAGCAGGTGCATGCTTTCTTGAAGATGACAATGTCATGTGGGGTTCAAATGAGTGAAACCCTCCAGGGCAGAAATGTGGCCTGTCCTTTCTACATCATGTTCAATACATAGAGGAAGGGATGAAATGAATGCCCCCAACAACGCTGAAAGGAAGTCGATAGAAGATACATTTCAAGAAAGAAGTCCCCAATTCCACGGGGACTCAGGGAAAGGGGAAATCATACGTGACTAGCATGTCAGGAAAGGTTTCAGGGAGAAGGTGGCACTGTAAGGTGGCCTTAAGGAATGAGTAAAAGATGAAAGAAGTTGAGGCACAGCACGCACCAAAGGGTAGAGGTGGGAAAGCACAGGACCCAGTGAGGGAGGAATGGGTTCAGTTGCTGAAGAGCAAAGTAAAGACATCCAGTATTATCCCAAATAAAAACAAATTGACCTTACCTCTAACATTTTGTGCTTTATGAGGTATCCCCTATACCAGTCTGCAAAGAGAAAACAAAGAGATAACGTCTCTCATTTAGTTTTACAAGTTCATTGCTGTTTTTGTGTTTCAGTTTGGTTTTGTCTTGTAACTACTGCAAACTGCTGTAGACCTTGGGTAGAGATCAAGACCTGGAAGCCCACAGACTGGATCTGATCCTTCAATGTGTTGTGTTTATCCCACAAAATCTGTTGAACTGGTCGCAACATCTGAAGACAACATCTAAAACCACAGGGATTTCACATGAAAATCCAAATTTCCTTCTTCTTTTGGAAAACTCAGGAGCCCCAGCCATACAGTTGGCTGGTGGTAAAGAGCAGCTGTTCCCATCAGACAGAGCAGGACCCTCCAATTCGCCCGACTCCACCTACCCACTTCCTCATTTCTGTTACCTGGCTGGGCCCTGAGAACGTATTTTCAACCTCTGCTGTTGAAAGGACCTAGTAAGGCTGAGAGATTTTGGCAAACATCCCAAAATAATATTGACAGTTCTAATAGCAGCAAATGGTGTCCAGAATATGAGATGAAAAAGATTACAGAACAGCTAAGTTCAGGGATGGGTAGAGGGACAGGAACTTTAAAAGATTCTTCTCCTTGCAGAAATAATCAAAAATGACTCAATTAACAAAAATCCAAATTACCCACAGTCCTCTGACAAAATGAGACTCGATGTAGCAAGTATTGATGACTATAATGAGTCCACTGGCCTTTGAAATGCTTCAAGCACAGCCAAGTAGTGGCATTTGTCATCTTTGTAAATAAACAGTGTCTGTCGGGAGCCTCATTAGTGGACCCTCATTACTGGGCTGACAGATTGTTGTTGAAATATGTTCTCAACAGACAAACATCCAAGCCCCAAAACAAACAACTTAAAATGCAAAGTCACCCCTCACGGTCAGTCTTGAACCAGCTGGAAGGTCAGGTCCTCAAGAAAGTTCTGAAGCAACAGGAGCCTACCATCGTTCCTATTTTGAAAGGCAGAAGAGAGAGGAAGGAGATAAGGAGGAAAGAAGGAGAGAGGAAAAATAGAAAGGGAGAAAGAAAGGGTGGGTAGTGGAAAAAGATCTTAGGTTTGGAAAGAAGTACCATTCTAAGGACTCTTCATTTTGTTAAGCCTTTTAATCTTCATAACAACCAAGTGAGGTAGGAGCTGTTATCCCCACTTTGTGGACAAGTAGCCTAGCTGAGGCACAGAGAAGTTAAGTGACTTGCCCAGGGTCACACAGTAAATGACAGTGTCAGAATTTGAACATAAGCAGCTATTGCACTGTGCTTCCTGTCTAATAGGGGGGAAGGAGTGAGGTGGTTGCCTAATATTTTCATCCTCCCAATGTCTGAATCCCCAAAACTAAGTCTCCACTAAGCCACTTTCCAACTGAATATTCCCAGTGCATGGAAAGCTTACTACTTCATGAAGTAGGCACATTCTATTTTTAGGATCCTTTAATTATTTGTCAATAACTATTGATAATGATTAACAGCAATTGTGCTTACACTTTCTGAGTGTTTACCATGCGTACTCTGTTAAAGAGAACCCAAAGATTAATTTTGGTTCGTTTTGTCTTTTCAAATTAGAAATTAATTTTCACAACAATCCTCTAAACTAGGTACTATTACTACTTCAATTCTGCAAATGAAAATATAGAGGTACAGAGAGACTGAGCAACTTGCTGCTGGACACACAGCTAGTAGCTGATATGCCTGAGATTTAAACCCAAGCATCTCACTCCAGAGACCCCACTACAGCATTGCTTTATAACTATTTCCCTTTAATTATAATTCTGCCCCATCTTACCCCTGAGCACCTTTTTCATATTATTACTAACTACTGTTTACTGATCACTCAGTACATGCAAAGCTGCATGTAAGCATTGTACATGAATTCTCTTATTTAATTCTATCAATACCATGAGCTAAATATTATCATTCCCATTTTATAGACGAAGAAATTGAGATTCAGTCACCTGATGTACTGGACCAAGAACACAGAGGCAGGGATGAAGCCCAAGTCCGTGTGGTTTCAAAGCCAATATTCACAGCTGTTCAACCGCATTGTCCCCTGGGGATGTTCAGAACACAAATACAGACATGGTTCTCTTGATTGCAGCCATCTGCATCCACTTACTGGACATGGCCACCCAGATCTACCAGAAAGTAGGAAAGCAATCTGAGGTCCTTACTCACAGCCCATACCCACATCAGCATCTCTGTGCTGGGGGCTCTGAGAGGGTCCCTCAACCTCCTGGGTCCAGAGCCTTTGCCTGCTCTAACCTTCAAGACTCAGTTATTTCTGCACACCAGGTAGGTCTCTTGATTCTCCAAGCTCTGGACCACTCCTGACCACAGAGAACCGCCGACTTTGCACCCAGCATTTATGTTCTGGCTCCCAGATCCAAGTTCAACGCTGATTGACCACCCATTATGTACATGGCACTGGGCTAGATTTTTTATAAGTAAATCCCCAGTGATCCTCCCACTGACTCCTGCAATAAGAGTTTATCATCATCTATACTTGCTAGACGATACTGAGATTAAAACAGGCACGGGAGAAGTCCCAAGACCTTTCAGCTGTGAAACTGCACAGCCAGGATCCAAACTCACATCTAACGCATCAGGGCTGTTCTTTGTCCTTGATGAGGTATTGACCTCTGACCCCTGATGTCAGCCCCCTAATCTACAGTCTGAGACCTGACCAGGCAGATAACAAGCTGGAACACAGGACAAAATCCCAGGGCAGTGGACCCCATGGTCAAAGGCAGTCTCGGTGGAATACAGCACTTATCATATTCCAGGACTTGTCCCTGGGCTCAACGCCTGTTTGAGTTAAATAATAAGGGCCCTCTTCTTAACTTTATCCATGTAATATACACTCTTTTTCCCCTTTTTGTTTTTTTAGCAAAGAACTCACAAAGTATATCTGGGGGCAGATGGGGCGGGGGAAATTTTACCATCCTTTTGGACACTTACTAAGTGCCAGTCACTCAAATTGGCATCCTTCAAACATCACAAAAACCACAGTGAAATGTACCTAAATTTTCAGATCACAAAAGTGGTGAAAAAATTTTTTTAAAGATTTAAACTGTCTCAGAATATCAAAAAACTAACCCAAAGCCTAGAGATCCAGTCTGCTCTCTGCGTTTCCGGGTGGTATGATCTTTGCACATTTCACTTAAGCCTCAGTGTTTTCCTCTGTTACAATGGCCCTCAGAGGATTGTTGGAAGAACTACTTTTTAAACAGTATTATGAAGGCATATACATCTGGTAAAGGCTTAATACCTTGGACAGGAAGACAGCATACCAAGTTCTAGATAAATATTACCTACAATATGGACAAAAGGAAAAGATTGAAATAAGGGAAGGGTAAAAAGGGAGTTTCCACTGCATCTGACTTATTTCTTAAAAAAAAAAAAAAAAAAAAAATGACAGAAGCCAATAGGGCAAAAATGTTAATATTTGTTTATCTGAGTGGTGGGTGCTTGGCTGTTGTTTTACTTTTCTGTAAGATTGAAATATATAACAATATTAAGATAAAAAATAAGTTGTTATGGGAATATCCTATATTTTTTATGTAACTTTTCTGTAATCTAAAACTGCTTTAAAAATAAAGTTTAAAAAAAAAGACGATGCTACAGATCAGAGGTTAAGAATGTGAGCTCTGGAATCAAAGCCTGGATTTAAATGGAGATGTACAACTTACTCTCTGTGTGACCTTAGACTAGTTATTGTACTTCTCTGAGCCTCCTCGTCTGCAAAATAGGAATAATAATATTGCCTGTCTGTCTTATGAGACTTAAATTAGATAAGAAATTCAGAGAAAGTGCCCAGTGCCTACCATATGGTAAGTGTTCAAATAAGTCAGTAAATACCATATTCCCTTTTAAAAATTAATAACAATAACAATAAACCAGAGAAAGTTAGGCATATTTTCTATTTTATTTCCAGGATCTAAAGATTTAAAAATACTTTTCTCAGTGAAGGTCATGACAACGTATTTCCATAACCACAAAGCACATGAGACATGTTTGACTTCAACATAATGGAATCTTACTGATGTTTTAGCCTTACCCTCATTCAGAAGGGTAGAAAACTTCACTTACAAACTCACAATAATGGAGCAGCCATTACTTGAGAAAATGGAATCTCTTTTTCATCCACCTGTCTCTAGAGCAGTCCAGAACAAAAGACCATCTCCGTGCAAAGTGGCACTTTAAAAAGATTCTCTATTAAGTGCTCATTACGTCCCCTCTTGTGCTAAAAGCGAAGAATGTGAATGGGTCAAGATCACCTTGGCTGGAGTTGTTAGCACAGAAGTTGCCACACAGAATGTGGCAGGGCATCCCCAACTCTGTAAGTGGCAGATTAAAAAACTCATTGTGCACAGCTTTTCACAGCCAAACCCACAATGAGAGAACGTGTGTGTGCTAACTTAGAAAGAGCTCCAGATATTTGATGAGAATATTATCCAGATATTAAAGGAGAAGAGCGAGTCTCAAAATGGAATGCACAGTGTAATTCTGTTTCTAGGGAAAAAAGAAAACAATGACAAAAGCTATGCCCTACTTTTTAAAAAAAGCAGAAACTATCAACTTCTTTGCCACCCTTTCATTTTACTAATAAGTGTAACCCAAAAGCTCCTTGGGAACCACTGTCAAGAAATTCCATTCGTTTTCCCACTAAGTTTGGGCCCCCATAGTCCAGACAAGCACATATAGCAGTAGGTGGAATGGGGAATTTTCCTATTGCTCTAGAATTAGGGAAAGAATCCATGGCCGAGGATAGGGGAAACAGAACTAGAAAGAAAGCTCTCCCCAAATCCCTCCCTTCCCAGTCTTGTTTAAGCCAAAGAAAGGCAATAAGGAGGTAAGTATTAAACTGGACATTAAATTGTTGTCTTTTTTGAACTGTCATTAAAGATTGGGAAAGATTTCACTCAAATATAACTGAAGGAAGTGACTGGGAAGAAAATAACACTGATTTTTATGTTTTTCCCTCTACGAGGAATTCTAACTGCTCAAAGAACATTTACATGTGCTTTCCACATCTAAAAGCAGGGCAGCGGATCTGTATGCTGCCCCTAGGTAGAAGAGATGTAAAATACACAGAGAAATAAATATTAGGATGTCTAAGACCTAGCAATGGATACCTTTATGAATTGCATGAGTTTTTATCATAACAATATGCTATCTTTAGAATAGAAAGTTAACCAAAACATTTGAGCTCTATTGGAAAGGAATTCAGTCATGTCTAAAGCTACAGATCAGGTTTTCTTCCCCATTTGTCCAGATGAGCAAATTTAGTCTATAGGCATGGAAGGACCAGCCTCACCTGTTCCAAGCACAGGGCTGGCTACCATATTACCTGAACCATATTGTAAAGCTACACACCCACCAGTCTCGATACAGCTCTATAACAGTGTGGGGAGAGGCAGAATTCACCATCACAGAGCACTTTCTGTGACCAAGCAGGGCCTAGCCAGTTTCTCTGTGGTCTCTAATTTTTCCCCCATAACAACCGCAGGAGGCAAGGCAATATGAGGCCATCTGACAGATGAGAAAATTACAGCCATTCTGTCCAAGATCACTCAGCCATTAAGTAATAGGAGCAAGGAATAACTTTCTGATTCAAAAGCCCATGCCCCTTCTACTTCACTATTTTTAGGAAATTTAAAAATTATTGAAAAGTACCAAGAATAAGATAATAATTACATTCCTATCAGCCAGAATTAACCATTGCTAACATCTGGGGATATTTGCTTCCAGTCTTCAAGACTGCAGTATTTTTGTCTAAAATTGATATGTGCTATTATAAAGAATTCAAACTAAGCAGAGAAGTATCAAGTACTAGCAAAAGAAGTAGCATTAAGATCATTCTGGTTAACTTTTAATTTATACTTATTCACTAGAATGGCAAATGAAATTTTTACATACTCAGATAAAAATGAGCACATGGTAAAGATACTATGTAAACAAAAATATCAAATTTAAGCTTGCTCATATTTTACAGAGGAAAAAGAATTCAAAGTGAAATCGAAGGAAATGCTGAACTTCAATTAATTATTATTTCATCACACAAAAAAGATTTCTTACACATGCCTCCAAAAGGAAAGTATTTATGAAAAGCACTTAAAAATTAGAGTGGTTTGTGCTTTCTTAAATTACATGTTTTATTTAAAAATAATATTGATGGACTCTGCTGTGAGTGATGTCACAGCATTGATCTGCTCTCTTCCATCCTGCTCCCACATCTCAATTTTACTAAATCATTTATTTTACATTGTTCAGGTTCCTCATAATACGTTCTTTCTTGTAGCCATAAATATCATGATTTTTAATACTAACTTTTATAGATTGATTCAACTGGAATCAATGCTTGCCACTATTTCCTTTGGTTACATGGTTTCGATACCTACATTCTTTCATTTTGATTCATCTCTTAATTGGCTGGATTTTGTTTTTCAACTAGTTTTCTACAAGAGGGTTTCATGGGTACACCCATGCTCTTTCTATTACACCATGTTGGCTAATTTTGACAACTACCGTAGTTCTCACATTTTTTACAATATCTTTTTGGAGGAACCATTTTTCCCATCAGAATCATAGGCAGAAGTCTTCCATCTGCAAAGCAGACAAAACCAGGCCTGGTCTCAGATCCCTCCACAGCTCCCTCTCCTGCAGATGCCGAAGGTCCAAGGGCCTCGGGAAAAACCTGCGGAGTCAGTCCATCAACTACAGTTGGAAAACTCTATGTGTACACCTGTGGGCACAAAAAGCCCTAATGATTTGCAAACCAATTCCTCGGATGTCTAGAATTGCCCTAATAGACTTCAGAACACTGTATTTTCAATGTATTCATGTATTGGCCAGCACTTACCAAATTAAAAAGCCCCAGCTCTTCCCAGAAAGGTATTGTGTGACTGCTGGTTACAAGGACACATTAAAATAAGATGCATAAAGTAGAATTTAAAATGAAAAATCAGAACCAAAGAAGAGAGGCGAGAAGCAAGGATGCTAAACTGAAAGATAAAAGGTGGCGGTGAGTCAGTGCAGCCTTTTCAGGTACAAAAAGGGTACGAACAAGGCCAAACAAGGGTCATGGTGAGGCTCTGCCTACGGGCAACCTGTGACTCGCGAGCTCCCTTTCCAGGGAAACTGCTTGAAATGAAGAGGAAAATACCCATTTGAGTTTCAAAATTTGAGACACAAAAAGGAAGTACCAAAGCTTTTTCACTGTCTTGACAGGCACGGGATGGAGAAAAGAGTGTGGTCTTGGGCATCAGGAAACTGCCGTTTCTCTTCCCTAGCCAGGGAGGCCCCACCTGCTAACGTGAAGATATACACCTGCCTCTCAGGATTAGGATTGGCCTTCAGTAGCACAAGAGACACTGAGGAGAGCTGTTGCTGCTGCTATTTTCTCTCTTTGCCCCTTGGTAGGACACCTACAGCTTGGTTATCTGCCACAGGGTAGAATTCTATTTGCAAAAGATAGGGTGGGGACGGGCATGGTGTTTAAAAGCACAGACCTGAATCTTTAGGAAAGCCTCTCCTCACCCCACCCTACCCCACCCTCCATCTCATTCCCTCTGTGTGTAAAAGATTTTCCTTAGGACTGTGCTGGGGTCTTAGAGGCCCTGGGCACTGAAAAGTGTATGGGTTCCCCTCATATATAATCTAAAATCAAAACAATATGAGAGCATAAAAGAAATGTCAGGAAGTGGAGCAAATTTCTCAGGTCCCCGTGATGACTTTTTTAACGGTATTTTGAAATATCAAATATCTTTTCCCAAAAAAGTTGCTTTGGTGTTTGTTTTTCAGTTTGCACGTGTGTGTCTATCTGTGTGTGTGCATGCATGTGTTTGTGTATGTTTACATAAGTGTGCATCTGTCTGTTCATCCGTGCGTGTGCACGTGTTTGTGTCTGTCTGTGTGCGTGTGTCTGTTAATCTGTGTTTGCATGCGCGCACGCCTGCATCAATCTGCAGGAACAGCTGGGGGGTTGCATTGCTTACAAGCAGCACACAGCTAATCCTGCGATGGAGATGATAGTACCTGTCTTGTAAGTTGTAGTGAGGAGTAGGATAATGTGTACTAAAGAACTTAGCACAGTGCCCTGTAGGTAGTGATGACCCAAAGATGTCTACACTGTAGGCAACCTCCTTTTTCCTGGCTCCATGTTTCCTGTTAGGGGCACACCTGCCCTGCCCCTCAGTCTTATCCCAGGGAAGGAAGAGGGACTCATCTGATGGAATAGTTGGTGGGAGAAGGAACCGGGCCTGCCACTCAAGCCACTCCCTTCTTCTTTCTCCTTTGCTCTGCCCAGTTCGAGGGAGCACACCCTCCTTGCCCTCCATGCCATAGGAGTTAAAGGACATGCCATGGGGGGGTGGGGAGTAGGGAGTGAGGGGCAGGAGAACCTGCCTGATTGCAGATGATGCATTAGCAAGCCAATTTGGTTCTTCCACTGAAACCATGCTCCCAATATCAATCTTATCAGATATATTGATCTTCACCTGCAGGACTTGTGGGCCCAAGGCCATTCACCTTTGGGCAAATCAGAAAAAGCCCCTGCCCACCACCACCACCATGGGTGGATGGGGCCCAATAGACACTTGGTTTCACAACTTCTTCTTCCTCTGCGGGGAGAAAGAGTTGCCACTTCATACAAGATAGAGCTCCCATCTTGATGAGGATAATAAGAGCCCACTCCCTGGGCTGGGTGCCTTTGTGCAGTGCACATGCTATACAACTGTGCATAGCAGTGTTCCTGGAATCAGGGGCATAATCTATTAGACGTTTTCAAACTCTAATAATGTCTATTTTCCTTTATAATAGTATTGATACTAATAAAGAAGTGTGTGTAGGAGATGTCACAGAGGCCCAAATATGGCTGTGGCAAACTGAGAGCAAAAACATACATCAAATAGCCCAGCTAGGCCTTTCATAGGTTTCATAGGAACATAAATTCCTAAAATAACAAAACATTTTGTTCAGTGAATTCTAATTACTAATTTTAGAAAAATGTATTTCAACAGCACGTATGCTGTTACAGGTTCAGACAGGGCTTCATGTGGTACTGGGTATGTATCACAGTCTTCCCAATCCCTTAGACCAGGGACTTGGCATCTGCAGGGCAGCAGGGCCCGTGACTCACCTCCGCAGGTTTCCTGGATCCGCACCACATCGCCAATCTGCAGGGAGAGCTGGGGGGCTCCACTGCCTTGGAAGTTGTAAATGGCTGTGAAGTGGAACAGAGAAACAGCCAGGTAAGAGCTCCAGATATCTGTTCTCCTCGGTGGCAGCCTCTTTTGGGCTCTCCCTGCCTCGAGTCTACCCTGAACTCATGCAGCCCAGCCATGAGCACTGAATTTTCTCCTATATCTTTTGCTCTTTTTCAATTAAACAAAACTCATCTAAATGCAGAAATCCACTGCCTACCACAGGAGTCAGCCAAAGCCAGCCTGGCTTCTAAAGGCTTCCACTTATTAAGTAAATGTGATCCCTCCCCACAAGTGCTCCACTCCAGCCTGAGAGCCAAAAAGGGTGTTTACATCATCTGCTGCTGGCTGGCCTCCTACTGCATGCCAGGCATAGGCTTAGCACAACTTTTCATTCTATGCTCTCAGCAACCCTGTGAGGTATAAACATGATCCCATTTTACAGATGGGGAAATAGAGACACAGACAGGTTAAGCAATTTGGTCAAGGTCACATAGGTTAGGAAGTGGGGGAAAAAAAAAATCAGTATCCAAATTCCATACTCTCAGCCACTATGATGATCTGCTCCCAATTACTCCATTCTGATGACAATGGCTTAAAATGCTAGTCTTGACTACTCAAAGGCCACACAACCTTCATCATCTACAGAAATCGTATCTTTCTTCTAACCACCTCTAACCAACCTTTGTTTCTCTGACTGAAGATACTTATTCTTTGGCCTTCAGCAAAGCAAGTTCCTCAGGCCAGTGTTATCTCCTCCAGGCCCTGTCTGGCTGCTCCAGACACCACCCAAGGCCCTTCCCCTTCCTAATGGCTGGTAGCAAGGGCAGGAGTTCTTGGATCCAGGAGCGTGCTCTGCCTTCCCATTTTAACTGCCTGTTCCTGAGAAGCAGGAGGTGGCTATGAACCCCTCCAGAGCCCCTCTGTACTGTCAGACACTGCATTAATCACAGAGATGTGCAACCATCGACACAATCAGTTCTAGCATATTTTCATAGCCTCAAAAAGAAACCCTGGAGAAAAAAAAAATCTGAACTTCAAAAGTCTTCAAAATCGGATCCTTCCCACCCAGATCAAGATGGCAGAGTGAGATGCTTTAGGGATCCACCCACACACAGAAGCTTTCAACAACCGGCAAGTACTGACAAGCACATCTTTCTAAAACCTCCAGAAAACAGTGAAAGAATTGCAGTTGCAAGGGAGTGCTGAATCAGAAAAGGGACATTTAAAGGTGGTAGGATCCTGTGGTGGATTGGCTGGCCCCTCTTTCATTCTCTCACCAGCTCGGCTCACAGCCAGTCCATGCTACTGGTGTGGATCCCTGGTTCCGGTGCCAGATGGAGCATAGTAACACTCGTGGACATACTGAGAGCATGAGTGTCTGCTGCAATCTGTCTAGTGGTGGCCTGTGGGACTCGCTGTACCAGATCTTGTCTTGATGGAGAAGGCAGTTCACGGAACTCTCCTTCAGAACATTGTGGGTGAGCAGTCAAGTCGTGCTGCCTGGGGCACGGGATTGCTGGCTGTAGGACAAACAGTGCAGTGCCCCAACCATAGGAAACTTTCTTCTAGGGAAGAGGGGTCAAATACACACAAGCCCAAAATAGAGAAATGTGCACAAGGGATCAGGGTGGCCCCTATCCTTTGGCCTGGAGCTATTCTCCAAATTCACTGTATGGATAAGCTCTGAGTGAGTACTCAGGTCAATCTTCAAAGTAAAGGTGTTTTCTTTTTCTCTCTCTTTCTTTCTTTCTTTATTTATTTTTTGTTTGTGTTTTGTTTTGTTTTGTTTTTTGTTTTTTGTTAGCTCCTGGCATTCGAACAATGGACCAAAGAAGAATGCACAAGAGAAATTAGGAAATATCTTGATATGAATGAAAATGAGAACACAACATATTAAAACTTACAGGACACAGTGAAGGCAGTGCTCATAGGGAAATTTATAGCTCTAAATGCTTACATGAAAAAAGAAGAAAAAATTCAAATCACAGACCTAACTGCACCCATGAAGGAATTGGAAAACGAATAGCAAACTAAACCAAAAATCAGCAGAAGAAAGGAAATAACAAAGATTAAAACAGAAATAAATGAAATAGAGAATTTAAAAAATAAATAATAGAGAGAATCAACAAAATCAAAAGACAGTTCTTCTAACAATCATTAAAATTCACAAGCATCTAGCTAGACTGAAGAAAAAAAGAGGAAACAAATAACTAAAATCAGAAATGAAAGGAGTGACTTTATTATTGAACCCACAGAAATGGAAAAAAAGATTATTAGAGGTTACTATGAACAACTGTATGTCAAGAAATTAGATAACCTAGATGAAATGCACAAATTCCTAGAAACACACAAACTACCTAAACTGTCAGAGAAGAAATAGCTCTCAACAGACCAATAACAAGTAAAAATACTGAATAAGTAACAAAATACCTCCCAACAAGAACAACAAAAAAAGCCCATGAACAGAAGATTTTTTTCTTAAACATTCAAAAAAAAAAAAAAATTAACACCAATCATGCTTAAACTCTTCCAAAAAATTGAAGAAGAGGGCACACTTCCCAATTCATTCTATGAGGCCAGCATCAACCGAAATCCAGATAAAGATATATATCAAAAGAAAAGAAAAGTATAGATCAATATCCCTCATGAATATGGATGCAAGAATCAACAAAATGCTAGCAAACTGAATCCAATAGTACATGAAAAGAACTGCTTATCATGATCAAGTAGGAATTATCACAGGCATGCAAGGGTGGCTCAACATAAGAAAACCAATTAATGTAATACACCACATCAATAGAACAAAAAGGGAAAAACCATACCATCATCTCAATTGATGTAGAAAAGGCATTTGACAAAATTCAGCTCCCTTCCTGATAAAAAACAGTCAGAAAACTAAGAATAGAAGGAGGCATCCTTAACATGAAAAAGGCACATATGAAAACCACAAAATTAACATCATACATGATGGTGAAAGATGGAAAGCTTTCCCCCTAAGATTAACAATAAGACAAGGATGCCCACTGTCACCCTTGTTATTCAACATTGTATCAGAAGTTTCAGCCAGAGCATTTAGGCAAGAAAAAGAAATTAAAAAGCATCCAAATAAGAAGGAAAGAAGTAAAACTCACCACATTTGCAGATGACATGATCTTACAACATTAAAAATCCTGAAAAATCCACAACAAAGCTACTAGAATGAATTTTAAAAATTCAGCAAAGTGGCAGAGTCCAGGATCAGTATGCAAAAAGCAGTGGTGTTTATATATACCTAGTAAAGAATAATATTAAATGGAAACCAAGGAAAAATTCCATTTACAATAGCAGCTAAAAGAATGAAACATCTAGAAATAAACCTAACCAAGGGTGTAAAGGACTTGTACATGGAAAACTACAAAACATCACTGAAAGAAGTTAATTAAGACCTAAAATAAATGGAAGGCTATTCCATGTTCATGGATTTTAAGACTAAATATTATTAAAATGTCAATTCTACCCAAAACAAAACACAGATTCAATACAATTCCAATCAAATCTAGCAGACTTCTTTGCAGAAATGGAAAACCCCATCATCAAATTCATATAGAAGGCTAAGTGTACCTAAATAGCCAACACCATCTTGAAAAGGAAAAATGAAGTTGGAAGACTCCCACTTCCTTAGTCTAAAATTTATTACAAAGCAACAATAATGAAAACAGTGTGGGACTGGAAAGACAGACATATAGATCAATAAAATCAAATTGAGAGTCCAGAAATAAACCTTCACACCTTTGGCCAGCTGACCCTTGACAAAGGTGGCAAGTCCACTTTGTGGGGAAAGAATAGTCTTGTCAACAAATGGTGCTGGGAGAACTAGATAGCAATATGCAAAAGAATGAGGATGGACCCCTACATCTCACTATATTCAAAAATTAACTCAAAATGGATCAAAGACCTAAATATAAGAATTAAAACTATAGACCTATAGGGAAACATCTTCAGGATCTTGTATTAGGTAATGGTTTCTTAGATTTTAGACCAAAAGCATGAGCAACAAAAGAAAAAATAGATAAATGGAACTTGATCAAAATTTAAAAATATATATTTTATACATCAAAGGACTTTATCAAGAAAGTAAAAAGACAGCCTACAGAATGGGAGAAAATATTTGGAAACCATATATCTGATAAGCATTTAATATCCAGAATATACAAAGAACTTCTACAACTCAACAACAAAAAGATATATGTCCCAATTAAAAATTGGGAAAAGACTTGAATAGACATTTCATCAAAGAAGATACACAAATGGTCCATAAGCACATGAAAAGATGCTCAAAGTCATTAGCCATCAGGGAAATACAAATCAAAACTAAAATGAGATACCACCTCACACCTACTAGAATGGCTACAATTTTTAAAAATGAAAAAAATAAATGTTGGAGAGGATGTGGAGAAATAGGAACACTCTGTTTTTGGTGGGAATGTACAGTGGTACAGCCACTAAGGAAAACAGTATGGTGATTGCTCAGAAAGCTAAGTATAGAATTACCATATGACCCAGCAATCCCACTTTTAGGTATAAACCCAAAAGAATTGAAAGCAGGGATGCGGACGTTCATAGCAGTATTAATCACAATTGCCAAAAGGTGGAAGCAACCCAAGTGTCCATCAGCTGATGAATGGATAAACAAAGTGTGGTATATACATACAATGGGATATTATTTGGACATAAAAATGAAATTCTGATGCTGTCTACAACATTGATGAACCCTGAAGATATGTTTATTGAAATAAGCCAGACACAAAAAGGACAAATTATATGATCTCACGTATATGAAATAAGCAGAATATGCATATTCATAAAATCAGAAACTAGAATTACAGGTTACCAGGGGACGCATGAGGGAAGGGAATGGGGAGTTAATGGGTATGGAGTTTCTGTTTGGTGTGATAAAAAGTTTTGGCAATGGATGATGAGGATGGAGGCAGAACTTTGTTTATATAATTAACATCACTGAACTGTATATATGAAAACTGAAAAAAGGGGAAATTTTAGATTGTATATAAGTTTCCACACATGTGCAAACACACAAAGACACACACACAAACCAATGGAACTGTAAAGCACAGAGAATGAGCCTTGGTGTAGACAGACAGCTAAAGTTAATGATATAGTTATAACGATATTGTTTCATGAATTGTAGCAAAGGTGCCACACTAGTAAAGAGCAGTAATAATATGGAAAAGTGTGTATGTAAGAGGGGGTGTATGGGAACTCTGTACTTTGTGCAAGATGTTTCTGTGAATCTATTACTGTTATAATAAAAAAAAAAAGATCCCATGAAACAGAATCTAAAAATGATAATTAAAAAGAAGTATCTGATACCTTAAAACTATATGAGCAAGGAATTAAGACATTCCCAGATAAACAAAAACTGAGGGACTTTGTCACTACTAGACAAGTCCTACAAGAAATGCTAAAGGGAGTTCCACAGGTTGAAAGAAAAAGACACTAAACAATTGATTGAAGCCACATGGAGAAATAATGATCTCTGATGAAGATAATGACATGGGTAAATATAAATACAGTACTATTATATTTTTATTTTTAACTCCACTTTTATTCCCTACAGGATCTAAAAGGCAAATGCATAAAATGTAATGATAAAGCAAAGGTTTTGGACACATAGTATATAAATATGTAATTTGTGACAAGAACTACATAAAGGTGGGGAGACAGGATTATAGGAACATAATGCTACTGAAGTAAAGTTGGTATCAAAGCAAATGAGATTGTTATAGATTTAGGATGTTAAATTTAAGCCCCATGTAACCACAAAGAAAATATCAGAGAATATGCAAACTCACAGAGACAGAAAGTATAGTGCAGGTTATCGGGGTCGGGGACAGGGGCAATGGGAAGATAATGGAAAATAAGTGTAGGGGTTCTATTTGGGGTGAAGGGAAAGTTCTAGTAATGGAAGTAGTGAATGTGATTAATCCCACTGAATGGTGTGCTTGTGAGGGGTTGGGATGGGAAGATTTATGTTGTATGTATGTTTCCACAATTGGAAAAAAAAAGAAAAGAAAGAACAAGAAACTAAAAAGATAATTAAATGCAATACATGATACTGGAAGAGATTTAAGAATGGAGGAAGAAAGGCTCGAGATGACATCATTGGGACATAAGAAAATATTGGAATATGGAAGTAAGCTCTTTATCAATGTCAAATTTCTTGAACTTGATCATTGTACTTAAGGTGATTATGTAAGTGAATATCCTTGTTCATAGGAAAGGTATATGGAAGTATTATGGGTTTAAGGAGTATGGTGTTAGCAACCTGCTCTCAAATGTTTCAAAATAGATGATAGATGATGATGATGGAAGGGGCAAAGAAAGAAACAAAAAAAGAAAGAAACAGCCACATTGGTGGGTCTGGGTATCTGGGTGGGTGATATTACATTGGAGTTCTCTGACTGGGGTTTGTATTATTTTGCAGCTGTCCTGCAAGTTTTAAATTATTTCAAAATAAAAAGTTAAAAAATAAAGAAAGGAAAAGAAACCCTGTAACCTGTAGCTATCACCCCCATCCCTAAGCAACCTCAAATGTAATTTCTATTGCTATAGATTTGCCTATTCTGGATATTTCATATAAATAGAATGATAAATATATGGGTTTTTTTGACTGGCTTCTTTCACTTAGCATACCGTTTTCAAGGCTTATCCATGTGGTAGCACGCATCACTTCTTCATTCCTTTTTATGGCCAAAGATTCTATTGTAGAAATGTACCACATTTGGTTCCTCCATTCATCAGCTGATGGAAGGCCAGAGGGTTTTAAGCAGGAAAATGATAGAATCCAACCTCGAAATCACTAGGTCTATTGTGTGGAGAATGGATTGGAGGAGGGCAAAGGGGATGTGAGGAGACCTTCAAGGAGGGTGTCATTTTCTCTATCTAACCCCAATGGTCTCCACACCAAGTGGGGACTCACTGCTGATGAATCCTGTGACACAACAGGGAAGAAAGCAGGTGAAAATAAAGGAGAGGACACCTGAGTCCTCTTCTTAGTCCTGCCATTGATTCTATTCATTCCCTCTTTCTCTGTGCCTCAGTTTCCTCATCTAACAACAAAATGCATTAAAAACTTGCTAGGGTGACACAGGAAACCCTAAGATCCTGTCCCTCCACAGAAACACAAAAATAAAACTATCAGGATCAACTTTTATCAGAACTATGGAAAATAGTCAAAGGTGTAAAGCACCCAAGTAGACACTTAATCAAGAAAAAAGGTAAGTGAAACCCAGTAGAAAAGCTTTGTGTGTTTTAACTTACCCTTGGCCCATGCTCCCCCACAGAAACCCACCACCCAGGTGTGGGTCAATAGGGCTGGAGGAAGCAGAGCAGACCTTGTTTCCAAAGAATTGTGCCTGTCTGTATTGACCTGTCTGGGAGCTCCCTACAGGACTAACACAACAGGCTTGCCTTTATTTCCTTTGCTCAGAACTGTCTCAGGATGGAGAAGCAGCTAGGCAGAGGGCATTCAGTCGAAAACATCTAAAAGCAAAGGAACTACCTGCTGCTGCCTGGGGCAGAGAACATCAATTCGTACAACAAAAATCACACTGAAAAGCCTGGGAGGAAAAGTTGAAGATTTAGATGCTTTGGGGAATAAGGACTTTGGAAAGTACCCTGTATACTGGGGAATCTAGAAGACCACAGACAAGATCAGATGCTGGCTGAGAAAAGACGTGAGAAGGCACTAAGCTCTCACCTCTGGCTGACCTTTAAGCTCCATACAAGCCAGAAGTGGAGGCTAAGACAGAGTTGTGAACGACCTGACTAAATGTTGAAGGTGTACCCCGATGCACACAGAGTCTAGCTGCAAAACCCAGGATTTTTTTTTTTTTTTTTTTTTTTGCCTCCAGGCATTTAGACACTTCTGTGACCACATGCAATAGAAAGAAATTTCTAAAAGAAATTAAAGAAGACCTAAATAAATGGAAAGACATCCTATTTGCATGGATTGGAAGACTTAATATTGTTAATTGGCAATACTCCCCAAAGCAATCTACAGATTCAGTGCTATCCCTTTCAAAATTCCAATGGCCAGGACAACCAGCAAGATGGCGGCAGAGTAAAGAGCTCCTAGAATCAGCTCCTGCTACAGGGCAGTTGGTGATCACCCACAGCTTTCTAGAGCACTTGTTTTGGAGCTCCAGGAGACCAGAAGTGCATCCTGCAACATCCTTGAAAGAATGGAAGGAGGAGACTGCCCATCTGTAGAGAAGATTCATAAGTAGAGCACTCCATGCCACGGAGGCCGGTGCCCATCCTCCACTGGAGGCACAAGCTGCCTTGGGAGCTATTCCGCGGCTGGAATTGAAAGCGCCACTCCCCAAAATGGGGGAGGAAGAGATGGTTGGGCACCAACTTCAGCTACTGATTAGTAAATTCAGCGGGCCAAAGTATAATTCTAAGAACAACTAAAGTTTGAACCTGTCCAAGTCAGAAAGATGCTGATGGCTGCCATCTTAACTCCGCACCTGGCATAAGGGGAAGCGGGGCTGACTGAAAATCACAGTGCTAGTAGAGACCGGGTTTTTTCCATCTAGATCAGATTGCTGCTCTGGCCTAACCTCCAGGCCCACCTTGGGCAGGGAGGAAGCTGGGGGAAGCTGTGCCAGCCTCTCCGGGAAATTACAGGTCACGCCACGGAGGCCAGTGATCATCCCACTTTGGCAGCGCAAGCCACCCCAGGAGCTATTCTGTGGCAGGATTGGAAGCTCCATTTCCCAAAAACAGGGGAGGAAGAAACAGTTGGCCACCGATTTCAGCTACTGATTAGCAAATTCTGCTGGCTAAGGTATAACCTTAAGAACAGCTGAAGTTTGAGCCTGTCCAAGTCAGAAGGAGGCAGGTAGCTGCCATTTTGACTCCACCCCCAGCATGAGGGGAAGCCGGGCTGACTGAAAATCACAGTGACACTAGAAACCAGTTTCTCTCACCCGGATTGGCCTGCAGCCCTAGCCTAGGCTTGAGCCCTACCTCTAGGAGGGAGGAAGCTAACGGGCCCTGCACGAGCCTATCCAGTTAAGTGCAGGTACATTTAGCTGGCTCAGACTGAATAATTGGAAGTCTACCAGGGCACCTGCAGTCATCTTGGACCTGCACTGCACAGATTGCTGCCCACACCTGCAGCTCCCTCCCTGCCCAAGGCAGGGGAGAAAGGGACGTGAAGCTTCATCAGTCTCTCTGGGCAACTACAGTCTAGGCCTGCATGAGTTGGATTATTCCACACAGCTGTGGCTCTGTCCCTACCCCTGACAAAGGAGAACGTTGGGAGAAGCTTCATTGGTCCTTGGACCTCCACAGCTTATAGCACCAACTACATCCTTGGCTCCTACTACACAACCAGCAAGGGAGAAGGGCAGGAAGCCCTAAACTAAAGAGAAAAACTGCACCCAGAAGAAATACTCAAGTAAGCCAGATGCCAAAACACCAACAAAAAATTACAATCCACACCAAGAAACAGGAAAATATGGCCCACTTAAAGGAATAAGATAAGCCTCCAGATGACATAAAGGAGTTGAGACAGCTAATCATAGATGTTCAAACAAATCTCCTTAATAAATTCAATGAGATGGCTAAAGAAATTAAGGATATTAAGAAGACATTGGATGAGCACAAAGAAGAATTTGAAAGTATACACAGAAAAATAGCAGATCTTATGGGAATGAAAGGTGCAATAAATGAAGTTAAAAATACCCTGGAATCATATAACAGCAGATTTGAGGAGGCAGAAGAAAGGATTGGTGAGCTTGAAGAAATGGCCTCTGAAAGTGAACATACAAAAGAGCAGATGAAGAAAAGATTGGAAAAACTTGAACAAGGTCTCAGGGAGCTAAAGAACCGCAAGAGACGTGCAAACATACGTGTCATG
Organism: Tolypeutes matacus; assembly: GCA_026826555.1. NCBI lineage: Eukaryota > Metazoa > Chordata > Mammalia > Cingulata > Chlamyphoridae > Tolypeutes > Tolypeutes matacus. The sequence goes on from JAKSZT010004015.1 coordinate 4,923,257, forward strand.
GGTGTCCCAGAAGAAGAAAAGGGAAAAGAGCAGAAGGAATATTTGAAAAGATAATGGTAGAAAATATCCCAACCCTGTTGAAGGACATAGATATCCATGTCCAAGAAGCACGACGTACTCCCATCTGAAAAAAATCCTAATAGACCAACTCCAAGACACATACTAATCAGAATGTCAAATGCCAAAGACAAAGAGAGAATTCTAAGAGCAGCAAGAGAAAAGCAATGCATAATGTATAAGAGATACCCAATAAGATTAAGTGCTGATCTCTCACCAGAAACCATGGAGGCAAGAAGACAGTGGTATAATATATTTAAGATACTGCAAGAGAAAAACTTCCAGCCAAGAATCTTATATCTGGCAATATTGTCTTTCAAAAATGAGGGTGAGTTTAGAATATTCACAGATAAACAGAAACTATGAGGGTTTGTAACCAAGAGACCTGCTCTGCAGGAAATACTAAAGGGTATGCTACAGCCTGAAAATAAAGACAGGAGGGAGAGGCCTGGAAGAGAATCTAGAAATGAAGATTATATCAATAAAAGTAACTAAACACGTCAAAAGAGTGGTGAAAATAAAATACGACAGATAAAACCCAAATATTCAGGCATAAACTTAACCAATGATTTAAAGTACTTGTATTCAGAAAACTACAACTCATTGATAAAAGAAATGAAAAAAAAAAAAGACCTAAATAATTGGAAGAATACTCCATGCTCATGGATTGAAAGACTAAGTATCATTAAGATGTCAATTCTACTCAAGCTGGTATAGAGATTCAATGCAATCCCAATAAAAAATTCCACTAGCATTTTTTAAATAAATGGAAAAAAATGATTATCAAATTTATTTGGAAAGGTAAGGGGTCCTGAATAGCCAGAAACATCTTAAAAAGGAAAAGCAAAGTTGGAAAACTCTCATTTCCAGACTTTAAGTCATATTACCTAGCCACAGAGATAAAAACAGCATGGTACTGGCATAAGGACAGACACATAGATCAATGGAACCAAACTGATGGTTAAAAAGCAGACTCTCACATCTATGGTCAAGTGATTTTTGACTAGCCTGTCAAACCCACCCAGCTCAGACAGAACAGTCCATTCAACAAACCGTGCTGAGAAAATTGGATATCCATAACAAAAGAAGGAAAGAGGACCCCTATCTCACACCCTATTAAAAAATTAACTCAAAATGAATCAAATAATTAAATATAAAGGCAAGAACCATAAAACTTCTAGAAGAAAATGTAGGAAAATATCTTCAAGACCTGGTGATAGGTGGTGGATTCTTAAAGGCGATAAGAGGAGGACTAAGATAGACTACTGATATTTAATGTATGTCGAAGTTTTAATTAGCCTTACTGTAAAAGTGTGGAAATGTACAGAGTTGATGGTAACACATTATAGTGAGTAACAGCTGGTTTATAAGTGGGGATGTGGCTGAAAAGGGTAGTCTAGGAATGTAAATGCCAATTGACAGAAAGCTAGGGAATAATCTAGGGACTGAACAGCGCAGTAAACCCAGAGGTGGATGAGAATAGTGGTTGATGGTACAGATACAAGAGTGTCCTTTGTTAGCTAGAGCAGATGTACATCAGTATTGCAGAATGGTGGGAATGTGGAGAAGCATGGGAAAAATACAACTGGAGAGACCTATAGAGTGTGGTTAACAGTAATAATGTAATATTCTTGCATCTATGCCAAAGATGTACTGTGTTGATAATGGGGGAGTATGGAAAAAAGTGTGTCAAATGTACGCTGTGGACCTGGTAATAATCAGATGATATTATCTCATAATCTGTAACAAATATAACCAGGGTATGGTGTGTTGATAGAGGGGTATTGTTTGGGAATTCTGCACATGTGCATGATTGTTTTGTAAGTTTACGAGTTCTGTGATAAAAATATATTTTAAAAATAATAATAAGATGGGTTGGGAGGAAAATAAACCAAATGTAAAATAAGGACTATAATTAGTAGTAAGATTTTGACAATATTCTTTCATAATTTGTAACAAATGTCTCACGACGAATGCAAGGTTTGGTGGAGGGTTGATGTATGGGACCCCTGTATGATGTTATGAATGTTTGTTTTCTAAGTTCACAACTTTTACTATACACTTATTGTTTATGTATGTTCATGTATAAATGATATAAATAATAATAATAATAGGGTGGGTTGGGGGAAAATACTTTGGTTAGTAGTAATATTTTGAGGATGCTCTTTAATCATTAGTTAAAAATGTTTCACAACAATGCAAGGTATTGGTGGTAGGGTGAGGTGTGAGAGCCCTGTATGATGTTATGTATGTTTGTTTTGTAAGTTCACAACTACTACTATACACTTATTGTTTATGTATGTTCGTGTATGAGTAATATACTTCAATAAATTAAAAAAAAATTTTTTTTTTTTAATTCCAATGGCCATTTTTGCAGAAATAGAAAAGCTGATCCTAAGATTCAAATAGACTTATACACAACCCCAAAGAGCCAAAATCTTGAAAAGGAAGAACACAGTTACAGGACTCTCACTTCCCAATTTGAAAACTTACTACAAAGCTACAGTCATCAAAACATTGTGGTAATGGCATAAGGATAGACATATAAATCCATGGTATAGAACTGAGACTCAATAAAAATAAAAGCCATACATATATGATCAATTGATTTTTTTAGGAGGTACCTGGGATTGAACCCAGGACCTCGTACATGTGAAGCAGGTGCTCAACCACCGAGTTACGCCCACTTTACTGATCAACTGATTTTTCACAAGGGTGCCACGACCATTTGATGGGCAAAGAATAGTCACTTCAACAAATGGTGTTGGGACAACTGGATAACCACCTGCAAAAGAATAAAATCAGACCCTTACCTCACACCACATTCAAAAATTAACTAAAAATGAATCAAACACCTAAACCTAAGAGCTAAATTATAAAACTCTTAGAAGAAAACATAATGGTAATTCTTCAAGACCTTGGATTTGGCAATGCTTTCTTATATAAGGCACCAAAAGTATGAGAAGAAAAAAAAGAGAGAGAGATTGAATATAACCAAAATTTTAAAATTTTGTGCATCAAAGAACACTGCCAAGAGAGTGAAAATACTTGATATTTTCAAGCATCCAAAAATTTTGATACTTCCAAAAGACTTGGAATGGGAAAGAATACTTGTAAATCATATATCTGGTAAATGTCTAGTGTTCAGAATATATAAAGAACTCTTACAATGCAACAACTAAAAGACAATTAAAAAGTGGGAAAAGGACCTGAATAGACATTTCTTCAAAGATATACAAATGGACAATAAGCACATGAAAAGGTGCTCAATATCATTAGCTCTCAGGTAATGCAAATCAATACCACCATGAGAAAACACTTCACACCCACCAGGATAGCAAAAAAAATAATAACAGAAAATAACAAGCATGGTTAAGGATGTGGAGAAATTGAATTCCTTGTACATTGCTAGTGAAAATGGTTCTGCTGCTATGAAAAATAGTTTGGTTATTCCTCAATGAGTTAAACATAGAATTACCATATAACCCAGAAATTCCACTCCTAGGTATATACTCCAAGAAATTGAAACAAGTGTTTATACAAAAGCATCTATGTGAATGTTCCCAATAGTTAAAAGGTAGAAACAACCCAAATGTTCACCAAGCCTTGAATGGATAAACAAAATCTGGTATATGCATACAATGGAGTATCATCCATAAAAAGGAATGAAGTTCTGAAATACACTTATAGATGAATATAATGTGGATGAATCTTGAAAACATTATGCCGAGTGAAAGAAGCCAGACACAGAAGGCCATATATTGTATGATTCCATTTATATGAAACATCCAGAAGAGGCAAATCCATAGAGACAAAGCAGCTTAGCTGTTGCCAGGGGCTGAGGTGGGGGTAGGATGGGACTGACGGGTGAGTAACTGCTTAATGGGGATGGGGTTTCCTTTTGGGGTGATGCAAATGCTCTGGAGCTAAGTTGTGGTGATGATTTTACAGCTTTTGAATGTGCTAATGCCACTGAATTGCACATTTTACAACAGTTAAAATGGTTCTTGAATGTTACATGTATTTTAACACAAAAAAGCTAAAACTTTAGAGAAAACCCTCGGTCTCCACATTAGTCCATCAGCCGGCTTTTAGCCCTGCTGCTCACAAAACAGGGGACAGTTACCATTTCCGGATTCCCCCAAACCACACCCTGCTCCAGCAGGTGACAGCTGTAAAACAGACTCACTTCACCTCTGAAGCTTGTCCTCCATTTATAAAGCGAGCATCATGATGTCATCTCAGACCCACCACCACAGGGTTGGGTGGGAGTTAACATGACAAAATTCCATTTTAAGCAGGTTGTTATTCTCCTAAAGAGGGACTAAACACAGTCAAGCTGTACTTACTGGAAGTGGCTCATCAATGCTAATTCTTATAAGAACACCTAATGTTTATCAAACACTTTGTGCCAGGCGTGGCTCTAAGTGCTTCACCTGTGTTTACTCGTTTAATCTTCATATTAGTCCTTCCAAGCAGGAAGTATCATTATTTCCAAATTTCAGTTGGGGAAACCCAGGCACAGAGAAGTTAAGTAAGTTTCCCACGTTCAAACAGTGCTGGACACTGTGGAGGCCTGTTTGGCAGTTCCTAAGGAAGTTGAATATAGACTTGCCATGCGACCTGGAAATAGCATTGCTAGGAATATACCCAGAAGAACTGAGAGCAGTGACACGAACAGACATCTGCACATCTATGTTCATAGCAACATTATTCACCATTGCAAAGAGTTGGAAACAACCCAGGTGTCCATCAACTGACAAATGTATAAACAATTTGTGATGCATACACACAATGGAATATTATGCAGTGGTAAGAAGAAATGAAATCATGAACCATATGACAACATGGATGAACCTGGAGGACATTATGTTGAGTGAAGCAAGCCAGACACAAAAGGACAAATACTGTATGAATGCATTACTATGAACTAAATATATTGTGTAAACTCATGGAGTTAATAATTAGAATATAGGTCACCACAAAATAGAAGGAGGGTAGAGAATGGAAAGCTGAGGGTTAACCTGTGCAGAATTGGTCAAAAGGTTGTTCGTAAATCTTTGGACATGAATAGAAATGGTGCGTGTAATATCATAGTGTGTGTAACTAGCACTGCTATTGCATGGGTATGACAGTGGTTGAAAGGGTAAGTCGAAGGTCATGTGTATTGCTAGAAGGAAAGCTAAAGAATGTAACTTGGGACAGTATAACATAGGGAAACCTTTTGCAAAATATGAATATGGCTGATGTTGCATATATGATTGTTTTTACAAAATATAAATACAAATAAACTAGAGTGATGGAAACAGAATAGCAGCTATTCATGGCAGGGAAAGCATAGAGAGATTGAGAGGAGATGAGTTTCTTTGTTTTTTATTACTACTATTATTAGAATAAAGAAAATGCTCTAAAAATGATTGAAACGATGAATGCACAACTATGTGATTATACCAAACACCACTGATTATACAATTTGGATGGGTTTATGCCTTATTAATATGTATAAATAAAATTGGCTAAAAAAAAAAACAGTGTTGAACTCTTTACCCGGATTCTATTCTATAGGGACACCCTCCCCGTGGTTATCTCCTTTTAACATCTAGGCCAAGGACAGTGGTTCTGAGCCACTAACAACCAGGTTCCAGGCTGACAGTGCTGCTATATGTCCTAGCCTGTGCACACCTTATCCTGAACACAGCTCGATTTTGTACAGATTATTTTGCATCACAGACACCTGTCTAGACTATTTCAGCATGGATGAGTAACCTGCTCCTCTTTCACCTCTTCTCTCTTTACCCCATCCCTTATTTCCTAATACTTTCCTCCTTACACTTGTCCCCAGCTCCACCCCTCCACACACACATGTACTAAAGCCACATCAAGGAGAGCAGAGTGGTACAGAAGGAAACCCAGCTGGGCCACTTATTGCTGTGTGATATTGGGCAAGTGGCTTGACCTCTCTGGGCCTCCACTTTCTTGCAATGAGGATGCTAACTATGCCCATCTCACAGAGTCATTAGGACATTTAAATAAGATGACATATGTAAAGTGCTGCACACAGGGTCTGGGACATAGTGAATGCTCCGTAAGTGGTAGCTGTCTGTAGCTAACGATCAATACCTGAATTCAATGAAGAAGTGAGCACTGCCAGCAGGTGAATAGAATATACTGAGTATGCCAGAATATTCTACAGAGGCACACAACTGAATTGCTACAAAACTGGTGCAGAAAGGCTATTGAGAAACAGTGACACAGCAGAAAGAAATGTCAAGCTGGGCTGTAGGCAACATTTTCTAGGCAGCTCCCGCAGGTGGTTACAAAAACAAAATAAAAAACAAAAACAGGAGCTGGGACGCATCTCATGAGCTGTGGGTACAAAGCAAAAGAGGTTAGAGTAGCCTGCCCATACTCTTGTGAGCTAGTCCCCAAATCAGGACATCTTCAGGTGGTAGAGCTATAAAAACCCTTGATATTTTAGCGTCAACCCCTCATTTTCCACAGGAGGGAACTGAGGCCTGGAGTGCTGAGTGGCATGCCCAGGACCCACAGCTGGGGGGTGGAAGGTGGGAGAAACAATTCAGCTCTGCCCCCACCCCCACCCCCAGCCCTGCAGCCCCAGGACTGACTCATGCCTGGCCCTCCCACCTAAGCCGGCCACCCTCAGGCATGCCCCATGCTCTTATATCTAGGAAAGACATAGAAGAACTAATTCACATTAGACTGTTGGCAGTGACAATACCTCAAGCTAAAGGAATGATTTCAAACATCAATGAAGAAATCTGAGATCAGAACCCTCTTCAAATATAAACAAGTGGCATTTGTGAGGTTGCTTTACAGTGTCTCAAGAAAGCACTTTTCCAATTGCCCTTTCATGTTGTCCACACAACTACCCCAAATGTAGATACTATCCCCATTTTACAGATGAAGAGACCGAGGGTCAGAGGGTTAGAGTGGATCACCCAAGACCCACCAACTCCTCCCACCCCCCTCACCTAAGTCCTGGAGCCAGGACTCAAAACCAGCCCTGTACCCTCTTCATACCTGCACCCGTTGCATCCCACCCCACCTGCATGGCAGGTGCTCACCAGACCTTGCTTCACGCTTCGGGCCTGCCACATACTCTGAGCTGCACCAGGGAAAAGGAGGAAACGAACAGGCTATTCAGTCCAAACTCTTTCACCATCAGCCCTTTATCAAGGAACCAACAAGCTTTTGTGGGCATTCACAGGGATGGAAAGTCTATCCTGGAAATTAAGAGACCAAGTTCCTGGAGGCAGACAGAACTGGCTCTTAAAGCCCAATCTGGCCATTTTTTGACTGTGGTCTCAAGCCCAGGACTGCAGCATGCACTTCTGCATGTTGTACCAACCCTGCCCAAGGCCACCCAGCCAAGAGAGCTGCAGTCTGTTGCCAAGGCCTGTGTCCTGCCCAGGGGAGGTGTACTCCAGAGGAGCGGGGCGTTTTCTGTTTCCACACAAAGACTGTGGGGGCCAGTGGTAGCCTGCTTGAGAGAGCAACTTCCCTTCCCTGAGCCTCAGTTTCCCCAACCGTAAAATGGAGGAGATAACCGTCCCTACCTTGCAGAATTGCTAGGAGGCTCCGCTGAGATTATTGCACATAAAGTGCTTGACTCTGTGCCCTGCCTTCGAAGAGCTTAGTAAATGGTAGCTGCTGTAATTTTTATTGTCATTATGACTACCTCCTAAAGCAATCTTCCAAACAAGCCTAGCTCATTAGGAGCTCTTCTTTACTTCAGACCTGCCCGTAATCTTCCCTGCAGGTTGCAACCAATGTCACTGTGGATCAACACTGAGTAAAATCAATCGCTTGTCCAAAAGCAAACCTTGAGGTGGTCCTCAGGGGACCCTGGGCTTCTCTTCCCTCACATAAACATGGCCGTCTCTGCCTTCATTCCACACTTGGCCAATTCCAAACCTCACCCCCACCCAGGCGCTGCCTTTGGACACACCCGTTTGTTGGTATCCTAACTCTCTGCTCCCTGTCCCTCCAGCCCCGGGGCTCTGACTGAGGATTTTGCCTATCATGGAGCTGGGTAGGGCTGTGGATGCAACTGAGGTTTCTAATAGAAAAAGACCATCCATAATCCGCATTTGCCTCTGGAGTACTGGCAAACGGGGTGTGTGGATCAAATATTTGGAGGGTTGGGCAAGACTGCAATTTGCTCACTGTCTCATCCCTGGCTTTTCTCAGAAATCTCTTCCCTCACCTTCTGCAGAGTTCTGTCAGGTGAGACAGTTCCAAGGATCAGCTTAAGAAGAGACCTTGGGGACTTCCGGGAAGATGGCGGACTAGTAAGACACGGGAATCTCTTCTCCAGAAAAATAGCTAGAGGACAAGTAGAAACAGCCCCAAAAAAGATCTAGGGTTTAGGACAGCAGGTGAAGGCTGCACACCACCCAGAGGAGAGAGGGACAGAAGAGAGAAATCGAGACAACAGAACCGTGAGTTGCAAGTAGCAGCTTCTGCTGCTGCCGGCACCCTCCCCCACACTCTTCAGAATTCTCGGGCCCCTGGGCCTGCAACCACAGACAAAGGGAGCTTCAGGGATCTGCCACTCCCGGAAAGGGGAGAGAGAGGGACACAGCCTTAGGCTGACTCAGTTTCTGACCTGAAATTTGGGCTGCAGAGCCCCACAGACCCTTCCACACGGCGGTTTGCCCTGGGAGCCTAGAAAGGACTGGAGAAATCCGACCCTTGCAGCAAACTCCCTCTCTTCTAGCCTGGACTAAATGTTGAGGACACCACGGGAGAGGGGAGAGAGAGCCTGGGGCTGACCCTGCTTTGGACTCCCAGGTTTAGTCTGCCCAGTCCCGAGAGCCCTTCCAGGCTGGGTGGGTCTGCGCCATTGTTTGCCTTGGAGTCTGCAAGGGGCTAAAGATATACAAACCTCCCAATCTCCTCCTCTACTAACAGGGACTGATTGTTGAGGATTCAGAAGGGAGTGGAAATATTTCCTAGCTGGGAAAAGGGGGGCACTATGAGAGAAGTCTGGAGAACTGTCTCAGAAAGTTTGAATCACAGGGCTCTTAGCCCCCCCCCACAGGAAACTCTATCACATTGATCTGGCCTGTGTCACAACAAACATGCTCCAACCAGGCATTGAACTGAGAGCTGCCAACAAGCGCCATCTCCTGGCAGACCAAGGACGTGCACATAAGAAAATTAATAAGTAAGAGAGGCTTTTCCTGGCCTCTATAACCTCCCTGCCCAAGGCCCTAGGAAACGACTCTACAACCAATTACTGGGTCCAGTGCCCAGTTTTGAGCCACCAGCAGAACAATCCTAACAATCAAGGTTGAGCCAAAAATTAAAGAGCTGTGGTAACTCACAGCCTCCTGCCACTAAAACCCCATAAAAGAGAAAGAGATAGAGCATCTAAGTAAAATACAGATTAACCAGATGCCTAAGCACCAGCAAAAAATTACGAGCCATACTAAGAAAATAGAAGACGTGGCTCAAGAAAAGGAATATAGCAAAGTCCCAGAAGAGATGCAGAATTTGAGAGAACTAATCAGTGAGATGAGCACAAATTTCCAAAATCAAATTAATGAGATGAAAGAGAATATAGTTAAAGAGATCAATGACATCAAGAAGTCATTGAGCAAACACAAAGAAGAATTTGAAACAATGAACAGAAAAGTAACGGAGTTAATGGGAATGAAAGACACAATAGGTGAAGTCAAAAATACATTTGAAGCATACAACAGCAGACTCGAAATGATAGAAGAAAGAATAAGAGAGTGATACCGAAGACAGAGCAGCTAAAATTGAAGAGAGAAAAGAACAGAGAGAGAAAAGAATGGAAAAAATTGAGCAGGGGCTCAGAGAGTTGAATGACAACACAAAACGCAAGAACATACATGTCATGGGAGTTCCAGAAGGAGAAGAGAAAGGAAAGAGTATTTGAGGAAATAATAGCTGAAAATTTCCCAACTCTCACAAAAGAAATGAACTTACATGTCCAAGAAGCACACCGTACCCCAATAAGAATAAATCCAAATAGACCTATGCCAAGACACATATTATTCAGAATGTCAAATGTAAAAGATAAAGAAAAAATTCTCAGAGCAGCAAGAGAAAAGCAAACGATGACGTACAAAGGATGTCCAGTAAGACTTTGTGCAGATTTCTCTTCAGAAACCATGGAGGTGAGAAGACTGTGGTATGATACAATTAGGAAACTGAAAGAGAAAAACTGCCAGCCGAGAATTCTTTATCCAGCAAAACTGTCCTTCAAATATGAAGGTGAATATAAAGTACTCACAAACAAACAGAAACTAAGAGAGTTTGCAAAAAAGACTCCACCTTTGCAGGAAATATTAAAGGAAGCCTTAGAACCTGAAAGAAAAAGACAGGAGAGAGAGGCTTGGAGGAGAGTATAGAAGAAAGAAAAGCAGAAAGGATAACCAAAAGAGTAAAAAGAGAGACAAAAATAAGATGACATATGAAAACCAAAGAATAAAATGGAGGAAATAAATAGTGCATTTTCAGTAATATCATTGAATGTGAATGGATTAAATTCCCCAATCAAAAGATACAGGCTGACAGAATGGATTAAAAAACATGAGCCATCCATATGCAGCTTACAAGAAACTCACCTCAGACCCAAGGATACAAGGCAGCTGAAAGTAAAAGGTTGGAAAAAGATACTCCACGCGAATAGTAAACAGAAAAGAGCAGGGGTAGCTATACTAATATCAGACAAAACAGACTTCAAATGCAAAAAAGTGATAAGAGATGCAGAAGGCCATTATATATTAATAAAAGGGATGATCCTCCAGGAATATATAACAGTCATAAATATCTACGCACCTAACCAGGGTGCCCCAAAATATATGAGACAAACTCTGGCAAAATTGAAGGGAGAAATAGACATTTCTACAATAATCGTCGGAGACTTCAACACCCCTCTCACATCATTAGATAGAACAACTAGACAGAAGATCAACAAGGAAACAGAGAACTTGAACAATATGATAAACAAGTTAGACCTAACAGACATATACAGAACACTGCATCCAAACTCAGCGGGTTATACATTCTTCTCAAGTGCCCATGGATCTTTCTCCAGGATAGACCACATGTTAGGTCACAATACAGCTCTCAATAAATATAAAAAGATTGAAATTATACAAAGCACCTTCTCAGATCATAATGGAATGAAACTAGAAATCAATAACAGCCAGGAAAAAAGTAAATTTGTAAATGTGTGGAGACTGAACAACACACTCCTAAATACTCAGTGGGTCAAAGAAGAAATTGCAAGTGAAATCAGTAAATATATTGAGACAAATGAAAATGAGAACACAACATATAAAAACTTATGGGATACAGCAAAGGCAGTCTTGAGAGGGAAATTTATAGCCCTAAATGCCTATATTAAGAAACAAGAAAGAGCTAAACTCAAAGATTCAACTGAACAACTTGAGAAACTAGAAAAAGAACAGCAAACCAATCCCAAAGCAAAAAGAAGGAAAGAAATAATAAAGATTAGAGCAGAAATAAATGAAAATGAGAACAGAAAAGCAATAGAGAAAATCAACTAAACCAAAAGCTGGTTCTTTGAGAAGATCAACAAAATTGACAAACCCCTCGCTAGACTAACAAAGAAAAAAAGAGAGAAGATGCAAATAAATACAATCAGAAATGAAAGAGGGGAAATTACAAATGACCTCACAGAAATAAAAAGAATCATAAGAGGATATTATGAGAAACTATATGCCAACAAACTAGACAACCTGGATGAAATGGACAAATTTCTAGAAATTCATAACCAACCTACACTGACACAACAAGAAATACAAGAACTTAACAAACCAATCACAATTAAAGAGATTGAATCTGTCATCAAAAATCTCCCAGCAAAGAAAAGTCCAGGACCAGATAGCTTCACAGGTGAATTCTACCAAGCATTTCTAAAAGAATTAACACCAATCCTGTTTAAACTCTTCCAAAAAATTGAAGAGGAGGGAAAATTATCCAACACATTTTATGAAGCCAACACCACCCTAATACCAAAGCCAGATAAAGATACCAAAGCCAGATAAAATTACAGACCAATCTCTCATGAACATAGATGCAAAAATTCTCAACAAAATACTTGCAAATCGAATCCAACAGCATATCAAAAGACTTATACATCACGACCAAGTGGGATTTATTCCTGGCATGCAAGGCTGGTTCAACATAAGAAAATCAATCAATGTAATACACCACATTAACAAATTGAAGGAAAAAAACCACATGATCATCTCAATAGATGCAGAAAAGGCATTCGACAAAATCCAACATCCTTTTTTGATAAAAATACTTCAAAAGATAAGAATAAAAGGAAAATTCCTCAATATGATAAAAGGCATATATGAAAAACCCACAGCCAACATCATACTCAATGGGGAAAGGTTGAAAGCTTTCCCCCTAAGATCAGGAACAAGACAAGGATGCCCACTGTCACCATTGTTATTCAACATTGTACTAGAAGTTCTAGCGAGGGCAATTAGACAAGACAAAAAAATTAAAGGCGTCCAAATAGGAAAAGAGGAAGTAAAACTCTCACTGTTTGCGGATGACATGATCCTGTATTTAGAAAATCCTGAAGTTCAAGTAGCAACAAAGCTACTTGAACTAATAAATGAGTTCAGCAAAGTGGCAGGATATAAGATCAACACGCAAAAATCAGTAATGTTTTTGTACACTAGTACTGAACAATCTGAGGAGGCAATCAGGAGGATAATTCCATTTTCAATAGCAACAAAAAGACTCAAATACCTAGGAGTTAATTTAACCAAGGAAGTACAGGACGTATATGCAGAAAACTACAAAACACTGCTAAAAGAAATTGAAAAAGACCTAAACAAATGAAAAGACATTCCGTGTTCATGGATTGGAAGAATAAATATCGTGAAGATGTCAATCTTGCCCAAACTGATTTATAGATTCAATGCAATACCAATCAAAATCCCAACAGCTTACTTTACAGAATTAGAGAAGGCAATTACCAAATTCATCTGGAAGGGTAAGTGCACCCGAATAGCCAAAAGTATTCTAAAAAAGAAGAGCAATGTGGGAGGAATTTCACTGCCTGACCTTGAAACATATTACAAAGCTACAGTGGTCAAAACAGCATGGTACTGGCATAAAGATAGACATATCGATCAGTGGAATAGAATTGAGAATCCAGAAATAAACCCTCACCTATACAGTCAACTGGTTTTTGACAAACCTACCAAGCCCACGCTGATGGGAAAAAACAGTCTCTTCAACAAATGGTGTTGGGAGAACTGGATATCTATAACCAAAAGAATGAAAGAGGACCCCTATCTCACCCCCTATATATAAGAATCAACTCAAAATGGATCAAAGATCTAAATATAAAAGCCAGGACCATAAAACTACTAGAAGAAAATGTAGGGAAACATCTTCAAGACCTTGTAGTAGGTGATGGTTTCTTGGACCTCACACCCAAAGCACGTGCAACAAAAGAAAAAGTAGATAAATGGGACCTCCTCAAAATTAAACACTTTTGCACCTCACAGGACTTTTTCAGAAGGGTGAAAAGGCAGCCAACTCAATGGGTAAAAATATTTGGAAATCACATATCTGATAAGGGTTTAATATCCAGGATATATAAAGAGATGTTACAACTCAACAATAAAAAGATAAATGACCCAATTAAAAAATGGGCCAAAGACTTGAATAGACATTTCTCCGAAGAAGAAATACAAATGGCAAAAAAACACATGAAGAAATGCTCAACATCACTCATGATTAGGGAAATGCAAATCAAGACTACAATGAGATATCATTTCACACCTATCAGAATGGCCACTATTAAAAAGACAGAGAACTACAAGTGTTGGAGAGGATGTGGAGAGATAGGAACACTTCTTCACTGTTGGTGGGAATGCAGGATGGTACAACCACTATGGAGGACTGTTTGGCAGTTCCTAAAGAAGTTGAATATAGACTTGCCACGTGACCCTGCAATACCACTACTGGGTATATACACATAAGAACTGAGAGCAGTGACACGAACAGACATCTGCACACCGATGTTCATACCACATTATTCACCATTGCCAAAAGTTGGAAACAACCCAGGTATCCATCAACAGATGAATGGATAAACAAACTGTGGTCTATTCACACGATGGAATATTATGCAGCTATAAGAAGAAATGAAGTCATAAAGCATATGGCAACATGGATGAACCTGGAGGACATTATGTTGAGTGAAGCAAGCCAGACACAAGAGGACAAATACTGTATGAATGCATTACTATGAACCAAATATATTATGTAATATATTGTTTGATTAAAAAAAAAAAAAATTTACATGTATCCATTACATTTAATTGAGAAACGTATATATTTATTCATCTGTGTTTACCTTTTAGTTTTTAATTGTTTATGTTTTCAATTATTAAATGTACAAAATAAAGTTAAAAAAAGAAAAAGAAAAAAAGAAGAGACCTTGTATAGATCTTGAAACTTGATATTCAACAGGAAGGACTGTCTTCATTCCAAGGACCCACACATTTGTGAAAATGCAGGTAACTGACATTGAAATTATAAATATATTGCCACCTTTGCATAAGGATCTCTCTTCCTAGTAAGGCTTCATTCGGAAAAAAGCAGGCATTTCTGACGAAGGAAGTGGCTTTGCATACCAATACCCAATTCAGTTAAGTTTTCTAAATGACTAACAGGAAACTTTGAGCCAGAATGCCACTCTCTGTTAAAGTTTGACTGCTTATGTCTGATCCTCCCTTGGATTGTTTCTGACCACTGAAAAGTACAAGTCATTTTCTTCCCCATTCCCTGAAGGCTTAACTCAACTTTTGAGTGAGAGACAGAAAGGGCAGAAAAACATGAGGAAGATGTAGGGCAGAGAATACTTAAAAACTGCTGAAATCATAGCCTTCCCTTCCCTTCCCATGCCCGCCCACCAAAGATTGACAAGGGGAAGAAGGCTGCCAGCAGGACTGCAGCCCACTGTCATTCTCACAGGTGCCCATTCCAGCTTGCCCCTTCATCTGAGACCTCCATGCCTTGCAGAATGGTGATGCATTCCCCATGGAGGACTTGACCTCTACTTGTATCAAAATAATATACTCAAGAACCAAGACAGCAGCTGGTTTACTCACAAGCGCATCCAGACCAAAGTACTTATGGCCCAGGATCAAAGGGGTGTTTCCAAGTATCAGGGCCCTCCTGGGGTCATTGACCTCCTCATTCTGGAAAACCTAAGTTGTCAGGTTAGTAGAACAGCTGTCCTCCTCCCCCCAGATGGCTCCCTCGTTTGTTTGCTGGTTGTTTGCACTCGTTGGTTTTGTTCATTGTCTGTTTGCTTTTGGTTTTTTTCTTTAGGAGGCACTGGGAACCAAACTCAGGACCTCCCATGTGAGAGGCGAGCGCTCAACTACTTGAGCCACATCTGCTCCCGGAACAGCTATTTTGAGACAGGTGGGGCTTGTTTGTCTCCAACAGCCCTGGAAATCTAATCCACTAATTAACCACCAATTCGACCTAAATTGTATTGAAGTGCCCTGCTCATCAGAGCCCAAATTGAGAGAATTAAGAAAACAAGTAAACACCATTGTTATAGCATGGCAGCCCAAAGAAACAACTAGGGTTAACCTAGTTGTTTGTGCTTCATGTTCTTAAGGATTTCTTTTGGAGATAAGTGCTTTATATAGGAGATAAGTACAATGATTCTCTTCTATTTATAGATGAGGAAACTGAGGCATGGGAATAAACAACATGCCTACCTAATTATATATATATATGCCTGAATTCTAACCACTCCATAGATGGCTTTCCAAGATAAAGATAAACATTTATTGCACACACACTATGTACTAAGCACATGTATTATACACCTTTTCAACAAATATTCATTTGAGTGCCTACTGTATGTTAGGAGGTACTCTTCTACTAGAGTTAGAGTGATAAACAGACAAAAGATTGCATCAGCTCATATGATCTTCATGGTAATCCTCCAAGGTGTCACCCTCCATGCACTATACAAGGAAAGTGAAACTCAAGGAGAGGATAAGGGACTTGCCAGTGGCCACACAGCTAGATAGTGGCAGATCTGAGTTCACAGCCCTTGCTTCTCTTACCAGCACGTTTCTGACGTTACAATTTGTTATACATACACTGGACTTGTTTATTCCTTGTCTTTCCCACCAGCCTCAGTGGAGTGGAGAATGAGTTTGTCTTGTTGATCACGGAATCCCTAGTGCCAAGAACAGACCCTGGCCCATGGCAGAAGTTCAATCAATATTTACTGAGCTTTTGATAAATACTTGTTGAACTGAAGAGATGCGAATAAACATGAAGGGCAGGTATGTTCCTTCTGGCTAAGGTCTCCTTGCATTTCTCAAGATTGCTACAGGAGATGCTGACCCAGCTTGGCTGCCAGTTTTGATTGCAGCCATCAAGTGCCCTGTGGTCCTTCGAGATGGATTCATGCCTCCTCTGGTATACCTGCCATTTGCTGACATGTTTAAAAACAAAAGCTTAGGCCAACACCAAGTGTTAACAGAGTTTGGACAAGTGGTCGTTTAAGAGGAAGGAAAACAATAACCGAGAAAAGAATGTAATTGCCTGAGGCTCCTATCTCCAGTTCGTGAGCTGGGCTTTGGAGGGCCTCCACTCCAGGAGAAATAGAACTAGCTGGCAGGTCTACTTTGGAGTCAAGTGCTACCGGCTCACTGAAACACACAAGCAGTTTGCCTGAAGTCACTGGACTTCAGCACCAAGGCAACATCCTGATGATACAGCAGGGATGTAATGCAATGACCCAGCAGAAGCTTCCAGCAGCAACTCCAGAGCTCGAACCCAGGTGCAAGGCAGCGATGAATGAGGCAGGAAAATCACAGACAGAGGGAACCAAGGAGGAGGAGGAGATGTTCCTCCAACAACAAGGAGAGAGCAGAGGAATTACAATAGCTACCTTCTACTGAACACTTTTTACGTACCAGACGCTATTCTGAGGATTTACGCACAGTAACCTATTTAATCCTCACCACATTTCTTATGGTGGGTACAATTATCATCATCTGTATTTTACAGGAAATCAAGATAGTGTAAAATCATGAATGCCCAGGATCACACGGCTAGGAAGTAGCCAAGCTAGGATTTCAACCCAGGCAAGCTGGCTTCAGAGCAAACACCTTTCACCACTGCACGATTCTGCCTCTCACTGATAGAAATGTACGGAGCATCTGCTCTATGCCAGGTGCTGTAGGTCCCTTATTGGATCTACATCACAACCTAATGGGTGGCATATTACTGGGCTCCATTTATAGTGAGCCAGAGTGACAGGCCCAATCAACAAGAAGAAAGTTGGAATTCCAGGGAGTCCTCTAAAACAGTGGTTTTCAACCAGAGGTGATTTTGCCTCCCAAGGGGCATCTGGCAGTGTCTAGACACATTTTTTTCTTGTCACAACGTGAGCAAGAGCGGGGGAGGGGGTTACTGGAATCTAGCAGATACAGCCCCAGGATGCTGCTAAACATCCTGCAATGTTCAAGACAGTCCCCGTAACAAAGAATTATTCTGAGGTTGAGAAGTCACGTGCTAAAACATCATGCGTGGACTTCCCTCTGACTTTTTCATCTCCCTCTCCTGGGTTCCTATAGGCGTGTGTCCACACACACTCACACACTCTCCCACACTCATACATTCACACGCTCACACACACATACACACACTATACAGTTGGAAGAGACGCTTTAGGATTAAATCAACCAAATCAGTCCCTCTGCCAAACGCACAGAATGAGCATACAAGAAACAGGCAGCTGTCTTAGAAACGAAGCTAAGCTGTGGGCTTATGTGAGCCAGGCCAGAGCAGCTGTAGACGCTCCACAAAGAGCAAGCAAGAGAGGCCCCATGAAGGAAGTGAGACTGGTGGGAGTGGGAAGGGCAGAGGAAGGGCAGGGGGAAGAAGCAGAGTGAGAGGCCCTGAGAGGATGGGGGCAGGGAGAGGAAATGAGCTTCATGTCTTCACACGCCCAGTGAGGGCCAGGCCAGGGACATCTTCATAGGGTCTCAGTGGGGGAAACGTGGGGCTTTGGTGCAGGGGCCAACTGTAAGGGTCTGGTTCAAGAACTCCCTGTTTATTGCCATGCTGCTCTCCCAGGGCCTGTCTTCCTCACAGGGAAAGGGGTGGCGTGGGGAGGCGGAACCAAGATGGGGCCGCTCTCCATCTGAACCTTCTGCGTCCACCAGACAGCAAACAACCGACAACGCCAGCCCTCCCCACCCACCCGTCTGCCCCTGCCCACTCAGCTGGCACCCCTCCTTACAGCCAATCAACAAATACTCATTGAACACCTGCTCTGTGCTGGAGAAGGGCAAGAGACACAGTCCTGGCCGTTGTGGCACTTACATTCTTCAGAGGAGCCCAGGCAATTCAATACGAGGCTGCAATAAATGTGACGAGGTGGTGGAGCCATGGTCACAGGAAACAAGGGGTGCCTGCACACACACACACACACACACATACACACCACCAATCTGTGAAATAAGAACATTAGCGCCAGCGGTACTCTTTGGCAACTCACATAGAAAAGAGATGATGACTGGACTGTAAGCTTCCTGAATGCACAGGCTGTGTTTTGTTCAGCTCTGGGCCCCAATACCCAGCACCAGCACTCAGTAAACACTTATTGAGCTTAATTGATTGAAATAGACTCTAAAAGTCATTTTCTCCTCGGGGCTCCTAGAGAATTCTAGGATTGGGCAGAACGCCTAATGTCTGTTACAATCGTTTATAAATATTTACTGAGCACCTTCTACCAAGGACCTGAACTGAGTTCTGGGAATGGGCTTTGATGAAATTCTAATGCAAAACTGCACATGTGCACATTTTTGCAGGAAGGGAGTTTATAGCGTCCATCGTATTGCCAAGGGGCCCCTTGTCACAATAAAGATGAGTTTCCCTGACCTCCTATATTCTTACTATTGCTTTGGACGTTGGAGAGACTCAAAGTCGATTCCCCACAGGGCCCTGCCCTCAGCCAATGCACCACCTAGTGGGGGAGATGACGTAGTTACATAACTCAAAGACAAAGTGAAGAGTGAGGACTTTTAGTACAGAAAGAAGTTTCTGCCAGGGCTGAGGCAGGAGCAAACTGACTGGAAGAGGTTGCATTTCACTAAGACCTTGAAAGTCCAGGAAAGAGAAAAGTGAAGCACATGGAAATTGGGTAGCAGGGGACAGGAGGGCAATGGCATTTCACAATGAGATACAACATGAGCCAGAGAAAGGGAGACCACCGAAGACTGAGTCTTCAGGTTACAGGGAGGCAGGTCCTTTGAATGGGGGAGGGATTGGTGGTGCTGGTAAAGGTTACAGGTTCTAGGGCCAGACCGCCGGGTTCAAATCTCTGCTTCAACACTATTATTAGCTGTGGGGTTATCTTCAGTTTGCTCTCTGAGCCTCAGCTTCCTAACTGTAAAAGAGGGGCAATAATAGTTTCTAACTCAAGAAGTTAGAGGGAAAATTAAATAATGTGTATGAGGCTTTTGGTGCACCGTAAGTGCTCAGGGGATATTTTATGTGCCTGTGGGGGAGCAACAGGGTCAAAGATGAGGTTGTCCTATAATATCTTTAAAAAAAAATAATAACACAACGAGCTGGTTTGGGTGGATAGGGCAGGAAGCAGCAGGTGAAAATTTAGAGGTACAAGGCCTTCTAGCCCAAAGTGGCTCCTCCACCAGTCAGCCACGTGCTCTTCTTCTGATCTACCAGGTCTGATGGTCTCATCGTTAGAGGCATTTCGGTTCTTCCCTCACATTGGGCCCCAAAGTGAAAGTCACTTTTAAATACACAAGTGGCCCATGTGGGAAGGGAGGCAGGTTCAGAGGCTGCCTGTTCCAGCCACACTTCTGGATGACTTTCCTAGCCACTGTCTCTGTCAACCATGTGATGCCCAAGTGGAAATGGAGTGACATGGGACTGGATACAGGGAGGAGAGAAGAAGCATATGCGGAAGAGCCACCCTTTCCTGAATAAAGTCAAGCACAGGAGGTCGGGAAAGGGGAGCCAAAGCCTGCTCCTCAGTCAGGTTGGGGACAGATGTTAAATGAAAAAAGGAGGAGATAAGGGCTCTGAGCATGACGGGAAGCGGGCTGAGCATCTGGCCGTGTGTGCATGACGCCCCCCCCTCCCAACAATAATAAAAAGTGCCATAAACAACAGCCAATGTGGAGAGCACTGAGGCCACACTGACCATGGGGCTCCCTCCATGAGATTCCTGCTCTGGCCATTTACTCACTCTGCTCCCTCTATCGGCTCCTCTCTCCTCAGCCCCTTTTCTTCCATAGCTCTAACCAGTGTCACCCTCTCAGAGGGGGCTTCCCTGACCTCCCCATCTAAAGATAGCCCCTACCTAGGCCCCATTACCCTCACTAACTGCACCTTATCTTTTGCATCAGAGCACTTATGCAATTTATATTTATTCCTTTGCTTGTTTACATGTTTAATATCTCCTCCCCCACTGGTACATAAGCTCCGGAAGGGTCTCTGTTTATTCGCTACTGTACAGTCAGTGCCTGGCACATACTAGGGAATCAATAAACCTCTACTAAATGGATGCTGAATGAATGAATGAATGAATGAATGAATTCTAGGCATGATCTCCTTTAAGCCTCACAAAATCTTATAAGTCACCTTCTCCTGTTACCTCCCATGTCACAGACAGGAAGAAAGGAAAAGGAAAGAAATTCACCCAGGAAAATTCTTCAGCATAATGCTAGCTCTGTGGGAAAGCCCTGGACTCAGATTCAGAAAACCTAGTTTCTGGGGGCAGCTCCCTTCCTGCCTGCCTGAGTGACCCAGAGGCACCTCAGCTCTCTGTTTCTCAGTTTCCTCATCTGCGAACTGAGGGGTAGTTGCGAGAGCCAAACACAGTAACTCAAGAGTTGGTAAATGCACCATGCTGCAAAAAGACGAGGCAATGGTGTTTTCTCAAAGATGTTGATGAGAACATAGATCAGGGCTTAACTAGGGAAGTCTTATATGCAATTCCAGTCTTCCAGCTGCTCAGACTTGGCATCACCCTTTACTCCTCTCTTTCCCTCACACCCATATCCAATCCATGAGGAAAATCCCATTTGTTCCCCTATAACACATACATCCAGAATGGAACCAGGCTCACCACCTCCCCTGCAGGCACTCTGATGCCAGCCACCACCATCTCTTCCCAGGATTATTGCAGTAGCTAGTCTCCCTGCTTCCACATTTAATCGCCTCTACCTATGCCCCCATAAAACTGCCAGAATGATCCTTTTAAAACATAAGCCAGGGAGCAGATGTGGTTCAAGCAGTTGAGCACCTGCTTCCCACAAAAGAAGTCCCAGGCTTGGTTCCCAGTGCCACTTAAAAAAAAAAAAAAAAACAAACAAGAAGCAAACAAATGAAAAACCAACTCAGGGAAACGATGTGGCTCAGTGGTTGAGCACCAGCCTCCCACACACAAGGTCCCGGATTCAATTCCCAGCCCCAGTACCTAAAAAAAAATAATAATAATAAAAAACCTAAGCCAGATCATTCTACAATTGTGCTCGAAATCCTGTAATGGTCCCCACTTCCATCCAGAGTAAAAACCAAAATCCTTTCAATACTTACAAGGTACAACTCAACATGACCTGCCCTCACTGAGTTCATTTCCTACTTGTCCGACCCTTGCTTACTCTACTCTAGCCACATTGGCCTTCCGCACATCGGAAGGGCTTCCTCCTCAGGACCTTTGCAGTGGCCGTTCGTTCTACCTGGAACACTCTTCCCTGAGATGACACCCTTACCGCCACCACCCATGAGGCAAGCAGCGAAATTCCTCTTCCCTGGAAAAATCTGCAGGGTTGCCCCTCTGCCATGGCCCATCATGCAGGTCCACCTCCACTCCTAGTGTTGTCACAACTCAGTCCACCCCAGCAAAAGCCTCTTGAGTCTATTTTGTTCAGACCCTGTGCAGGGTGTGGGGGCACCCATGCAAGTTGCACTGCCTTCTTACGCGCCTTCTCCCATCCTGTTTTAGGCTTTGCTATAAGAAACCATGTGTTGTCAGGGGACCTCTGAGGTCCCTGGGGCGATGGCTGGAGGGTGGTCTGGAAAAGTGCCTACCTTGTCAGTCAGATTCCCCCAGCTCCAGCTTCTGTAACAATGGCTTTAAACCAGTGCAGAAGCAGGCAGTGTCCTGGTGGGGGCAGGGGGACAGGGGATGAGATGACTTTCTCCAAGGAGAATTAAAAGCAGCTCACAAACTCAGCCTGACTGCTTTTCAATTCACACCAATTAAGGGAAGTGGGGAGAAAGGGGAAAGTGCCTATTAAAGGAAACATTTGCGGTGTCTCCACCCAGATTCCCCTGGAGCTGGGTGGCCATAAGCATTATCATTCCCCATTTGCCGAACATATGCTGCAGCACACAGACCGTGGCACCCATGGGTAATTGACTATTAAATTAAAGGTCTGTAAGCTCTTCTTAAACAAATCCAAAGGTCCAGAAAGTAGCAGAACATTATGGTGACTACATTGCCTGTCTCAAAATACAGCAGCAATATAAGGATGCTGATCTCAGAAGGAAGCAGAGCTTAGAAAACACAATCTGTCATGAAGGTTCATTCCGTCACAGACATTATGGTTGGCGCAGCACGGCCACTGACTAATGAGGTTTCCATAAACCTAGGGATTAGGACAATTTCCTTCAATGGACTCAAACTAGCCAGTCCAGCAGACACTCCCAAACATCCCCAAGTTGCTGAAGCATCAGAAAGTAGGAGGCCCAGGCACCTAAGAATTGGTGGGAAAAAGAAATTAAATTTCTGAAATTAAAAGTTACCCCCAGACCAACTTTTGTGGACCAATCCAAAGATACATTCTGCCTCCATAGCATAGATGCATGCATAAAGATCCTTCCAGGGGAAGTGGATGTGGCTTAAGTGGTTGGGCTCCCATTTACCATATGCGAGGCCTCAGGTTCGACTCCTGGGGCCTCCTGGTGAAGGCAAGCTGGCCCATGCAGCACGGTGAGCTGATGGCCCGCGCAGCACGGTGTGCTGACAACCCACGTGGCACAGCAAGATGACGCAACAAAGGGAGACAGGCAGACATGGAAAAGTGCACAGCAAATAGACACAGGAAGCACAAGCAGCAAGAGGGGGTGGGATAAAGAAATAAATTTTTAAAAAAAATAAATCTTAAAAAAAAAAAGATCCTTCCAAGCATTTCCTTTGGAATTCTTTCACCCATTGCTCCTCAGAAGCTTTCTCAGACTATCCAATTTAAGAGCCACTCCCACCCTCCCCTGCCAATATTCTCATTCACTGAACCATGTTCTTTATAGCACATTCTGATTTGTAATTATATATTTACTGATTTGTCCATGCACTTCTTTTCTGTCTTCCCCATTAGACTAAACTCTCATAAAGTAGGAAGTACACTGATCTCAATCTAGGAATCTCAGTGTCCAGCATAGTGACTGGCACATAGGAAACGCCCAATAAGTATTTAAGAAACAAATGAAAAATGAATTAATGAAAGAATGAGTGAGTAAATGATGCTCTCTATCCCTTCTCAGTGTAACTGATCTCTCTGTAGTGGAGTTCTGCCCTGGCTGTGTTGGGGATGTATGTTCCACTCATACTGCCTCCTCAAAGAAACTGTCCACACCCAGCTCTTGCTGGGTGAGCATCAAGCCACGGGATGCCACCCCAAAGTCACGGCCAGTTGGACCAGCAGGGGCAGCATCAGAGTGGGACCCATTCTTAGGCAGGCAATGACCTCTGGTTGGGGTGGCCTTTCCTGAAAAGGTTAGTTATGCCACTTGGACTTTCTATCTGGGGACACTGCACAAATAGGCTCATGGATGCTTGAACTGCAAAGTCATACAGAGTTGTGGCTTGTGGCAAGTTATGGGACTATCAGAGTATCAAAATTAGGAAGGAGTGGAAGAATCAGAGGGAGTTGGTGAGTAGGGAAGGGAGAAGAGAGCCAATGTGTTTAGAAAAGCAAAGAAGCCGGGAGAAGAAAGGCAGAGGTGTCCAGAGCTGCTCAGTTAAGGCCCCTCCAGAAAGCTGACTTACCCTGGCTTTCCAAGGAATTCCCCTGACCCTTAAAATATACCACTCATATGAAAAATTGGAATATATGCTCTAAGTTTTATATCCATGTTAAATTGCTTGAACGTGACAATTCTACTTAAGGTGGTTACATAAGTGAATATCCTTGTTCTTAGGAAATATCATTAAAGTATTAAGTGTATAAGGAATATAATATATTCAGCCTACTTTCAAATGTTTAGAAAACAGATAAATAGATGAAGATAGATAATAGATAGGCAGATGGAAGAAAAGGGAGGGAGGGAGGGGAAGATATGGCAAATGTGGGAAAATGTTAAAAGTATGGGGGGACCTGGTTTCAGTCCCCGGGACCTCCTGGTAAAAATTTTAAAAAGGCCCTTTGTGTGGATGCACCGTCCAGCCTCACAAGCGGGTGAGCCTCCCAGGCCCCACAAGTGGGTGAGCCCCCAGGACCTGTGCGCAGGTGCGCTGCCAGGCCCCGCGAGCCACGCAGCAAGATGATGACATAACAGGAGTGTGACACAAGGGAGAGCCAAGGCGAGACATGCCAAAAAACCCAGAACTAAGGTGGTGCAAGTGGTAACACGCCTCTCTCCCACATCGGAGGTTCTGAGGATCGAATCCCAGTGAAGACAGGAGGAGAAGGATAAGAAGAGAGGCCAGGAAACGGACACAGAGAGTTGCCCAGGGAATGGACACAGAAACAGCAAAAATGGAGGGGGGGGTGTAAAAATGGGTAAAAGTAAATAAACAAAGAAAAAAAAAAGTTGGTTGATCTGCGTGTCTAGGTGAGAGGTATGTTAGAGTCTTCTGTATGGGTTTTGTATTATTTTTGTAACTGTCCTGTAAATTTTAGAAAATTTTAAAAATTTAAAATAAAAAAAAAATATGTATATACACCACTCCCATACACACATGTATACACTCATACACCCTTTTAATTGAACTAGTTTGAGTGGCTTTTGTTTCTTGTAACAAAGCCCCTGCTGCAAGGGCCTCAGCCCCATAATGTCCACTCCAAATCCAATAGTGCCTGCCTGGAACAGCTCTGTCCAGGGTCCAGGGTTGCAGCAGCATTGCCCATGGGGTGGTCATGAATTCTTCCATATTCCCCAATCTAGAAGTGGAAAAAAATCCTTTCTGTGCTTTTGCAGAGCCTTGCAAATCAGTCCTTCCCTGGGAAATTCAGGGGGAAAAAAATTCCCCCAACACCACATCCTGGTACAAACCCATAACTAGAAATGAGCTGCATAGAGAATAGGTTTCTGAACATAACTGGCTGGCACAAATCTCTTTTCCACCCTTGCCCTCCCTCTAAGGACCCCTGCCTTGAAGCTGTTTTTCACAGTCTTAAATACCATGCCAGAGTCCATAGGTCATCCCCAGTATCCTTCCTCCCCTCCTCCCTAGGAATGGAACAACACATTTTTAGTTGGGTACATGGCTGACTAAATTACAGACTACATTTCCTAGCTTCCCTTGCAATCAGGTTTGGTCATGTGACTAAACTTTACCCAATAAGATAGAAGAGGAAATGCCAACTGTGTCTTTGAGACCTTAAAGGGAAAGGTCACTCCCTTCTTGGTACCTCCATCCTTCTTGATGGCTGGAAGGCAGACCTGATGGCTAAAGCTTAAGCAGCCACTTTGGTTCAGGAGGCAGAAGCCACATGCCAATGATGGCAGAGCAGGAGCTAGAAAGAGTTGCCCTACCAACTCTTCGCCTCTGGACATCTCTGAGAGAGAAGTAATCTTCTAGCTTGGTTCAGCCCTCTTGTGGAAGTTGTCTGACACCCATAGCCACACTTACCTAACTGATACTGTTACTTTCTCTTCCTACCTCCTCTTTTTCTGCCCTCCCTTCTCTCCTCTAAGGAGAAAGTTCTGGTCACTGGCAGAGTCTGAGAGAGAGAGATATAAGAATGCAAAGGCCAAAAGGAAATAAGTGGAGCCCTACTAGATCAACTAATCAGGTAGTCAGCAGAAAGGTAAAATTGTCACCCACTTCCGTCATTCTACACTAGGAACAACCTCTGTTCCTCACTCATAATTAATTGTATTAACTTTTTACAGGTGCTCAAAAACTCCAGTGCCTACAGAATGAGCTGGACCCTCGAAATCCTTTACAATCTGGCCATAATCTGCCTTTCCAATGTTCTTTTTCACGACAAACATCTACGGAAACCAAACTGGACTATTTATTGTGTGGCCCACATGCCACATGCATTCTCCTCTCCCACATGCTTTTCTTGCATAGTGAAAAGGAAGCCAACTGATTTTAAAGCCTAGCTCCAGTATTTCCAAGTTATATGAACTCTAGGCCTTGGTTTCCTCATGTGCAAAATTTGGGCTATACTGCCTCACAGGGAAATTCTGGAGCCAGACAAAGATACTGCAGGAGAATGAGTCTTGCAAATAAAAAAAACACTACCCTCTCAAAAGGCATGAGTGTCCTGAATCTGGCATGAGGGTGTGTTGCCCTGTGTCTCTCTGGGCTCTGCAACTATTAGTTAAGCCCATGACCTGAGTAGCTAACATACACTGAACCAGGCATAGTATTAAGTGCTTTACATGCATGGCCCATTCTATCCTCACCACAATCTCATGAGACCTGTACTATTTTCATTACCCCCATTTTACAGATGAGGAAGCAGGCCAGGATTTGAACTTGGTACTAACTTCAGAGCCCATGCCTTTAGAGTTAAACATAATTCCTGAGGGCAGAGGCTGTACCTTTTTTTTTTTTTTTTTTTCCTCGTAGCCCCACTGCCTTATCTGTGGAACCTTCCACCCCACTTCTAACCCAGGGTTTTCTGGAGCTCTGATGAATGCTGATGGCCCACATGTCAAGGCTGTGGCAATGAAGGTGAAATAATCTGTCCAGGAATCTACATGAGGACTACACTGACTGCCCACCAAAGAGCAAGACAACCAAGAAAGCAAAGTGGTTCTGGTGATGAGGTAGATTTCTGTAAAGCCAGCTGCCCAGGTGACCAGACAGCCGTAGTACCCATTACTTATACCATAGGAAGAAACAATAAGTGCTCCCTCTGAACAAAAAACCAAATGGGAAAGCAAATGCAGGTTCTCCTTGTGGTAACAGTGAAGCAGAGCTGAGTCTTCATCAGACAGGACAAAACTCTGGGGTTGCTCCAAGAACCCCCCTTCCCTGGCTCTAGCTCTTTGACTTCCTCCATGTTCCCCATAATTATTATCTCAAATGCTCTTCATTAATGAATGCTTCAAAATAGGGCAGTTTTACTAATGCCTGGACTTACAGTGAGAAAACTAAAGCCAGAATCGATCTGTAAATATTGACGGTATGAGTAAGAGAGCCTGGCCTCCTTACACTCAGGCCATTGCTCTTTCTGTTGGATGAGTCCACTCCCATCGCACCATAACCCAAGCCTTGCCCTTCCTTTCCATTCACCAAGAGCCTGCAGATGAGGATTAGAGATCACTTTCATTAGTTCTGACATTCACCTGGAGGGAATAAGGATTCCTGTGATGGACAGGCACCTACCAAGCACTTTGCAGCTCCCTAGAATATCAGACCTTTTGACCCCCATAAATTAGAATTCTCATAAGCAGACATGAAAACTGCCCGTTATACCACCAAATCCAAAAATCTAACATAGTCAGACCTAAACTGAATCAGCACAGGTAGAGGTTGAGAACCCACTGCATCCTGTAGCCCCAGCCCATTCTGTAAGATCGCATCCTGAATGGGGAGAGGGGAGGGCATTCAGGGGACAGAGATTAACCACTGATAGCATTTAGTGAGCCTTCCTTTGTTCAATCATCCTTCTAGCCACTTTACGTGGATTAACTCTTTTACCTCCCACAACACTAGGAGTGGGTACTGTTATTATCCCTATTATACAGAAGAGGAAACCAAGGCTGGAAAGAGTATGTGGCCCAAGGACACAGTGCTGGGAAGGGTTGGAGGCTGGAATTCAAGAACAGGCTGCCTGGTCTGAGCCCAGGAATTTCACCTCCACAGCATGGGGCATATGCAGCCAGAGAGAATAGCAGCTCTCAGGTCACATTCAATTTCCCCTGGCAACTGCCTTAGTTACCTTGGACTTCAAAACTGTCCCCTGCCTGCTGCCCAGGCACTTTTACTCTCCTGTCCACGTAGCCTCCCTCCACATTGGCTTCAGCACAGATCTCACCATGCCCTTACCCGGCTCAGAAACCCTCCATAGCTCCCCACTCAGCTCTCCAAAAGGTGGTTTCAACTTACTCTAAGCTTAATCATTCCTTTCAGTGCACCTCCATAAGGCAAAAAGGTGCTGCCAGTTCTTTCCTGGATATGCCCTTCACATCCACTTTTACCTCTTCGACCACAATGGTCTCTCCATCTACAACAGCCTGCCCCATTTAACCTCCCCCTGCAAAGATTAGTGGTCTGATGACTCCCCTCGCTCCCAAGCTAAAAGGGCCAGAGTTAGAGAAGCTTTGAAAAGTCTCCTTAAAGAGTCTACTACCCTTTCTATAGGTGGAGAAATTGAGGCCCTCTAAGGTTATGGATTATTTGTTCTCCACAGTACCTCACACACATTAAATGAATGGATAAATGTCAAGCTCTCCCCAGCAGTGGCCTTGGGACCCCTGCATCCAGTCACTCTTGGCCCTTGGGTCCTCCAACCCCTGACCTTCTGAATCCTCACCTCTACGGGTGGTGACATTTGGTATCTGCCTGTGTAAAAGGCTCTTGGGAGATTTTTAAATTCACACTCAAGTTTGAAAACCACAGTGAGTCGAAGGGGATTGCACCACGGGTGCCACTTAGTAGAGAGAGTCCCAGTACCTGGTACCTCCCTTCCCCCAGCCACCACTTCCGCCCCTGAGCTTGAGGCAGAGGCCTCTGGGAGCTGAGATGGCTGAAGCTGATGAGGCTAGCTTCTTGGTTTAGCATCCCCAGATTTCCTCGCAGGGAGCCTTTCTCCTCGGAGGCTCCCAGGGACTGAGGGAAGGAGACAGCCCTCAGACCCACGCCCAGGACCAGGAGAGCCCTCTGGATGATCTGCCAAATCCGGAGCCAAATGACCCAGGAGGAAAGGCAGGGGAATGAGGCAGACCGGGACCTCTTTGTACAGGGATGGAGGGAGGCACGATGAGCAGGGAAGGCAGATCCTCCCTCCCGGAGGCCAAGTCTCAGAATGGGAAAGGCAGCCCACTCCTTGCAACGCTGAGCCTGGCGCGTCCAGTTTGCCAAGCGCTCCGCTCCACCCTATCTCCGAAGTGCATTAAGTGTTGGGGATACAGGGCGGCCCGAGGTGGGCGGGAGGGAGATGGCGCTGGCTGGGAGCAGCCTCCTTGGCGGGGTGTCCACCTTCCTCTCCCCGGTGTCCCCTCTCCCCCGCCTAGCTGGCCTCGCTGCAGGGTGAGGGAGCCACTGCGCTCTCCGACCTTTAGTCAGCGCGCCCTGTCCAGGCCCGCGCCGCCGAGCCCACAGCATCTTCCTGGGTGCTGCTCTTGCGCCACCTGCCCTGCTCCCTGCTGAGGACCCCAGGCCCCACCTACCCACGCCGTGCCGTTCCTTGTCAGTTTTGCG
Organism: Tolypeutes matacus; assembly: GCA_026826555.1. Classification (NCBI taxonomy): domain Eukaryota; kingdom Metazoa; phylum Chordata; class Mammalia; order Cingulata; family Chlamyphoridae; genus Tolypeutes; species Tolypeutes matacus. The sequence goes on from JAKSZT010004015.1 coordinate 4,952,988, forward strand.
CCAGGGGGCCATAGCTGCGCCGGGGCCTGTGGGCGCCTCCAGTCGTCCTGTGGGGAAGCCGACAGTGGGTGGCTAGGCGCTCTGCCGGGCCCCACTTCCTTCCTCTTTTCAAACTCCCTCATAGGACCCGCCCTCGCCTCCCCGGGGCTCCCCGCTCCCTCCTCCCCCTCCCATTGGGCAGGGGCGCACAAGCGAAGCCAGTGTCTAGGCTAGAAGGCCCCTGGCCACCCAGGACCCCAACCTACAATGTCTCTTCTTCAGGTGAGTGGGCAGAGGCCATACAGGTACCTGGGGCCACCCAGGTCGCCAGGAGTGCAGAAAGTTTCCCTGAGTCCTGAGCTTAGTGACTGAATAGCGTCCCTGTCAGCAGCATGAGCTTTGGGGTCAGATCTGGGTTCCAATGCAAACTCTGTTGCTCATCACCTGTGCCACCAGGACAAATTACTTCATTTTTCTAAGCTTCAGTTTTCTCATCTGTAAAATGAAGTACTAGTGCCTACTTCATGTGATTATTGTGAGGATTTGAGGATAGAATGTACACAGCAGATAACACAGAGTTAAATATGGACCTCCGGAAAGAGGTCCTTTGTGGTTTTACCCTTTTGGTGTCACAGACCCATTTGAAAATCTGATGAAAGCTCAGGAAACCCTCCTCTGAAAATACACAAGCGCACTAGCTTACCAACAATGTCAGAAGGTCAAGGAGCCTCTAAGAGGCAGGGACTGGGCACCCCAGGAAAAGAGTTCTAGAATTAGGCTAATGGAGACATTCCCCCTCAAAATCTCATTTTTACTCTGAAAACAGATTCCATCAAGAAATGAAAATGCCCAATCCACAGTGATAAGGCTGAATTTAAGTCTTCCTGAATTTATATTCTTTATTCATAACTCTCACTACCCCTTTCTGCCTTATGCTAGAGTCAATAAGATAGATTGGGCAATATCACAGCTGACAGGCAGCTATGGCAAAATATTAATTTCATTTTATCTAATGTTATTCCTTTTTAGTTTTCTAGCAGCACAAATTGGGTGATGTCTTTTACAAGAGCAGTTCTATCAGTCAAGATGCCACCAGCGAAAGAGAACCAATAGGATATGTACATTAAGAGATTATTGCAAGCAATTGGTTTACATGACCATGGTGCTGGCCAGGCAAGTCTATAGTCTGTAGGGCAGCCTGTCAGGAAGGGCAGTTTGGAAACTCTCAGGCAGGAACTAAAGCTGCTGTCCATAGGTGGAATTTCTTCTTTTTCAGGGGAAACTCAGTTGTGCCCCTGAGGCCTTTTAGCTGACTAGATCAGCCCCTCCCAGATTATCAAGGATATCTTTTACTTAAAATTAACTGATTGCAAATATTAATCACATCTTAAAAATGTCTTCATAGAAACACCTAGATTAGTGTTTGATCAAATAACTGGGGACTGTAGCCTTGCCAAGTTAACACGTAAAACTGACCGTTACAGAAGTATCAGAAATTGGGACTGTACACCAGAGGTTGACAAACTGTTTCTGTGAAGGGCCACATAGTAAATATCTTAGTCTTTGCAGGTGAAGAGGCAAAATCAAGGATATTATGTAGGTACTGATAAAACGAGAAAAAAAACCCTCTATGATTTTATATTGATGAAATTAAAAAGAATAATTGAGTACTTTTTTTGTAATATGGGTCTATTAATGAGAAGAATAAATTATTTTGAGGGGAGGAGGGTTGCATAACATATCACTTTATTGGAGTTCAAAGTTAGTAGTTCCTATCATCAAAATTGATTGCAAATGTTCATCTCTGAATGCTGATCTAATGAAATTTTATGTATTCCATTTTTGAAAATGTCTTTTCACATAGACAAGCACTGCCAAATAACAATCCATGGGCATAAGATTTTAACTGAACATTTTCATTGCTCATAAGGTATTTTTGGAATTTTATTAAATCTTCTCTTGATATTTGCCTTTTAGTACATTATTACATTGGAGATTAATCATTTTCAGTTGAAGGTTAGGTGGAAGCTCCTCAACTGCAGAGTTAAATGGATTTTGAAATTTAAAAATTTCCTTTGCACTCATATTGATATCTGAAAAACAATTGCTGGAGCTATAGTTTGAGCTTGGAAAATCTATCCACTGCAAATTTTTGTGGGGATGGAGATTTTGCTTTCGTTTGAACTATTGACAGCATAGTGTTTGAAAGTAACTTGACATTACTTGTGGCCCAAATATTAGTCAGCATCCAAATAATGTTACTAAAGAGTAAGTTTCAGATATAAGCACTGTTTTCCCTTGCAATTTTAGGTTGAATTCATTAAGAAACACTGGTAAGTCTGCAGCAAACACTAATTTCCAAAATGATTCACTGTTCAATAATAGTGATTGAAGGCTGCTCTTCTCTTTAACAAAAATTTCAATATTGGTCCTGAGCCCAAAAACTCATAGATGGCTTACCACTGCTAAGTCACTAAACTGCTGTGTGGTAGGGCAGTTCAAGATATTTAGCTTCTATTGCCGACAAAAATTCATAAAACTAACGATGATTAATTCCACAAGAGCTAATGAAGTTCACCTTTGTCACTACCAATTAAACAAGACATGATAAATTCAAATATTTTCCACAAAGTACCTGCTGATGAATATTACAATAAGTAATAGGTTTGAGCACCTTACATTTTCACAAACCTTGTAAATCTGTCAAGTAAGACTTTTTCTGCTTAACACACATTTTTACCACTATCTGTGATAACACATCTTAGCAGGTTCCACTTCAGGTTATACTGAATTAGTATTTCCTCGGTTTCTTTGCACGCAGACAATTCAGAGAAGCTAAATCTTCATTTTCTAATTTTTCTGGCCATTGCTTTCCTGTGAGTCGGGAATATTATGATTATTGCTCAATATGCTATATCGTATTCTTTTAGCATGGCTGCAGTGGTACTGCATAATAAACACAATGCTTGCCATCTAATTCGCTAACAAAATAATCTACACTCCCTTATGCCTTAAAAGCATGACATTCTAAGTCCACTTTTCTCTTCTTTTTTGACATTGTAAATAACATAAAATAAAATATTGCAGTACGGTGATATGCCTGGACTCAAAACTCTATGGAGTTGGGAACCAGAGGTAGCTCAAGTGATTGAGCACCTGCTTCCCATGTACAAGGTCCCAAGTTTGATCAAGTTTGTTTTTGTACCTTCTAAAAACAAAAACAAAAAAATTTTTTTTAAAAACCAACTCTCATTGAGTTACAGATGCAGCTCAGTGGTAGAGCACCTGCTTCCCATGTGCAAGGTCCTGGGTTCAACCCTTAGTAACCCCTAAAAAAAAAAAAAAAAAAAAAAAATCACTGCATCACTAAGAGTCTGTAGGTGCTGAGCAGCAGTGTGAAACAATGAGAACACCACATATTTTCTTTGTCATGAGTACTCAGTTCTTCCACTCTAGTGTGAATGTAGTCATAGACAATATGTAAATGAATGAGCATGGCTGTGTTCCAATAAAACTTTAATTATGAACAATGAGATTTTCATTTCATATAATTTTTTTTCAGGAGATGCCAAGTTTGAACCCGGGACCTCGTACATGGGAAGAAGACACTTAAACCACTGAGCTACACCTGCTCCCCTCATTTAATTTTTTTTTTTTTTTTTTAGGACTTATATGTTTCTTTTTATTTTATTTTATTTTATTTATTTATTTATTTTTACTGGGAGGCCCTGGGGATCGAACCCGGGTCCCTCCATATGGGAGACGGACGCCCAACCATTTGAGCCACCTCCGTCCCCCCCCTCATTTAATTTTGATGTCATGAAATATTATTCTTCCATTGATTTCTCCTCAACCATTTAAAAATATAAAAAAAGTATTCTTAGCTTGCGGAACAAACAAAAACAGGCAGCAAGCCAGACTTGGCCAATGGACCATAGTTTTCCACCCTCTGCTATATACCTTTCTACTGTCTTCATTAAGCCACAGCCAGGTAATCTAAAATATGCTTCTATTTTCATCTTAAGTTTCTGACATACAAACAGATAAGTTCACACCAATCGTGTGGTAGGAATCTGTTCCTTAAATTATGTTAAGCAAATTATTCAACATATTAAAGGAGTTGAAAAATTGCTTGTAGTTGAGGTACAAGTGATTTTGAGTGAAGGTTAATTAATTTTGAATAGGGTGGTTTTTAATACAGAAATCTTTATACTTCATACAATTAAGAGATGGATGTTACATTTCTGAGATACAGGTTTTTTATTAGCGTTAATGATTATATGGTGTAACGAAAATTTTGACAAGAGAAACTGATGGTTAAATTTAAAAATTCTCACTAAAGCTGCTTAAAGAATTTACAATTATCTTTGTCACAGAAAACATTAAACACCATCCGTCAGAAGAGATACCTGGCCATTAGGAAGTGCACTGTTTTTTTTCTTTAACTTTATATTGTGGTAACACATATACAACTTGAAGTTTCCCATTTTAACTACTTTCAAGTGTACAAGTCAGTGTTATTAATTACATTGACACTGTTGTGCTACCATCAGCACCATCCATTACTGAAACTTTTTCATCACCCCAAACAGAAACTCTGTACCCATTAAGTAATAACAGCCCAATTCCATCCCACCCCACCCAGGGCTCCTGTGACTCAAAATGTAGTTTCTGTCTCTATGCATTTGCTTATTCTAGGTATTTCATATAAATGAAATCATATATTTGTTCTTTTTATCTGACATTTCATTCAGGATGATGTCCTCCAAGCACATTCTTGTTGCAGCATGTACCTTTTTAAAGCTGAGTAATAGCCCATTGGATACCACATTTTGTTTATCCATTCATCTGCTGATGACATTTGGGTTGCTTCCACCTTTTGACTGTTATAAATAATGCTACTATGAGCATTGGTAAGGAAATATCTGTTTGAGTCCCTGTTTTCAGTTCTTTGGGGTATATACCTGTTAAGTACACTTGCTGGGTCATATGATAATTCTATATGTTTGACTTTCTGAGGAATTGCCAAACTGCTTTCCACAGTGGCTGCACCATTTTACATTCCCACCAACAATGTGCAAGAGTTCCTATTTCTCCACATCCTCACCATTCCTCTTTATTTTTAAATATAATCTCTATTGATAACTATAATTTCAAATACATCCTGAAATAGGACGGTGGCAACAAGGACGTCTCTGGCAGGAACTCTCTTGAGGTCCAGACCCAAGTGTCCAACTGCCTCCTGGACATCCCCTCCCCACCCCACATCAAAGTTTCCATGGCCAAAGCCAAGCTCATCACACCCACACACCTGATCTAACAACCTGACTCTGGGCTCAAACTGATGTGCTAGAATCCTAACTCCATCACTTACTTAGCTGTGCGACTTGAAGCAAATTATTTATGTTTTCTAAGACCCAGTTTCCTGGAAAAAATGCTAATATTTATTCATTGAGCACTTACTGCATGCCAGTCACTTATTTAAACCCTTACATGCATTATCTCACTTAGTCCTCGAAGCAGCCCTTTGAAGTAGGGACCATTACTTTTTCTGAAAAGTAAAATGAGGCAAGAGGGTGTGAGGCACATTATTTTGTTGTTGTTTTTGTTTTGTTTTTTAATTAATAATATCTTAGTGTGATACATTTGTTACAATTGATGAACAAATATTGAAGCATTGCTACTAACCATGGTCTATAGTTTGCATTATGGTTTACACTTTGCACTTGCAATTTTAGAGGTTTTGACAAAATGTATAATAGCCTGTATCCATCATTGCAATATTATGCAGGAACAATTCCAATGTCCCCCAAATGCCCCATGTTATACCTATTCTTCCCTCTCCCTTCCCTCAGAACCTCTGGTGACCACTATCTTCATATGTACTTTGTTCCATAGTTGCATTCCTCCCTTATGTTTGTCCATTCCTCAATCTTGAGGATTTGGGGATGGTAACGCCCACTCTACTTCTAACTGAAAGGGAGCTTAGATCCCATGGGGCAGATGGATGGAACTGTCTTGCTTACAGTTGTAGATACTCTGTTTTTTTGGGGGATGGATGTTATCCATCATCATCATTTTGTTAGTTGTCCTGGGTGAGTCTAATGAACTGGAGAGTAGGTGTTGGCTGCAACTCTGCTGAGATACAGGGCTCAACTGGCATATGAATGGATTGAAAATTTAAGTCTCTTGGAATGTAGCAGGATTCCCCAGAATGGGAGTTTAATATTTTGTTGTTTATTGTCTAGGTCTCCAACCATTGAGAGAACACTCTTCCCACAGTTACTGGAGGGGGAGTACCATTCCCTACTTCACCATCTTGGATCTCGAGGCACATTATTTAACCATCAGCCACTACAATCCCACATCTGAGAGTGGCATCATCACCTTCCACCTCACTTAAGTAAAAAACTCAATTCATCCTAATCTCCCTTACACTCCAAATGATCATCTGAAAAACAGCTTTGGAATCTCCCTTTCCCCCATGCTACTACCTCATTAAGAGCCTCCTCATTTGATCCTTGGATTTAATCTCCCTACCTCTAGTCTTGCCTCCTTCTAATCTCTGTGTTACTTCCAGGACCCTCTGCTCAAGGAGTTGTGGTCTCCTCAAACTCCTGGATTAAACTAGAAAAGGTAAAGCAGGTTCATGGTTACTTGAGAGATTTTAATGCATTGGTGAAATCAAAGTGTTCCACAGAGAAGAGCTACACAAGGCCTCAGGTGCAGGTTAAAGAAATATATTTGGACCCATGTTGAGGTAGATTGCAGAAATCTCTTTACCCAAGGCACAGCAAAAGAGGCTTTTGATGTCCTTCTTTCTCAGAGTCATATATTCAGGTCTGAGATTAGGCAGGAATGCACTAATAGGGGCGGTACTGGTTATTAAATACTGGAATATCTCCAGACAAGTTGCTCAACAGCCACTGACACAAACCTTTGGAGTGTCCTGCCCCCTAAAGTAGGTGGTGGTGGTCCCCCTTCTCCCCCTCATCCCCAGCCAGAGTTCACCTGGACCCAGGGTGAAGAGATGTCTACCTGGAAGTGGCACTGGTCCCTCAGTAGGTAAATGCCCAGGGTCTTCTGGCACCCCTCCACCACTGTCCCTCATGTGGCTGCCTTTGGGAAATGCAGCCTCTGAAGTATTAACTTTTTATTATCATGTCTTCCTGTGTAACTTTTAACAGTCATGGTTATGTGCGTCTGTGAGTATATTCTGAGCAGCCCAGATATTCTGGAGCTCAGATTTGTACTTACCTAACTTTCATTTACCAGAGAAGACTCTAGTTCCTATCAGGACCACAAAAGACCCTAGGCAAGAAGGATATGAGTATCCAAAAGTAGTGAGCTACGCAAAAGGAGGGAAAAACAACAGCAGCTGCAGCAAGGAAGACTGTGTAGATAACTAGGCACTAAATAATTCTGCCTTAAGGTAACAGTCAGATCTCTAAAAGTAAAGGTGGGATAGGGGTTGAAGATGAGAGAGGATGGAAAGCTTATCTGTTTGCCTAGGGTTTATGATAGTGCATTTAAATATTAATAGCCTCAAACCTTACTGCTAATGAACACTCCACACTGCTGCTAATGGGATCTGTCTAAAGTGCCAGACTAAGATGCCACAGCCCTGGTTAGATCGTCTATAGCCTTTCAGGATACTATTTAAATTCCCTAGAACATCTAACCTGCCCCTCATCATCAGATTGCACCTCCTCTCTTCAGCTTCCTTTCCTTCCTTCTCTGCATTACCCTCTGCTCCTTCTTATACTCCCCCACCCCTACCGCACCACATACTCAGGCACCATCACTCTACATTCTTACCATATGGCATTGTTTGAAGTTTCCTAAAAGTGCCACAAGTTCCCACATCTGTGTTTGCTCTGGTCTTCCCTCCAACAGGAAAGCCCCTCTTCCTGTCTTGGCTATCCTGTTCTGGGAGGACTTCCTTGGTGGTCCTCCACGCCTCCCAACTGCCCCGTGAGTTGGACAACCCTCCTGGGTACCTGCAGCAGCCTATGCCCATGTTCTGCTCTCCTTATTCTTTAACTGTCTATTCTGACCACAGCCTGCTTTGGAGGAGGGAAGCTAAGTTGACCCTTTCTGCAAGGCTGCTGAGGCTCATATCACGTGCCTGGTGACACCAACCCAGCTCCCTGTCCATGTCCAGTTGGCTCACACACTGAATGGGTCATCATCTAGAGACAACTTCATTCAACAGAAGTCGAGACCCAGCAGCTCCAAGGCTGAAACTGAAGGATGACCTACTTGTTTAGCAAGTACATTTGGCTGCTCTCACTGTGTTTACTTTAAAAAATAATAATAATAATTGCCAACAGCTAACAATCAAGGGATTTCACCTAAACTAGATTTCTAGCTTCTCTTGGAAAAAAAAACAAAAACAAAAGTGAAGATCTGGGAACATAGGGTCTGCATGTCCACAAAGCAGAAATCAGCTAAAGGTAACTTCAGCTGCTATCCTACGGACAGAGCACTCTCTAATTTTAACAGTTCCCAGCCCTCCCTTTTCTCCCCCCAATACTGAGGCCTAGTCTCAATTGCCATTTATCATTCGGTTCACATTATTGTGTAAAAGTGAAATATTACTTGAAATTATGGTCCATCAAAAGTAGGGTAAAGGAGAGAGATTGAGAGGATGTATGTTGTAAGAATCATGGGGAAGAGTGTTTTTATTTAAGAAGTGCATAATAGTCCTAGATGTAAGTCTATGTCAAAAGATTACTTCTTAAGCTAAGATAAATCAAACCCAGTTTGATTCACACATTTAACTTGTCTGACTAGTCTCTGTAGACATCTGAGTTGTGACCCCCAGTGGGTGTATTGGAAAAGAAGGAAGCCAAAAATTTCTGGCCAATGGGAAACTCCTTATGGGGTGACAGCAAACCAATCCAGTCAGGTCTTCTCATTCCAGAAGTATAACTGTTAGATGCTCCCATAGAAGGCAAATTGCTAGAGCCAAGAGTACCTTTGGACCAATTCCAATTTCCTTAATTTCCCTGAAATTAAGGAGAAATTAAGACCAGAGCAAGTATATGGCTTAGAAGGAAACAACAGATTCCTCAGAGGCTCTGTGTTCTCACAATAAGCCTCCAGCAATTTGGGTGCATCTCTTCTCGACAAAGTCCAATACACATCTGCACACCATGTTGTTATTGTTGATTTACTTGACCTCCACCCTTTCCTAGATGCTGAGGGCTCCTTTACTCCAAAATATTTATTGAGAATTTACGTTGTGAAAAGCCCTGTTGTAAGCACAGGGGATATAACTTGGTGAGCAGAATAGACAAGATTCCTGCTCTCATGGGTTGTGTAGCCTACCACAGAAGGCAGATGGTCAATAAGTACATATGAAAGTTTAATAAAGAAGATAAAGCAGAAAAATGAGTCATAGAGTACCTTGGGGAGTAATAAAGAGGAGGGTCAGGGAAGGCCTCTCTGAAGAAATATTTAAGAAGTGGCACTTGGAAAAAGAATGTTCCAGAGAAGGAACTACAAATGTAAAGGAGAGAAAAAGCTTGGTATGCTCAAAAGACCAAAAATGGGCCAGTGTTACTAGCATATAGTGATTGTGTGGAAGGAGATGAGGTTGGAAATTAGATAGGAACCAGATCATGTAAGACCTTGAAGACCATGATAAGGGGTTTTAATTTTACTCTACATATAATAGGAAGTGAGAAAAAGCAGGCCATGGTGCTTTCCTGTTGAATAATTTCTCCAAATGTCAACATCAGATAAGTGCTGTGACCATTACGAATCAAGACAAAAACATGATGACACTATGATCGTATCTAAATACAGAAAAAGCATGGATATTGTCCAAACCACAAAAAAGGACCAAATATCCCCTATCATGGTTAATAGGAGTGACTGCTGCTTTTTTCTTGTAACCAATTTTATCTTTAGACCTGTTCTAGTCTTTCATCTTTCTAATAAGATTTATTAAGATGCTGTATTAGTCAGTCAAAGGGGAGCTGATGCAAAGTACCAAAAATCTGCTGGCTTTTATAAAGGGTATTTATTTGGGGTAAAAACTTACAGTTACAAGGCCCTAAAGAGCTCAGCTTGAGGTACCATAAGAGGTACTTTCTCACCAAATGTCTGTTGCCACATGTTGATTAATGCAGGATGGCTGCCAATATCTGCAAGGGTTCAGCCTTCCTCTTTCCTCTTAAGGCTCCGTGGGCCCAGCTTCTTCAGACCTGTTGTAGGCTGGCATAGGGCTTGCCTCTCTTCCTGGGGCTCGTTTCTTTCCAGGCTCAGCTGCTCTGTTTTCTTCACAAGGTCATCTATAAACTATCAGGCTCATCTCTTCCCAGGGCTGCAGGATCCTCTTTGTGTCTTCTCTGTGTATCTACTTCTCTGAATGTCCATTTATATAGCCCACCAATGGGACGAGGACTGTTACACTCTATTGATGTGGTTGAATCAAAGCCCTAATCTTAACATAATTTACCCAAAGACATCTCAGCTGAATCTAATACAATCAAAGTGTATCACGCCCAGGGGAACAGACTAGTTTACAAACATAATCAAAATATCTTTTTGGAATTCATAAATAATATCGAACTGCCACAGATACCTAATCATAGAATGAACCATGCTTCCTTAAACATTACCTCAAATCACCTAACACAAGTCCAAATCCTATAATAAAGTCCCTTCTTTGTCTTTGTTCCTGAGATGCCCCATGGTTCCCCATGGTGTGCAGTTACAAGCAATAAACCCAGATTATTCAACTACTGGTGTGTTGCTGGTGGTCTTTATATGAAAGGTTTTGACAGATGTCACTGGAGGACCCTAAGGAGGAGGTGATATGACCTATGTTTGTTTTTCTGTGTTTTGTTTTGTTTTTTAATTATTCTTATTGGAGAATAAACTCTAGAAGTCAAGAATAAAAGGGACAAGGCCAATTAGTGGCTATTTCAGTATTCAGGGAAAAATGATGGTGGGCTGGACCAAATGGTATGGGCAAAGCAGTCAAATGTAAGATATATTTCAGAACTGGCGTCAATAGGATTTGCCTATGAAATGGAGTAGATAGAGAAAAGTGAATGGTTAAAACCAGAGACACAAAATAAAATTAGCTTATACAAAATAAAAGTCTATTGCCACATGACCCTGCAATATCACTACTGGGTATATACCCAGAAGAACTGAGAGCAGTGACACGAACAGACATCTGCACACTGATGTTCATAGCCACATTATTCACCATTGCCAAAAGGTGAAACAACCCAGGTGTCCATCAACAGATGAATGGATAAACAAACTGTGGTCTATTCACACGATGGAATATTATGCAGCTGTAAGAAGAAATGAAGTCATAAAGCATATGGCAACATGGATGAACCTGGAGGACATTATGTTGAGTGAAGCAAGCCAGACACAAAAGGACAAATACTGTATGAATGCGTTACTATGACCCAAATATATTGTGTAATATATTGTTTGATTAAAAAAAAAATTACATGTATCCATTACATTTAATTGAGAAATGTATATATTTATTCATCTGTGTTTACTTTTTAGTTTTTGATTGTTTATATTTTCAATTATTAAATGTACAATATAAAGTTAAAAAAATAAAAATAAAAAAATAAAAGTCTATTTCTTTTTTACAATCCCAGTTGGTATTGCAGGTCTATGAAATTATCAGCAGTCCAGGATCCTTCTTTCTTGCTATTCCACATCCTTCAAGTTTACAACCCTTATATGGAAGATACAAGTTGGCCCGACCCCACATTTCCATTCTGGTCAGCAGGAAGGGAGACAGGGGAAGAAGAGGGCATCGTCAGAAGTAGGATTCATCACTTCTCCTCACATTCACTTGGCTAGAACCTGGTTTTGTGGCCACATCCAGATGCAAGGCAATTTAGGAAATATAACATTTATTCTTGGAGGCCAAATGGCCAATTAAATATTGTATTACTATGAGAGAGCAGGAAAATAGATATTGAGACAAAGTGGATAAGGAAGGACTCCTGGTTGGAGTAGGTTAAAGAGAGAATGTAAGATAAGGAAACAAGAACAGGGAGTATAAGCAACTATCTTAAAGAGTTTTACTGGGAAGAAGAGCAGATAAGCAGGTGGTAGCTGGAGAGGACCAGGAAATCAAGAAGAAATTGAGAGGTGTGATGACCACAAAAATGCCTAAAGGCCCTATCTGCTGTGCTCTGAAATCCATCACCTCATTCACATCAATCCATCACCTCATTCACATCAAGGCCGTACTTCCCACTGGCTGGCCCCTAATGGTGGCAGGGATACTAAAGTAGGAACGTTTCTGCATGCACAGAACTCCTGTGACAAGGAACTTTAGCTTGAGGACCTGTTGGCATTGTCAAAAACCTTCTTAGAACTTCAATGCCATCTAAGACCTATCTTGGTCACCCCCCAGTTCTTTCCTTCCTTACCTCTCCCCTTCACAGAAGTCAAGTCTGCATCATGAGCTGACAGCTTTCCCAGTCTTCTCCCTATTTTCCCTCACAGGTGTCTCCTCCAATAAATGTTTTGCACTTCTAATCCTGACTTGGAGGCTGCTTCCGCCCGGGATTGATGTAACCGGAGATATTGGAGCAGGATTAAACCGAGGAGAATGATCCAGGCATGAGGGAACAATTGATGATGGATCATTACAGGTACCAAAAGGGGATGGAATATGTATCTTTGAATCAGAGTAGGGAAAGTTCATCCCTTGTAACAGGAGGGAAGCAGAAGATATAGTTAAAGATATAGATTTATTTATAGATGTGATGAAAGGAAATGGAGGTAGTTCTCTTTATTTCAGCATACTGGAGAAGCTGTGTAGTTAAGGCGGGTGAGAGCTGGGTTTTGAAGTCAGCCTGCCTGGGTTCAAAAGCAAGTTCCTTCAAGGACTAGCAGTGTGACTTTGGGCAAATGACCTAACATTTTTGTTCTTCAGTTAGTTCCCTCATCTTGCAGATGAAGCTATTTAGTAGCATCTACTTCAGAGAGTTGTTTTTATTTTTTTTAAGATTTATTTATCCCCTGCCCTCCCCGCCCCATTGTTTTGCGCTCGCTGTCTGCTCTCTGTGTGTTCTTCTGTGTCTTCTTGTCTTCTCCTTTGGTGCAGCACTGGGAACCAACCCTGGGACCTTCTGAGTGGGAGAGAGGTGCTCAATCTCTTGTGCCATCTCAGCTCCCTGGCCTGCTGCGTCTCTTATTGTCTCTCCTGTGTCTCTTTTTGTTGCGTCATCTTGCTGCACAAGTTCTCCTGCACGGGCTAGCACTCTGAGTGGGCCAGCTCTCCGCTCGGGGCCAGCTTGCCTTTCACCAGGAGGCCCTGGCAATCGAACCTTGGACCTCTTATATGGTAGACGGGAGCCCAGTCACTTAAGCCACATCTGTTTCCCGACTTCAGAGAGTTTTTAAGAGGGCTAAATGACTTAATACTTGAAAGCATATAGATCGGTAGTACTTACCAGGGTAAACATTCAATAAATGTTAGCTATTATTTTCTCACTAAAAATGAAGATATCTGCTGAGATAAATGAAGGGGAAGGAGATGAAGAAAAGTGAAAATCATGTCAAAAAATTGGAAAATGAGTGCTCATTAGTCATGATTAAAGTGGAAGGGTCAAGATGACTGGTTTTCTTCTACTGCATTCAGTTATTTGGGTGCAGACACAAATTAGGCCAGTGAGTCTCCACCCTGGCTGCACATTAGAATTACCTAGCAAGGTTTTAAAATTCTTAGGTCCTCCATTCCACTCCAGATTCTGGTGTAACTGGTCTAGGATGGGAGTCTGTCTATCTATCTATCTATCTATCTATCTATCTATCTATCTATCTATCTATCTATCTATCTA
>JAKSZT010004015.1:4966820-5006865 GCA_026826555.1 Tolypeutes matacus
CTATCTATCTATCTATCTATCTATCTATCTATCTATCTATCTATCTAATCTGTCTAATTATCCCTTAGATAGGTAATTGCAAGCAGCAAGTAAATCTGCTTACTTGGTTTAAAAAGTCAAGCAATAACCTAGTCAGCTGGCTATCTTTCTCACTCTTAGGTCCCTATGGCTCATTATTAATCATCACAGACTCCTCTTGGTCAATACACTCTGATTGCCACCCCAGCCTTGTTGTCTTTTACAGCAAAATTGTCCATCTAGCCTCTTACAATTAAGTGCTGCTACCTGGCCTTTGTTATTCTTGAATCTTATCCCTATTGACACTAGGGAGCTCAGTTCAATGGCAGCTTCTCCTACCTTAATACCTTCAAGCAAGCATGTCCTTTGGGCACAACTGAGCAATGTGGTCACATGGCAGGTTTCTGGTTTCATTATGTAATAAATCCATTCTAACACACCCAGCTCCCTGAGGCTTCTGACTTTCAAAGTAGACCTCAATACTGACAAGGCAGTTCCAGCATTTCTATCTCATTTCCTACAGACCATTATTGTGCCAAAGTTTCAGGGAGCCATGCCAGTAATGTTTAATAATGACCTCCAGATTTCTTTGTTCTAATCCTAAGTCTCAGTAGAGTTCTCCCATGATAATTAACTCTCCCTTCTCTAGTCTTATATTCTCCTACCTCTCCCTCATCCAGCACCCTCAAACTTAACCCCCATAGTATTCCCTACTTCCTAATGGTTCATATTAGGTAGGTCCCACAACTCTTTGGGTAAGTAAGCTATCTCTTCCCATAGCAGGGATCGTGTGCTATGCTGAGATCTGACCAGAATTATTGGTGAGATGCTAATAAGAGGAAGCAGTAGTGGAACTTGAAGAGAATAAGAATTTTCTTGTGAGGCATTTTCTTCATTTGAGGTTTTGTATGGTCTCCAGGCAACAGGAAGACACCATCTTCTAGCAAGAGGAAGGTGGGCTGTTTATTTCATCCCAAAAGTCTCAGGGAAATCTGAGGTTTCAAGTTTCTCTACTGAATCTACACTATTATCCCCATCCCAGATCTCAGGATCCTGCTCCTTTTTTAGTAGGGACCTGATTTGGCATAGAAAACATGTCCAGACAGAGCAACCTGTCTCCTCTGAAATTCTGCTTTACCCTTACAATTAAATTCTGGGTCTAATTCTCAACAGAACCCTTTGGTTATAGGTAAAGGTCTCTTTAAAGACTACCAGGGAGGACTTTGGGCATTCACAATATGCCCAGGGTTGATACATGACTATCCTAAACCCACCATTCTTTTTCTTCACAGCATCAAGAGCAATTAACAAAAGCCAGGCAACTACAGTCTTTAAAATATCCATTGACATTTCCCCCATGCCATTCATGTGCTAGAGTTTTACATAACCCAATCTTTCCCCTTCCACCTGTACCTCATGCCAAATTACAACAGATTTAATTGTGATGTTACACCCAATTATGATGATCACCACCTTAATTACTGCTAGTAAGTTCCTTGTTGCTATCTAACTGGTAATATGATCCTCCCTGAGATCAGCTTTCTAGGGCTATTTTGGTTCTCCCAAAAGCAGAACCTTAGAAAATTACTAGGGCACAGGTAGTTTATCTGGAAGGTGATCCCAGGAAGAAGTGAGGGGGTTAATGAGAGCGATCTAAAAAATGGAAAAGGGCCCATAAATATTACAATATTAAACTGGTTAATTCTTTTGGGATCTGAAGCTCCATTTTGCTGGGGGTCCTCTGAGGCACAATTTAGGAACATACCTCAAAATTGTCCAAATGTAATATGAAGAGCCTGGGGCTTCTATCTTTAAATTCTCACTCCCAACCTGGGAAGTCAGTCCAGAATATCGAACACTGAGATATATACTTCCGGATTTTAAAGAAAAGGACAAATATACTTTGGGCATCCAGGGAAAAAGTCCATGTCACTTAGGAAAAAACATTCATCAGACCTTAACAGCAATATTATATGTCTGAAGACAATGGAATCATTTAAGATTCTCAAGGAAAGAAAATTTAAGCCAAGGGTTTTATATCCAATCAAAATGAGTTTCAATTATAAAGGAAAAATTATAAACATAGAAAAAATCATAAAATATTATTCCAAGTCCATCCTGAGCTACACCCACTCCCTTAAGGAACCAACAATCATCAGACAACCAAATGAATGGAGAGACATCAATATAAGGATTGGGAGTGAGTGTTAAATTATTTACATATTGTGACATTTAGGCTAATGTGTCAACTCGGCCAGGTAATTGTGTCCAGGTGTTTAGTCAAGCAAGCACTGGGCTAATTGTGATACAAGAGCATTTATGGACTTCAATCACCAGTGAGTTTACTGCATGGATGGCTGATTACAACTGCATCAATTAGGGAGATTACATCATCAATGGGTGCCGCTTTTATCCAATCAGTTGAATGACTTAAAAGGGGAAGTGATTTAAACATTCAGAGAGAATTTCCCAGCTTGTCTTTGGACAGCCAATTTCTCCCAGAAACTCATCAAGGACCTTTCATTGGACTTTCATCAGAGCCCCTGGCTTTGCAGCCTGCCTGCAGAACCTGGACTTGTGCATCCCCACAGTCATGTGAGAGACTCTTTTAAAATCTCATATTATTGACAGATATCTCCTGTTGATTCTGTTTCCCAAGAAAACCCTGACTAATACAGTTTGGTACTGGGAGTGGTTCTTGAGGAACAGAGTCTTAAACATGGGATGTCTGAGGTGGTTCTGGGAGTTTTGCAATTGGCTCTCTACTCTAATTGGACTCAGGGGTACTAATGACTCCCTTCCCAATAATAATGAGGCCATGGCGTGAGCTGGCAATAGAGATATGCAAAATAGCATCACTGGATTTCCCTACTTCCACGCTTATAAGAAGCAAGGATCTGAGTGAGAGTGTTTTCAACATCTTAACAGAATTTTGTGGAGTCAAAAGGTATAATGATGTTGGCTGGCTCCTCCTAGATACTCTGGATACAGTTACAAAAGAAAGAGATGAGCTAAAGACTTCAAATTTGAAACTTAAATGCTGCATGAATGATATGAAAGTTTCTACGTGTGCCTTCAAAGAAAATCTTGTCTCCTATAGCCACAGACTTGAGATATCTGAGAATCAAACCCAGACTCTCATTGTACGAGTAGCAGAATGACAGAGGAAACTAAAATCTCAACCCCACAGGGTTTCTGCAATTAAAGTGAAGGCATTGATTGGAAAGGAGAGGAACCCTGAGGATTGGGATGGAGACATATGGGATGATGATAATATTGGTGGGGACATTGGAACCCTAAATTCTGCTGGGACTTTACCAGATAAACCTGCAATGGCCTGCCCTGTGGAGGCCACACCTTGTCAACCTTGCATCATCCAGCCTCCAGTCTGCCCCAGGGAGTCCAGACCTCCTTCCAGCCCTGAGGTGGGTACCAGCCAAACTGAAGCCTGCACTGCCCAGCCTCTGGCCTGCCCCAGAGAGTCTGGGCCTCCTCCCAGCCATAAAGCAGGTACCAGCCAAACTCCAGCATGCACTGCCCAACCTCCAGTCTGCCCTGAGGAATCTGCCTTCCAATCCCAGCCTGAAGAGATTAATCCTGTCTCACCAGAAGAAAATGCAAAGGAATGCCCTGAGGTCAGTAGTTTGTAAGACATCTCTAATCCTTCTCCTTATCCAGACCCCCACCACCCCTCTTGACTTTGAGACCTATTGCTAGACTAAAATCACAACAAGCCCCCAAAGGTGAAATACAAAGTGCAACCCATGAGGAAATACGTTATACTCTGAAAGAACTGTGTGAGTTTTTCCAATTTATATAGACAGAAATCAGAGGAATATGTGTGAGAATGGATACTAAGGGTATGGGATAATGGTGGAAGGAATATAAAGTTGGATCAGGCTGAATTTATTGATATGGGCCCACTAAGCAGAAATTCTGGATTCAATGCTGTAGCTCGAGGGGTTAGAAAGGGCTCTAACAGTTTGTTTGGGTGGCTCACTGAAACATGGACCAAACGATGGCCTAGCATGTCTGAGGATGAGATGCCCGATTTGCCGTGGTATGCAGTAGATGAGGGGATTCAAAGGCTTAGAGAGATTGGAATGCTAGAATGGATTTACCATTTGAGACCTGCCCACCCACCCCAGGAATGTCCAGAGGACACACTTTTAACTAGGACGGTGAGGAATAAATTCCATCTTCTCTGAAGAGCTCTGTGGTTGCTCTTCTCTGTAGTCCAGATATTACTCTAGGGAGAGCTGTAATGGAATTGGAATCCTTAGATATTATGGGGATGATCGGATCAAGGCCCGGTAAAAGTCAAAGTCAAGTATCAGCAGTTACTCACCAAAGGCACGGTGGGCGTGGCTACCACAATGAAAGGCAGATTCAAAGCAGCACTCAGAATAGTCTGAGTCACATGGAATTATGGCATTGGCTAATGGGGTACCTAGAAGTGAAATACATGGGCAGTCTACTAAATTTCTTCTGGAACTGTATAAGCAAAAGAGTTCTAGGTCAAGTGAACAAAACCCTAACTCACATTACAGATGCAGAGAATCACGGCCCCTTAATCAAACCCCAGACTTGATACAGTTTACAGACCCAGAGCCCCTTGAATGAGGAGAAGGCCAGGTCCCCTTGGGGAAGGATCCTGTTAAACTGCCAAAAATTTATTGTTTATCTTCCTCCCACCTTTCCCCAGGGACACCTACGGCCTTTTGCCAGAGTAACTGTGCATCGGGGAAAAGGTAATGATCAGACATTTCAGGGATTATTAGACACTGGCTCAGAAGTGACATTAATTCCAGGAGACCCAAAACATCACTGTGGTCCACCAGTCAAAGTAGGGGCTTATGGAGGTCAAGTAATTGATGGAGATTTAGCTCAGGTCCGTCTCACAGTGGGTCCAGTGGGTCCCCAGACCCATTCTGTGGTTATTTCCCCAGTTCCAGAATGCATAATTGGAATAGACACACTCAGTAACTGGCAGAATCCCCCCACATTGGATCCCTGACTTGTGGAGCAAGGGCTATTATGGTTGGAAAGGCCAAGTGGAAGCTGCTAGAACTGCCCCTACCTAGAAAAATAGTAAATCAAAGCAATACCAGATTCCTGGAGGTATTGCAGAGATTAGTGCCACCATTAAGGATTTGAAGGATGCAGGGGTGGTGATTCCCACCACATCCCCATTCAACTCTCCTATTTGGCCTGTGCAGAAAACAGATGGATCTTGGAGGATGACAGATTATCGTAAACTTAACCAGGTGGTGACTCCAATTGCAGCTGCTGTCCCAGATGTGGTATCATTGCTTGAGCAAATCAACACTTCCCCTGGTACCTGGTATGCAGCTGTTGATCTGGCAAATGCTTTTTTCTCAATTGCCATTAGTAAGGACCACCAGAAACAGTTAGCTTTCGGCTGGCAAGGCCAGCAGTACACCTTCACTGTCCTGCCTCAGGGGTATATCAACTCTCCAGCCCTGTCATAATATTGTCCACAGGGACCTTGATCATCTCTTCCTCACAGGAGACACCACACTGATCCATTATATTGATGATATCATGTTGATAGGACCTACTGAGCAAGAAGTAGCAAAGACTCTAGATTTATTGGTAAGGCATTTGCGTGAGAGAGGATGGGAGATAAATCCAACAAAAATACAGGGTCCTTCCACCTCAGTGAAATTTCTAGGTGTCCAGTGGTGTGGGGCATGTAGAGATATTCCTTCTAAAGTAAAAGATAAGCTGTTGCACCTGGCCCCTCCTACAACCAAAAAAGAGGCACAATGCTTAGTTGGTCTATTCAGATTTTAGAAACAACACATTCCTCATTTGGGTGTACTACTCCAGCCCATTTACCAAGTGACCAGAAAAGCTGCTAGTTTTGATTAGGGACTGGAACAAGAGGAGGCCCTGCGACAGGTCCAGGCTGCTGTGCAAGCTGCACTACCACTTGGACCATATGATCCAGCAGATCCAATGGTGCTGGAAGTTTCAGTGGCAAATAGAGATGCTATCTGGAGCCTTTGGCAGGCCCCTATAGGGGAATCACAATGCAGACCCTTAGGATTTTGGAGCAAACCCTTGCCATCCTCTGCAGAAAACCACTCCCCTTTTGAGAAACAGCTTTTGGCTTGCTACTGAGCCTTAGTAGAGACTGAACGCTTAACCATGGGCCATCAAGTTACCATGAGACCTGAGTTGCCTATCATGAGCTGGGTATTGTCTGACCCACCAAACCATAAAGTTGGGTGTGCACAGCAGCACTCCATAATAAGTGGAAGTGGTATATACAAGATAGGGCTTGAGTGGGTCCTGAAGGCACAAGTAAGTTACATGAGGAAGTAGCCCAAATGCCTATGGTCACCACCCCTGCTATGTTACCTTCTCTTTCCCAGCCCACAACTTTGGGTTCTTGGGGAGTCTCTTACAATCAGTTGACTGAGGATGAGAAAACTCAGGCCTGGTTTAGATGGTTCTGCATGATATGCAGGTATCACCCGAAAGTGGACAGCTGCGGCACTGCAACCCTTTTCTGGGACATCCTTGAAGGTAGCGGTGAGGGCAAATCCTCCCAGTGGGCAGAACTTCGAGCAGTGCACCTAGTTGTTCATTTTGCTTGGAAGAAGAAATGGCCAGAGGTGCTTTTGTACACTGATTCATGGGCTGTTGCCAATGGTTTGGCTGGATGGTCAGGGACCTGGAAGGTACATGATTGGAAAGTTGGTGACAAGCAGGTTTGGGGAAGAGGTATGTGGATAGACCTTTCTGAGTAGGCAAAAAACATGAACATATTTGTGTCCCACATGAATGCTCACCAGAGGGTGGCTTCAGCAGAGGAAGAGTTTAATAATTAGGTGGATAAGATGACCCACTCTGTGGCTAATGCTCAGCCTCTTTCCCCAGTCACTCCTGTCATTGTCCAATGGGCTCATGAACAAAGTGGCCATGGAGATAGGGATGGAAGTTATGCATGGGCTCAGCAACATGGACTTCCCCTCACCAAGGCTGATTTGGTTACAGCCACTGCTGAATGCCCAATCTGCCAGCAGCAGAGACCCACACTCAGTCCCCAATATGGCACCATTCCTCGAGGTGACCAGCCTGCTTCTACTATGGAAGGGGCAGTGATTTGTTTTAACTGGATAGACACATACTCTGGATATGGGTTTGCATTTCTGGCACACAATGCTTCTTCCGAAACTACCATCCGTGGACTTAACGAATGTCTTATCTACCACCATGGCATTCCACACAGCATTGCTTCTGATCAAGGAACCCATTTCACAGCAAAAGATGTGTGGGAATGGGCACATGCCCATGGAATTCACTGGTCTTACCATGTTCCCCATCACCCTGAAGCAGCTGGATTAATAGAACAGTGCAATGGCCTTCTGAAGACTCAATTACAGCGCCAACTAGGTGGCAATACCTTGCAGGGCTGGGGCAATGTTCTCCAGGAGGCTATGTATGTTCTAAATCAGCATCCACTCTATGGTGCTGTTTCTCCCATAACCAGGATTCATGGGTCCAGGAATCAAGGGATGGAAATGGGAGTGGCACCATTCACTATTACCCCTAGTGACCCACTAGGGAAATTTTTGCTTCCTGACCCTGCAAAAAAGCTCTGCTGGTCTACAGGATTTAGTTCCAAAAGGAGGAGTGCTGCCACCAGGAAACACAATGATTCCATTGAACTGGAAATTAAGACTGTCACCTGGCCACTTTGCGGTCCTCTTACCTGTGAATCAACAGGAAAAGAAGGGAATTACTATACTGGCTGGGGTGACTGATCCTGAGTATCAAGGGGAAATAGGATTACATCTACATAATGGGGGTAAAGAAGAGTTTGCCTGGAGTACAGGAGATCCTCTAGGGTGTCTCCTAGTATTGCCATGTCATGTGACTAAAGACAATGGAAAATTGCAACAAACCAATCCAAGCAGGACTAACAATGGCCCAGAATCTTCAGGAATGAAAGTTTGGTTCACCCCACCAGACAAAGAACCACGGCCAGCCGAAGTGCTTGCTGAGGTAACAGGAATATGGAATGGGTAGTGGAAGAAGGTAGTGATAAATATGAACTTCGACCACACGACCAGTTACAGAATCAAGGACTGTAATAGTCATGAACCCTTCTTCCTTGTTTCATTATGAGTATGATTGTATATGTACACAAAATGAATTTGTTTTCTTCCCCAACCTTTTCCCCCATCATATGAATAGTTTTATTCATTTCATGTCATAATATTTAAGGATGTCAAGTTTAAAAGTGAATATTACCCAAGGACGTGCACCCTATTCTGTCAGGAATTAATGCATTTCCAGTTGTACATAGGCGAGTTGAATATTGTTGGGTGGAAATATATATGTATGCTTGTCTGTTATTGTTTTTACTTATCGACTAAGTATGATTTAAGGTCATGTATATGGTTGCTGAATTGACAAGGGGTGGACTGTGATGGTTAGGCTAATGTGTCAACTCGGCCAAGTAATTGTGTCCAGGTGTTTGGTCAAGCAAGCACCGGGCTAAGTGTAATATAAGAGAATTTATGGACTTCGATCACCAGTGAGTTTACTGTGTGGAAGGCTGATTACATCTGCATCAATCAGGGAGATTACATCAGCAATGGATGATGCTTTTATCCAATCAGTTGAATGCCTTAAAAGGGGAAGTGATTTCAACACTCAGAGAGAATTTTCCAGCTTGTCTTTGGACAGCCAACTTCTCCCAGAAACTCAAGGACCTTTCATTGGACTTTCATCGGAGCCCCTGGTTTGCAGCCTGCCTGCAGAACCTGGACTTGTGCATCCCCAGTCGCGTGAGAGACTCATAAAATCTCATATTGTTGATAGATATCTCCTGTTGATTCTGTTTCCCTAGAGAACCTGACTAATACACATATATACTTGTAGAACTAAGACTAAATGATGGTTATAAAGGTAGAGTATAGTATATGAGGGCTTTATGCTATAATAATACAGATTCAATGCAACAATAGTTTCTGTTCAATATAATAAGGATTCAATACAATAATACATCCAAATATAACTACAAACAGAGGAAGAATATAGGTACAGTATATGAAAGACATAAAGTGCTTTTTGACGACATTATAATAATTAACTGTGAAAGCATATTACTTCAAACCACATGCACAAGGAAAGAAGTAGTGATTAAGTAATTGCAATATTGTTCACAGTAGCAACCAATGGACAAACAAAACAGTGTGGATTGAGGATTTTATATATTAGTAGAAAGTTTCAAACAAAAAATTAAAAAAATAAAATTTTTCCTAAGTACCAAAAGATATAGTTTTTAAAAGGGAGCAAATTAGGGGCTGTTGTGAACAAAATTAAAATTAAATCTACCAATTCATGGACACAGGATATCTTTCCGTTCTCTTTATTGATGCTCTCCATTTGGATTGATATCATTCTCATGGTTTCCTTGAGCTTTTTCAGCATATTTAAAATTGTTGATTTAAAATCTTTGTCTACTAAATCCAGTGTCTGGGCTTCCTCATGGACAGTTTCTAGTTATTTTCTTTTTCCTGTGTTTGGGTCATACTTTGTTTCTTTGCATGCCTCATGACTTTTTGTTAAAAACTGACAGTTTGAATGATATAATGTGGCATATCTGGAAATTAGATTCTCCCCCTTCCCCAAGAGTTTGTTCTTGCTCCTTGTTATGATTTGACTTGTTTTTTTAGATTTGACTTTGGATCCACACACTTTTTAATAAATAAATTAAAATATTTTAAAGCAATATCTAAAAAAAGCTATTCATAAGGTCATAAACTTGTAGGGGGGGGTCCAACATTAAATGGAGAAATTGAGATTTAAGTTCAGGTATTCTAACTGGAAAAGCTACAATCCTAATCACTTTGCGAAATCATGTAGTATTAAGAGGCATAACATCAACTGATGTTATAAAAAAATTCAGGGAGCGAGTGTAGCTCAGTGGTTGAGCGCCTCTTCCCATGTACGAGGTCCTGGGTTCAATCTCTAGTACCTCCTTTAATAATAATAATAATAATATTATTATTAAAAAAAAAAGAAAAAAAGAGCATAACATAAAGCATTGAGCAAATTAGTAAACATTAGCTCCCTTCCACCAGTGCCTTACTTGTAGAGACAAAACAATTATTTTGCCATCTTTATTCTAGGCCCATACAAAGGGCTCATAAGTGAAAACTAAATAAATTAAGACTATGATTGTAAACATTTTGACCAACAATGCTACTTTCTGAATAATGACTGGAAAAAATGAGGCTAATAGAATATGGTTATAAGGTTTACATTTTCCTTACAAAAATAAAGGTTTGATAAACAGACATTATTTTTGATTGTCTATAGAAACCAGCACACCTCTTACCCCCAATACAGACAACAGGTCTCTGGATGAAAGTGCTCATCAGAATTGAAACAGCCCACTCCTATTTTTCTATTAACACCCCCATTTACCACTAACATCAGATCGCTCTCTTTTTCTCAGAGATCCACATCTTATTTGTCCACAACTCCTGAATGGTATCTTGAATGCATCCACCATTCTACACTCCTACTGAGATCCTATCTGGACCACTAAAGTGCCAAACTAGACTTAGTTCTGCCTCTTTTCTTATCTTCTTTGAAATTAATTTTCCATTATGCCTCCAAAGTGTTTTACTAAAAATAAATTAAATAATGGCACTGCTCTGCTCTCCATCATCTACAGTGGTGAGTTTTCAAAATATGTTCCTGGAAGACTAAATATTCAATACATTTTCCTCAGGGGTCCTGTCAATGTTCCCTTGCCATCTCTGTTCTTTAACCTTCAATCACAGTTACTCATTTTATTTATAGAGCTGTGTAATTTTCGTTTTTAAAAAGAATTTCCCAAACTCAAACTCATGATGTTGCCACTAACTATCAATTCAGAATCACTTTACTACTACTGCTTTTCACAAACCCCATACATCCAAACATTTCTAAATTTGTCTTCAGTTTGCTGAATTAGAGATGCTGTTTCATGCATTATCCTTTGAACAGCTATTTTTTTCTATGTGCAGCATTATTTTCTTTATGTCTTAGGAAATCTTCAAAACAATCTTTAGGACTCAACTTAGAGATGGCAAAAATCTATAAAGCTTCTAAGCAGCTCCTTATTTCCTTCTCTCTGTTCCTACAGCACTTTGTACATGCTTCTATTACAATGTCTACAACTCTTTAATTTTCTCTACCATTTACCAACACCTGCAACCTTAGGCAAGTAATAACTTCTGTGGGGCTTTGGTTTCCTCATCTGTAAAGGGGGATAATTAAATACAACGTCCGAGATACTGAGTTAAAAGTAGTAATACATGGAAAGGCTTAGAAAAGTGCCTGGCACATTAAAGTTTTTCAATGATAGATATGTTTTTAGTAGTATCACTGCCACTATTCATCTATATGGGTCCATTAAACTGTGAGTTCTAAGGGATTAGTTTTGCATCCCTAGCACAGAGCTCATGGTAAGAACTCAAAGTCGGAAGGTACTGATCTATATTCTATAATATGTAATATGAATATAATCATTCAATTGATAATATCTTCAGTTTAAAATTATTTGTTCCCCAGTATCTTCAGCTTCTTCTTTTTGCAAGAGATATTTAATATGAAAATTCTAATTTCTTTAGACTAAACTTTTTGCAGATTAAAACAAAATAAGTTTATTATTTAATTTATTTTGAGGTTAGAGGCAATTTCCTTTTAACTAATATATTGAAATAGTCTCATCTAATTGAAGCAGATCACTATAATATAAACATATGAAATTAAGTTATAGACCAGGCTATAATCGCTTAAAGGACAAAAACGTCTTTATTTGCAAATTTTAGAATTAAATGTGTGTGTGTGTGCGTATATATATATATACACACACACAATATGTATCAGGGAATTTAGAATTTCTGAAGTTTCTTATTTCCCTCTTTTATTCCCTTTTGATAACATGTTGTTATCTACACATGGTAAGAAAATGGAAAGGGGGAAAATTATTGCAGTTTTATTTTATATGTCAAAATTAACTGTTTCATATGTTTGATACATAAAATTTAAAACATGTTTATGAATACAGAGATGAACATATGGGTTTAAACACTGACAAAATCCAGTAATAAAATAATAAATATTTTAAAACCAAGTTTCCTATCTTTATAACATACTACTGAAAAACCAAATTCATAAAAAGTACATAGGAAAATATAATTTCAGTGTTCTCTTTTCAAATATATGCTTTGAAAGTAAGTCACTTAAGTTATTGGCTGTACACAACACTTTAAAAAAACAAATACAATGCAGCAAATAGATTTATATTAATTATAACATTTTCCTTCAGTTTGTAGTTTATTCACTGTGATTCATAGATGCTCCATGGAGGATCATTACTTAAGGAATTCTTCAGGTTGGAATCACAACCAAATTTTGAACATTTGGTCAAAGGAGCATGAAAATGCAAGGTCCTGGCATTAGAAAACACCCACAAAGTTGTATACTTCAAATAAAGACAATATTAATGAGACTCCATAGCAACCTTCTAGGTAAGTGGTACCTTATTCTTATTAAAGAAAGTCTTTACTGCTGAGGGCACTGTGTCTCAGGAGTTGATTTGGAGGACACGTATAGAATAGGGTGTGATTTCTTACAAGTTTCCTTTTCCAATTTGCTTGCAGTTTCCTTCCCTTCTTTAACTTCTGTTTGAAGCCTTGATTCAGCAGCTAACCTACAGGCATTAAAGCATCCACTCTGAATTCAAATGTGGTTAAGAAAAAATAAAGAAACCCCTAGTATAATGAGCCTCCAATGAGGCATGGAGTTGTTTTTTTTTTAACATCTAAAAGGAAAATTAATCATAGTTGATACCACTCCTAATAAGAAAACAAAATCATGTCCTGTCTAAAAGAACCTTTTTACATTGTGATAGGCTTAATTTTTAAAATGCCATCGTGGTAAGGTCTAAATCAAGGAGATAAAATATGATGGGGTGCCTATCATGATTAGCACAATTAAAATACTAAAGTAATATTTTAATGTTAGCATGAAAAGAGTGCAAGATAAAAATAACATGGAATCTTGGGATGTATGTCTACGTACTCATTTTTAAAAAACTCAAAATTGAGTTTCAACTAGTAGAAAGATAGTTTAGGAAAAACTGAACAGCGGAAAGATACTTTTTAAAGGCCTATAAAGATTCTTTACAGCAAGAACATCAATTAAATCTGTAAAGCATGCATTAGTGAAGTTCCCAAGAAAACCAGTATATATTGTTACTAACTTATCTTAGAATATTGTGTCTAATTTAAGCATGCAGAAAACAAAAGGTTGGAAACATCTTAAGTTAGCAGATGGACTCACACACACACACAAAAACAAATGTTTCGTGTATTTTATTTGTTTTTGTTCAAGTAGCAAGACAAAAAAATTCCAATGTGCTACTTAACTTAAGTCAAACAAGTAGCTACATACATTTGCTTTAAGTAATTTTATCAAGCAAAAAAGGGCAGAAAAAGAAATGAAGACAAGATAGATAGCAAAGTTTGTACTGATCAGCTTTGGAAATCCACCTCCAGAAATATACAATGGTCGAGCACACTTACACAATGAACCACATATAACAAGCATAATCAGCTGAATTCATTTCAGAACTTTTTGAAACCATGCACGTGTATGTCAGATATCATTCACGTTTCTTTTTCCTTAATATTAAACTTTTATTTTATGTGACTTGTAGTTTACAACATGATTATATAGAAATTCAGAGAAGGGAGTAATAAATTACCCTTCCTTATTATAATAATAGTAGCTAACATTGTTGAAGTGTTTTCACTACTGAGTACTACATTCAGTAGCACTGAAGACTTGAAGAGAATTCAGATAAAACATTTAAGGAAGCCCTTATACATAAGGTGGGATGTGTCTTACTATTTCAACTCAAATACATAGTAGTAAAATGTCTCACTCTGTACCTCTCTGTCTAAGACTGATGTAGCTCCAGCAGTACTTGAAGATCTCATTTCACAGGAGATAATTCAAGCTAGCTAGTTTCATATCATTAGGCTTAATTTTTTTAATGTCTAAAGATGTGTGTATATATATATATATATATATATTTATTTATTTATTTTTTTTGAGGTACCAGGGCTGGGGATTGAACCCAGGACCTCATATGTGGGAAGATGGTGCTCAACCACTGATCTATATTGGCTCCCCCGAGGTGGGTTTTTCATTTGTTTGCTTGTTGCTTGTTTTTGTTTTTAGGAGGTGCCAGGGATCAAACTGGGGACCTTGTATGTGGGAAGCAGGTACTTAAATGCTTGAGCTACATCTGCTCCCCAAGATATTTTATTTCAAATGCATCTGTCAGTCCATTGCATGCAGGCATCCTTCATTTTTTTTTTTATCTTCTCCATTGTCCTCATTCACTTTTTCCCCACTGTTGGTCCTGCTGTATACATCCAGAAACTGTTTCTTATACCACTCTAGCCTCAGCCGCTGTAACCTACATTTCTCTTCCATTCACTTTCTCATATCTTCTGACCTCTGTTATTATTTTTTTAAAGAACAAGGTTCTAAAGTGTTAATTCCTTCAAACATATGTGTCTGACACTCCCTCCTTTAGTCATAAACTCAATTATGCAGAAACTAGAGGCTTTGAAGTTTTGGTGTAAAATGAAAATGAATTGACTTTGATATTTTAAAATGTCAAAATATGTATCAAAGCCCATTCTTGAAAGTTTAGGTTGAAACAATTTCAATACCAAATTTCACCTAACAGTTATTTAAAAGGCTGAAATGCCTTAGACTACTGGAAAGTGTTTTGAGAAAGTAAGTTAATTTGTCCTTCTTGAACCAGGAAAAAAATAACAGTACATTTATTCAAACCAACAAAACATTCAGAGATGTATTAGACTGTGATAATTCTGTCTCATCAGACAGAAAAGTATTTTTCAATAAAAGTATAATCCTCTTATTCAGGAGTCCTTTCTCCTCGCAATCATTTTAGTCTTTCTTAAAGTTTTGGAAAAGTTGAAGGTAGGCAGGTGAAAGTGGGGGAGTACACTGCATGCAATACTAAGAAAATAGATAAAGAAACAGATAGCACAGTTCATGCAGCGAGAGAGAAGAGATGGAGAGGTCTGCTGGTGGCCTTGAGGAAAAGAGGACACTGACCTGGGAGAGTTCGGGGTGTTTCCACTTCTTTCACTTAGGGCTTCAGAGTCGGCTGGAACTCCTATGAGTTTCACACGTTTTTTTTCGTTTGTTGGTTGTATATCCATTGACAGACTTTTGCTGGGAGTGAGACTGACTACTGTGTTTACAGAAACTGTCTTTTCTAACTGCATGTTGCCGTCTTCTAAACTGTTAGGAAACGACTGTGCCTCCTCTTTCTGAGTTGGCAATCTATAAGCTTCTTCCCTGACAGCACTGTTGTCACATGCATCTTTAGGGGTGGTTATATCCACAGGCAGTACCTCACGCCTCTTTTTTAGTACAGGCACTTCAATTTTCTCTGAGAATACAAGCCATTAAAAAAAAAATCCATTCAATGAATCAAAAAATTAAAAAAAATACAATCAATATAAAGAGGCAGAACACTAGTTACATATGTATATACTTTTTTCTTTTCCTTTTATTCTTAGTCTTTTAAAATCTAATCATCTCCTGATTGAAACACATCATCTCTGTTATCCTTTCTCTTTTTCCTGGACTCCATTAACTTTATCTTATCTTTTAAAGACTATTTAGGTATAAATTTTTCTTTGGGAACACAATATATTTGGCTGTAGGAATAAACACTTAATATTCTCTTCTGGTGTTCTGATAAAAGTTGGAGGAGTGTTTGTAAGACCTCAGCATAGAGATGAAGATGCAGTGGCAAAGAGTCAACCAGGTTCAAATTCTAGTATTAGACTAAGCACATGGGTGACACCGGGCAAGTACTTAGCCTCTCTAAGCTTCATTTTCTTCATCTGTAAAATGGGGATTCAAATGCACTCCCTTCACTCAGCACTGTTATAAGTATTAAATGAAAAGAACAGATTGAACTCTCTGAATACTGGTAAATTTGTGCTTATTAGACTCACCAAAAAAATATATCCAAAATCTGATCACTTCTGACCATGGATACCCAGTCCGAACCACAATATGTCTCACCAGAGACTACCACAATATTTTTCTATTCCCATGGTCTAACACATAACTTCTTTATGCAACCCCAAACACACAGTGACTGAATTAATTACTCTAATACTTTTTCCCCATCCCCATACCAATGTATCTTTTATTTTCAAAATCAAAATATTAGCGAAGCCTGAGGAACCATGGTCAGAGATGGAGTTGGTGTTCATTCTACACTGCTGCTTTTAGATCAGTATTTCCCTTTTCTCTTGTACTGCTCCTTTGAAACCCATATCATCTGGATACTTCACCTTTCTTCTCATCTGAGTTATGTTCAGTTCAATAGACTCTTGAAATTCATAATGGATAATCCCTAAACGGGGTGGGTGGGTGGGGGGCTATTGGATGAAGGAGAAGAAAAGGGATGGGAAAAAGAATTCTTTTTAAGCTATATAGAAACCTTTATATTGCTGACAACCTCCATATTACTGTTGAGAATCACTGCAGAGTCACTGAGACAATAATGAAAAGAGGGTGTTAGGAATGTGAACAGAATAGGGGTAAAAAGAGCTGAGAATCCTTAACCTAAGCCATGTATCAAAACTTTTTTTTGGTCTAAGAACCATCACATTCTGAGGCTTCTTCATGTTTAGCTTTTTATTAATTTACATACAGTGAAAATTGTATATAAAATGGAGGCTGTATAGTTAGGCTATTTGCTATTTAGTGATTAGATTGCTGGTTGTCCCCTAATATCTGTCCTACTGTTCTTCCTTAATAATAGAATCCTCAATATTTAGTAGGGAATATGGTCCCTGAGAATCAAGACTGCATTTGCCAGCCTTCCTTGTAGGCAGGTAAGGCCACATAACTAAATTCTGCTCAATGGGCTGCATGCAGACCAACGACTTAGAAGGACCCTGGCTCCCAACACTGTGGAGTGCTACACCAGTCCTGGCATGCCTCTGCCAGACTCTACTCTATCTTGTTTAGGTTTTCTATTATTCTCATGCAAATGATTTTAACTAGTTTAGCTCCCAAACAACACCTGCCTCAATAAAATTAAAACTTTTTGGTGTTATATAAAATGCTGCAATATTAAATGGGAAGGTCTCAAATGTCATGGTTTTACTATGCAGTATGATGAATTTAGATATCCAAAAGGAATATATACTATATTGATGCATACCCAGTTCTTTTAATATTTTCCTATACAGTATGCAACAACTTGTTTTCATAATCATAAATACATAGCCACAAATTACTTTGTAATAGGATTTGCATAAGCTATAGTAACCAAAAAAAATTTATATAATTTCTCTGAGCTACTCATGATTTAAAAGACAAAAATATATGAGGCATACATACCTTCAGGTTCATATTTCAGCTTTAATTCATCTAATTTAGCTCTCAGTTTCATATTTTCACTTTGGGAAAGCTGGAGGCATCTTTCATTTGCAAAAAGCTTTCGCTCAATATCAAGAGCCCGCTGGCTCTCAAATAATGCTTTCATTCGCTGTATAGACAGTTCGCCTTTAGTGCTTTCATTTTCTTTGCTATTATAATAAAAAAGGAGAACCAAGAAATATTAAAATAACATGTAATATAAATGAGTTAGTAGTTTAGTGCAAATCTTTTATTGTATATTTGAAGTCTTAATTAAAAATATATTTCTCTAAATAAATTTTTTAAAAAAATGCATTTCTCTGGGGTTTTTATTAACAAAGAAACAATAAACAAGTAAAATAAGCTTTAACAACAGCACTTCCAAATAAAACTATGTCTTTAAGGACATGTACAAAGGGAGAAAATATTCTTTTCCAAACTTATGCATGCTGCATAAATTCTTTTTTTATGTTTTAAATTGTAAAATTTATTCTTGAAAAAGTTGAATTATAAAAACATTTTCTATGTTAAAATTCTTTTTACTTACCAATGTACAAAACTAAACACAAAGGAAAAGAATAATTATTCACTGAAGGCAAGTATTTTTCTTCAATAATCAGCACTAATTATCTTGAATAAATCTCATGTATTGCACAAAGATATTTTTGTTGCCTTTCTTTTCTGGAGTTTTCTTTTGGCAATTTCAAAAAAAAAGGTTTTGCAGTTACTAATGCTATCTATTGTAAGCAAATAAAAAGAGTCTTCATCTTCCCCTTTACCTGACTCGGACACTTACTTTAAATTATCAAGTTTTATCTGAAGTAAATCTGTATAATAGGTGTTATCTTCCAGAACGCCAGAGCTGGATGAAGGTTTAGATTCCATGCTTTCATATAAACTCTAAAGAAAGCAACAATTTTTATTATTTAAAATAAGTGGCAATTTAGGTTAGTATACATTTATTAGTAATAGCAACTGGCATTTATTATATGCTTATCATATGGTAGGCACATTGCTAAGCACTATACGCCTACCTCATTTACCTTCTGAAGTAGGTACAAATATTAACATTCTTCGCTTAGAGTTAGGAAACTGGCTCACTAGTAAATAAAGAAGAGAATCTGAACCAAGATCTGATTCCAAAGCCTATAGTCCTAACCACATCTACATCTTATGGCTTAGAATGGAAAAAATAAAGGCTCAGTGGGTTTAATTCTGGCCTGTATCACAAAGTTGTAAATTAGAAAAACATGAAAAAGAGTAGAATTCCCTAGGAGTTCTTTGGTGCCTATTCTTCTGAGATACTGATAGAAACTCTGTACAATTTCTATAGGGGAGAAAATGTAAATCTGCCCAAAATTTGCAAACAAGTTCAGTAACTGCAAGCTAAAAAACCCTGATTTAAAGCCAAAAATGCTTAAAATATAGTGCTCAGCACACTGATGGGCTACATAATTCTACCAATTGATAGGCCAAAAATTTAACCAAATTATGAGAACTTTCACCAGTAATAAACTTACATAAACTTAAATTTTTATGATGCACTTTAAAATTTAGAATGTCTAAAAGATCATTACAGTTTATAAAAACTTGTCATTTATAAACTTTAATTAATTAAAAGTTTACTGAGAAGATATTAGTGCTCTTTGAATTAATTTTTAAATTTATAAATTTTTTGCAATCCTAATACAAATACCAATAAGCTTTTTTTTTTTCTTGGAGCTAGACAAGAAATACAAACATGCAAGAAAACATTGAAAAAAAGAAAAAGACGCTATTATGGTGGGGGCAGGGGTAGCCCTACCAGATAAAACATACTATGAAACCTCTATAATTAAAAGTATGATATTGACACACAGATAAGCAGACCAATACAATAGAAAAAAAAAAAAAAAATCCAGAAATAGACTCAAGTACATATGGAAATTTGATATATGATAAAGGTAGCATCTCAAATCACTGGGGCTAAGATAGACTTTTTAATGATGCTGGGACAACTGTATATTATTTGGAAAAAGATAAAATTAGATTTATGCCTCACATCATATCTAAAGATAAATTTCAATGGGGATTAGGTCTCTAAATGTAAAACTATACAAGTGCTAGAAGAAAACATAGTAATAAAAGAAAATACTGATACAAAATAGAAGAAAATAGATACAAAAATAAAAACAAAAATAACGCAAAAACAACAAACAAAAAAACACTACCATCACAACAACAAAAATAAACACTGCCATAGACACAGCAAAATAAACTGAGAGAAAATATTTGCAAGACATATCACAGATAAAGCTAAAATCTTTAATACTTTATAAAGAACTCTTGAAAGTCAAGAGGAAAAAATAACAAAAACCTGATAGAAACACAGGCAAAAAATACGGCCAATTTACACATACACACACACACAAATATATAAATCCCTTACACATATGAAAAGATGTTCAACTTCATTCATAACTAGAGATAAGAAATAAAACTACACCAAACTTTATTTGCCATATATCAGACTGCCAAAAATTAAAATGGATAACACATTCTGTTGGCGAGGGTATGAAGAAATAAGCACTCTTATTGTTGGTGGAAATGAAAATTGGCACAAGCGGTAAAATTTGGGAATATCTCACAAAATTACATATACATTTACTTTTTGACCCTGCAGTCTCACTCTTAAGAATTAACCCTGAGAACACACTGATACCAATAAGAAAATGTATAAATATGCCAGATGTATTTTGTAGCACTGTACACAACTGCAAAATACTGGAAACAATCTAAATGCCCAGACATAGGAGGATGGATAAATAAACTACAACACATCTACACAATGGAACTCTTTGTAGTGGTAAGAAAGAATGAGGAAGATCTCTTTAAACTGAGCTGAAGTGGTTTTCGGGACATACTGTTAAGTGATAAAAAGGAAAGTGCAAAAGACTATATATAGTACACTACTTTTTGTTCAAGAAAAAGAGAAACAAAATATACATATACCTGCTCATTTTTTGCAAGAGACATGGGATAAATAAACCATAATCAAATGAAACAGGCTATCTATGAGGGATGGGCAAAAACAGTATAGAAAGATGAGAGTGAGGTAGAAAGGATGGGAGGGAGGGACACTTCTTCAAGTATACCTTTTTTTTTATACATCTGACTTCTAGAACCATATTAATCTTTCACATATGGGGGGGTGAAGCAAATTCCACAAGAGGGGCAACAAAATAGAATATAAACAAAAACAAAGAAATCTGTCTTTCAAACTAGTAACATACTCATACCCAAGAGTGTAAGGGAGGGATAAGAAAAAACCACACCCAAGTAACTTTTTGTTTTTGTTTGCTTTGGTTTTTTTAAGAAGGTACCAGGGATTGAACCCAGCACCTAGTACATGGGAAGCAGAACATAAGTTAGTAATTGAAAAACTAGGTATGTTCTAGGATTGAGTAAATAAGCAAATAAATTGAAGATACTAAGAGCCACGTTTCTCACCAAAAAGGGTTAGGCAATGAACCTTGGGTTATTAGACTTAAGTTGAGTTGATCAGTATGAACTCAAGGTTTTATTACGTGTATAAATATATACATAAATATACGCACACATATATAAATGTACACACATATACTCCTAGCTCCTGTGTGCTGAGACGGTCAAGATTCAATGACATTCCAGTAGCAATAAGCATACCTAGTACCTAAATATGATTCTCTACTATAAGGAGCCAGTGCTCCTTGGAGAAATGCTGATTCCAGGGCTGAGGCAGGTGAGCCAAGAATATCTTATTGTGCCAAAGAGTAAAGAAATGCTCAAAGAATCAGGTGCCTGAGAATAAGGTAGTACTCACCAAAAAGGGGGGAGGGGCCTTCTACTGGCCAAATATGTGATGATTTGAGTACCAGGGTAATTAAGGAAAGTAACAGTTCATCACACATAAGAAAAAATAAAAATCAGTGAGGCTATACTGATATGAGGAAAAAGATTCTTCTCTCTCTTCCCTTTATTAGAATTCTAATAAATGTGGAAGGAATGATGGAATTACCATTTGGCAATTAGCACAGTAATATTTGTTTCTGGCAAGAATCATCGAGTGATGTTCAAGTATAAAGAAAAATAGTTACTTAATCTCAAAGTATCTCCCCACAAGATATTTATTAATTTCAAAAGGAAAAGCTATAACTTTACAGTGGAAAAACCTGCAGACATAATGTAGAACAAGCCATCAAGGTTAATATCACCAATAATGGCACAGGTGATCCTATGCCTCCTGAGTGATACACTGGAAAGGGTAGAATATTCCAGTAGTACTCCTGTGAAAAATATATAGCCTGTATTTCCTGACAGAAAGTTTTGGTAATGCATGGTGATGATGGTAGCACATTATGAACATAATTAACAACACTGTTTATATACTTGAAAGTGGCTAAAACAGGAAATTTTAGGTTGGATATATGCTACTAGAATAAAAACTTAAAAACAACAACAACGTAGGACTACACAACACAGTGACTCCTAATGTAAACCACTGACTATAGTACAATTATAATATTCTTTCATCAACTGTAATAAATGTACCAGTCTAATCTAAGGTGTTAATAATAGGCAGTGGTATATGGGAACTCTATTCTTTAATAAAGAAAAAAAAGAAGCCAAATTTAATCATGAAGAAGCATCAAACAAACCCAAATTGAGACGATCTGCAAAGCAATTGACTATACTCTTCAAAAATACCAAGATCATGAAAGATAAAGATGAAGGAATTGTTCCAGATTGAGGGAAACTAAAATAAATTTAATGTGACTCTGGCTTGGATCTTAGAATGGAATATGACTGGTTTTGTTTTGATATAAAGGATGTTAATGCATTAATGGGACAACTGGCAAAATGTAAAGTCTGTAGATTAGCTAATAGTATGTATCAATGTTTATTTCCTGATTTTGATAATAATTATGTGGTTATATAAGAGAAGGGATTTCAATACACATTGAAGCATTTAAGGGTAAAGGGACATCTGATTTGCAACTTACTCTCAAATGTTTCAGAGGGAAACTTTATATACATTGAGAGAGAGAAAGAGAGAAACGGAGAAATTTAAAAAGCAAATGTAAAATTAACAATTGGGGAATCTGGGTGAGAAGTATGTAAGAAATTCATGACTTTTCTGGACATCTGAATTTATTTTGATATTTTTAAAAAATTTAAATGTTATATTTTTACTACGAATTCCAGGTGTCACACAATTTGACAATGTGTCAAAGCTCTAAGTGTGCATTCATTAAAAAACAGAGGTGGTGGACAGCATTGAAAAATAATCAACAACTGGTAAGTTCAAGAATATTTGTAAATGTAATGCTGACTCAATGTCAGGAGGAGGGTACTCACTTAAAAGGATATGGCAGAGCCTTCTGGAGTGCTAGATACATTCTATATCATGATCTAAGGAGTAATTACTTGCGGGTATACATATGTTAAAACTCACTGAATAGTACACTAAAGTTCTGGACACTTTGAGGTATACTTACACACAATAATTAGACAATAACCACAAAAATGGAGTAGGTTAGTTTGGCTCTACTAGAAGAAGCAACAGCCCCAAACACTGAAAAGCAAAAAGAGACCAGAGGGAAAAAATAATTTAAATGTTGGGTCAATCTCAACTGAAACTGAAAGTTAATTATATAATAAAGAGACCTATTCAAATTAAAAGTAGTAAGATATTCAAACTGAACTTTAGCTGCATTTTTTTAAAGGTATTACACATACCTTAAATTTCTCCAGATTTCTAATTTCACCTAAAAGATGTTTTATTTCACCATTTTTCTGCTCCAACATGGCAAGCAACCGTTCCTGTTGCTCAAATTCAGATTGAGACCCTTTCATCTGTAGCAATGTAGCAATTTGTAACTAGAAAAAAAAATTACACCCCCCCCCCAGTAAAATTCAGTGGGGGAGAAGAAGATTTTGATAACCATATACTTGGTAAAATTCATATTTTATATTATATTACTTTGCACTCCTTCTAGAAACTAAACTAGCTATTTCTAGTCTAATAATTTGAAAACATTTTTATCAATAACTTTTGCTATAGTTATGTGACATTTGAGACTCATATAACATTAACTTCTTTTAACTATGAGTAATATGTAAGTCTAAAACATGTTTGAACTCTTGCTGAAACAAAATTTAACTGCCTGGCAGTGGTCCAGAAGTAGGTCACATAATAGGTAAATAAACCTGGCCAAATGTTGCACTCATATGCACTAAATCTATCAAGAGTCTGATAGGGTTTCTCAAAAATTTTAATTAACTTCAATGATATTAAGCAGGGGAAATTATTAATCTACTCATACTCACCAACATGAGATTCTCAAATGCCAACAATGGAAAGCATCTCTGAAGGCATGGTAAAAGGGAATCTATGGACACTGAAGCAATCCTCAGTATACCATGTTTTTTTTTAGAGTGGCAATCAACTTACCTATTACTACACCACCTAAACCTGGAGTTGCAAAGTAATCAAAAGGAAGTTAACTAGAAACTAAACCTAGTATTTCTATCTTTAGAAAGTTGTGGAGTTCTAGAAAGCATCAATTACTTTAAATCCAGTTTTGAATAAATCAAGCAAAGATATGAGGTTGTAGGTATGTTTAAGAAGAAAAGAGAAAGA
The DNA here is from genome assembly GCA_026826555.1 of Tolypeutes matacus. Lineage (NCBI taxonomy): Eukaryota > Metazoa > Chordata > Mammalia > Cingulata > Chlamyphoridae > Tolypeutes > Tolypeutes matacus. Next base: position 4,991,029 of record JAKSZT010004015.1, read on the forward strand.
TAATTTTTGATATTTTAAAGTATATCCTTTTTGTTCCTGCTTCAGACTGGAGGCCAGGCACATTTAGCCTAAAACAATTCATAATGCTACCAGTCTCTAAAGATAGCTGGGAACCTCATGGAAACATTGGGAGTTCATAGTAGTCCAAAAAATACTGAAAGAAAACAAACAGTAGATATGAGAAGATTTACAAAGAAATCATTCCCAAATAGGGCAGTCTCAGTAAAGCACAGTATGGAAATCCTCAGAAATAAAACCTACAACTATTGTTTATTAAGTAAACACTTACTATTTGTCAAGCATCCCATGTATTTTACTACCTCTCAACTTAACCCTCAAGACAATTCTAAGGTTTGGGTTCTATCATCTATACTCACTTTACAAATGAGGTAACTGATGCTCCTAAAAGTTAAAATACTTGACTAAGGTCACTAGAGATTGAACTAGAATTCAATCTCAAATTTATCTAATTCAAAAGCTTAATCACTGACCTTTCCTATTTCTTTGATAAATTCCACTATCCTAAATAAAAGGAAGACTTCCAGGCTTCCAGCTACCACCTTAGAAGAGTCAGGTATAATAAATTAGGAATCAGGATTATAAGGACTGGTACATTATTGAAATCTTCCTAATGTCCACATTTGTTTTTTAGTTACCCTCTCTTTGACTACAATGATAACTAGCAAAATTCTCAAAATTTCACTCCATAATAAGCCCTTGTGGGAGAACTGGAGAACTAGCTTTAGTTAAAGTAGGAACTTTAGGGCTGTGCTCAGAAATAATCCAGGCCAATAGCAGGAAATAAAACCTTTTTAATTCCTTTTTCACCCATTCCACAAAGAAAGATTTATACCTCCCTGGGAAAGCTAGTGAGTAACCATTGGAAGAAAAAAAAAAAAAAATCAGTGGTTTCTAAATATATAACTACTAAATCTTTATTCTAAGATTTACCTTTTAAAAAATAAAATATAAATGGATCTTTTGATCACCTTAAATATTTTTTTAAACCATGCAGTTCTAGAAATAACTATGTAAGTACACTCCTTGAAAGAAAAAAAATGGTTTCTTTGACATATTTGTACATGTAATGAAGATTCAAAATAGGTTTAATACACCTTTGATGGTGATAATTCTATACCTTCATTCTCTGCATCTGTTCTCTATGAAATGCATTTTGCTTCTTTAGTGACTGATACTTGACTTTCATACTGATAAGCTGACGTTCCATTGCTGCCCTTCGGTCTTCAACCTAGAAAATATTAACATGTTTACTTGTTCTTGTATGGGAAATGCCAATTTATTCATAGGAATATCTGTAAGTACCTCTGCAAACAAAGAGTTGCCTTTACTATTGGGATCCAAGGCTTGCTGGAGTGCCTGGTCCAATTGCACTTGAAGGTCTTGATTTGCTACACGAGCTTTCTAAATTCAAAGAATATCAGTTAACTAACAGAAAGTAAATTAATAAGAACACAACCTATTCTAAATTGGAAAAGATGATATTACTGTAATCATAATACCTCTAAGGCATTATAGTAAGAAACTGCTTCCTTCTCTCGTTCTTCTTTTTCTTCTTTAAGTCGGTCTACCTGGCGCAGTAAATTAGTACTAAGAAGTTCTAGTTGTTCCTGTTTGTACTGTAGTTCATTCACTTCTTCTTTGAGGGTGGTCTAATCAGCAGGATTGAAAAAGAAGAAACTGTCTTAAATAATCCTTCATTTAGCAGCTACTCAGTTTATCCAACAGTGGTGGTTCATAACCAAAACTAAAACTAAAAATCTAGCCAAAGGCAAATAATAAAATAATAAAACTTACTAACATTTTCAGCAGTCTAAGATTGCTTTTTTTTTTTTTTTAACTTAAGGTTTTAATTAACCTTAACAATGATAAGAAAAAAAAACTACGTTCTCATGCATTTCAACTTCTACTACACCAACATTTTGTACTGGGCTTTTATGAACACAAACTAGGATCAGAATTAATGCCTCTAAATCCTTCCAAACATTTCATTAATCGATAGGGAAAGTCAGCCTTACATAATCATGTAATCTGAAGCTATACTATATATGAAGTAATCTATTTTAAAACTCTATAAAACATTTTTAAATTAATCAGATCAAAGTTGGGCCAAAAAAATATTTCATCCTTAAAACTAGTTCATAAGGGTTATTATAAAAACGTGTAAAGGAAAAAAAAAGATAGAATGAAACTAAGAAAACACATGCCATAAAAATTACCTTTATACTTTCCATTTCAGTCAGCTCAATTTGAAGAGCTAGCATCTCTGAAGACATGGTTTCATGTACACGTTCAGACATTACTCGTATTTCCTCTGATTTACAAGAGAGGAGTTCCTTCTGATGTTCTACTTTGTGTTTCAGCTGCTTTTCACTAAGTCTAGCTTCATCTAATTCAGCTTTCAATTTTTCTAACTAAAGAAAAAAAATCACAATCTCATAAATCAAAAAGTAACTGATTCAAAAGAACATATAACTGCTGTACAAACTGCTCTGATATCTGCAGGATCCAGCTGAACAAATCTATTTTACTACCTTTTCTAAATGTCCCACAGTTCCAAATCTTAGGAAATTGAAGATGTATAGCTTCTTAAAGGGAACAAAAGTTCAGCAGAGGGATAAAGCTTTAGAGTCAAGTCTAAGTTGAATTCTTCCTTGGAGAAGTTACTTCCTTGGGGAAGTAAGCCTCATTTCTCACATGTAAAACTAGTAAATGGTGGTACCTGCCATCACTGAGTTATTGTGAGGCTCAAATGAGATGTGGGGTAAAACATTCAGCAAAGTGCCTACCATTTACTAAATGGTAGCTGTTATCAATAAAAAAGGTTTCTCTTGATGTACAGGGTTGTTATCATTTATATTGAACTATATTGAATAGGGTCCTAAGGTCTCTTAGATTACACATTAGTTTTTATTAGCTTGATTTCTTTCCCTTTTCTATTTTCACGCTTGAAATAAAAATTTAACCAAATGATATGTTAAAACACAACCATCTTTCTGAAAAACATCACTGATTGATCTAAACTTATTGCATGGTGAGACTAAATTGGGATTTCCTATTTGTCCAAGGTTAGAAACTTTTAATAGACAGTGACACACCTTATTTTTAAAAACATACAAATAACCCATGCAAGTAACAAGAGTAAGCAGTCAATATATAAAGTGATTTGAGAATATCATCAGGACTGAAAATATTTTTTGACTGATCCTCTGTGTTCCACCAAAGAAGCCAATTCTACAATTGGTCTTGCAACAATCCCCGAGTACTTCTTACATTAATCTTTTTTTGTTTAGGTAATGAAAGCTACTGCTAAAATGAAAACAACACCCAGGGAAAAAATATGCTGCATCATTACCAATTATTAGTGTCTCAATCCAGATTAGTTTCAAAAAAGCTGGACTACTATCTGTCAGGGTGGTATGCAAGATCATTCTAACAATTACATGAAAACATATTTTGATAGTTATGTTTATTTTGCTGTATAGTAGGGAAAATATAACCAGCTTGAATATGTAGCTTCATTGACACCATTGCTTAGAATGAGTCAACATTTAGAAAGTGGGTCAGTTTAATGACAAATTAAGTAAAAGCAGACTGATGTGGGAAAAATCTTAGGAGGTACTACACAAATCCCTGAAAATTGGAAAACAGACTTCTGAGAAAACCTGACAAAAGTCAGGCAAGTTTTGGTAAAGAAGGGTCTGGAGAAGTCAGAGTGGACTCTGTACAAAGATGAGCCACAATCAAAGGTCTGATGCCTTAGAAGTAACCTGTAGGTATAGGGTAGCTGGGGGTGCCAAAAGGGAATAGATACTTGAACAGTTGTCTACTTTGTATTTATGCTTGATATGGAGTGAATATAATTTGTCTTTAAATTAAATACAGTGGCTCAGTAACACAAGCTGTGGAGTCATACTGCCTTAGTTCAAATCTTGACTGGTAATTTCTAGCTCTGTAATTTTGGCCAAGTTACTCAATCTGTCTAAACACTGGTTTTTTCACCTGTTTCTAGACATAATAATGGTATCCCCCTTATTACAGAGTTACTGGGGGAATTGGATCACATTTCTTAGCTTATCTTCAATAAACATAAATCACTATCAATTTTTAATGCATATTAATTTTTAAAAATTAATGCTTTCCTTTATGTAATTACAAAGCATACCACTAGTTGCAGTAAAGGTAGGAAGACTAGTCTTTTCTGCAAGGGGACTTCTATACTCTGTACTATAAAAAAGGAGGGCATGCTAGTCTCTACCCGTGACAGTAAAACCAAAACTCCATCACAAATATCCAGTTACCAAAATTAAATAATTGTATTTAATTAGTTGAAGATTATTTTTACAAGTCCCTTGGATAAACTCCTGTTTCTCAATGTTGCCACTCCCAACATTAAGATAATGACCCTTTGATCTTAGTTATTTTGCATAGGCAATATTCAAGAAAATCTTCACCACCTAAAGTTTACAGATGGCAGCATAAACATGGAACATTTTTTGCTCTGAAATACATAGACTTCCAAACCTTATTTTTCAGTTCATTTACTTCCTGTCCATGGCTTCTGCTCAGCTGTTGTTCTAATTTTTCCAAGTGCATTTTCTGTTGTTGTTTAATAGCTTCACATTCAGAGCTTAAACTTTCTAACATTCGACTCTTGAGCTCAACTTCTCTCTGAAGAGTGTATTTTTCTTGTTCATAATTCTGAAAACAGATCCAATTACAATTCAATTAAATAAAAATAGCTTACAATCTTACATATATGTAGTTCTCAACTTCAACTGTTTCATTCCTAGTTTCACACACTTGCTGCTTACTTCATAGCAACCATACATTAAACCTGGAATGACTTTACAGCTGATCAGTTTTAATAAACCTCAGAGGGGCATTTTGAGACTATGTTAAAGTCCATGCTAGGATATGGTAATTGCTTCTTTACCCTACCAAAGAAGTAAAAAGTGCTTCATGGCATGTCAACATGTCAAATAATGTGTGATTAGAAAGAAAAAAAAAAGATTTAATGGCAATAAGATTTCCTAGTGAGAGAATTACTTGGTTTGATAATGAGATGCTCCACCTGCAGCTCTGAACAAAATGAAGAAATAGAGATAAAGGTAAAAAGGAGAAATTCTGAATTAGCACTTACTTTCAAAATGCAGTCACCTGAGAAATGTTCACAAAATGACTATTAGAATGAATACAGTGCTGAGACAAATGTATTTAAGAGGGCTTTTGCTGACTGATAGGGAACTTTAAAGATAAAAGGGCATCAGTTCAAACTCCTTCAACAAGCTTTAAATAATAGGATAAAATTAAGGTAAATAAAAGAAAAAAAAAATCTGAAACATTCTTATTATTCCTCCAAAAGCCTTTCTCTTTTAAAAGGATTCAAGGGGGCGGATGTGGCTCAAATGGTTGGGCATCCGTCTGCCATATGGAGGGACCTGGGTTCAATCCCCGGGACCTCCCGGTAAAAAAAAAAAAAAAAAAAGGATTCAAGCAGAATCTTAATTGTTGAACTAATGCTTAAATTTGACAAATTATTTCCCAAAACAACAGAGAATAACATGGTATTATTTTCTACTATTAGATTAATAATCTTTACCTTTAGGATTTGGTATGGCATTCTTAGTCAAGAATAGTACTATATGGAAAAATAAGGGTTGCCATTAGTTATTTATACTTGTCAATTAACAATTTTGAGAGTCAAGTTTAAATATAGGGGGATGGATGTGGCTCAAATGGTTGGGCGTCCGTCTCCCATATGGAGGGACCCGGGTTCGATCCCTGGGACCTCTCGGTAAAAAAAAAAAAAAGTTTAAATATAAGTTACCATTTACTAAATAAAACTGATTTATTCATTCTTTCAATAAATGTGTGTATGCTAGGCACTAGGGATACAAGAGTGGACAAGACAAGATTCTCTCTCTCATGCAGCTTATAATGTGGTGATAATTAGCACTGCAGAGAATTAAAAGAGAGCGAGCAGTGTGAACTTTACACAGCCAAGGAAGGCCTCCATTCTAAGGAGACATTTACCTGAAACCTCAACAATTAGAAGATTCAATCCACAAAGAATAGGGGGTGAACATTTCAGAAGTAAGCAACAGGTAGTGTAAAGCCCACAGGTAGGACTAGTACGGCTAAGAACAAGGGAAAGGGTTTGAGATGAGGCACATAAGAATCTGCAAACCTGAGTAAGGAACTTGGATTTTGCCTTAAATATAATCAGAAGGCTTTGTATTGATTTTAGCAGGGCTGTGACATGATCTGCTGCATATTTTTAATGACCACTATGATTGCTATGTGAAGAATTTATTGTATGAATGACAATATGGAAGAAGGCAAACAGGTTAGATGGCTATAATAGCAGTCTAGGGGAGAGACGATGCTGTTTCAGACTAGAGTGGCAGTAGGTTAGATAGAGGTTTTGTAGGTCAAGTTTTTAGAAAATTTGTTGCTGGATTAAATGTGAGAAATAAGGGAAAGAGATCTAAGAAATCTCCTAGATTTCTAGCTGAAACAATTGGATGAATGCTATTACATTTACTAAATAAGCTAATGAAAATTCCAAAATGTTTAGTCAGTATGCAGGGAATGAAGTATTTTGTCTATGGAAGTTTGAGAGTCTACTAGTGAGCAGTTGAATACGTAAGTTTGGACTTTGGGGAGAAATAAGTGCTTTGTGTAGATTTGAGTGTCATGGAGCATTCAGATGCTATTTAAAGCTATGAAACAAGATAAGGTCACCTAGGAAGAGTGCAAACAGACAAAAACTAAGTCCAATATGTGGTAAACAGAGCAAACATAACCTGATTTTTCAAACTCTTAACACACTGGGTTCGAAAGAATATTAGTTCATTTAATTCATTCCCCTTTAGTATGTGGGTAGGTACTAGATCTAAAATCTTGAGAATAGAGTAGAATAAAATAATATTAATAATTGCTAGACAAGATAAATCTTCAATAGCTAAACACAACCTTATAAACAGAGAAGTCCAGAGTCTTACCTCAGTCATGGTCATAATTTCATTACGACATTTATCCAATTGATTCTGTAATTCACTTTGGCTTTCCACTAGTTGTAAACCATATTGTGCAGCTTTTAGTCGTTCTTCTTCAACCTCTTTGAGCTTGCATTGCAGATCTGCGATTATATTTGCCTCCATGTTCTTTCCCTGTTTTTAGCCTACTGTATTTTAGAGGAAATAAACTGCTTGAGCTTCTCCATTTTAATGAGATCAATAATAAAAGATACAAACACACACTTACTCAACGCTATTGCCCTATAAAAATATATTAAGATTTTCTTTCTGACCTATAAGTAGTCAAATTTTCATTGTATTTCCAGAGCAAGGTCTGGCAATTTTGTTACCAGATTTGAGACCAAATCAGAGTAAAAAAAAAAAAGATGAATACATTTAGTTTTGTTTCTAAGAAATTCAGCATCAGGAAACTGTTCAGCTATGATGCACTAAGCTTCCTTAAATGCTAAGGTAGGGTAGGCCTCAATTATATTACTACACAGGTAATTAAAATTAAGAGAACAATGAAAGAAAAGAAATTAAGAAGCATTATTGTAGCATGACTGCTACCCAAAATATAAAAAGGCAACTTTAAACAATGTTCATAAGGTAAAGCAAGGATTATGATGTCCACAATTTTTCACAATTGTTAACTTCCTTTACACATTCCATTTGTTCTAATGAAAAGATTCACTAGTATTTTCCCAGTCACTCATAAGAGAGAATACTAAAATAAAAACTATATTCAGAGTAATTAAAGGATATCGTACTCATTCTAGCTTTTCAAGGGAGGACTTAAACATTATATAGAGAAATATTCCACTTTAATTCAATTTCATCATCCTTTCCTATTTGGTCCCAGGCCCTTAAACCAGACTCCAACTTAGCTTTGCCTTTAAAGAATGCCAGACCATTACTAGAGTATTCTCCTATGTTTCCAGCCAATGTCGTCGTTTAGTCAACAAACACTTTTGAATATTTTATGTTATAGGTTCCATTTTGGGCACATCAGATACATTAGAGGACAAAACAGACAAAATTGCTCTTTCATGGCACTTACATTACAGTGGGGGAAGACAAGCAAAAAATACCCTAATAAGTACTTTAGAAAGTGGAAATGGGGACAAAAAATAGAGCAGGATAAGGAACTTGAAAGTAGAAGTGGGAATTGGGTAACCAGGATGAAATTTAAAATAAAGTGAAGGGAGGGGAGAACCCTCAGATGACTTCTGGGCAAAGCCTTGCAAATGATGGAATTAGCCTGTTAGGGAAAGGTTTTATTTAGGGAAAGGTTATTCCAGGCAAAGGGGAAGCCCTAAGGCAGAAGGAAGCCAATGGAGTGAACAAGATGGCAGTTAAAGCAGAGGAGGTAAGGGAGAGTGGGCAGGTAAGGCCATTTGAAGGACCTTGGCTTCTACTATGGGTGAAATGTGGAATCACTGTAAAATCTGGAGAAGACCCTATACATCTTAAAGACCCTATACATCATACTGTATTCAATAGTTTGAAGGGGAGCAAGGTTGGAAGCAGGGAGACCAGGTGAGATGATAACTAGGAGCAGAACAGCAGCATAGAAGGTGGTAAGAAATGGCTTGATTCTGTATATATTTTGAAAGTAAAGCCATGACTTTGACAAACTGAATGTGGGGTCTGTGAAAGAGAAGAGTTTAAAATGTCTCTAAGGCTTTAGCCTCAGCAACTAGTAGAATGGAATTCCTATCAGCTGAGGCATGGAAAACGGAGTAAAGAATGTTTTGGAAGGAAAACTGGGACTTCAGTTTTGGACATGAAAAGATGCCAAATAAGGAGCTGGATATATAAGTAGGAGAGAGGTCTGGGCTGGAGATATAAAGGTGGGAGTTAGCATAAATTCTTGATATCACCAAGAGAGTGAGCCGAATTAAAGAGAAAAGAATGAAGGATTAAGTGGGGAACACAGCAAAGACTACTCAGGAGTGACCAGGGAGGTAGGAGGAAAATCAAGAGCATGTGTTGTCCTGCACACCAATAAGTAGTGTAGTAAGGAGGGGGAGTGATTCATCATGCCAAATGATGCTGCTAAGTCAAATAAGGTGAGAACAGAGAACTGGCAATTGAATTTGAATTCATGGAGGACACTGGAGACTTCAAAATTAGTTTTGTTGGAGAGGTGGGGACCAAATCCTCACTGGAATGGGTTTGAGAGAGAATGCGAGGAGAGGAATAGGAGACGGCAAATACAGATTTGCTGCAAAGGAGGACAGATAAATGGGGCAGTTACCAGAGAAGTGGGGTCAAGTTTTTGTTTTTCATTTTTAAGACAGGAAAAAATAATAACAGCATGCTTGTAATGCCATGGGATAGAGCAGGAGAGAAGAAAAACTGATGAAATAGAAAAGACTGGAGAACTGCTAAAGTAAGGTCATTGAATAAGGGAGATGGGGTCTGAGGTATGGAACTGGCTCTAGAAAGGAGCATGGATATGTCATCTAAAATAAGGGGTAGCAAAGTGTATGGATGCAGGCACTGATAAGTAGGTAGACATAGTGGCAGGAGTCTGGGTAATTTCCCTTCTGACTGCTTCAATTTATCAGTGAATTAGGAAGGAAGGTCTTCAACTGAGAATGATAAGGGGAGATAGAGGGTTTGAGAAGTAAAGGTACCCTGTGTCATCTAGGACTGGTAGTTACTGCTCCAAAATGCAAGACTTTTCAAAGCTGTACAAGATGGACAAGCTAGGTAAATGCTGCACCTCTAGTAATAACAAATATTTGCTGAGAATTTACCATTTGTCAGGCAGAGTACTTCAAATGTATTCTCATTTAATTCTCTGATGGATCTCAGTTAAGTAATATTGTACATCTCCATTTACTAAAGAAAAAATGGAGCTAGCCTCAAGATACCACAGTCAGAAGTATTCAAGGAAACGAAAAAGTTAACTCCCATTCACTGAAAAGACTTGCTGGAACTCCTGTTATGTGCCAGGCAGTGTGCTAGTGCTGAGGACATAATGGTGGCCCCAAAACTAGACAATATCCCTGCCTTTTTGAAGCTTACAGTCTGTAGTGGAAAGGCATTAAATCAAATAATTGAACAGTAAAGTTACAAGTGTGATAAGTGTAAGAAGAAGATGGTGCTACCTGAGTGCATAGTAAGGGAGAGGTGTCCTAATTTGGGTGGTGGGGTAATATGCAGGGAGGGGAAGGGGTATGGACAAGAATCCTCTGAAGAATTGACTTTTCAGCAGAAATTTAATGGATGAGCAAGAGTTTTAACCCATCAAGCTCCAAAGGGAGGGAGCCAGGTTTAAACAACAACTAGAGCTAATATATGCCAGGCAATGTGCTTGGTGTTTGTATACATCTTATTTAATCCTCTCAACAACCCCAAGAGGCAGAAGGTATTTCCCCCATTTTACACATGTGCAACTGAGACACAGAAAAGTTAAGTAACTTGCTGGGGTTACCTGGTAGTAAGTGGCTAGGTTAGATGGGAACCAGAGAGTCTAGCTCCAAAGCTGAGTGCACCTAACCACTCTGTTGTAATGCTTGTCAGAAACATACCCTGTCCAAAGCATTTAAGAAACAGCCTTGAGGAATCAGGCTGCTTGCGTTCTTAACCACTACTCACTGGCTGAATAAATTTAGACAACTTACTGTCCTGCTGCCTCATCTATTAAACAAGGACACCACCCACCTAAAAGGGTTACTAAAAGAATTAAATCAGATAATGGACGAAAATCAGGTAGGGCAGAATCTGTCACACAGCTGTCTAGAGAAAGACAATGCGAGCCACATATATGGTTTGAATCTTTTAAGTCTCCGTATTAAAATAAACGCAGGTGAAATTAATTTAATAGTACTTCATTTAATCCGATACATCAAAAATATCATTTCCTATATAATCATTGTAAAGTTATTAATGAGATATGCTACTTTTTTGTGTACTAAGTCTTCGAAATCCAGGGCGTACTTTACATTTACAGCATTTTTCAATTCGGACAGTCACATGTGGACAGTGGCCATGTACTGGACAGCGCAGATCTAGTGTTTATTATTATTATGAGGCCCAGGCAGCCGACCCGGACAAATTTATTCAAAATCCCCCAGGGATAGGGCGTGGCGAGGCAGCCAACGTTAGATTAAGAGCCGCTTGAAACTTGTTTTGTTTTTTCCCCCAAAGGCCTTGGCCGAGACCCAGACCCCAGGTTTCCTTAGGCCTTGCTCCCTCCACCCCAGAAGCCCTCCCTAAGCTGCTCCCCACCACTCTCTCTCCACACCTGCCTCCCACCAAGCCCCTTACCCCTACTTCTTTCCTCACCCCTTTCCCCTGCTGCTGCAGCCGGTGGCTCGTGATGAGCGCTCAAAGAGCTCAGATTCGTGACCGTAGGTCCACTTCACCACACTAACGCCTGCTCATTCAATCACCGGTAGCGCCAGGCCTTTTTGAATGCAGATCCCGCGACAGCTCGCACGTCTCACGAGAAGTTCCGCCCAGTTCTCCTCAAGCGTTAAAACGGAGAGGAACGCCCAACAAAGCGCCCCGCCCCCATGCAACTGCGCAAGTGCAGATGGCCAGCTGTGGGCTTGGCGCAGGCGCAGGCTGAGCTACCTGTCTGGTCGACTTTTCCTGCAGTCGATTTCCTGGGTGTTATCGAGGTGTCCGGTATTAGTTGGCCTGTGCTTTTTACGATAGTGCCTTCTGGAGGCACCGGTAGCTAGGAGGCTAGGTGGTAGTCTCCCAGGACTTTTTTTTTTTTTTAATAGCTCCAAAATAAGTTTATTTGGAAGGAGCTGAGGTGATAGGGAAAAAGTAACATGTAAGCCACAGAAGGAGCGTGTTTTTCGAGTACCTCATTTTTGAATATACATTATTTTTGTCTTTTGTGGTTTTGGGCTATAAATTTTGTTGTAGCGACATATATACAACAAGAATTTCCCATTTTAACCGCATTCAAGTGTACAATTTAGTGATATTAATTGCATTCACAATATTGTGCTACCATCACCAGCTTCCACGTTTCCACCACCCCAAACAGAAGCTGCGACCATTAAACAATAACTTCTCCTTTCCCCACCCTATTCCTCTGCCCCTTGTAACCTGTAATCTATTTTATGAATTTGCTTACTCTAGGTATTTCTTATATGTGAAATCACAATATGGGTCCTTTTGTGTCCAGCTTATTTCACTCAATATGATGTCTTTAAGGTACATCCGTTTTGTAGCATTCATCAGAACTTCATTCTTTTTATGGCTAAATAACATTCCATTGTATGTTGTGGCAGACTGAATTATGCACCCTGGTGGGGCGGGGGGCGGGGAACAACACACAGTTCTTAATCTTAACCTGGATTTCTGTGGGTGTGAGCCCACTATAAATAGGATCTCTGGAAGATGTTATTTTAAATTAAGGTGTGGCTTAACTGAATGGGGTTATGTCTTTTTTTTTTTTTTTTTTTTTTAAAGATTTTATTTATTTATTCATTTATCCCCCCCTTGCTGCTTGTGCTCGCTGGGTCAGCTAACCACGCTGTGCGGGCGGGCTTGCCTTCACCAGGAGGCCCCGGGAACCGAACCCGGGGCCTCCCATATGGTAAACGGGAGCCCTACTGATTGAGCCACAGCCGCTTCCCTGGGGTTATGTCTTAATCCAAATTATTATTATTGTTATTATTTTTATTAATCCAAATTATTACAGTCCTTTCTAAGCAGAAAAAAATTTAAACGAAGAGGAGCTGGAAGCTGGAAACCGGAAGTCTGTGGAACCTGGAAGAGAAAGGAGAAGAGATTGCCTTGTGGTGGGAAAACCAAGGACCCCTAGGATTGCCTGCAGGCCAGCCAGGACACTACTGACTCTGGGCGGAAGCATGCCTTCTGGCCTCTCAAACTGTGAGCCAGTAAATTCCTGTTGTTTAAGCCAACCCATTGTGTGGTATTTGCTGTAGCAGCTGGAAAACTAAAACATGTAAATATCTCATATTGTTTATCCATTCATGGGTTGATGGGGCACTTGGTTTGCTTCCACCTTTTAGCTATGTTAATAATGCTGCTATGAGCATTGGTGTACAAATATTTGTTCCAGTTCCTGTTTCCAGTTCTTTTGGGTATATACCTAGAAGTAGAATTGCCAAGTAATATGGTGCTCAGTTGCAGTTTGGTTGTGGATAACTGCCATAGGTTCTTCCTGTGTGCTGACCTCATATACCCTACAAGCATATTGGCCAGTGGCCTCTCCTAAGACCCTTCCATCTAGTATGTGTTTTATGGTTCCAGGAACCTGAATCAGCTTGACAATTCCTAAAAGCCTCATATTTTAGAATGCATACAATTATCATGATATTGACATTGACATCTGTGCCCTCACCATGGGCTTGTATAATGTTAAATTTTATGTGAATCATCTCATTTAAGCCTGCAAACAGCCTTGTGAGGTAGATATTATTTTCACCCTTTTTTTTTCTACAGAGGAAAAGAAAGCCCAGAGAAGAAAAATATCTTGTCAAAGTGATAGAACTAGAATTTAAACTATTTCAGTCTGATTCTATAGTACAGACTCTTGTGTGTAGTGTGTCTATGTTTAAATAATAATGAAGTTACGTTTTGTAAAGCTGATACTTATAAATTACTCAAAATTTTAAGCAATCAGAAATAATATTAGCCAATATTTAGTCAACACTTCTGAGCCTAAGAACTGTTATATGGCTCATGTTGTGCTTTTGAGCCTATCCTTTCTTGCCTACATGAGGTCTTGGCTCTAGCTCCTCTCTTTTTCATCATTAGTTTCTTTTTTTTTTTTTCCTCTCTATTGGAATTACCTATCTGAAAATAAATATACTGTAATTGTTTCCCATCTCAAATAATAATAATAACATCCCTTGGCCCCAATGATCTAACACTCCATTTATTTGCTTCCCTTTATAACAAAATTCCTGGAATGAAAGTTTTAAACTCACTTTCTCCATTTTTGCATCTTTTATTCTGTTTTTGCCAGTCCAGGAGTTTGGGCCCCTACCAGTCCAGTGAAGTGGTTCTTGTCAAGGTCACCAGAGAGTTCTGTCTTGCAAAATCCAGTAGCTGATCTAGACATTTGGTCTCATTGAGTCTTCATTTGGCTCTTGGTATACCACACTCCCCTTGCTCTTCTCTTGTCAGTTTCTTTTGCAGTCATCTATTTCTGACCGAGCTAGGCCAATTGATCTGGTTTTTAAAACTGGCAATGATGATACCTTCAAGTTGCTTACAATGTAGCATAACAGATGTATTTGGATCTGAATGAGCCCCATGCTATTCTAGATAATCATTCCCATGTTTCTGGATAAATGAAACAAATTCCATTTTCCCTATCATTTAAAAAAGATCCCTCAACTCACAAGTAGGAAGACATTGTTCTAGCACAGACCAGTCATGACTGGCTGAAATTAGCTAATCTACAATCAGTTTGAACTTCATTTTTCTCCTTTGCTATGTGAGAAGGTGGACTTAGATTATCATTAGTACTTCTTCCAATTCTAATTTTTAAAATATGTTAAATGATTAACTGAGTGACACAAAGTACAAGGCGAGTGGAAGGAATTCAGAATTGTGATAAATCAACATTCTTGTCTGAAAGAAGCTCACAATATAGTAGGATTTAAAAATATATATTATATATTTGTATTAAATATTGTAATATACATGTATTACATACATATAAATATTTACAAGGTTATGTACAAATGCCCTATGAGTAGTGTACACCCTCCATTAAAGGAATTGTGTGAAGGGAGAAGGCTGATTTGTCTGGGTGCTCCTTTAAGGTTTCACGGTGCTGGTGGCACTTGAGCAGGGCCTTGAAGGATGGCAGTGCTAAGAAGGAGTGCATACATGGGGAAGGGGCAGCAGTAGCAAGATCACAGAAGCTACACCTATCACAATTAAGGTCATCGCTTAGGAACTGTCTAGGGTTCTGCTGTTACCACCACTGGACACTAGATGTCAGAGGTGAAACGGATTCTAGATGATCCTGGCTGCTTTGGATCCCTAGCTCCAACTCACAGTTCCCAATGCAGATCCACATACCCAGAGGAGGTCCACATACCCATGCCATGCCCTAAATGCCAGGGCCAGAAAAAAACAAACACCTATCATTTTCAGTTTACATAATGAGAGATGGGACTTTGCCTCCTCACAAAATATTGGATTCACCAAGCATAGGAAGGGGCTTTAGATGCTAGGTAACCAAAAGAAAAGAAAAAAACAAAAAGAGAAAAGTCACCCTCTCCCACACAATTCCTATTATTATAGTTGTTCAAAAGATGGCTGGACTGCTGTAGTGAGCTTGTCATCACTTCTTCATTTTAACTGTTCTATCAGAAATGAAGGGATTAGTTCTCAGATATGGTGTAGAAGGGAGTGTTGCATTGTGTCCAACTTTGCATATATTTTAACATGAACCCGTCGAATGCTTAAGTTTGCTTTTGGCAAAGCAGGAAACAGTCTGTGGTCTCAACGAATCCAGGGTTTAGTGGAAGAGACATTTCTCAATCCATAATCCTTATGCAGGTTTAGACTTTCCTGTTTATTCATGTTATTAAGCAAACCTTCAAGCCAGTCTTTTTTGGTGTCAAGCAAGAACAAGCTCAGGACCCTGATACACAAAATCTGCCAACAAGAACTGGATTAATTTACAGCTCAAGTTCCATGATTCACAGGATGGGCCAGGGGATGAAATTTTGTAAGTTACATACAAGGTGGTGATAACTGAAACCTTGAGAATGGCTGAGATGGAGATGGAGAGAGAGAGAGAGAGAGAGAGAGAGAGAGAGAGAGAGAGAGAGAG